>OY728119.1:757813432-759063432 GCA_963277665.1 Viscum album | reverse complement strand
AAACTAGGTGGGATTTGTGGTCTAGAATTTTTAAAAAATATTAACATATAAGTCGAAAAAATTCAATAAAATGGAATGAAGAAAATTATTTTTAGTCACCACTATAAACTTCCAAAAATATAAACAAATATAATCATGGAATAATTTGAAATATAACTAATTTGTACATTTGACACAGTCTAAGCTGGTATAAACAGCAGAAATATTTTATGTTCATGAAATAAATTGTATGTTCATCAAATAAATATGGTTCAAAGTCTAACTAAACACATATTATAGAATAATAAAAACAAGTTTATAGGGGAAATTTGGGAAATCCAAACCATTTATGCAGATGTTATTCAATAGAAGACTAGAAGACAGAGATTTGGCAATAGAAATCACAGAAGGGAGGGTTTTTCTGTCGACCTAAAGTAGGGTTTTGTTGTTGAACAAATGGGGTTAGTGATAAATTATGGGAGGAGTATAGTGAGGGTATTTCTTGGTTCTAATAATAAACTTGGTAGGAGGGGTCATAATGAGGATAATGCTTGGGGGTGGACAAGTTGAAGGAGGAGGGTCTAGGGAGGTGGGGTGGTTGGGATGGAGCCGTGTCAGAGAAGACTTAGATATGCATAGGAGCGGCGTCTGATTAGCATCAGAGTCATGTGGGAGTTGTGTCGGAGCCGCGTCAAAGGGGATTATCATGAGGATGAGGGGTGGCCGCATCAGAGGCGCATTGGATAAAGAGGTGGGGATTCTGCATCAGGGTGTCGTCAGAGCAGCATCCACAGGGAGGTGGGGTGGCCGCGTCGAAGATGCAATGGTGGGAGAGAAGGATAATGAGGGTAATGGGTAGGAGGAGGATCGTGATGGTT
This sequence comes from Viscum album, assembly GCA_963277665.1. NCBI lineage: Eukaryota > Viridiplantae > Streptophyta > Magnoliopsida > Santalales > Viscaceae > Viscum > Viscum album. The sequence continues at coordinate 759,062,575 of OY728119.1, read as the reverse complement.
ATGGGGAAAGAGATAATTCATGAGGGCGGGGGAAAAGCTTAAGCTCGGTGGGCTGCTTCCATAGAGAATAAAATCAGTCATGGGTATAAGTGAGTTATCGCCATGGATATTATTGTCTATGGCTATAGATCTGTAGCTATAATCACAATTTCTAGTAGTGATATAATTTAAAAATATGGCTACAAAACTATATAAATAAGGATGGAAGATGTAAGAGCCTGACCTCAGAAGCCCGGTACTGGGGCATTATTTTATTACATTGTCATTATTATAAGGAAAAAAATACCAAAGGACCATTCAGTTAAGAAGTATTGGAAGGTAATATTATATACATGATACACATGATACATTGTTAAAACCAAATGGTACATGCTACACAATAATCTGAAATACACTGAATCCTTGAAATCTTAAACAAAGTTATCTTCTTCCGAAACTGGGGAATGAAATATAATAAGGGTTAGCTCAAATACTCAACAAGGGTAATTATAATGGAATAAATAATGAATAAATCTATAAGGAAAGGTAAATAAATAATCACACTTTCCATTTATAACTTTATAAGTCATAAATTATATGGAAAGTAAGAAAGGGAAACACATGTCATAAATCAATAAAATGAGAATGAACTGCATCCATAGATATGTCGGTGTAAATTTTCAAGGATAAATAATAACTAAAGCTAAATGATGGAAATTATTTCTTAAAGGACATAATGTTTAAGGAAAATTAAAACCTATACATTCAAGGCCATTGACAAGATGGTTTAAAACATGTATATAAACTCATTTAATTTTTCAAACTTACTCATCTCATGAGAACCTATCGATGCATCGAGGATCTATACAATTTCCAGGATCTACCCTTCATCTCCACTCTAAATCATTACTTATAATCAAAATAAATAATATGACTTATCAAATAACCATATTTAATGAGAAATACGGATTCATCAATAATTCCACATTTAATCAAATAACTATCCACGTAAATATTTTATGTATAATGGTATATGGTTTAGGAAATAGTAATATCCATGATAAATGATATGGATAATTAAAATATATCAAATTCTCAATATTAAACCATCCAGATGAAGAATAAGTATGGTATAAATATAATAAATCCCAAGTGGAGTAAAAATAGAGGGTTTTTTCATTCATGAAATAATAGGATAACTTTTAAAAAGATTCTTAAGGAAAATATCCTTTGATTTTGAAAAACCTTTTGAAAATATTTATACCTTTTGAAAAATTATATTGAAAACACTTTTGAAAATATCTTTGATAAATACTATTATAAAAATATGATTTTTTAAAACACTCTAAAATAATACAGTTGTTTTTCAGAAAATACTAAGAAAGCTCTTAAAAAAAATAATAGGGTCGCCTAAATATTAAAGACTGTATTGGGCTTACCCATTACTTTAGAATGAGTTCACTCCTAATATCCTTCTTTTTTACAATGTCAAATTTTAGTTTTTATAAAAAATCATTTTTAGCTTTCTTTACATATATACATTTTCCACCAGGGTTTTATTAAACAAATTCCAACATTTTGAGTACCAAATAGTGTAAAAATTGTGAAAATACATGAAAATGGTCATGAATTCCTAGAGTAGGATAAAATTATTTATTGAAAAATGGTTATTTAATTTCCTCAAATCTAAATACCATTTTAATATTACTCGTAAACATTTTGAAGACAATAGTCTTTAAACATTCCAAAGTATATCATACCACTTTGAAAACTATAAATCATAATCCCTAGAAACATATGAAATTAAATTAAACTAAAAATATCATTATAATAATGGGATTCATGATATAATATGAAAATATAAATATATAAACAAAATAAAAGTGAATTGGCCCATAAGTCTCAATGAAATGTAAGTTGAGATGAATTTATCTTACCTTAACCTTACTTTTATTGTGTGGTATTTATCCTCCTTTATATTGGTTCCAAATATGTTACTAACTTATAAAATAACCATACTCATGTTTATAATATCATATATTATCTTCTTATAATATCTTATTACCCGTTTGTTAACAAACTTTCATTAATTTTACTATATCGGGGGTAATTGCCTAGTTCGTCAAGTATGTTTTAACTTTTTATTTTTTGCTCTTATAAAGGTTTAATCATATCCAGAATTTAAACCAAAATTTTTAATATCATATATATCCATTATATATTTATATATAATAATATAAAAAGTTTTAGAGATAAGAAATAAAATGCACCGTTCTTAGAGACGGCAGTCCATACGTACGCATGAACGCTACTTTCATTTATTTGTTATGTTAAAATAATGAAGAGTAAATGGTACGTATTTATACATTAATAAAAATTTAATATATATATATAATAAGTTTATTAAAATTATCCTTATTAGGTTCCATGTATATCATGAATGAATCACATAGCTTTGAGGGGGCGGTAGTCCGCACTTCCACAAACGATGTTAGCATGTTTACGCAAGATGGAACATATATAGGTATGCGTTATAAAGGAATTAAAGAATAATAAATATATTATAAATATCATTTATATCATATATAATAATATTTTTCATCATAATGTCCACCATGATAGGTAAGGTAAAATTGAACAATCATCATTTAGCGAGGCGGTAGTCCGCCTATGCATAAACTGTATGTTTGTTACCCATTAGATGGATTTATGTGTTTGTAATTGTTGATATATTAAAATAATAATACCCCATTATATTTAGGATACTATATTTTTAAAATAAATATGTAATAATAAGATTTTTAGGAGTGGAGAATGGAAATAATAGAGAGGAGTTTAATCAGGTAACTCATTTTGGTTTGCACTAAAAGCCTTCCTTCGATTGATTTCTTCCCAAAGGTGGCTTAAATTAGGAAGTAATGGGTGTTTGGGATTGAATTTGGTAGATAATTTCTAAAATTAGTGGGCTTTATAGTTGTGAGTAAGTGGAATTGAAGGAGGCCTTTATAATGGAGGAGGGGTGGAATCTCTTGTAATATTTTACAAGAAAAAAACCCCACCAATGGTTTCTTTATTAAAAGGGGATAAATTATGGTCCAAGTATATCCAACGGAGGATAGGGTAAAATTATTTCCATCCAATAATTATTGGTATATAGATCTATTTATGCCTCAAGGTTATGGTTTAGTCTCTTATTAAGCTTTATTTAACCTTAATCGTTGTAATTAATTTTATTTACTTTCACTAATTGTTTTGCTAAAAAACTAAATTAAACTTATTAAAAATTATAAATTATGATGATTCCAAATATTGAATACATTTTTCTAAATTATAATCACATAATTGGTAGAAATTAATTTAAATTTACTCTCATTACGAGACGACCACGTTGGTTTTTCAAGAAAAAACGTCCTAAAGGTTGCTAGTTTTTATAGTCAATTTCAAAGTGAAATTGATTCCAAAGACCTAAATTAGATTAATTAATAAAAATATAACATAATTAAACTTTTAAAGCGATTAAAATTGAAATTTAACCTTAGAAATAAATTGGATGAAAAAGAAGTTTTGGATTAAATTTCAGTATTTTTCATCATTCATTAAAAAATGAAACTTTGCAGGAAAATACCAAAACATAACCCTAAGCTAGTTTGTATGTTTAAATTAAAAAAATTAAGTTTATTTTGAATTATTAAATTTATAAAAGTGTCCAAAATTGTATTTAAAGAGGATTATCTATCTAAAGGTGGAAAAACTACATGTATAAAAATATAGTATTTTATGTGTTTTGTTTGGGTTAATTTTTATCTTATGCCTATCAAATATATTAGATGAGTTTAAAAATATTTTTGTGGATATATAATATATAAATTTACTATATAAACACTTTAAAAGTTATATTATTTTATTTCTCATGCAAAATGTGTTTAAGTTGTGTTTTGTTTAAATCGGGTGTTGTGTGTATTGAAAATTTATCAACAAAATCTAAAGGAAAAAATATGGTAAAGTCTTAGGGTGATACATTCTTCCCTCCTACAAAACATTCATCCAAGAAATTTCATGGCGATTACCTTAAAAAATATGTGGGTAATTTCCTTCATATAATCCTATGGTTCTCACGTAGCTTCTTACATTTTGTGATTTCTCCATAGTACCTTTTCCAGACGAGTCATCTCATTCCTCAATACTTGCTCATCGGTACCAAGAATCTTGATGGGTTCTTTGAAATATGAAAGGTCATTTTCCAACTATATTTCTTCATATTTGAGCACATTCAATGGGTATGTAATGTACTTACTTATCAAGGATATATGTAACACATAATGAACCATTGAGATATTTTCTGGAAGGGATAAATGATTAGCAATGATTCAAACTCTTTCAAGAATATTGAGGGGGTTTATGTAGATAGGATTCAGTTTACCTTTCATACCGAATATGATAACACCCTTCCATGGAGATTACTTTAGTAAAACATTATCTCCCACTTGGAATTCCAAATCCTTCCACTAATTATCGGTATAACTCTTTTTCCTACTTTGAGCCATTTTGATATGAGCCTTAATAGACTTCAAATTTATCGTTGCTTCTTCAAAAAGTTCGGGTCCTATGAGTTTCATCTCACTAACTTCATCCCAACATGTTGGAGTATGGAATATCTTTCCATATAATTCTTCATATGGTTCAATTTTAATACTTGAGTGGAAACCATTATTATAGGAGAACTCTAATAATGGTAAGTATTGATCCCACATAACTTGAAAGTTAAGTGAACATGACCTTAAAATGTCTTCCATTGTTTGAATTGTTCTTTTAGACTATCCATCCATTTTTGGATGGTAGGTAGTGCTCAAATGAAGCTCAATGTTGAGAACCTTCTGAAGACTCTTCTAGAATTTTGATGCAAATTGGGGATCTCGATCAGAAATAATGGATAGAGGTGTACGAGGAATTCTTAAAACTTCATTAATGTAGAGCCTTGCGAGGTGTTCAAGGGGAATATCTTCTCTTGTGGAAAATAAATGAGAAAATTTGGTTATGAGATCAATAATAAACCATATTGTATCTTTATATCTTGGACTATTTGGAAACTTTGTGACATAGTCCATAGTAACTTCATCTCATTTCCACGCAAGGATAGGAAAAGGATGCAGAAATCCTTTAGGATGTTGTCTTACAACTTTCACTTATTGAAAAATCAAACATCAAGACACGTAATCTGAAATTTCCTGCTACATTTTATCCCACCCAAAATGTTCCTTTAAGTCCCAATACATCATTATACTCCCAGGGTGTATAGAGAAATTTGATCTATGGGAATCATCCAACAATTCTCTTTTTGGATTAGGTATAGATGGAACATAAATCATTTTTCGAAATTTCATAGCACCATCTTCACAGACAGAGTCTACTAATTTTCCTTCATTCATTCTCTTGATTTTCTTCTAAAAGTCTTCATCATCATATTGATAATTATTTATCCCTTCTAATAAAGATGGTTTTTCAATCATTTGATAAATGATCGAGGTATCTTCTTCCTAATAAATTTTCATATCCATCTTCACTAGATCCACGAACATCAGATCCTTCTAAATCATTATTTGGGTTATAACTCTATGATATTTCCTACTCAAATCATATTCCACCTTATTCTCTTTCTCTTGGTGGTAGTGTGTTGAGAAATCATAATATTTCATAAGATCGAGTCATCCCTTTTGTCTCAAGTTGATATGTTTCTATGAGAACATGTATTTCAGGTGCTTATAATCCATGTATATATCACAAATTCCTCTATAAAGACAATGTCTCCATATTTTCAAATAATAAATTACAGTCGCTAACTTCAGATCACGGGTTGGGTAGTTTTGTTCATGACCCTTCAATTTCCTTGATGCATAAGAAATAACTTTATCATTTTTTAATTAAAACGCAATCAGGTCCCTTCTTTGATGCATCACTATATATGAAAAACCCATCACTACCAGATGGTAGAGTCAAAATTTGAGCATTTACTAATATTCTCTTAAGTTCATCAAAGCATTATTCACATTCCTTTGTCCAAAAAAACTTAACACCTTTATGTGTAAGTTTGGTTAAGGGGTTAGCTAATATGGAAAAATTATGAACGAATCGCTGATAATAACCTACCAAATCAATGAAACCACGTACCAAAGTTATGTATGTTGGTGTACGCCATTCTCTTACTACCTTTTTCTTTGTAGGATCAATTGATATTCCATTTTTATAGATAATATGACCAATAAAAGAGACTTCTTAGAGCCATAAATCATATTTACTAAATTTACCATATAACTATTCCATTCTAATTGTTTCAAGGATGATTCATAAGTAATATTCATGGTCTTCATGTGCTTTATAATACACCATAATATCACCAATTAATACTACAAAAAAATCTTCAAGATATTCCTTGAATACTCTGTTCATTAAGTCCATAAAAACAGAGGCTGCATTAGTCATCCCAAATGGAATTACTTTAAAATCGTTAATATATTCCTTGCATACCAAGATATCCTTGTGAAAGTACCTTTATAATCTATAACACTCTCTTCTTCCTTTTTCATTAATCTAAGGAACTTTCTCTTTAACTCAATTTGTTGATCGTGAGGGAATTATTTATCAAATAATGTCTCCTTAGAAGTCCTATATTCCATGAGTTCAATTTCTTCTTCCTCTCTTGTATTCTAGATTAGATACCACCACTGATCCAGATCACCTTTAAGACAATAGACTACAAGTGTTAAATTTTCCTTTTCACTGAATTCCAATACCGTAAATATCTTCTTCAGAGACTTAATCTATTTCTCATTTATAATTGGACTAGTAGTCCCACAGAAAGATGGGGTATTTTTTCACATAGAGCGATCCAGCATAAGATATTCCCTTCATGGAATAGGTTAATCCATTTGGGATAGGTTATTTGTTAAAACCTTATTAAGTTGCCCTAATATTTACATGATTTTCTCTATTCCAATACCATTTGTATTGGTTTACTCAGGATATAAATATATACATTGTCCATAAGTGTTTACTCACTTCTTCCTTCTGGGGTCCATTTATAGACAATGAAAAACACTAGAATAGATTATAAAATTAAGAACATTCTATAACTCTAAACATGATATAGCACATAAATATATGCATCATAAATCTTTGAATCATAAAATTTGGTTACTTTGGGGAAATATTTACTTTCAAATCCTTCATAAGGGTATGTAAATAAAATGTGAATTATCCTAAAAATTCCCCCCAGGAGTGTAAAAATAGGAGAGCAGTAAGGACCATTTTCATGTACTAGGTTACCCCAATTCAATCCCAGAACACCTTGTCAGAGTTGTTACTCCTAGGTACATATGTTCCAGAACCACATCCACTTATAGTATCCAGATAGGGATGTTTTTCTAGGAATACCCACATAATCTCTAACTTTCCAAAATTTTGGGATTTTACTATATACTTATACTTAATGTCTATCTTAGGTTTTTTCTCCCAAATCAATGTTTTCTAAACCTATTTTACAAGTTTTTTTTCTAAAATTCCTTTGATACCAACTGTAATTCCCTGACCCTAGAAGCTTGGTGTTGGTGCATTATTTTATTACATTATAATTATTATAAGGAAAAAAATCCCAAAGTACTGTTCAGTTTAGAAATTTTGGAAGGAAAGATTACCTAAATGATACACATAATACATTGGGAAAAAAATGCTACAAATTACACAACAAACTAAAATAAATTGCATCCTTGAAATCATAATAAAAGTTATCTTCTTCATAACCTGGGGAAAGAAACATAATAAGGGTGATCTCAAATCATTATTAAGGGTAATTATAATGGAAGAAATAATAAATCAATCTATATGGAAAGCTAAATAACTAAAAACACTTTCCATTTACATAACTAAATAAGGAATAAATAATATGGAAATTAATAAATTGAAACCCATGCTAAAAATCAATAAACCGAAAATGAACTATGTCTATAGATGTCTTGACACAAAATCTCATGAAAACAATAACTAAATCTAAATGGGGGAAATTATTTCTTAATGGATTTCATTTCTAAGGCACATGAAAACCTATACTGTCAAGACCTTTTGTAATATGGTTTAAAACACAGATAGAAACCCATTTAATTTGGTCAACTTATTCATCTCATGAGAACCTGTCGATCCATCGAGGAGCTATATAAAGTTCGATAACCACCTTTAATTGTGAGCCCAAAGAATTCCTCATAATCAAAAAAAATAATATGAATTATCAAATAACCATATTTGATGATAAATATGGATTCATAAAAAATTCTATAGAGACCCTAAGGTTGACATACATGGATATTACATTACTTTTTCGGAATAATTAATACATAATAAATACAGACACAGAAGTACTGTAATAGTTTAGTGTCTTTGGAAACTTGGAATGTAATCTTCTAATCGTGGTTAAAGATCTTCAACATCTCCCATAAAGATCTTCCACTTTTGTATCCTTACCTAAAACCTTTCTTTTAATCCTGGGTGAAAATAAAACATAAAAATGGTGAGCTCAAATGCTCAGTAAGGGTAAGCATGGATAAAATAAAACATATCATATACATTTGAACTTAACAACATGAATATAACGTTTAAACATCAAAATCTTGAGCAACAACATAAAACATGGAAGTACATAAGGCATAGATCATAATGGAACATACATCATGATAAAATAGAATTGGAATAAAACATGTAATTGTGGCAACCATTCAGCACTTGTTATGATTTCAATAGTAGCCAAGGCATTGCTGCCAAGACCATCTTAGTGGACAAAGTCCCTTTCTGAATCGAGTTCACTCCTCGTTTCAGTCCTGTAACACTGAACCGGATTAACTTACCGTTCCATCCATGTCTATCTCATGAGATATAAATCTTTACCCAATGAATTGGAGGGAGATATAGGTCCCACCCATCTCATAATTAAATCATTCTTTCGTGTGCCACAAAATCATAAATCATACATCATAGCATAACCCATGTAATAAAATGGGATTCTTAAACATCATACCATTATAACATAATCCATAAAAATTTGATATCATTTCATCATAAGAAAATTGAAACTATTTAAATCATAGAGAAATATTACTTGAAACGTAAACATATGAAATAATGTCATCTTAGATGGAAAGTAGTTTTTACAAAACACTTGAAATGAATTCTTGAGGAAAATATCCTTTCTTCTTTAAAATCATTTTATTTTCAAAAAATTTCATGCAATTTTAAAAGAACAGGGTTTTGTTTAAAATAATCATGCAATATTTTAGAGAAAGATTCTAGAAAATGAGGCATTATGAAACCGTAAAAATCCGTTCATGCCGTATAAGTTAAAAATAACATTATCCTCGTACTTTTGTCAAAAAATTCAAAAAGTACCTTATATGGTAACCAAAGGAAAGATTCCATTCATACAATGTGGTAAAAAGTAAATAAAGGGTAAAAATGATTTTAAACATTCATGGAATAATATTTAACATTTTATGAAAACATTTTTAGAAAACATGGTCATGGATGATAAATGTAACCCCAGTAAATACTTACGTATAAGCAATCTCGGATAAAAATGAGATTGAAAATTTATCCCTAACCTTAGGTCCGATATGCTTTGTATGGATCCAGACCTCTTGTATAATGATTTAAATAATGTAATTTACTTATTAAAAAATCATATTCATTGTTATGATATCATATATGGTTCACTTATGACTTTATATTACCCGTTCTTTTGTAAATTCCATGTTAAAGAGCATTTTGGGTAAAATCGTTTAATTTGTCATCCGTGTTTTGACTTGTAATTATTCATATGATTACTTAGATCATGATTAATTAATTCCAGAATATAAAACATGATTTATATATATTCATAATATACATATATATAATAGATCGATAAATGGAAAGAAATACACCGTTCATGGAGACGGTAGGTCGTACGTACGCATGAATGCTGTTTTCATTTCCTTATTGAGTTGAATGGAATTAAGTAGATGACATACATATATATGTACATAAATCCAGTAGATTTATAATTTTATATATTTCATTATTATTTCTTATATATACTTTATAATCATTCTTAAATGGTTAACATGGAGAATGAATCTCATCGCGTCGTGGAGACGGTAGTCCGTACGTACTCACAAGCGATGATATCATTTCCATGATCGTGGAATTATATTGAAGTGTATGTATAATATTTCGGAATCAATACCACTTTAAAATAATCATATATAGTTATTTATTTTCACCATTATACCCATCCAAGTATAGTGGTGGTGGAAAATAGATTACACCACGGCGTGGAGACGGTATTCCGTACGTACGCACGCGCGGTGATTTCATTTTCCATAGGATGGATAGATGGTGAAATAGGTTTGCTTCATACTTATAATAAAATATCAGTATATGAGTGATACTGATGTTATTACTTCATAATGAAGCAACTAAAGAAGAAGAAGTGGAATAAGAAATAAAGTTGAAAGAATCGGTAATGTACATTACCTCTTTTTTGAAGCGCCTCTTTGAGACCTCCTCTTAGGGAACCAAAATTGGTCTTTTAAGAGGAACAAGACCTCTAGGATGTTTCTATGGAAGATTAGAAGATAATTTGTCATGGTTTGGCCTAGCTTGGAGGCTCAAAGTGGTGTGAAGAAGAGAGTGAGGAGGTTCCCTTTTATAAGGGAGGAGAGGGGCACCTTTGGAATAACTAAAAATATTATTTTATTATAAAGTCATATTCGGTTTTTAATAGCTCCAAATTGAGTAATTTAGATAATAAGGTGGGTATGGGTCAAAATACTCTCATCCAATAGAATTTATACAAGTTTAGGTTTCTATTTTAACCTTATCATTTAGATTGAAGTTTAAGTTAAATAATTTTTCTTTTACCGTGTTTTCTTGTTTTCTTACACTATAAGGTTAATAAACTTACTATAACAATCCAAACGAACCCCAAGTTGTTTATTATTAATATATATAACCTTCTCTAAGTCATTCTGCCGAAATTTAGATTTTTAGGAATAAAATATCAATTAATAATATAATATGTGTTTTAAAAACTATTTTATGTCAATTTTGACACTATTTGGTAATTGATTTTTGTGAAACTCATAACAAAAAGATTAGTTCTAAAAAAGTTAATTAAATAAATAATAACATGTCATACTAACCTATAAAATTAGTGTAATTCATAATAAGTCTCAAATTACATTTATTTGGGTATTTATAACATCAATTATGTCAATATTGCATTAATAAGATAATTACTACATCATGATTGTGTCGAAAATAAATTATCTTATTTAATGTCTAAAAATTATAAATAAAATACCATTATGTAGGAAATATTTTTATCTTTATAATAAATATTTATAGTCGAATTTATCTTATGTATAACCCTATATTAAAAATGATTTACTTATTACACTTTGATTTTAACTATTTTAACCCTTCTTTAAATAAATTAATATTAAATGTCCTAATCTAATCCAAGTGGGCCTAAATGGTCATATTTTATTCCTAAGGTTATTTTTTATCGAATTACACTTATCCAATAGAATTAGGACATGTTTTAGGGTAATAATAATATCATTTTTACCTTTAATTACCCTATTTACTTTTAACCGTGGTAAATAAAAGTAAAAAGTTACTATTCAACAAAAATTATTTTCAACTCATTGAACCACATTTTACATACTGAAATCAACCGTGTCTCTCAGATTTTTGAAATTCCATTCACAAAAGCGGTAAAATTAAGTTTTATGTAAATTTGCAAATTCTCCTATGATGTGGGTAAAAGACGGTCAAAAGTTCAATAAAATTTTTATATATCTAAAATTATTATAAAATGACTCCAATGAATTACATTGAACTTATATACGTATTATGTGTCAATTTTGACCTAAAATAAATTTAAATAAAATAAATAATTATTTAAATAAAAATTCCGTTTTTAAATAGTAACCCAGTGTTTTCACTATTCATCAAAAATTGAATGTTTTCAGAAAAATACCAAAATTTCACCCTAGGCTAATTTCGATATTCCAAATCCAAAAATGAAGTCCATTTTGAAATTTGAAATTTAAAAAATTTCAAAAAGTGGTTATTACTATTCATAATGGCAAGTTTTAATAATATTTTAATAGCATATCATTGTTTAGTGAAACTCGGTATTGCGTACAACACACGCTATCGAGGAAGGTCGTGTTTGCATGTAATGCAGCCAAGTTAGGGTTGCGTGTTGTGCAAGAATCCTTTGTTGTAATGTAAAACACAAGACATCAGTAAAATTAAAAAGAATATTTTTCATAAAATCTCAGGGTGTTACATTCTACCCCCCTTAAAATGAATTCCGCCCTCGAAATTCTTCGAGGTTATAAATGGTTTAATACTCGAAAGTTTCTTTAATAGAAACCCACGTCATAAAAAGAAATACCAAAACCAATCTTTAAAAACTAAATTATGAAACATAACGGTTACCCAAATTAACTAATCACTGGGTTTCCACATAGGAGATCATAGGTGAAAATATGGATATGGAAGAGAAACCTAACCATCATGTTCTGATGGAGAGTGGTAAAGAACATGACTATGAAAAAGCCAACAATCACAAATCTATAGATTTTTGATGATCTAAGGTACCATCTCATTCATCGGAAATAAGGGAACTGGGACAACATTTTTTATTTTCAAGATCATTTCCCTAAAGTTGATGAATTAAAAGAAATGCTTACATGATTTTGGTACAATCTCACTGTTGTTTGTGAATTGAACAATTTACACTTCATCCCTTAAAGAAATGAAGTTGAATTTTTTATTCGTGATGTGTTAGCAGATCATGTGATAGAATGATGGGTCATTCCATCTATTTCAAACAAAAGGTTAGCAAAAGTTATAAGTCCGTCTTATGGTTATATTAATCTTATATGGTTACAAAAATGAACTTAGACTTCATATATCATACCACTTAATAAAATAAAACTAGATTCTACTAACCAGGGACTTCCAGTAGGCCAGTGGTAGGTGATAAAGGCCAGTCGCACCACGATTGTGGGCTCGATTCCCACATCCTTGTCCGACGCGATGGGTTGTCACTCATCCTACAGGTTTTCCTTTTACTAAAACTACATTACTATAACATCCCATCAATAATATCAAAAAAAAATTTATCCTTAAACAATACTAACTTATTTCCAACATAATCCATTCCAATATTTAGTCATATCCATAATACTGCAGTCCACTCTCATAATATATTTAAAACGATTACCAGAGATTTCATATAACAAGCATGTTCATACCATCATTGATCCCCATATATCATAAGATATGTCATGTTGGTCACATTCCAAACATTCAAAGTCCTTAATCATGTATTCTCTTGAAAAATGAATACCCATTGAACCTTAGTGAAAACATGAATTCCGTTAAAAGTTAACACTTTCCACATACCAAAATCCTAAAAATTCTATATACTCAAACCATGATATCACTTAGTCCTTATATCAATCATGAGCTCATGAATGCAATCAAACATCTCATTGTCTTCTTATTCCTTCATTATGTGCATATCATCAACTTTCCAAAAATATCTGAATAACATTCCATGGTTACTGGTACCATTCAACATATACTTTCAAATACTTTAGGAAAAACAATAGTGTAACAATACTTAGATGATTCTTTATTCCATAGTACCATTAACTATACAACATAACTCTAGATAAACATACAATCATTCCACTACCTTCTAAAGCAACTGACTGAGCTTCAACACTTCTTTCAGCTCATATATCATTCGTAGTCTCCTCATCATTATCCACATAAATACTACCCATATGACCATGTTGATTCTCTTCATGAGATTTTCCCTTAGGGTATCGGTTTGAATAATGCCCATACATTCCACATTTAAAACATCTAATCATTTTTGATGTCATAGAAATACCATTATCCTTGTCCATGGTGTTAACTGAACCTTTTCCTTTGCACTTACTGGCTTTGTGTCCTTCTTTTCAACACCCAAAGAATCTTCCAGTTCCTTTGAAATATCTCCCTGATGCCACTTCCCACATGATTTACATGAGGGAAATTGAACTTTCTTTCCTCTATGATCATCATGAAACTCCATCTTTCTCTTATTATCTGAGTCGGGAAACTTACCAAAGTTTAGATTATTGATCATATTATGAGATTTATGATTAGGCATAATAACGATGTTTGGACTTCCAAATCCCGTTTCATTTGGTTACTCATGAAGAATATCATTCCATTGTCTGTCATATCCTCCATTATCATGAATCTTCCTGTTTCCATCAATTTTATAAAACCCAAAAAGAATAGTGTGAGAGGCAAAAATCATGCTAGGGAAAACAACATAGAAAAGGGGGAGTTCCCTCAATATCTAACATCTCAGGTTAAATTCTAAGATCGTTACCGTAGTTCTAGGATTATATCTTATACGTATACTTATCCTTAGGGACATCCCTAGACATACCTTAGAAATATCTCTAGGGATCTCACAAACGTTTTCGCATCCTAGTTTCCAAAGGTTGACTAAACCTTTCCTCTGATACCAATTGTAGAGACCCGAAGCTTGACATACATGGATATTACATTAATTTTTTGGAATACTTAATACATAATAAATACAGACACACAAGGACCATAATAGTTTAGTGTCTTTTGAAACTTGGAACGTAATCTTCTAATCGTGGTGAAAGATCTTCAACATATCCCATAAAGATCTTCCACTTTTGTTTCCTTACCTAAAACCTTTCTTTTAATCCTGGGGGAAAATAAAACATAAAAATGGTGAGCTCAAATGCTCAGTAAGGGTAAGCATGGATAAAATAAAACATACCATATACATTTGAACTTAAAAACACGAACATAACGTTTAAACATAAAAATATTGAGAAACGACATAAAACATGGAAGTATATAAGGCATATATCATAATGGAACATAAATGATGATAAAATAGAATGGGAATAAAACATGTAATTGTAGAAACCATTCATCACTTGTTATGATTTCCATAGTAGCCAAGGCATTGCTGTCAAGACCATCTTAGTGGACAAAGTCCCTTTCTGAATCCAGTTCACTCCTCGTTTCAGTCCTATAACACTGAACCGGATTAACTTACCATTCCAGCCATGTCTATCTCATGAGACATACATATTTACCCAATGCATTGGAGGGAGATATAGGTCCCACCCAACTCATAATGAAATCATTCTTTCGTGTGCCACAAAATCATAAATCATACAACATAGCATAACTATGCAATAAAATGGGATTATTAAACATCATGCCATCTTAACATAATCTATAAAAATTTGATATCATTTGATCATAAGAAAATTTAAACTATTTAAATCATAGAGAAATATTACTTGAAACATACACATGTGAAATAATGTCATCTTAGATGGAAAATAGTTTTGACAAAACACTTGAAATGAATTCTTGAGGAAAATATCATTTATTCTTTAAAATCATTTTCTTTTCACAAAATTGCATGCAATTTTAAAAGAAAAGGGTTTTGTTGAAAATAATCATGCAATTTTTTAGAGGAAGCTTCTTGAAAATGAGGCGTTATGAAACCATAAAAATCTGTTCACGCCGTATAAGTTAAAAATAACATTCTCCTCGTACTTTTGTCGGAAAAGTCAAAAAGTACATTATATGGTAACCAAAGGAAAGATTCCATTCATACAATGTGGTAAAAAGTCAATAAAGGGTAAAAAGGACTTTAAACATTCATGGAAGAATAGATAACATTTTATGAAAACATTTTTAGAAAACATGGTCATGGATGAAAAAAGTAACCCCAGTATATACTTAAGTATAAGCAATCCCGGATAAAAATGATATTAAAAATTTATCCCTTACCTTAGGTCAGATATGATTTGTATGGATCCTAACATCCTTTATAATGATTTAAATAATGTCATTTACTTATTACAGAATCATATTCATTTTTATGATATCATATATGGTTCACTTATGACTTTATATTACCCGTTCTTTTGTAAATTCCATGTGAAAGAGCATTTTGGGTAAAATCGTTTCATTTGTCATCTGTGTTTTGACTTGTAATTATTCATATGATTACTTAGATCATGATTACTTAATTCCATAATATAAAACATGATTTATATATATTCAAAATATACATATATAAAAAAGATTGATAAATGGAAAGAAATACACCATTCATGGAGACGGTAGGCCGTACGTACGCATGAACGCTGTTTTCGTTTCCTTATTGAGTTGAATGGAATTAAGTATATGAAATACATATATATATATATATACATAAATACAGTAGCTTTATAATTTCATATATTTCATTATTATTTCTTATATATACTTTATAATCATTCTTAAATGGTTAACATGGAGAATGAATCTCATCGCGTCGTGGAGACGGTAGTCCGTACGTACGCACGTGTGATGATATCGTTTCCATGATCGTGGAATTGTATTGGAGTGTATGTATATTATTTAATAATCAATAACACTTTAAAATAATCATATATAGTTATTTATTTGTACCATTATACCCATCCGAGTAAAGTTGTGGTGGAAAATAGATTACACCACGGCGTGGAGACGGTATTCCGTACGTACGCACGCGCGGTGATTTCATTTTCCGTAGGATGGATAGATGGTGAAATAGGTTTGTTTAATACTTATAATAAAATATCAGTATATGAGTGATACTGATGTTATTACTTCATAATTAAACAACTAAAGAATAAGACGTGGAAGAATAAATAAAGTTGAAAGAATCGGTAACGGACATTACCTCTTCTTTGAAGCGCCTCTTTGAGACCTCCTCTTAGGGCACTAAAATTGGTCTTTTAAGAATACAAGGACCTCTAGTATATTTCTAGGGAAGTTTATAAGAGAATTTGGAAGGTTGGGACGAGATTGGAGGCTCAAAGTGGTGTCAGTAATAGAGGGAGGCGGTGCCCTTTTATAAGGGAAGAGAGGGGCACCTTTGGAATAACTAAAAATATTATTTTATTATAAAGTCATATTCGGTTTTTAATAGCTCCAAATAGACTAATTTAGAAGATAAGGTGGGGATGGGTCAAAATCATCTCATACAATATAATTTAGACAAGTTTAGGTTTCTATTTTAACCTTATCATTTAGATTTAACTTTAAGTGATATAATTTTTCTTTTACCGTGTCTTCTTGTTTTCTTACACTATAAGGTTAATAAACTTACTATAACAAGCCAAACGAACCTCAAGTTGTTTATTATTAATATATATAACCTTATCTAAGTCATTTTTCAGATCCTTAGATTTTTAGGAATAAAATATCAATTAATAATATAATATTTGTTTTAAAAACTATTTTATGTCAATTTTGACAATATTTGGTAATTGATTTTTGTGAAAATCATAACAGAAATATTATTTCGAAAAAAGTTAATTTAATCCATACTAACATGTCATATTAACCTATAAAATTATTTGAATTCATAATAAGTCTCAAATTACATTTATTTGGGTATTTATAACATCAATAATGTCAATATTTCATTAATAAGATAATTACTACATCATCATTGTGTCAAAAATAAATTAACTTATTTAATGTCTAAAAATTATAAATAAAATATAATTATGTAGGAAATCTTTTTATATTTATAATGAATATTTATAGTCAAATTTATCTTATGTATAACCCTATATTAAAAATTGTTTACTTATTAAACTTTGATTTTAACTATTTTAACCCTTCTTTAAATAAATTAATATTAAATTTCCTAATCTAATAGAAGTGGGCCTAAATGGTCATATTTTATTACTAAGGTTGTTTTTGGTCGAATTAAACTTACCCAATAGAATTAGGACATGTGTTAGGGTAATAATAATATCATTTTTCCCCTTAATTACCCTATTTACTTTTAACTGTGGTAAATAAAAGTAAAAAGTTACTATTCACCAAAAATTATTTTCATCTCATTGAACCACATTTTACTTACTGACATCAACTGTGTCTCTCGGATTTTTGAAATTCCATTCACAAAAGCGGTAAAATTATGTTTTATGTAAATTTTCAAATTCTCCTAGGACGTGGGTAATAGACGGTCAAAAGTTCAATAAAATTTTTATATATCTAAAATTATTATAAAATGACTCCAATGAATTAAATTGAATTTATATAGGTATTATGTGTCAATTTTGACCTAAAATAAATTTAAACGAAATAAATAATTATTTAAATAAAAAGTTGGTTTTTAAATAGTAACCTAGTGTTTTCACTATTCATCAAAAATTGAAAGTTTTCAGAAAAATACCAAAATTTCACCCTAAGCTAATTTCGATATTTCGAATCCAAAAATGAAGTCCATTTTGAAAGTTGAAATTTACAAAATTTCAAAAAGTGTTTATTACTATTCATAACGGCTAGTTTTAATAATATTTTAATAGCATATCGTTGTTTTGTGAAACTCGGTATTGCGTACAACACACGCTATCGGGGAAGGTCGTGATTGCGTGTAATGCAGCCAAGTTAGGGTTGCATGTTGTGTAAGACTCCTTTTTTGTAATGTACAACACAAGACATCAGTAAAATTAAAAAGAATCTTTTTCATAAAATCTCAGGGTGTTACAAATTCCCTATTTATTAAAATAATTATCAAAGTAAACATCATATGTAAAATGGTATACAGTTTATGAAATAGTAATATCCATGATAAATGATATGGATAATTAGGAGAAATTAAATGATTTATATTAAATCATCCAAAGGAAGAATAAATATTGTATCAATGTAACAAACCCTATGTGGATTAAAAATATAGTGTTGTTTTCATTGATGAAATAAAATAATAACTTTTAAAAATATTATTGAGGAAAATATCCTTTTCTTTTGAAAAACCTTTTTAAAATATTCATAACTTTTTAAAAATAATTTTGGAAATACTTTTTAAAATATATTTGATATATACATTTATGAAAACATGATTCTGAAAAACACTCTAAAATAATCGAGTGGTTTTTCAAAAAATACTAGGTAAGATCTTGAAAAAAAGGAATAGGGCCTCCTAAATGGTGAAGGCTAACTTGGGCCCACCCACATCTATTGAAATGAGTTCACTCATCATCCCCTTCTTGTTTACAATGTCCAAGTTCCACTTTTTATTAAAAAAACATTTTTAGCTTGCTTTACATATAAACATTTTCCACATGGGTTTTCTTAGAAATATTTTTAAAACATATTCATTACCAAATAGTTTGAAAATAGTGAAAATACATGAAAATGTTTATGAATAACTAGAGGAGAATAAAAGAATTTATTGAAAATTATTAATTATTTACATCAAATGGAAATACCATTATAATAATATTAGTATTATTTTTGAATAAAATAATCTTTAAACAATCCAAAGTATACCATAACACTTTGAAACATTTAAATTATAATCCCAGGAAATGTATGACATTAAATTATACTTAAAAAATCATTAGAATAAGGGGATTCGAAATATAATATGAAAATGGAAGTATATACACCAAATAAAGTTGAATTGGCGTATAAGTCTTAATGAAATGTAAGTTGAGACAAACACTACTAGAAATATTTCTTATACCCACGATTTGAAACCTTGGGTATAGCCCATGAAACTCGGGGTATAGGCTATACTCATTGTTTCATGAGTTGTGGGTTACTGAGGCATCGGTATATCCCTATACCCAAGGTTTCTACAAAACTGTGGGTATATCTCAATGAAATTTTATATTACCCACAATTTTGGTAAACCATAGGTATTTATCAATACCCACAGTTTACAAAAAACTGGGTAAACATTTTCACAGCACAAAATATATACCCATGATTCAGTTAAACTATGGGTATATATCTATACCCATGGTTTCAAAAACCATGGGTATATATTTTCCCAGAACACAATATATACCCACGGTTCACTAAACCATGAGTATACGTTGTTTTCTTCACAACACACATACCCAGGGTTCATTAAACTGTGGGTATAGATAGTTTCCCCAGAAACGCAACATCTTCCCACCTTGCTCTTACCATCCTTCACCTATAAAAATAATTCAACCCAATATAAAAACTAGTTACAAACTGGTTACAAACCACAATCTATAAATTTTCAATATTAGGAAACACCTGAAAATATAATGTAACAAGTATATAAGTTTCACTGAGCGCATTCATAAAAGGGGTGAGGTTGGTAGACAAGAACACAAGGTTCATAAGTTTGGCAGTGTAAATACTATTAATGATATATAGATGTATACTACACATTTATCAGGGGAAGCCCTTATTTTATATCTATAAACCATTTTATGAGTTTTATAGTTGTTCAAATTCACATTTCAGGTATATAAATTTCATAACACACTTTATATTATGTGGTGTATATTTATACCCTCTATTCAGGCCTTCTCTGGAATTCAGGTTCTACTAATAGATAGAATAATAATCGTTAAAACTCTAGGGAGATACTCATTGTTTTATTTATTTACATATGGTGAAGTGTAAATATGTGTAGTTATAGATTATCATTAAAGGGGTATAAATTGGGATTATATATAATGTCCATGCATGATTGTGTCTCGTTAATGTAGATATATTAGGACATCAGTTGTGTAGTATATTCACCCTACCAATTTTCTCATCTATTTGGGTTCATATAGTTATGGTTACTAAAACCATTTTTGGATTCTAGGATGAAGTGACATCCTATATAAAATATGATATTTTAGAATTAATGTTTGTGAATAATCATTGCATAAAAAGTGGAATTGATACAAAATCAAGGAAATGGGTGATTAAACTTTGGTGTTGATAGAAAAAGGTGTTCTAAGAAATAAATGATATGCAGTAACCCTAACCAATGATCCAGGTGTTCTGGTTGGATGAATTTTTACATAAGTAAATATCATGAAAGCTTTTATTCCATCACATACCCATGTGGCAGCTTCAGTTGCTACTTAATATCATCCCTTAGCACTATCACTTACTGATGATCTGTAGCATTGAAAATCCACATGCTCAGTATATCCTCATTGAAATGAATTCTCAGTACAGCACTGCATATTTTGTCTCTATACTCGAGATGGTCACCAACCAAATCTAGAACAAGATCCTCCCAAAAACGGCCACATACAACCATTTTGAATCCTATAATCCATTTACCACCACTGAAATTAGCAGAATCCTCCCACAAAGGATGAATTAACTCTTTGAAGAGGTACAAATCAATTGGGTTGGGCAAAGAAGATGGTCGATCCAAATATAAATAGCACAAACAAAAACTCTCAACCGTACTGAATTCCACAATTTTCTTTATATTATCCTTGAATAATGTCTGAGTCTGAACTATAAGAGTTCTTCGTGTGTACTAGAAGACAATCTTGTGCTTAAGGGGAATCAAACCAGCTTTGAGCTTGCGAGCATGGTCATCGAGGTCATCAGGTTGTTTAATACATTTATCATGAAATGTGGACAAGAGATTAAGAATAGGTTGAGAATTAGATTCCTTGTGGTTTCCCCAATCATTCTTCTTAGGAGACTTCAACACCCTTTTATTCATCTGTGTTATCCCTAAACCTCTCCCCTTCCCACTCTACCTCTCCCCCCCCCCCACTCGTAAACAAATGTAGGCATAGCCAATCACATCCTTAACTAACATCCTATGGTGGAAAGGAACCTCTGGTTAATGATGATTCAGGAGGACACCAATGTCAAGATAAATTTTACATTCCCAGATGTTGGTGTATATTTGTTGTTTTAGTATTCAAAAATATGGATTTAATATTATTTTCATAACATGTAATCCTAGAATATAACCAGGGTCAATGTATCAAAATCTCACTGATAAGGGATGAGTGAAACAAGGAAGACATGAAAAGTATAGTCAAAGGTGGAAGCCTCAAATTAACTGAGTTGAAAATTCACTCAATCCCCCAAATAACTCATTATTAAGGAGAATATGCATTATAATCTAATAACAATGTGATCATGATGGAGATGAAAAGATAGTTCATGGTCATAAGGATATAGACTAGGAAATAAGATTAATATGGAATGGTTTAATGCCTCTCTAATCAATGTATATCTTGAGGGATTTAACCTTTGGAGAAACTGTCTAGTCATAATGAAAATAAATGATCTACTGGTTTCACATCAAGGTGCAGTATGCATTCCATAGAAAGGGAATGTAAAATATCCCACAAGAATCATTATTGACATTAATTTAGAACATATTATCACATATATCACTAATTTGGAGATGCGAGTTCATACTCTCAATGACAATATCCTAACCACGAGGAATGTTTGTAAGATATCGGACAATAGGAACATCAAAGGGTTAATCAACCAATTTATCAATAAATAGTGGGATGATTCCCTTAACTCTAAAATCAAATAATGAATATCCTTTCAAATTATTTCCATTAATTATCATATCTCTATTTAAATGATCAAAACTATTCATTTTTGTAGATGGAAAATGAGAACAAGGAACTGATAAATTCCTCTTAGAATACAAAGGTTAGATATTTTTTAGGTATTGTTGTGGGGATGGACACCTTGGAAGAAAGGGAAATTTCTCCTTGTTAAAGTATGATTTTGGAGAGGAGGGATGAGACCTTATTTATCATCTCACCAAAAATAAAAAACAACCAATTAAAATAAAAGAGTTAAAAATCAATAATGTATCAGTGATGTAATTAAAATTCTTAAGGTAGTAATATACCATGATATCGAAGGAGATTCACATAGAGAAAGATTCAATATAACCTTTTCCAAAAAAATAGTACCTTAAGAGCCTTTAAAAGTATTGAGGTGCCACCCTGGGCTATAGTCCCAAGACAGTCGATTAGCTCCTCCTTTGTCATTACAATACTGCTATCCCTATGATCAAAATAGAAAAATGTTATCATTATCCTACAACCCATTTAAAAAATAAACTTAATAAATTACTAAAGAACATTAACTTATCTAGATCTAGTTTAATGCGAATCACCAGCTCACCAGCATCTTCAAGAAGCACAGGTTCAGTCACACTAAAGAACATTAACTTATCTAGAGCATCACTTTCATTACTAAAATAGTAGCATGAATCAAGGTCAAAAATTTACTCTAAATGAATCAAAATATTTATTAATTAATGAAGTGGAAAACCTGAATAAAGTAAAATTTGAGGTGTAGCTAGTAACACAACCCCACCTTACAAGCTCTCATAGAAATACCTGCTTGTTGTTTTATAGACTATTAACTATCAAATATAACAACCTACTGACCTACAATGCATTTAAAAATTTAACACATATCATAGGAAAAAAGTAAGAATGAATCAAAAAAATAAACAGGGTGAATATCAAAACAAAAAACTTATTAAAGAAGAAAGTTCGCCCTTCACAATAAATTCATGGACTCTACAACCTTTCCAAAGTAGCACATCACAGCTGTAAGTCGCTCCAATCCAAATCATCCATTTTCAAACTTATGCACCGGTGAAGACTCCACTTCAATATTTTTCTTCAAGGAACATCGTTTAAATACCTTCATTTCCACAACCATAAAATTAAAAAAATACAAAAGAAAAGACATTCTGAATGGAATAGATATAAACATGATATGACACTACTCCAATAGAAGAAAATAGATCCCAATCTAATAAATCAACATAGAACTTACTATATCATAATTAAATGAAGGAGATTTATACATTAATAATCCAACAACTCATAGATGTGACCATTTGATATTATATGTTTTCTTCATGTTATATGTGTGTTTGAAAGACAAACTTGTGATGATGAAAAATAAATAAAGGCATTGATGATATATCATAATGAGACATTATATTTAGTTATTAGTGTAATTTTTATCAAATTAAATAATGCATAAACAAATATGAAATGAATATTATATGAGTTAATAAACAAAGTTTATAATGTCCTTCTTAAATTAATATTTTTTATATAATTGAATAGAATCGATTTTCATTTTTTTGTGGTAATGTTGGTTAATATAGATGATGTGTGATAAAATAATGCTTTTCATACATTGAATGATTTATTAAGAAAATATAATGTTATTCAGATAGTTTATCAAACCTTAACATAAATTTTATAATTTTATTGAAATTATGAAATGAAGGCATACCTGGTGAATTTACGTAATAAAATTTGCATAGAATGTTCCTCAAAAAAATATTTTGTTTATAATAATTAATTAGTAATGATTATATATTGATTTGAATATATAAATAAATGAACATCATATACCTAACATAATTTGATTAAGATAGCTGGTGTTTTAGTAATAAATTGTTTTGGTTGGTGTCATAAGGGAAGGTGTTTCCGCAATAATGGATAAACTATTTTTGAGAGAACATTATTTAGAAGAACTTGAAATGAATACCAAGAAAAGCTATAATTTATGATTAAAACCTGAATTGAGTAAAAAATATTTTTTTTTAAATACCAAAAAATAGTGTGTTCTATTAATGTTATCAAGAGAATTTTTTATTATTCATTATGGACATTTTTTTATTATAAGCGTCAGATAGTTCATAATAAAAAAACATTGACTAATTAAGCATATTGAATATTTCGTAATTCTTAATGATCATAATGCCAGAATAGATTCATAATGCACAATGAAAAAACATAATGAATATTAAATAATGTTGAGGCCAAATTTCTGAATTAAGTTCATATTTCATAACGAAAAAATAGAATTCATAATATTTGTTGATCACAAGGAAAACCTAAAAAGTATATAACCAAATTAAAAGAAATAAGCTATATGAGTATGATTTATGACGTGGATAACAATTGAAAGGTAGACATTTTAAGCGACTCATATGTAATATGTAGGTGCCAGATAGGAAGCTTGGAATATTTTTCCAATGTATAGATAAGATTTCGATTGATTCCTTCATCGATAAAGAGAAGTTTGGTTCCATGTATGATGCCTCCCATGTCATATGGTATTCCTCAACATTATAACTTATTTAATTATCACTTCAAAACAAAAGGAAACCACATAAATAAGTGGCATAAAAGCACAATTTTAAAAAGAAATCTAGAAACACTTATCACAAGTCTTATACAAAACTTACATAAGTGATAAGCATTATAATCAGTATTCAAAAAGTTTTGTGAAATGAAACCTTATACAAAAGCAAGGGATAGGTAGTATAAACTGTTTTCACTAACTAGTGTCAAACAATACCCAAGTACTGTAACCACTTTTCAATAAGTATTTCCAAACACAGCCCTAGTATTAATGTCGTGGAAAAATTTGTGCTTCGGTTAGGTTTACTTATTTCCAATTCCTTTAAAACTGTATCTATAATCCCATACTTTTCTTAAGCCTCAACATGAACCCCCCTAAAACTAAAAATTCCTCTATGCACAAAATTTCAATTTAAGGCATCAAATTCATTTATTCATTTTCCTCATTTATGACCATTTTTTCAAAAAAAAATATAATCACTGGAAACACATTCCATGCTCCAAAAAATCACAAGAAGGCCCTATAATCTTAAAACTCTAGAGAAAGGTACAGCCACCCACCCCATTCATGTATGTGAGGACTAATTTGGAAAATGTAAAATGACCATCATAGAAAAATTGAACCTTAACCTATAAAATTTATATGAAAACACTTAAATATTGGGGAAAACATCAACCAAAGCCTTATGGTATCAATCTAAATCTACAGGGAGAAAAATATGAAAATATTCCTACCCAAGATAGTATTACCTTTTTTGTCAAAGAAACACACAAGAGAGGTAGAGAAGATGTGATCCTGTTGTATTAGCTGGTCATATCCTCTGAATATCCAACCAAGATGTAAGTTGAAGTGGAGGCAATGTATATATAAGCTAAGGAAAGTATTGTTGTTATTATGGAATACCTAGATAGACATATTCCTGATAGCATTCCTTTTAATACGACGATTTTGGATTATATATTCAAAAAAACCAAAGTCAAGTTAGTGTGAAAGGTGAATGCATTGACCTATGAATATGTAAAATTACCTAAAGAGTTCTCATTTAACACCCCTTATGAAAACATAATCCAAAATTCATTTCATTGAATTATGAAATTCACATCATATAATTATTCTACCAGTCCAAAAAAATAACAACTCCAACACAAAACAAACCATACTGTGCCTGTAAATTAAATAAAACATACATGTATATCCTAATTCATACCAACAGTCAGTTCAAGTTCTTAAAGTACTTATACAAGTCTCTCTGAAAAGTAAAAAATGGAGGGGATTAATATCCACCCCCCCCCCCCATCACCATCATCCCCATGTCAATAACTATGCTCATCATCAACATCATCAGTTGCAACAACATTAGCAACATCATCACCAATCGCACGATCAGTATCAGTAGCAGTATTCTCATCACTAATAGCAATATCAGCAACATCCTCACCACCAATATCTCTATCACAACCACCATCATCGCCACTAGTAACCTTATGGGAGTCACCTGAGTCATCATATAAATAGTTCATTAATTCCATACATGAATGAAAAAAAGTGGCAGCCTTTAATGGTAGTGACTGACTCAATACTAACATATCATTCATGAAATGTTCAGTCATTATCTTACTTATTTCATGATCTTATAAATCTATTTTATTTTCATTATCTGCTTTTGTACATACACTTTCCAGCTCAGAGGTCTAAGAGGCTTGATAGGAGCCCGATGTAGACCAATACCTATAGGGGATGATGTTTTTCCCTGGTCTACATCAAACTCTAATTGGGAGCTCCACACATTACACCTGACTCAAATGATCAGGTGGCCCTAAGTTTTCAACTTCCTTCTCATCAAGGGCCTCCAAGGCTAAATGTTGAAGTTATAAAAAACATATTATATTATTAATTTTGTATAAATATTTGAAATATAAATAAAAAAACTAACAATATTTTCCAATCTTTGTGCATTTAATTTACTTCCAACCTTTTTTCCTAACTGGAGAAAAATAATTTGGCACAAGGTACAGGACATTCGATTCCCGATACAGCTTGCTACAAATGATAAATTCAAAAATATATATTACAACCATATATGAGAAATGTAGAAATATGGTTTCAAGTAATATGTGTCACAGACCTACAAAAATTGATATAAATGACACCCATAAATGATTGGTGGTTTTCTAAAGTGAGTTTCAGGTAATTTTGCTACTTTTGTAGAAAAAATAGAAAATTCTTCTCCTTATGGTATAAGATTCCATTTCTAGGAAACATGGACTAACCAAGGGGAATACCTGATGAATTTATCACGACATGTTATTAATGAAATAAATTAGTGAATGGAAATCCATCAACGGTTCCAATAAAAAGCATTTATGAATACATTTTGTGGTGGTTCTTTGTAGATGTCGTTTCTTCTGGGTACTGAGGTGTGCGCTCTTGGGTTTGTTCCAATTGGTGATGAAAAGTTAAGTAGCAATATAAATGAGGAAATTATTTTAATTCAGATGAAAGTACCAGGTTCTTCTCATTCTTGGGAATTGCAGTGCGCCCCAATATGTGTATATATGTCATTCTATCTTTGTTATTTTTGTCTTCCTCTAACGCTTCTGAAAATAATAAATACAGGTAATAAAAACTGAATTTTACATATAAACCATTAAGGATTATTAGTACCTTAAACTATTTAGTTTTCTAATGTGTGTTAATTTTTTGATATTGACTTTGTGGAAAGTTAGGGTATGTGGATACATCATCTAAATCAGTACCCACACTACTCCTCCAACCAATATGTAATTCATGCTTGTATAATTATCAAAACTCTCTGAGATCACTCAACCTAGCATCTTTATCATCTTCACTATTTGGAAAGTTAAACTGACTCTATAAGGAACTTGTTAATTCATATAAATATATTACTAATATAGAAATAAATTTATAAAATTTTCTTACCCATATCTAAACCCATGACCTATCATTGATGTAATCACTAATATATCTCCATGAGACCAATTCCACCGGAATGATATCATGGTATTTGGCTAAAGTGGTCATGAAACTTCTAAATTACCTATAATTTTTACCTACCATTTGATTTTGATAATTATAATCCACCATAATCTGAGTTTCGTGATTCTAGGATTCCTGCATATGATTGTTCCCATGACGCCTACTAGAAGATACAACTGAATAATATAAGAGGGTAAAAGGAAGATTTAAGTGATGATACAATAAGAAAAAATGAAATGATATAATTTGATATAGTAATAAAAAAAAACTAGTACAGGCTCCTGAATAGGCTATGAGGAATGTGTGGACAGCGCTGCATTAGTAGCCTCTGAAGGAAGTATTTGTTCCAGTGCATGCTCTGGATGATCTTCATGCACTGGAGTGGAAACTAAAGGAATAGGCTCAATATATGTTTAATGGATGGTAGGAAAAGGAGGCACCATAGACATGTTAGTATATGGGTATTAGTTCTCGGGATACATGTATGGATATGGAAATGGTAAAGGTGGGAACATCAGTTGGGTTGGCGTCGACATGGAATGGGAATGAGAGGATAAATGAGATGATGATAGAGGCATGGATGGGAACATTCTAGGAGTCTCAAGCAGAGGACGGACATGTGTGGTAGATGGGATTTCCACTGATGGGTTGGTGTGGGTAGTTGTAAGATGGGTGCTCCATATAGGTCTATGAGGATCCCTGCTCAAACAAACCACGATTAAACAAGATTGTACGATGTGTCATATCCTGCTCTTCAAAGTTCAATGTAACCAATGTATATAACCTAGAAATTCCTCCTGTTTGGGGAAGATATGGAAATGAGGGATGAATTTCCTCAAACTTTTCATCTTCATTTCTCATTGGACGATTATGTCTTGTACTCACATTGGAAAAATAAATTGAACAAAAATCCATAAATTCCTAGGCTAGATAACCCCTTACAATGGAACCTTCTAGATAATTCTTATTTCAGACATATGATCTCATTGTATGCATATTTCTTTTAGTGGGATACATCCACCAAAAAGAGAATGATTCCTCAAGAAGTGTCTCAATTGGAAGATGAACTGTTAAATGCATCATGAAAGTGAAAATGATGGAGGAAAATTTTTTCAAAATCACATAGAATTAATGGTGCCTCTTACTACATTTTTATCAAGAATAACTTGCATAAACTTTTAGTATAAAGGTCTTTAAAAAAATGTCCCAACCGAATCACTATCACCCTTAAATAATTTTATAGAAAATGTATAATTTCTATTGTAATCAATTCATCAAGAAGGATGTGATAATCATCAGTTTTTAGGGATTTTAGTTTCAAATCTATTCTATTGACTAGTTTAGATATGTTGTTAGAATAGCCATTAGTAACCTTTATATTCTATAATAGTGCCAGAAATTGATCTTTCTCTACCGGTTTCATCACATAAGAAGCACAAGTAACATTCCATTTGTTTTCACCGATATACACAGGATGCAGTTATGGTCGAATACCCTAATCCAAAAGTCCCGATGAGATTGGAAGTCACATTCGGTCTTCCCCTTAATATTCAGAAGAATTTCAAGAAACATTTCACAAATATTTTTATCAATATGTATTTCATCTAAACAATTATGTAACAAATTGGTAGAAAAATATGGAAACTCAAAAAAAATACTTCTCTTTTTCCAATTGAAAGTGCCTTCAGTGTCAACATTCTTCCTCTTTTTAGATTTCAACTGAAAATTCACAAATAAAAAACAGAAATATTTTAATTTATTAAGCACATCACTTCCTAAAATATGTTGAGATGGATGTTTAGTGTCAACAGTATTATCAAACCTATAAAAATTCTTACTTTATTGATGATCCATTTGAAATAATTGTCGATGCCCTGTGAAACTGAAACTACAATGAAATGGTTATCTCTTCTTGATCATAATTCTTACTTTATTTAAGCATTTTCGATCATGTATTCTTCATAAAAATGAGACATAATAGTTATCTCTTCTTGATCCACCCATACAAAATTACATAAGTAGGGAAATCATTTATATTCCATAGAAGGTCATCATGAATATGAAATGTATTATCTAAAGAATCATAGAATATCCACACACCCAAATCCCAAAGTTGTTTTAACTCTCTTATTAAAGGATACAAATAGACATTTATTCCATTATTGGGATCAGAAGGTATAGATATCGGTATAATTAATAAATTGAAATGGTTTTTTATTCACATCCATGAAAGAAGGTTATAAACATGAATAAAAACTGGCCACATGCTCTAAGCAAAAAGAATCTGACCAAACAGATTAAAACCATCACAAGATAGACCCAACATGACATTATGCTCCTTAGCTCCAATTCAGGATGTTGTGCATCAATTGTCCTCCATGATAATCCATCTTCATGATGAACAAACTCATCATTACCTTTAATTCTCTTAGCATCATTCCATCGCATATTCGCTGATATTTCTGCATAAAGGAATAGATTTTGAAGTATAGGAATCAATGGAAAGTTCCAAATAACTTTTTGTGTCACAAAATATGGTGTTCTATCTGCATTTTTCCTCCATAGAGATGTACCACATTCCTTATAGTCATTACGATCGGTTATTTCCACCAAAAATAAACTAAAATCTTTTAGACGAGCATGGAATTTGTTATTAACACATCCAAGATACTTAATTAACTTCCATTTTTTGTAATAATTTGAGGGAATATCTGCACCATCTAGAAGAAAGTAATTAAAAATGTAAGAATACAATCAATGGTAGTATTATAAATTCTATACATTGTTTTCCCATGATATAACCTCATTACAAATTCTAACTTGGTCATTTTAGTACATTCCTGATATACTAGATCTCTGTCATCATCCAACAAATTTTTCACTATTTGATCATCATCTTAGGTATTTTTTTCATTTGTATTGATATCATTTCCTTATTACACTTTCAAATTATCTCTCTTCGGATGATGCACAAATGGAAACCAATAAAATATCAAATTCTCCATGCTAGTTATTTCATTTGGTTCATGAACAGTAGAACATTGAATTGTCTCTCCATGGTGATATCAAACATAATAGCTTATTTGAAATCCAAATTTAGTTATATGGTAGCTAACTTATTCTCAAATTAACTATGGTCTTCCAATACATTAATAGTATGGGTTTTGTATCCAACCTCCATCTTAATCATTACCAAATGAAAAATCTAAAAAATTGTCCAAATTATTTTGAAATGCGGTTGAAATATGATCAGTACATTACATCTAGCTTCTATCCATTCTATAATAAGATAAAATTCTATCTTCCAATCAACTATGTAAACCATAATTAAAAAGGGAATTGTACTATAGAAAATAAAAGTATTATAACTTAAAAACTTAATAGTTAATCTAATTCACATTTGTATTGCAAGTGCCTTATTTTTTATCACCAATTTCAACCCTTTCAGTATCAGAGATAAAATTATTGCCTCTATCCTATAAAGGGATGATCAACAAGGTAAACCATAATGGTCCAAGGAAGGTTCCATGTCTGTGATAGAGTGTTATGTGTCATTATAGTTGAACTAATGGAGAGACAAAAAAGTTTTTCCTCCCTTAGGTTTAATATAAAAAAAAATCAGCTTTTAACATTAAAACACACCCCTAAACATTGTTTATTTAATTTAAAAACCAAGGGAGAGATAAAAACATTCACCCATAATCAAAAATATTTTAAAAAATCCCCATATTCATTTAATTTAATATTTTTCATGGCTAAAAATTTAATTTAAATATGGAAAATAAATTTAAAGAAAACCAATTCAACTTGAAGAATGAAAATCATTTAGATAATTTATATAAAATAATCATGGGTATAAAATATTGGTATAAATATTCTAGAAGATGAATTTAACAAACTAAATCACTTCATAAATTTTTTTAATAAAATAATTACCTAGAAAAACCTACTGCGTAAAAAGTGGAACAAGCCACAACAAGACTCTTAAAAAGGAAAAGGTCATTATGGTTAAATGAATGAATTTAAAATCAATAGAAAAATAAAATACACGTTATTAAATTAATATCGAACACTAAATTTTACACACACCATGATTAGGGTTCTCAATAGAAATGAAAATGAGGGAAATTGAAGTGAAATGTTCAGGATAATCTCCCCTAGTATTTAGGTAATATCTTATGTATCAAATTTCATCAATTAATGTTTTGGATTCTTATAGTGTACCCTCATTTAATTTTGAATGATGATTTTACTGGACAAGACTTGATCTATTTAGTTGGAATACCTCCATTGTAAGATATGGGTAATAATACTAACATTCTTCTAAATATTAAGGATGTTTCCTTAAGTTTAAACCAGAAGAATGGATTTTGAAGAATAGAAATGCCCACCCCATTATATTTTGTATGAGTTTTGTTCAGAGAGAATGCTCTATTGAGCCATGTGGGTTCTCTAATATTGTTATTCCCTTAGTTTCCTTGGTTTTTTACACTGTTAACATTTATGATTTGACATGTAACATGACTATAGACTCATCAGTGATTAAAAAAGTAGATACAAAATGATGTTGGGTGTCATTGTA
Organism: Viscum album; assembly: GCA_963277665.1. Lineage (NCBI taxonomy): Eukaryota > Viridiplantae > Streptophyta > Magnoliopsida > Santalales > Viscaceae > Viscum > Viscum album. The sequence continues at coordinate 759,029,934 of OY728119.1, read as the reverse complement.
GAGACCGGTAATCAATAGTATTTTTATTACACTTTTAGTTAAATTATAAATTTTTCAAATATTAATATGATAATCAATAATTGATTATTAATTAACATCTCGATGAAAAAAAATTGAATTTTAATTTCAAGGACATCATTTTTAGAGTCTTACTGAGTTATAACAAAACCCTACACTTTGTACCATGGAACTTGGGCACCTGAGCTATTATCATTATTATATTTTATATTTAGATTTGTGAAATCACCTGATGTTTTTGATTGCGTGGTTTCTAGGACTAATAATTAGTGTTGGCCTAGATTGATACTCAAGACCATTTATCATAGTTTTCATAGTTTTATTTTCTGGTATTACGGTTATATTATGACTACCTGGAATGTATTGCATAAAATTAATTTTTTATTATGTGGATGACTTTCATTATTATTGAAACATTTCATTGTTTCAGAAAATGTATTATTCACATATGTTTATATTATTATTATTATTTCTACTATTTTTTTAATTGAATATGTGGGTATAGTCTCCCGACCATACTACTTGAGACCCTCACTATTAGTCAGCATCCTCCATCATATGGGGAGGCATTCTTAGGGTATTATTTCTACCAATGGTCTAAGCACTGATTGGTGGTATGTGGTGGTAGGACCAGGAAAAATTTTATTAGAGGTTTTTTTAGTCTTACTATTTTGTAAATGTGCAAAATATAATAAGAATATGTTAAGACATGGTATGGAGCTTTTCCCAGGGACTAGCAAACCCATGTATGAGGAAATTCCTTGTTATCTAGGACTAAATTTCTATTTATACAATTTGATTGTATAATAGATCTAATTTAACTCTAGTTTATACACTTGATTATGAGGTTAAGGGTTGATAAGATTCATATCAAAGAAAATTATTACAATAGGGGGTGTGTTCAGAAATCTTATCTTGCATGTAGAATTCTTGTGCGTTATGGAATTTTATTGTTTATGTGAACTATGACTTGAGTCAGTTATTTCAAGTATTTTAGAAAATTTAAAGGACTTTTTAATATAAGTTTGTGGGTTCATATTAAAAATACAATACAATAAATTATAAAAGACATGTTCTATGACTACTTGGAGAGATTATCAAAATATTCTAACTAAAAAAAATGCCAATTATTACATAAATAATTTTTTTTTAAATAACATGTAATTGAAATCTTATTTAACTGAGGCATATATAAGGAGTTTTGGGTAAAAGTAAATGGAATTATATTATTATTTTCATTAAAATTGTTATTATGAGGCACTATCTAAAATAACATTCAAATTAAAACATAATTAGTGTTTTTATCTATAATATTTAATTGAAATTTCATTTATCTAAGCCCTTATTGTGGAATATTTGGGTCGATATAAAATTTTAAAGTGTAATAAAAATAATTGTGAATTATGTATATATATATATTGGTGACATGGTGGGTATTATATGTGGATCCTATGTTTGGGAGGTTGGGGATCTTGAGAGTGCTAGATTTATGGGGTATCCCTATGATAAGGAGGCTCTAAAACTTTAGTAATTTTTTTTGTACGTCACAATGTTAGTGATATTTTTTGAGATGTGTAGTGATTACTTGTGAAGCTACTATTTTATTCTTAACCTATGAGTGGGTAGGTAAAAATTAATTTTAATATCTATTAGAGACATAAAATTAAGTATTTGGAATGTTAAATTCCCTATTACCTTGAGATGGGGATGAGTGCAACCAATAGTTATGACCAATGTTAGGCATAATGTGTGGAGTAGGCTTGAGATATGGGTTACCTTATTTAGCGTGAATCTAGGTTTTGAATTTAGTACATTATGGCCTTTGAGGGTAACCCATCAGACTGGTTGGACATTTTTTGGAACATTTAGTGTGTGAGGCATAAGTAAAAAAACTTCGGTTTATGATATAAATTCACATAAATTTTACAATGTATTTTTGATAGGTGTGTTAGGTGACTTGGGTTCTATGAGATAATTACTTAATTACTAGTTCTTTCATTCTTATGGATGGTTCTGGGAAGTGAATTCTCATTCATATTCCTAGCCTAGGTGGCATCGGTATAAGTCAGGTAGAAAAACTATATTCATGGTGGATAGAATGTGTGTAACCATGGGTAATAACACTCTTAGAGGATTTTGGGTTCAAGAATATAGAGATACCTAGTGAATGTGAGATTAATACACTCTGTGATATAGTGTTTCAATATAATTTACAGTTTTCAATGGAATACTGATTATGTGCATGGCCCTATAAACTCGGGATAATCTTTCAGAATATTAGTGAGACTATTAATGAACTCTAGTTTAATTATAAAATGATTATATAATTATGAGTTTTCATTTATATAGATTGAAATTTTTAGATACCTATGGTTTCAAGAAACAATAAGGATGCTCTATGCTTAGGAATATTGGAATATAGAATAGGAATATATAGTTTCTAGGACATGTGGGGATAGTATAGATTAAATGTGGGTCACTGGATCTTGGATAGAGTCTTTATGATAAGTTTGTGCTTGATCATGTAGTTTTTGAGTTTTAATATTCTCTTAGATCAACCAATGTGTGTAAATACAATATATTATTTCACTTATGGAGTAGGCTAACACTACACCCTGAAAACTAGAATATGGAGCTAGATTGAACTTGAATTAACCTAAAAGGTAAATATTTCAAGGGTTTTATTGGTGTTGTGGAAGGTATCGACCTAAATATTTTCCTTTATAGTATAATATATCATTTACAGTGAAAATGAAAGAACCAAAAGAGAGTTTTAGTGATCAATTAAGTAGGGAAAATTCAATAAAAGTTATATGTGACCAAAATATCACCAAATATTACCACTAAATATAGATTTGAACATTTAGAGGAAGTTTTTGGTATAGGTAGATAATAATTTCATAAATATTATGTATCCATGACCAAACTCTCAAGATAACTTCCTTATGGTGTGAGAGGGAAAATAATTCTGAAGAAAACTCAAGATATGTTATGAAAGATTAAAGATGATAAGAAGGTAAATGAGAAACATTAAGAAAATGAAGAGAAATAAGAGAAAGTATGCTTGATCATTTTTTCTAACCAACTATCCCAAGATAAATAAATGTAGAAAAATCAATATCATGCTAAAGTAAAAAAATAAAATAGGTGTTTCTACATGAGGAGGATATAAATAGGTAGGATGCATCACTAAATGGTTGATTGAAAATCAAAAAGTGAAAAAGGTGTGAGAAAACTGTGCATAGAACAAAACATTTCCTAACTATCCTACCAAAAAAAGAATAAAATATGAAAAGTATTTTGTAATAACAATGTGAGGAATTATAATTTACATCTATGTTGAATGGTTATTTATTAAAAAAACAAGTCAAAAGATCAATTTTGTACTCAACTTGTTGAGGCTGTTTATATAAGAATAATTGGTTAGTTTAGAAAGAATAAAAAATAAAGGATGAGAATAAAATCAAAAAATATATGCAATGAATCGGGTGGTGAAGTCACTGGAGGAGAGGGATCCAAGACGGGGGAGGGGATGCCATCGTAGGTGAGGGAGCTGAGATGGGTTGGGGTAGGGAGGTGGAGGCTAGGACGTTGAGTCGGAAAAGGAGGTCGGGAGGTTGAAGTAGGGAGCAGAGGCGGTGCCGGGAGTTGGAGGACTCATAGGGGACGAAATGTTTGGGAAGTGGTGGTCGGATGACTAGGAAGTGGAGGTCAGAGAGGGGAGGATATGGTCAAGAGGCATAGGTAGGATGGCTGGGACGGTGAGGTCATGGAGGGGAGGGGAGGGGAGGGAGGCGGAGGTAAGGGAGGTGAGGGTTCAAGATGGGGGAACCTGATGGAAAAGATAAGTTGGGAAGAGACGCACGATGGTGGGTTGAAATTTGGGAATTTATACCCATGTTTTCAATAATACTGTGGTTATAGACTAGAAACAAAAACACCTATACCCACAGTTTTTCTAAACTGTGGGTATAGTTGTGGGGGGATAGACCCCTTTTTTAGTAGTAGAAATTCCCTTACCTGAACCTTCCTTTTTGCGGTATTTATCCTTATGTATAGTGGTTAAAAATATTTTACTAAATTACCAGAACTATACTCATGTTTATAATATCATATATCATCTTCTTATAATATATTATTACTTTTTTGTTAACAAACTTTCATTAATTTAACTATATCAGGGGTTAATTACAAAGTTCGTGGAGTATGTTTTAACATTTTATTTATTGTTCTTATTATATATTCATAATATCTAGAATGTAAATCATAATTTTAATATCATATATATCCAGTATTTATGTATCTAGAATAATATATAAAATTTTGGAGATAAGAAATAAAATCCACCATTCGTGGAGACGGTAGTTCGTACGTAAGCATGAACGCTACTTTAATTTGTATGTCTTATTAAAATAATGAAGATTAATTTGTAATTATGTATACCATAACTTCATTATCATATATATGAAAAATAATTTTATTAAAATTATCCTTATTACGTTCCATGTATATCATAAAAGAATCACATCCCTTTTAGGGGGCGGTAGTCCGCACTTCCACAAACGATGTTATCATTTTTACAAAAGATGGGATGTATAGAGGTATGTGTTATAAAGGAATTAAAGAACCATAAATATATTATAAATATCATATATATAATATATAATATGATTTTCCACCATAATGGAAACCATGAGAGGCGGTAAGGGGAAATTGAACAATCATCGTTTAGCGAGGCGGTAATCTGCCTTCACATAATCGTAGGTTCGTTACCCATTAGATGGATGTGTATATAATTTAAGGTCTAAATCTTAACATAACAACATCATAGTATATATAGAATATAGTATTTTTTAAATAAATTTATAATAAGAAGATTTTAAGGAGTGGAGAATGGAAATAATATAGAGGAGTTTGAGGAAGGGTTTTACCTCTTAATTGGGTAACTCCTTTTGGTTTGTACCAAAAGGATTCCTTGGATTGAATTATATAAAAATGTGGATTAAAGGAGGAAGGGAGGAATTTTGGGGAGTGAATTGGGAAGATTTTGGTAGAACTTAAGGAACTTGAGAGGTGTGGGGTAATGGAAGTGAATGAGGCCTTTTATAATGGAGGAGGGGTGGAATCTCTTGTAATATTTTATAACAAAGGAACCACACCAACGTTTCATTTATTAAAGTTGAATCAATTATGGTCAAAAGTACAGACAAGAGAGGTTATGTTAGAAATATGGGTGGAAAATAGGTCTTTAACAAGCGTATAGGTTGATTTAGGCCTTAAGGTTATGGTTTAGTCTCTAATTAAATTTAATTTAACCTTAATCATTGTAACTGATTTTAATTACTTTCACTAATATTTTTTGTAAAAAAATAATTTGAAGTTATTAGACATTATAAATTATACTAATTCCAAATATGGAATCCATTTTTCCAAATTCCAATCACAGAAGTAGCCAAAATTAATTTAAATTTAATCTTTTATATGGGACGACAATGCGGGTTTTTAAAGTAAAAACGCCCTAAAGTTTATTATGTTTTCATAGTCAATTTTCAAGTGAAATTGATTCCAATTACATAAATAGGAATAATTAATAAAAATATAATCTAATTAAAATTTAAAACCCATTAAAAATATAAATTTACCTTATAAATAAATTGGATGAAAAAACATTTTTGGATAAAATTTCAGTATTTTTCATCATTCATTAAAAAAACATTGCGTAAAAAAACCAAAACATCACCCTAAGCTAATTTTTATGTTTAGATTCCAAATTTTAAGTTTATTTTGACATAATAAATTTATAAAAGGGTCCAAAATTTTATTTAAATAGGGTTCACCATCGAAAGGCGGAAAAAATACATGTATAAAAATATAGTATTTTATGTGTTTTGTTGGGTTCATTTTTATCTTATGTCGATAAAATATATTAGATGACTATTAAAATATTTGTGTGAACATATAATATATAAATTTACTATAAAAACTCTCTAAAAGTTTTAGTATTTTATTGATCCTAAAAAATGTGTTTAAGTATTGTTTTGTTTAAATCATATGTTGTGTGTATTGAAAATTTATCAACAAAATCTAAAGGGGAAAAATATGGTAAAGTCTTGGGGTGCTACAGAAGACCCAATTAATCTCAGACATTAACACTACCATTGTGTTTTTTAATCTGAATTACATCACTAGATACCCAAACATTACATACATACTTATAAATATAGTATGTGGTATATGAAAATACCTCACCATAAACTGATGACAACTTGATATCAAATGGATCTTAGAGAACACTTTGGCACCTCTAAGTTGATCAAATAGTCCATAAATATGTATAAATATATATAAGTTAATTTATATCACTTATCATAACCTCTAATAGTCCGCATATATTCTCAATGATCCATTTTAATTTTTATGGAAAAAACTAAGGCACACTAATGGGACATAATCATTCATATGAACCCCTTCTCCTCAAAGTCATTCAATTGAGCCTTCTTATTTAAAATATATTTAGAATCTATCTTATATGGTGGAATAGATATATGATCCACACCTGGTAAGAACATTATCATAAACTCAACCTAACCCTTGGCTGGTAACCTAGACAATTCTTTAGGAAATACATATTAGAACTTGTCAATGACAGTAGGACATATTAACTGGGGTTTCTCTCTATCATACAAAATTACTCTAGAAAATATACAATGATTCTACTAAGCTATAGAAATATAGGTCCAACATAACTAGTATTCATATCCAAATCTCCAATATAGACATAATCATCACCCTTAAAAAATATAATTCACTCTATCGATGAAAATTTTGATATGTTAGATACATCACTACATGGGGGTTTTAAATGTAGTCAAAAACTAGACTCAATGTTTTCATGTCACTCAAACTTATTATTTATGAGTTATTATTATTTTTTATTAATAAAAGTATATCAATCTAAAATTTACTTATGTAGTTTATTTTCAATGGAAAGAAAAATTGATCAAATGAGATGCATTTTCCAATAGAAATAATAACATTGTGCATATAAAGATGCAATGTAAAAAAAATAAGAAGTCAACAATGAAAATCCTCAAGATTCTAAAAAGATATTTATTACCAATATAATTTCAATCAAATGAACATGTTTCTTTTACCCAATTTATTTGGAGGATCTATAGAGTTTATCCTGGGTATCCAAGATCCACACCCAAAACATCCTTGACTATGTACTTATTACAAGGCATCAAGTTCTAATCTCGAATATTCATGGATTATTATCTCATTGGTAGAAATAGGTATCTAATGCACTAAGACCCACTTGAATATGATGATCAACGACAACTCTACACCAGAAATTCATAAAAAATTATGATTTGGACAATGCATATTCTAGCCCTAGAAGCTCATCAATATCCTTGATCGGAAATAGAAAAGTTACAAACATGGAATTTGTCATGGAAAATTATACAATTAGAAAATAAAAAGTAAATACTAAGAGAATTACAAGAATGCTCATAGTGGTAGAAAATGAGGAGTTGGGATCGTGGTGGAGGTGGGTTCGCAGAGGATAAGGGTTTCGCAATAGAGGTGGGCTTCAATAGTAAAGGTGGGGTATGCGGAGGAGGTGGGGTCATCGAAAAGGAAGGGTTCAGGGTGAAGGAGGGGTTCTGTGCATAGTGGAGGGGAGGTTCGTAGCAGATGGGGTTCGGCGACGGAGGTGATGTTCATGGCAGAGGAGGGTTTCACGGTGGTGGAGGAGGGCTCCGCAGCAGGAAAGGAAGAGGAGTCGGAGGCAGCGAAGGAGGAGGATGAGGAGTCAGTAGTAGGTTTTAGCTTCCACGAGATCTTGAGGTGTACGAGAGCAGGATACTATTATGGTTTATTTATAAAATCAGGTAAACCTTTTATCATCACTAGCTAAAAAACGCTGATAAAGGTATGTTTTATCAGCGCTAAAATAGAAAGCGCTGATAAAACATTCCTTTATCAGCGCTAATGAACACTGATAAAGGCTTGTTTTATAATAAATTATTTATACTTTTATATATATTTATAAAATTATATGTACAATAAATATTTATTTATTTATTAATAAAATTAACTATAAATAAATATTTATTTATTTATCATAATAAATATAAATAAATATATATTTATTTATATTTAAATATATAATTAATATATATTTATTTATAATTATAAATCTATAATAAATATATTTATTACATTTATAATTATATATAAATAATATCTTTATTATAATTTTATAATTATTTAAATATATCTAAATTTATTTATAATTATAATGGTAAATTTTTTTATATATTTATTATAATTTTATAATTATTTCAAAACTATAAATTTATATATATTTATTTATAGTTATAATAAATATATATTTCTTTATAGTTATAATCATAAATAGATTTATTTATTTATTCATTCATTTATTTCAATAATTATAAAATTATAAAAAAATATATTTATTACATTTATAATTTTATAAATATATATATATTTTATATATTTATTATAATTTAATAATTATTTAAATATATCTATATTATTTAGAATTCTAAGTATAAATATTTGTATTTATTTATAAATATTTGTATATATTTATAAATATATTTATTTAATTATATATATTTATAACTTTAGCATTATAATAAATATATTTAATATAATTTTATAATTATATATATTTATTTATTTATTTATTTATTTATAATTATAACTATAAATATATATTTATTTATTTATATTTATATATATAATAAATATAAAATTATTTATAATTATAAATTCATGAAAAATATATTTATTATATTTATAATTATATATAATTAATATCTTTATTATAATTTTATAATTATTTAAATATATCTATTTTATTTATAAAAATCCATTGAAAATTACAATTAGTGATTAAACACTTTTGAAACACAAAATGAGGATACTTGCTTTAATGAAAGTAATAAAAAACATATATTTATACATATATTTATTTTAATTATATATATTTATAACTTTATAGGTATAATGAATATATTATTTCAATTTTATTATTATACATATATTTATTTATTTATATATAATTATGAATATCTTTATAAATATTTGTATATAATTATAAATATATATATATATACCTAGTAAAGGATATATCATAATAATTAGTCATCACATATATATGGATAACATTAATAGTGAGTGTGTAATGTGTAAATGAACATTCATGATGAATACATAACATATGAACATCAATTATATTTACTCATCAATACATTTATTGACCAAATTCATGGAAAACGTATATTTATTTAAATATATATATTTATTTATAATTATAATTATAAATATATATATTTAAAAATTATTTATATATAATTATAAATATAAAAAATATATTTGTTATTTAATGAAATTTATTAAAATCATATAATTATTTAAATATATATTTATTTAATTATAATCTTATAAATGATTTTTTTAAACATTATATTTATATATATATATATTTGAATTATTAATAGTTGGGACTTGGCTAAGTGGTAAGTACCATGTAATACAACATCAAAAATGGGGGTTCAAAACTCATTGGGCATAGGTAATGTAGTAGTACTGTAGCGTACTGTAGTAGCGGTGGAATAGTTAACCCATGGCACAGTAGCAGTGAAGGGCACTGTAGCGAGCACTGTAACAGTGGAGGGGATTGTGGTAGTCTAGGTAGTGTAGCAGCACTATTCATCATAGGGCCTTTGGGTCATAAATTTGAGCCTTACAGGCCATGTAATTAGATTTCATGCCCACTAAGCCTATGGACCATGTAATGGTCTTCATGCCCACTAGGCCTATGGGCCATGTATTGAATAAATAAAGATTGATGGGTGATTTATCCCCTTTTGGGAGCTATGGAATGCATTTTCAGCCTGTGTGTGGTGTGTCTTTGTTTAAATATAATTGTACCCCCAAGCACCTAATATATATTTGAATTATTAAAAAATATATATTAATTATAAATATGTATTTTTTATTTAATGTATACAGATAGACATTATTTTTTATTATAAATATAATAATTTTATATAAATTAACAATATTTTTTATTAAAAACTTTTATCAGTGCTAATAATAGCTCTGATAAAGGCCAACCATTTATCAGTGCTTTCTAGTTAATACTGATAAAAGACGGTGCATCCCTTACCCGGATTTGTGGTAGTGATAACTTTCACTTGAGCATTTAGATGGCCTCTTATAAAGACCTATATAGAAATAAGTGTAGACATACATTGTTCTTGAAAAAAGTTATACAAATAAATCCATTGCGACATGAATTAGAAAAGGAAATGAAATAGAAGGTTAGAGTTATTCAGTATCACATCAAGGAAACTCAGAGTCAATAGACAATCATTAGTGAAATATGGAATTTTAAGTTGGTGATAAGGTAGTCCTATGGATTTGTCCATGAAGGAAGGATATGATGTTCAAAAATAAGGGAAATATGATCCCTGGATATATTGGCTACCTTGAGATTCTTGATCGAGTAGGGATGATAGATTATCACTAGGCACTTCCATTGAACATCTCTCAAGTTCATGATGTGTTCTATGTATCTCTCTTGAGAGAGTACATACATGATACATCACATGACCTGAACTTATAGGTTTTACCAATTAATTGTTATCTTTCCTATGAAGAATAATCAATAAATTTTTGGGAACATAGATATAAAGTGCTACATATCCATATTACTCACCTAGTAAAAGTTTTCTGAAGAAATCAGAAATTTGGAGAAGCTACATTGGAAACTAAGGATGTGATTAAATAAGTATATTCTCATTTGTTCATATTGGAGTAATAGAATATCAAGTTTAAAATTTATTTTAATGGGTTATAATGTAATAAACAAAAAATTTATGACATATTTCTAATTAAATAAATTTTATTTCTTTGATAGCTTGCGATACACGCAAAACCAAATCTAAATAAACCATAATATTCTATATTGTTACAACTTAGCTGTTAAATTAGAGGAATAAATTGGAATAATCTCATTTCTAAAATTTTTTATAAATGTTTTAGATAAATAATTTATATTAATAAATAATTTATTAGTTTTAGTAAAGTCTTTATATGCTTAAAAAATACATTTCTTCTCAAAAATGATTTTTATTGCTTTTGGTGAAACAATAATATAATTAATTTTTTATAACTTTATAAATTTATATTAAAATATTAAATTATTTTTTAAAATCATTAAGTAAAATTTATATTAGTTTAAAATTTAGAGAATTTTCTAAAAAGATTGATTTTTGATGAATAGTGAAAATACTGATTTTTATTGAAAATGACCTTTTCGTTAAAAGAATTTAAAAGGTTAAATTTTGTTTTAAAATGGTTTTAAAAGTTTAATTAGTTTTATTATTTTATTAATAATATAATTTAGGACATTATAATCAATTTTATGTTGAATTGTTTTATAAAAACTTTTTGTACTTAAGAAACAAATTTCAAAAACCGCTTTTGGTCGTGTTTTGTGGGTTTATTTTAAAATTAAATTATGAAAATTATTCAAAATGAATTTGATAAAACGGATTCCAAATCTTTATTCATAAAAAATAATGAGGTCACTTTCATTTTCGGTCATAAAGAATAGTAAAATAGTAAAAACTTATCATCATGATTAAGGTTAAAACGGGTTTACTAGGGGTTAAAGCAAGAGATAAGGGTAATGTATTAAATTAAACCTATTTAAATCCTATTTTATGGCCATATTTAAACCTAATACTTCCCAAATTTAAATTTGTGTCCATTTAGAATCATTCTTATTGAGTATGGATTTCTTATATATTAATCTTTTAAGAAATTCCAAGTGTGTCCTCTCCCCCACTTTTAAAAAGATGCGCCTTATTTCTCTTCCTTTCACCAAATTGAGTAATCTATATTTACCAAAACCTACCCAATACTCTTATAAAACTCCTTATATATTAATTATAGGTTCATGTTTTATTTAAAGACCAATTCAAGGGTCTTTAAGAAAGGATCTAAAGGAGGCTTACTAAAGAAGTAGTAATCATCCTACTTGACCTCTTTCAATTTATTTCTTCTTATAACTCCTCTAATTATATGGTATTCACCATAAAATAACAAATTCAGTATCCTAAATATACTTAAATTTTATTATGATTGTTTCACCATAATTATTCACTTTTTTAAATTAAATGGTAAGTGAAAGTATCGCTTGTGTGAACATGTGGACTACCACCACCGCGTGGTGAGGCAATTCATTTTCCATTACCATATTTCATAGATGGTTATTTTGTTGGTTTTCATTTCTATATATGATATTTATGATATAATAATATTTCAATAATTATAATATCATGTCTTCCTTATAACCTTCCCATCCATTGGAAAATGATAACATCGCTCGTGCGTACGTGTGGATTACCACCTTCATGAAGCGATGAAATTTATTTTCCATTTTCACGTTAAAAGGATAGTAAAAGAGGATATATTTAATTAATATATTATATAATAATGATTCTTTACATTTGAATTATTATTGACCATTAATTAATTACATCCATCCAAAAGTGAAAAAAACAATCATGTGTACGTACGACCTACCATTTCCATAGATAGTGTAATTAATTTTTTTATCTTAATTAATTGGGCTATCACTTTTATTGTTCATATATATAGGTGACTTATCTATAATCGCATTGATATTACTCACATGTGGTGGGAAGGGAATATGGTCGTAAACTTCCTGGCCTTCTAGGACACCCCTGATAACTCATGTACCATCTTTAATACGACAAGATCCCTCCCTCTAGAGTGTGCTCATATTGTGAGTGTTGATTCTATTTGAATACATTATTTTTGGTCCCCATTACTTTTTTTAGGATACACCCCCTAATAAAAAAAATTAATTTTTGATGGATTATAAAGCATCTATGTTACAGTCGCATTGTTATTTAGGAATTTTTATAATTAAGTTTCTAATGATGAAATTTCATGAGTTTTCTATCAATAACCCCAATTATTTTATTATGCTATGGTTATTTATATAGATTACATATTTTCTTTTCATTTTTATCTCTTTAATAACTCAAGAGACTAAAATAATATTTTTAAATAAAATTGATTGTATTTCTCTTGAAAATAATTTTTCTTCTATGTCTATGTTTTCTTTAAAATATTTTCAAGAATGTTTTTAATACTCCCCTATGAATTTTTAATGTCATTTTTACCCATTATTTACTTTTAAAAAAATTAAAAGGAATATTCTTGTTTTTTTCTAAATGAAGTACTTGACTTTTTACTGAAAAATTTGAAATGGATATTTTCTTTAGTGTACACAGAATAAATTGAATTTCTCGCCATCATGACTGCTCAATGTTTTGAATATTCCTTTAAAAGTATACAGGTTTACTTTAAAATAAAAAAAATATCCTTAATATTTGGAAAAATTTTATATTTTAAAGAAGTAATTCCCAAATGAAAATGGAATTTTCATTAAGAAATATTCCAAGTGATCTTTTAATTTCATTTTTATTTATAACAAACTCATTTTATGTAGCTTATTATTTACAGGGGATATAAAACAAGGATACCATTATTATATTATCTCTATATGGTTTATTAATATAACGATGAGATGTTTATAAAACATGTTTATTTCCATGGGTAATGTTATGATGAAATGATAAAATATTTATGAAAATCATTTATTTTCCATAGGTTATGATATATGATGAATGTCATATGATCTTATGTCACACATATAAATGGAATATGATTACCTTGTGGGTGTCCCTATCATGGATCATGTTCTTTGATCCCTTTATGATTCATGTATTATTAACTACCAAACTCAATACCATGATTTAAGGTTATGATTTATGATATACTAGACAAAAAATTTTAAATGTTAAGATCATGTCATGATTCCATTAATCACATATTATTCTTAATTTATCACTGATATCTCCATTTTTTACCCTTACTGGGAAACTGAGCTCACACTTCCTTATGTTTCCTTTCAACAAGTTATAGAGAAAAGTTTTAAGTAGTTATGACTAAGAAGATTACTATGTGGAAAGATATTTCTGGGATATGTTGAAGATATTTTATTAAATAATAATATTTTTTATCAATTATATAAATACACTAAACCATTATAGTCCTCAAGTGTGTATTTGTGAAATGTATTAAATATTCAACTATTAAAATGTAATTTCTATGTATGAAAAGTAAGGGCCATTATAGTTACTAAAAATATAATATGATCCTTATTAGAAAATTTCAATGTGATGAATCAGAATTTGGATTCCATTTAATCAAATTACTTTTCTAAATATGAGAAAATTAACAGTTATATTAAAAATGTAATGTGTTTAAAAACTATTTTTTTAGAAAAATGTCATTTTAATCATTAATTGTTCTTAATATTATATAACATTGAGTAAAAACTAAATGAGTGTTAATTTATTTTTATATATGTTTAAAAATAATATTATAGTATTAATTTAAAATAAATCCATTTAAATTAAAATCACATAGTGTTTAGAAAAGCATCATTCTCTGGAAAAAATGTTTTACCATGGTAACTAATATTTATCATAGAAAAGTGATTTTATGACTAGAAATGAAATTGAACTCATTACCTAATTTGAAAATGATGATTATAAATATTCAAGTAATTTTATATGATTAATTTTTTGAAAGTAATGAGAATCAATTTTAATGCAAGCGTGCATAACACATGAAAACAAATTTAAGAAACATGTATCTTATAATCATAAATTAAATTTATTACTTGAATAATAATAACTAGTGGAATGATTTTAACTTATTTTATTGTATATATTATCAATAATTTCCATTTAAACTATTATTTAATCATAAAATGATAAACTCTTATGCACATCAAAGTGGAATTTTTAATAAAATATATTTTTTCGTATAAATTGATTTTATTTGGAATTTAGCTATAATAATTGGATTTTATAAATGAATTAGTATTTGAAAAATAAATTTTGTTTATTTATATACTTATTTCTTAATTTGGTAACTTATATGTTTACCTTCCAATTCAGAAACTACATTTTGATAGTTATATAATGTTTTATGGTATAATTTTATTCGGTGTTATATATAAAAAACAATTAACCGTATTAGGTTCTAAATAAATATATATATTTTCAAATCTCAGCGTGTTACATAGAAGGTGAAGGAGTGATTCATTAAGATAAAGTATGTTTTTAAAAAGGAGAAAGTGGAAAAGGTTTTTACTAAACCATTGTATAAAGATGTATTTTAAGAATTGAGGTTGATGATAGGTGTTCAACCTCAACATTATCAAGGATAATATACGGTGATATATTCCATGTATCACTTATTATTCGGATTTTTTTAATAAAAGGGGGATAAAAATATATAAATTCAAAAAATATGTTCTTCCTTAAGGGATGGATATATTTAGGTGGGTTTTTCATAATGAGGAAGGTGTGATTTTAATAAGTGTGTATTGATTGGGGTGCGAACTATTCTAGTGAATTTGTTTAATTTTGTTGTTATAAGTCTATTTAATACATGTGTAGTAATTTTTTTGAAAACGTTATATGAGAATAGGGTTGAAATTATATATTTAAAGTTAATATAAGTTGATCTCATTGAAAATGTTGACATTTTTTTCATTATTCTTATTTCCCATACTAAGTTTACTCACATTGGATTATAATAATTAAATGATGATCCATTGATAATTTTGTGAGTGATTTATGTTTAATGGTTGAAAAAAATAAAAAGGGGGTATTTTTGTGACCAAGAGGATGTTTAAGATTATAGGTGGCCAAGTAGGTGTTTGATTGAAAAGGGAAGATTGTTGGTTAAAGATGAAGTGAAGTGGGCATGACTGTTGCCTAATTTATATGGATCAGATGTGGTGAAGGTTATTTGATGGTTTTTAATTGCTAGGAAGAATATTAGAGTTCAAAAGTGATGTTTTAAGATATTTGATAAGTCGCTGGAAAAATCATGCCATAATTTTTAGGCTCATGTTGTGATCATCTAATTAGAGATGATATTTTTGGTGAGATAGAAAAAATAATACTTTTGAAATAATTATTCTTACGTCATGAGTTAATTCCCAAATGTAATGATTATTATGCTATTATTTCATAAAATATGTATCATAACACAATAAATATACATGATTTTTTTATGTTATTTAGGATGGGAAAAAGGGATTACATTATGAAGTAAGTAGTTTAAGATTGAGGTCACATACTACACCATAAGGATGGTGGACATGATAAAAATGGTTTTCATTGAAATTTTTTCATGTCATAATGTTAAGTGACATGTCACAATTATCATATAATAATAGTTATATTGTTAGTGGTTAGAGGTAACATTTTGGTAACCCCACGCATGGATCTATGATACACCTCTCTATGTCTTGATTTGTGATATATCCTAGTTTTGAGATGATTTGGTGATGTGGATTTGTGGATGTCTTACATTCTACTTTCACTCAAACATTAGAGTCTCTAAATCATATCAAGGGTGACTATAAAGACTAGATTGATTTAATTACTCATATTGGGGTAGGATAAATTGACATTTTTATTTTATTATTTAATTTCAATTTGAAATTCAAAATTCAAAAATAAAAAGAGGAAGGGTGTTTGTATTGTGTGCTTGGTGTGGTAATACAACATAGTGGAGAAACATAGAGAAGTATAAGTGAAGTATAAGAAGAAAAGACACCCAAAGAGAAATATAGTTATTTATTATCACATGTTATTAAAGTGGAATCTTCAAATTTTTATAGTTAAAGACTTGTTTTAAATAATATAAACTGAACTAGTCTAACATTGATTTTAGGAGTTAGATCATATTGTTTGATGATTATAGGTTTGTTTAAAATCCAAAATATCCCATTTAAACAAGGTTTAAAATGATGGGTGGTCTACAAGAAGTTTTTAGTTTCTTAATTTTAGAGCTTCAATGATCAAAGTGGTGAAGATGAGTTGATACTCTATTGATAGAAAATTTATAGATTCTTATTGGTGATAAAAGATAATTTTTGTTGTTTATTTTAAGATTTATATTTGTTTTGTATCGGATAAAATTTTATTTATCAATTGAAATTTGTACAAACATGAGATTCAAGGATGGAATCTAATTTTTATAATTAATTTGGTGATTCTTTTAGATCCTATTTAAATGTATGATCTCATTCCATTCCAAGGATGAAAATATTAATTTTGAATAGAATACATTATAAATAATTTTATTCTTATTTTTTTATGTATATGTGAAAATGAAATAATTAAACTAATTGATTAAAATAAAAAATGGTTCTATGTTGAATAAGAAATTTAGTGATAGATTTTTTTATCTTAAATAATTATATAAGTTGATTGGTGAAAAATAATAAAATATTTTTATCATCTAATTCACCCCTCCCCCAACCCACCGAGTGAATACTCATATGGGACCTCGCTAATATTTTTGTGGAAACAAAATAGTTTGGTGTAACATGGATAACAATAATATAGAGAGAAGAAGATGAGATACCCATGGAGAAGTCCAGTAATTGATTATAATATGTTTTTGAAGAGTAATATTTAAACATTGAATATTAATGGAATAATTTGAAGAAGATGGACTACAATAGTCATGTAGTGATTTTCTTAGTAACATATTATTGTTTGAGGATCAAAGTTTCATATAAATTCTAGTATATCTCAATTAAAGAATGAATAATAAGTTGTGTGTCATATAGGAAGTGTTTAGTTGTGAAATTTTAGAGTTTAAGTGATTTAAGTGAAGAAGATGAGGTGATACTCAATTAATAGTGAATCCAGAGATTCTTATTAGTAATAGAAGATCCTTTCCTCAATTTATTTGAATATTTTTTATCACATTATAATTTTAAATGTATATTTATACATATTTTAGTTTCATGTATAACCCTACTTGTTGTAATGTATTTAGTGATTTTAGTGGAATGTATAATAGTATATAATCTCATTCCATGCTAAGGATGTATCCTTTAAATATGAGTGGTGATGTAGAGGTTAGGAGATTCTTTGTTCCTTTATTTTTCATTTAAAGGTGTTTTATGTATTGGAGTGTGGATTGGAAGACATTTGGGGTGAGAGGATGATTTTTGGGGTTTTTAGGGCCAAAACACTCATTTTGAGGATGATTATTCCATAGTGAGTGATGTGGTCCAACTATTGACATGGTGATCTAGATGTTTCAGTAGGTTTAAGGAGTTGGGGTTTTGAATGATCATTTTGGGATATGTTTATGTTATTCTAGTCATCAATGGAACAACAATGGGTGTTGTAAGGAACAATCCTGGGATATCATGTTCTGGTACTTGAGTTAGCTTGACACAAGGCTTGGGGTGAATTCCTAATCAAAATAGGTCAAAACTAGTGTTAATGTATCAAGATTACTCTATTAGGAATGATTTGACCTAGTAAATAATTAAATAATAATAAAGGTATCATTCTTTGAACCCAAAAAAACCTTACCATACATTAGTAAGTCATGCCATTGAATAAATAATTTTACAAATGATCCAACCATCAAACATGAAATAATATAAGTGAAAACTCATAATAAAAACCATAATATCAAAATAAAAATAAATCCAATATCAATACTTTTAAGAATAATTTTAAGCCAAGTACATACATGAACATAAATGATCCCAAATAAATGGAAATTTTTATGGGAATCCCTTGAGGTGATATATAAGTGAAGAGTATGATACAAACTCAAAAATTATCAAAACCTAGTTATTGATACCCATATCCATGTGACATGAGGTAAATATCCCTTTATATAACATCTTTCATGTATCTTAAAAAATGTTCCACAAACCCATTTCTCATATATATTACTCTCCCTTACCTGTATCAAATAAAACAAAGTCTACATACACCTAAAGGGTGCATATAGGGTTTCATCATAACAAGACCAATAATATCCCACAAATATTCTATGTGCCTCCCATTTAAAACAAACCATAGTCATATAGTATGAACTAAAAAATGTAAAAATTGACTTTGCATTTTATATAAAAAAATTAACAAATATAAGTTATATTTAAACAAGTTTAAATGGAAAAAACTCACAAGTTTAATTAATGAAAGAAAGTGTGTTAATATTATAAAATATAAATATAAATTGATCAAATCACAATGTGAGAGACCATAATTTACCAATTTCTAGAATATTGTGATCATTATACTAATATATCCAATGGTTCTTGATAGTTTCTAATAAGAGTGTCATCACACCATATTATGAGGTATATAAGGGTAAAAATTCAGTATCCATTTTCCATAGTCTTTCATGCACTAGTGTGGACCCATGTTAAGATAAAAAAATTATATCCACTAGCCATGTATTAACATACACTTTCACGGGACCATGTTTGGAAATACTAAAAAAAATCCACTATAAGGGTGATCCCTCATCCTAAAATGTTGTGTGTCCCATTTCCCACTAAATTCCCAAGGGTTATATTGAGGATTAGTCTAATTCCAAGGTTTTATATATCCCACACATAAAGTATGATAATAAACTTCATTATTTGGGATAATACCTCAACAAAACAATATTTAATTTAAAAAATTATAAAATAATGTTAGGAATAAATATATTTTAATTAAAATAACACTTTATATAATTCAAACACTCGTTAAAACAATATAGTTTTCCTTAAAACCATCTTATAAATTAATTATTAATAAATATTAATCACTCCCATAAAACATCCCTGTTTATTTCAAAGAAATTCAGTAAGGTAATTTCTACAATCACCGTAGTTTAAAACCAATTATGCAACATCCAAGAAACACCCTTCCTATAAATTTTTATAAATGAAATGAAAAAAAAACTAGAATTAAATAATTACTCATCAGCTTTAAACACCTATTATTATAATTAAAATAAAATTAAAACATAAAAAAATTCCAGTTTACTAAATATAGAAATCCATATAGATTCACCTACCTTTGGATCATAAATTCATGGGTGGATGAGGTTATTATACATAAATAGAAGAGAACCAATCCCTTGAAGAATAATTAATTTCCAAGAAATTAAAACCCCCTCATGAAAATATTCCCACATAAAACCTTATATATCTACGGTCAAACTGGGAGAACAAAACTATAGACAGAGGAAGATGAAGATAAAGGAAGATATAAAGAAACACCTACTTATAGGGAACCCTGATATTTGATTGAGAAATCCCATGATCCAAGTATAAAAAAAATTAGAGTAAGGGGAGGGTGAAAAAAGATCCTTTGGGATCCTTCTAGAATGAGTGGGATGAAATGGATAGGACCCTAACTTAAGAAGGTATTTTAAAATTCAAGAAAAATAATTTTTAAAATGGGACACATAGTTTGTGTATATGGTTGATTAAACCATGAACCAAATTTTTTTCTAGTTATAGAACCCAAAAATATGACCCACATAGTTTTGTCTCAAGGTTGTTTTGTCCATGATTCAACCATGTAAATACTTCTATAAACTCAATTCTATGTTACATGATTACTATGCAAGGTTATGGAACCATTCACTTTGGAAATTATTTTTTTCCTTCAAATTTTTTTCTAGAAACTAAAAATAAAAATCTATGTTAATAAATAATGGATAACATTCCTAAAAATAAAAAAATCATAATACTCCCAAACGAATCACTTTCTTTCCTTATAAGTCAACCTAAAGTATGTTGGTCAGAAAAGAAGTTAGTTTAATTCTTCTACATGTGAGATTCATGCTCCCTTGTTTCATGGGAGTCTCTCTCATGCTTCTAAAAGACTTGAATTTAGTGAATTAATTTCTCCTAAAACACCTTATTACAAGAATTAAAAATATGGATTACTCGCTCTATCACCAAAACATCTATCTTTAATTCCAACTCTTCCCAGCTTAGCACATGAGAAAGATCAATATGGTATTTATTTAGTTAATATAAATAGAATAAATTATGAATTTACCTCATATATGTATCAAATTATAATAATTATTAAACCTTTATGATTATTTCATTATAATTGAAGGGTCCTACATACCTCAGTATTAATTTTCCCTACCTTCCAAGATGTTGATTCCCTAAAAGAGGTGGCACTTTTAAAAATACATTATCACCTACTAAAAATAACATAGGACTACAATGTTGACTTTAAAAATACTTCCAGTTATTATGATCCATCATCAATAATTGAAACACAAGATGTATCTTTTCTGTCATCACCTTCACTATTATCAGTCCCACTAGAAAATTTTCACTAATCTTGGTCCATCAGAGTAGTGAAAAAAAATGGATGTCTATATAAATATTCTAAGGGACACATTCTGATTGATGATTGATAGTTTCTATTATAAGAAAACTCAATCAATTAGGTATGGGTATCTCATAACACTCTTAATTCTAACAAGCAATCACAGATCATGTCTTCCAGAATTTAAATTTCCCATTCTATTTACTCATCTATTTGTGGATGGTATGTCATACTTAACATCACATATAATCCCACAGCCTCTAAAATTAATTTCCAAATTAAATATGTGAGTTGGGGGTCTTGGTCATAAATAATCATAGAGGGTACCTAACTTGACTTTAATATCACATAAATATATAAGTTTCCATGATTCCTCTAACTTGGTGTTGTATTTGATCAATAAAAAGTAAGCGTATTTAGTTATTTGATCGGTCACTACCTAGATAATATTCTTACCACATGGGTTATGATGTAATCCAGTGATAAAATTCAAGAATATATCATCCCATTTCATTTTAGGGATAGGACGGTGTCACAACATAACAAAGGACTTCTAATGTTATTCTTTACCTATTGATAGGTGTATCATTTTGACATATAATCCAATATATCTTAACACATGTTAGGTAACCATTATTTTCATATAATGTTATAATAAATCTTAGAGAAACCTAGATGGACTACCCATTGAGGGTGATGTAAATTACTCATCATTACTTATTTCATGGAAAGAGGTTCTATATAGTGATTTATCAAACTAGTGATTCCCTTGGATGATAGAGATCATTCACTAGTGATCTTCCCACTATATATATTTCTTATGATATGATGGAATCCTTTAACCCTTAGTTTCTTTTAATGAATAAGCTCAAGGAGAGAGTGTCTAATATAAACATTAGCTCAAAAAATCACCTCCCTATTTTCTCTCACCTTTAAGTGAATTTTTACAAATAGGCTCATCAAATTTCATTTATTTATCGACTCTTTAAAATCTTATGATGGTATCATTTAAATGAGAGAATAAATGACCACATTTCCATTTCCTATTGTATAAGTGAGGTTAAAATAAAAATTTTATTAATATATAACCCATCACCTTTTATTATGATTTAAATCCTTTTGAAAGAATATATAACTCAAGATTTTATGGTCAGTATACACCATAGTATTCTTACTAAAGAGATGGTTCTACCAACACTTCAAAGCATGCATGTTATTCACTATATCTAGGTCATAAGTTGGGTGATTATTTTATTGTGAGAAAATTTTGTGAAATCCATAAACCATCAAATTATCACCTTATATAAAAACAAAATATAACAACATTCCAAATGAATCATATTACACCACATATCGTTTTCCTAGTTTAGGTAAAAACAAGATTAGAGATGATGTTAACTGCAAATTCATCTCATCGAATGAAACTTAACATTCATAGATCCATAAACATTTTACTCTATTTTTAGTGAGAGTTATAAAAGAATATTACGGATTGTATAAATCCTTTAAAAACAACTTGTAGTAACCAACCAGGACCAAGAATATGTCTATATCAAACAAATTATTTAGTTTATCTGAAGAAATAACAACCTTCGCCTTCTCAAGATCAACGGAAATACCTTGTTCTGACACCACATGTCCCAATAACTTGAACTATAGGGTCCAAAATTTACACTTTCAAATCTTTTCGTAAATATGTTTATCATATAGATTTCTAATTATGATCCTTAAGTGATGTTCCTACTCCTCTTCATTCTAAGAGTATATAAGGATATCATTCAAGAATACCATGGAAAATGAGTTTAGATAAAGATGTGTTATCTATTTTATAAGGTCTATGAATACCACAGGAGCATTGGTCAATCCCAATTTCATCATAAGATACTTCAAATGTCCATATCAA
Source organism: Viscum album (assembly GCA_963277665.1). Classification (NCBI taxonomy): domain Eukaryota; kingdom Viridiplantae; phylum Streptophyta; class Magnoliopsida; order Santalales; family Viscaceae; genus Viscum; species Viscum album. The sequence goes on along the minus strand of OY728119.1, from coordinate 759,006,681 downwards.
CTTCTAAAAGTTGTTTTAAGAACATCAGACTCCTTCACCATGAGATGAGGAATCCCTAACCAAAGATAAATTTTTGAAATCAACTTTACCCCTTTTAATTAATCAAATGGGTCATAGATTTGAGGAAAATGGAATATATTCTTGATGTTCACATGATTAAACTTATTATAATAAATACACAAACATAAAGTTTCATCAACATTTATAGTAAAGAACATAATAGTATCCTACAGTAATAAATTAGGATAGATAAATCCTTCTGCTTCAGGATAAACTATCTCAATCTTCAAGTCCATTAATTTGTTAAATTTAATTTGATATGAGAGTAGTGGTACAAATAATATTCAAGGAATCAAATCAATATAAAACTTAACTTCTTTCTTGGGGTAATTACTGAGAAATATTTGGGGACTAATTTAGGAAAATACTTAAACATAGGAGGAATATCACTTCCTAGAATCTAATTGTTAGCCACTATCTAGAGAGATGATATCTATAATACCAATCTACCAGCCTCATAAATATGTATTCCTAGCCGACTAGAACTTGAATCCCAACAACTTTGGAATAAATTATAACTTTTATTAGTAGTGGTTAGGACTACAATAAAATGATTAAAATCAATGATGGATTTGAAAGAAATAATATAATCCATTCTGAGAATAACATAGAAGATATCCATTTCTATAATGGGGAAATACCATGTCAACTCTACTTCAGATATGGAGATAAGAGAAGATGGGAAAAGAAAACAACACCCTCTTTTCTTACCAAGAGGAGTGGATATTTCCATCACATATGGAATAATCTCATATAGAGGATCCAAATAATTCACAATGTGAGAAGATAAAAATGATTAATAGGTTCATATATCAAACAAATAAATTGGAATATATGATTCATTAATTAAAAAACCTCACACCATTATAGGAACTACTTCGGATTCCATCACAACTTTCTCTACATCAAGAAACTATCTTCCTTCAGAGTGATTCTGGGGTCCTCTATTAGTTGGAGGCTCAATACTCGCCTATTCTCCCATTATCATGGGGTCATGATCCCATTTACTTAAAGTAATCAAACTAAACTATATATACCCCGTGATTGATGATCCTATATCACTTATTTCGGAGATATTGATCTTAAAAATCCTTCTTATTTTTCCCATTTTCTGGAAAGCATGATAGATTTTGGTAATTTCATTAAAATAAGTGACTTTCCTTTCCATATTAATGGAATAATAAAGTCTCACTTCTCATTATTGTATAGAAATATATATAAGATGGATACTTAGAGATACTACAAATTTCCCACTTAAAATTGTCTCACTTACCCTTCTTATTAGTGAAACATCTTTCATTTACACCTAAAATATAAGGAACATCAACCATCCTTCATATCTGACCATAATCCACCTCCACAAAAAAAGCCTAATAAACTACCTCAGCATAGGTGGGTAATTTGAACAAGATGACTTGACATCAGATTCTCAACTATAGGACCTTTTCAAATCATAGATATTTAAAATTATCATTTGATACCATCTTCATTATGAAGTGAATAATCTCAGTGAATCAATTTTAATATTTTATAGCCATATAATTTTCCAACTAGTGGTAAATGAACTCCCTTAATTTCATCTATTTCATTTTATTAGAGTATAATTATTAATTAATCATGAATATAAATTCTTTCCTCCCAAAATTATCATATACTTTAGCCAAAATAATGGACTCTCACCATTTCCATTAGGTCCCTCAAGATGTAAAGCAACATATTTGACCTTAATAAACTCATAGGTCTCTAATAATTCAAATATTCTTTAAAAATTTTACATCTAATCATATAACTATAGAGAATCATTGATTCCCTAAAAGGATAGGGGTTTGTGGAAAATAAACACATCAAATCAATCCTTATCTTGGGTTAGACCAGGACCTGCTTCCTTAGCTTGAGTTGGACAAGGTACCTACCCTTATTCCATATTCTAGACCATAGATTCTATGATCTTTATTTGGTTTTTATTTACTTTAGGATTGTATTATATAAAACTATCCATAACTACCTATTTAGGGTTCATCAAATCTCTTTATGGAGGCATGGTACGATAGAAAATCAAATAAAATAATAAATTTTATTGAACTCATTAAAATATATGATTAAAATAAAATAAATAAAAAAATTGATATCATAAAAACATAGTAAACCATTAAATAAGTTATGGAAAATAATTTAAAAATAAAAACAATGGATAAATACATATTTATTACTATACATGGTTAGGTTTCACAGTTTTGCAAACAATACTCTAACCATGAAAACCCCCCAAGATAACTAAAATATAAATGGATGATTGGGCTTTATACTTTTCTAAACTATGCACTAACTGTTTGAAGCATACTAGTACCCCTCCAAAACAAGTTTCAGGGTCAGTTCATATCCTGCAACATAGGAACCTTAATTGTGTACCAGGAAAGTTACTAGAAATTTTACATCCTTAAACCATAAATTATTTAAACATAATTAATTATACAAATTATATTCAAAAATACTAATTTTACAAAATTACATGGAAATTTAAGGATTGTTACAATAATTATTTTTCATACACTTACTCATAACTAACCCTTATGTTTCAATGATCCTATCTTCTATATTCCTTAACTCCCTAAATAAAATAAAATAAAAATATATATTTGATACCATTTTATAATAAACTAACCTAGGATACCATATTTTGGAATATGAGTTGACCCACCACAAATACTAAGATGCATTAATGATCACCAAAGACTAGAAACTAGTGTTAATGAAACAAGATTACTCTATTTGTAATTGTTTCTCTTGATAAAGAATTAAAATATTAACAAAGGGGGCATAGCATAGACCAAGTATGTAACATCCCAGTTAAATAAAGAATATGAATTTTTCATATTTATTAAGATTTGTGAATTAAATATTCATTTTACTTTAAATTTAATTATATGTTATATGGCGTACCCAATACGCAATAACGGGTCTCTTTGAAATCTTACATTGCACACAACGTTGAGTTATACCAAAAAATAATATAATAATATTATGGTAGTTAATGTATAGTTTTTGTATTGGCAAGAATGAACAGAACTGACTAAAATATTAGTACACGTGTTTTTTAAATGTTTATACATTTATCCAATAAAATTTAGAGGCTTAAAATGTGAATGAATCCAATTTTAAGCATAAATACACTAATATTCTTTAAAAGGTTGATTTACCCCCTTTTGATGGAGAACCCTTTTTAAATATAGTTTTTTTCACTTTTATATATTTTATATGACAAAATAAAATTCTTATTTAGTATTGGGACATCAAAATTTACTTTGGATTGAATTTTGTTATTTTTCTGATAATGTTCATTTTTTAATGAATCATGAAAAATACTACATTTTAATTCAAAACTATCTTTTAATATAAATTATTTATATGGTTATATTGTCTTTTTAATTGGTTTAAAAATTTAATTAGATTATAGTTTTACCATTTAATCCAATTTTAGTCATTTTAATTAATTTTAATTTGAAACTGGACATAAAAATGTCAATATTTTGATAGTTATTATTTCTTAAAAACACGCTTTTTGGTTTTAACAACAGGAATTAATTTTAAATTAATTTTTGTAACTTATGTGTTTTTAATTTTGAAAAATGGATTATATATTTGGAATCAAGAGGTCCAAATTGTGTAAATAGGTAACTTTTATTTTTAGATATTATGAATAGTAATTTCAGTAAATATTTTATTTACCGTGATTAAAGGGTAAATATGGTAAATAAGGGTAAACAAATAATATTATAATAATATTAAAATACTCTAACATGTGTTCTAATCCTATTTTATGATACATGTCCAACCATGGGTATCCTTGGGTCAATTTTGGGACTCCATGAAGCCACTTTTAAGTGAAAATGACACTTTATAAAAAGTAATTTAAAGTTAAGGAAAATTTAACATAAACATATATCTATTTGTAAAACAATTTTTATAATGGGATATATAAGTGATATTTTAGAATATAAATAATCATTATAAAGATAAAAATATTTCCTAATACATGGTATTTTTTTTATAATTCTTACATATCATATAAATAAATTTATTTATGACACAATGGTGATGTAGTGTTTACATTATTAATGAAATATTTAAATAAATGAGATTATAAATATTAAAATAAATTTATTTTGAAACTATTTATTCCATCCAGAAATTTTATAGATAATTATAACTTTTTATCTTTAAATTAATTAATATTTTTTAAAATAATCAAATTGGTTTGGATTTTTTTTAAACTCATGATATGAATAGTATTAAAATTGACATAAAAGAGTTTTTAAATCAATCAATATTTTATTAAATGATAAAATAGAGATAAAAATAAAATATTAGTCCAAATGACATATATGATGTTAAAAATGTCATTAATGATTCATTTTGGGTCTCTAGTCATTTTATAGTAACTATATTAACCATATAGTATGAATATACAAGAAGACATAGTAAAAGTTAAATTAGACAACTAAGGGTTAAAACTAAATGATAAGCTTAAAAATGAACCCAAACCTATCTAAAACCTATTGGTTGAGAGTATTTATAATAATAGTCACCTTATATTCGAATTTAATGAATTTTGGACCTTTTGAAACAGAAAATAATTTTATAATAAAATAATATTTCAAAGCTTTCATAAAGTCTCCTCCATCCCTCTTATAAAAGGACACCACATCTAACCCATTAATCACACCTCTCACTACCCTTGTATCATCCAAAATTGGATCCAATAATCTTCCAACATCTCTCTATTCCACCTATAAGCCTTAATTTGGTCATAAGGTAATTAAATAAATACTTTTTCTTCAAACTAAAGGGTGTTACCCGATTTGAAGGTAACATCTTCTCCCAAGTTCTTTTCTCTTTCTTCTCCACTCCCTATTCTCTTATTATTACTTGTTTACATAAAAACACTAGTATCCTCAATAAACTAGTTTTTTTATGAGTATTATTATAACTACACATCCACACACCTCCATCTAATGGTTACGAAGATACTGTTTCTGTTGACGGCGAACTACTGCCTCATGAAACGGTGGTTTTTCAATTATCTCCTACCACCTCTCATGGTGGCCACTATAATGGAAATGTATTTATATATGATATATTTTATATTTATATTGTTTCAATGCTTCTGTATTTTCCATTTATAGCATACCTTTATGGTTTCTATAGTGGGTAAATACGATAATTTCATTTGAGGAAGTGCGGACAACCGCCCCTTCAAAGTGATATGACTCGTTCATGCCATACATGGAACATATCAAGGATGGAATTAATGTAATTATATATGATATTATACTGTAATTAAAATATACCTATGTATCATTATGTTTTCATTCCATTAAATATGAAATAGAAATGAAAGTAGCATTCATGCGTACGTACGACTTACCGTCTTTATGAACAGTGTATTACATTTCTTATCTCCAAATGTTATATACTATTATAAATACACACATATATATATATACTGTATATATATGATATATATGATATCTAAATCATGAATATAATTCCATATATAATATAATTTTGACCACATGGAAAATTTGTAATTATAAGAACTTCATTTTTGACACAAGTACTAAATATCAACAAAACGACCGTTATTAACTTAAATAATTATGTAATGTTTATAACGAGGTAATAAGTGATATAAAACGAAAAGTAAACTTAAAAATGTTCTTAATAAATTATAAATTAACTTTAGTTTATTATTCATGTAACACCCCAAGCTTCCACAGTACGCTTCTCTTTGAATAATACAGTAGCGTGTGTTGTATGCAACTTCGAGTTCTAACACAAACCACAACCAATCAAACAAGCAGTTATGAATAGTAATACCCACTTTTTGAAATTTTTTAAATATTATCTTTCAAAATATACTTCATTTTTTGATTCATAATATCAAAATTATCTTTGGGTGAATTTTTGGTATTTTTCTAAAAACATTCAATTTTTGATGCATAGTGAAAAAACACTGACTTATAGTTTAAAACCAAATTTTTATTTTAATAATTATTTATTTTATTTAAATTTAATTAATGTAAAAATAGATACATAATACCTATATAAGTTCAATTTAATCTATTGGAGTTAGTTTAGAATAATTTTAGATATATAAAAATTTTATTGAACTTTTCAACGTCTTTTACCCACCTCCTATGAGAATTTGTAAATTCACATAAAACTTAATTTAACCGCTTCTGTGAGTGGAATTTAGAAAATTCGAGAGACATGGTTAATATCAAGGAGTAAAATGTGGTTCAATAAGATAAAAATAATTTTTGGTAAATAGTAACTTTTTACTTTTATTTACCACGGTTACAAGTAAATAGGGTAATTAAGGGTAAAAATGATATTATTATTACCCTAACACATGTCCTAATTCTATTGGATAAGTACAATTAGACCAAAAACAACCTTAGTAATAAAATATCAACCTCTTTGGTCCACTTGGATTAGATTAGGACATTTATGATTATTTAATTCAAAGAAGAGTTAAAAGAGTTAAAATCAAAGTTTAATAACTGAAACATTTTTAATATAGGGTTATATGTAAGATAAATTCTATTATAAATTTTCATTAGAAAGATAAAAAAATTCCTACAAAATCGTATTTTATTTATAATTTTATAAATTAAATAATTTAATTTATTTATGACACAATGGTGATGCAGTAATTATCTAATTAATGAAATATTAAAATAATTGATATTATAAATATCTGAATAAATGTAATTTGAGACTTTTTATGAATTCCTCTAATTTTCTAGGTTAATTCTACATATTAGGGTTAGTTAGATGAATTCTTTTCTAAGTAATAATGATTTTATGAATTTAGAAAAAACAAAATACCAAATAGTGTCAAAATTGACATAAAAGAGTTTTTAAAACAAATATTATATTATTAATTAATATTTTATTCCGTAAAATATACGGTTCGGCCAAAGGACTTATATAATGATATTTTTATCATTACTGAACCACTTGGGGTTCTATTGGATGTATATAGTATGTTTAATAACCATATAATATAAAAATACCAAGAGACATGGTAAATGTTGAACTATTTAACTAAGAGTTAAATATGAATGATAAGGTTAATATAGTGACCCAAACCTGCCTAAAATATATTGGTTGAAGGTATTTAGACCCATCCCCACCTTAGCCGCGAAATAATTTAATTTGGAGCCATTATAAATCTAATATTAATTTTTTATAAAATAATATTTTAAGTTTTTTCAAAGCTGTCGCTCACCCCTCTTATAAAAGGGAACTCGCCCTTCTCTCAAATTCATACCTTCAAAGCCTTTTGATTCAGCCAAACCCTGCCCAAATATTCTCTCAACTTCCCTGAATTTAACCTAGAGGCCTTATCTTGATCATAAATCCAACCTAAGTATCTATTTTGATAAAATCAAAACGAAGAACACGAAGAAGAGATAATATTTTCACCACCCTCTTTCAAGTTCCTTTCTTATTCCACTTCTTGTTTCTTTGTTATTTCCATTCTAAAATAATAACTCCAGTATCTTCTATATACCGTTATGTTATTATAAATATGGTACAACCATATTTTGTATTCTATCCATCCTTTGAATGACATGTCACCAAACGTGCGTACGTACGGCTTACCGTCTCCACGTCGTGGTGTAATTGTTATTCAAAACATTATTATTTGGATGGGTATGATAATGATGTGTAATTGAAGTAAATAATAAATATAACATTATAATGATTCTGTATATATGATATACCATCCAATTATATATGATTTTAATATCAAAAGAATAATATTGTCGCTCGTGCGTACGTACGGACTACCGTCTCCACGAACGCGATGAGATTCATTCCCCACGTATCCATTCAAGACTAATTTTCATTTGATGATTAAAAATAATGTTTAAGGACTTGATATAATTCTGGATATGAATAAGATACAACCTATGGATAAAAAACACGGCTTATGTAACAAAACAAGTAAAATAAAACGAGTAAGTGAACACCCGAAATGACAACAATACTAAAATATTATTAAAAAAGAAATATTAAAAGATCATATATGATATCATATTTACGTATATGATTCTTGTATAATTTAATAAAAATTATTTAACTATTATACAGGAGGTTAACCTACCGTTGACCAAGGAAAAGTACAAGGTAAGGGTTTATTTCACAATCTCTTCATTATCTGAGGTTGTTTATATGTAATTATGTACTAGGACCTCTTTATCATCCACATCCATGTTTTTTAAAAATGTATTTCAAAACATTTTTACTAGTTACTAAACTATGGGTTAAATTCATTTATACCCTTGTTTGAATTTTTATAATATGTTTATAAAGGAATATTTCTGTCGTTTTCCAAACAAGGTCCATTTTAACCTTTTCAACCAAATTAAGGTAAGATTGTCTTTTTTTAACTTATATGGCGGGTGTGGCTATTTTCCTCCGTTACAAAATTGTCGAATCTTACCTTACAATATTATAAGAATATTTTCAATGTAAATGTTTTATTTTATAATTATGTGACTTTTAAATGATTTCAAAAAAAAGAGATATTTCTCTCAAATAGTTTTGATTTCATCTATGTCAACATCCTTTGATGGGTTTTAAGCTTATTTGAAGTTGATTTATTATGATACAAAACTTCCATATAGTATTGAAGGTTTTGTGATATTATTGACTGTGGATATGTTATTTTTATACCACTCATGGTTTGTCGACAAAGTATTGAAATTTTGTATGCTAGTTTTAATATGAATGTTTATGTTATGTTTAAACCTATTCATATGAGAAATGCATTGGACTTAATAAGTGATGGGTGGATCCCGCTATAGCTCCTCGATGCATCGGTAGGTCTCATGAGAAAAATTAGTGTCTTGGGACAAGGCCTTGACAAAATCTTATTTGTAGTCTTGGCAGAAGGCCTTGACTATGGGGTTATGATAGTTTGGCATTATGCATTGCATCATTATGAAAGTTCTTATTGATATTGCATGTGATTATTCGACTAGTAGAATATCCATGTGAATAATTAAATGGAATTATTTCATTTTATATTTTCCATATTATGTTTAAGTTCAAGTTTAAAAGGCGTTTGTTTAAGTTATACATTTCCTTAAATGTTTATGTTTATTTATGAAAGTTTTTTCTATATTGTTATCCTGATTGAGCATCTGAGCTCACCCCTTTCAATGTTTTATTTTTTCCAGGATGTGAAGAAGTATTTTTTGAATGACCTGGAGATATAGTATGAGGGGATATGAAGGCAAGATTTTGTTGTAGTTTTTTTTTTACTTTATGATGTAATGTAAGACTTATGAATATATCTAGTGTTTCCAAGCCTAATAAACTAATCGGTTTTTTGAGACTTGATATTTTGTGATCATGCCACTGTTATGTAATAATGCACTGACTCTGGGTAACTGGGGTTGGGGCGTTAAAATTCAGGAGATTAAAGAATGAACAAGTCAATTCGGACATGAGGTAAGGGAATTCATCTAAATATCCTTTCATTGAGGTATATTTTGATTTATATACGAATTTATTTTATACGGTGTATAAAAACCTTTTACTTTTCATTTAATTCAAAAGTAATCATTTTCTACATAGAGTTTTACTAAACAACAAAGGGAATTTTTCTTTTTAATGTATGCGGTGACAATGATCTTTCCGCCGCCATAAGAGTTATTTGATATTTGGCTTCCTTAACTAGTCATAATGTTTCTAAAAGGAGAATAAATATCATATAATCTTTTACTTATTTTAATATTTAAAATGATATTGATAAGGGATTGATTATGTCAATATATTTAAATTATATGTTGTGATTTCAATGTTTAAATGTTATCTTTCCTTTATGTTTGTTTTATGTGTCGTGAATATGTTATGGTTCTTGGGCATTATTTACATATATGAGTGGTTCTGTGATAAACCTATGGCAGATGAGCCCAAGATAGCTCTCCACAGCATTGGGTAACATGAAGTATGTAAACATTAATGTTTCACCTAAGATATTTAGGAAATATATTGTTATGGGTATTCCAAACGTAACTCCCTATGTAGCTGTGAAAGCTACAAAATATGTATGTTATGGATTCCACAAGTTATATTTATGATTTATGATTTCTATGTGTTATTCATAAAACTTACGATTTCCTGAGGTTTGTTAAAGAGATTGTGTTTTTTATGTATTTATGTACAAATGATTTCTATCTTTATTTTATAACCCTTACTAAGATTTTTATGCTCATCCCAAGTTTTTGAAATGTTTTTTCATAGGATATAAGGCTGGGTAAGAGAAATGAAGAATTCAAGAATATTTATATCAGGAAAATAATTCTTGTTTTGTTTTAAGGTTTTTTATTTTATGGAAAAATGGATACTGAGTAGAATTTTCTACTTTGTAATATTTGAGATGTCATGTAATAGTTATGTCCTAATTCTCTATAACTTTAAGCACCAAAATATCCTCAATGTTAATGATTAACTTACTTAAAGATTATGTAATGTTTAACGCTAGTTCCTTATATATCATGACCTTATCAAACATTGGTAATCCATTATTCTGAATAAATAGTTTTACTAGTGATATAATCACTGAATATAGCATGACCTAAATGGAAACCCATTATAAAATATAACATCAAAATAAACCTAGAATCAACATCAAGGGTTCTAAAAAACTTTTAAACCAAGTATATACATGAACACAAATTATCCAAAAAAATGGGATTGGAAGATGATTAGGTGATATACATTTGATGAGTATGATAAAAACCCCAAAATAAACAAAAACTAGTTGTTGTTACCCATCTCTGTGTGACGCGAGCGACAACTACATTCATTTCACCTATTTCAGGTCTGAAAAAAAATGTTCCACAAACCAAATACTCATAGAAATACCTTTACCTTCCCTACATCAGAAAAAAAAAGTCTATATACACTTGAAGGATGTATATAGGGTGCATGAATAACATGACTAAGAGGGTATCACCAAGTACTTTATGTGCATCCTAAAAAAACTATATCCTATTAGTTTTAATAATATAATATAAAAATGTACTTTTTGTTTTAAGTAAAACAAGTAAAAAGGATAATTTTCAATTAAAAAATTTTAAAGGGAAAACAAATGAACAATTTTAATAAAGGAAAACAGGTGTATAAATATGGTAAAAGATTAATATAAATTTTGAAATTAGCTATAATAGACACCATAATTGACTATATTCAGAAAGACTAGTGTCTCCATGAAAACATATCCAATATCACACAAGATCCTATAGGTATAGTATCATCATGCCCTAGCAAAAGTCCTGTATGGGTAAACATGGAGTATCCACCAGCCATATCCCATTATGCACTAATGTGAGACCAGGTAGAGAAGAAAAAAAGGATGTTAACTAGAAATAAATTACCATGCAATGGCAGGTCCCATGTCAGGAAGAACAGTATGACATCCACTAGAAGAGTAACCCCTAATCATAGTGTGACATGTGTCTTAGTTCCCCCTAATTACCTAAGGATTCCCATGATGTTTTAACAAATTCCAAGAATTTTTATATCCCACACATAAAATATGAAAACCAATTCCATTATAGTGGATAGTACCTTATGAAAACTATGTTTTATTTAATTATCTCAATTTATAAAATCATTTTAGGAATAAACATAATATAATTAAACAAAACACATTACATAAGACAAAAAATCTTTAAAATAAGGATGTTTTCCATAAAACTATCTTAGAAATTCATTTTTAATCAAGATTAATCATCATCACAAAACATCATTAGTTATTTTAAATAAAATCAATAGAATAATTTCTATAAACACTATATCTTCATGTTATAGTTTAAACCTAATGATGTGAAATCCAAGAAACTATATTCTAGTAAATTTTGAAAAATTAAATGAAAAAAAAAATATGAATTATAGAAATCCTCAATTTATTTGAAGCAACTTTCATAATACTTAAAATATAATTTAAAACATCAAGTAATCATGGCTCAAAAAATATAAAAAGGAATATAGAGTCACCTAACTTTTTTAACAAAATATATTGGTGAATAGAATAGAATCAATCCCTTAAAGGCCAAAGGAAAACCTAATAATGAAAATTACCTCATAAAAATCAACACACATAGAACCTTTGGCCACCATAGATATAAGAAAAAGATAAAACATATAAAGGTGAAGAAGGTAGTGAAGGAAAAGGCAACAAATCACTTATTATAAGGGAAATTCTTTATTTCACTAGTACAATAATAGATTTCTTATATCAATTTTTTTGTGTTTCTAAAATTGGTATTTTAGTTGATGTTAATTTAAGAAAAGTAGAAAATATATTTTTAACATTGGTTATTAAAACTGTAATTAAAATAATTATTTTAAAAAAATGGTAACGTAGGTTATAAAAATAAATGACAATAAAAGTTTTTGATTTTTTTTAAATATTTCAATGTTAATTACTCCCTTCAAAGAAAATGCAAGATGGATAAATTAAAAAAGTGAAAAAACCAAATGAAATTTGGAAAAATAAACTTAAAGCTTCAATTTAATTTCTAGGCCTGTTATAGTGTCCATCGAATTAATATTCTTTTTACGAAAAAACTCGTGAGGCATCTGAAGCTATGGTTTGTAAGGTATTTCAGACTACGACCTATAAATATCAATAGAAACATTAGTATTTTTAATTCAATATAAAAAAAATTATTCATCATAAATAATCAAATCATTAATAGTATATCGATTAAGAAAACTAATCATAAATAAATTAAATAATAGAAGAATAATTGTAAATACCATGTCAAAATTATAGAGAAAAGAACAAATGTAATGAATATGGGTATCGAAGGAGTAAATATGAAATGAATAAAGGTGGTTATTAAAACATATATATGATTCTTGAAAAATTTTAATGTAAAGTAATAAATTTTAGGTGGTAATTTAAAATTTTAAATGTGTGCTATGAAAAAATTGAAATATCACTTTTTGTATGATTTAAATTTTTTATTTTAATATTTATTATTAATATAAATGACATTAAAAACCAGATGAAAAAATTTCTAATATTATTTTTTAAAATTATGATGTTAAAAAAAATTGAACTTCAAATTTTAAACCAACATTAAAACCCCCACAAAAAATTTGAACATCAACTTTTCAAAAATTGATATTAAGGCTCATGTTTTTTACATTAGTTTTAAAAAAATAATATTAAAACCCCACCACAAAAGGGATTTAACATCATTTTTTGAAAAAACTAACATAAAAACACTTCCTTGTAATGTTTTTCACATCAGTTATTAAATAAGTGATGTTAAAACTCTGATGTGAAAGTTGTTTTTTTGTACAAGTGTTTGATAGAAAAATCCAAATATCTTAAGACAAAGAGGAAGGGAGAGTAAGGGAAGGGTAATGGTAAAGTATTCATAAATTAGTGGGGGGAATTATGAGGTCCTGAACATAAGAAACAATTTTAAAATTCAAGAAAAATAAATTATTAAAAGGGTCACACTGTTTATTTATATAGATAATAAAACTACGAACCAATCAAGTTTCTGATTCTAGAAACCAAAAATCAAATTTGTATGGTCTATTTGCATGGTTAGGCCCACCATGAAATAACCATGAAAATGATTCTGAAAAACCTGTTCTATGAAACATGGTTATTTTTCATGGTAAATTAAGTGTGAACCATAAGTGTGCACTCTATAAATTCCTTCTTTTTCTTCAAAAATTTTAATGGAAACACAAAATAAAAAATAGAAATCAATAAATAATGAAGCATGTGCCTAAAAATGATATTGTTGGTGTTATAGGGATTTTGGTAAGAATGGTATCTTATTAATATTGGTGGAATTTTTATTGGAAATAGAGAGGATAAAAATGACCATTTTGGGAAACATGGTACGAAAAAACTATTTTTTATAGGCTTATGTGTCGTAGTTTCTTAAGGGAGTTAGGTTAAAAATAGTGGGGTTAATCAAGTTATGTTGTGGTTTTTCTTGGTTGGGTCTGAATTTTAGGGGATAAACAACCATTTTCATAGATGATATACTATATTGATGGTCAATTACTTATACCTATAGTTAAATAACTAGGAAATTAATGGGTATTTAGGCCTTTTAAGGGATTTGAACGTTTAATCTCATTTGATCTATCTTGTTTATATCATGTTGATCCTCTCACCACCCCATGGAGTGGTCCCTTGAGTTTTTTTATAAATTTTAGGTTCTTTATCTCCACATTTCAATTTTATCCACCTTCCTAGAACCCTATCTAACTATATGATCTCTTTATGTGATACTTGGTTGATTACTTAAGGGTCTAATGTTCATGATTTATGTGAAAAATCCTTTTTGATCAAGGTTTCTTCCTTATTTACTTTCTGCTGTTATATTTCCCTTTTCTTGTTATTTATATATTATGCTTTCTTTTAAGACTATGAAAAGGGGTGTGTTTTGGTTTTAATGTTTCTTTATTAAGTTATTGTTAATGGGATGATATATCTTTTTTTTGGATTTTATCTTTGGATTCCTTGGTGGTGTGTCCGTCATTATTCTTCTGGTTCTTGTGATGGATTTATTAAACATTTTTTTGAGGTTTGGGATTTTAAATATCTATTATAATATTATTTTTGAATGTGGAATTATCATGTTGATATAAAGAGGTTTGGATTTTTTTAACTGATGAAGAAGTTGATAAACAAGATTTGGGATTCTCATTTTTAGTATTTTGTTTTTAATACATAAATTGGCTTTATAGGAAGAGTTTTTTAGAATGAATCTTATGTGGAGAAGATATTTCATGAAATAGAGAAACAATGGAATAATATTTTGTGAATTGAGCTTCTATGAGTCATGATGACCGAAAACATGAAGGATTTTATGCTTTCATGGACTATCCTTCTATGAGTTTCACTATGTATAGGAGGATCAGGTATATTCAGTGAGAAAAATATCCCATGAGTAAGAGCACGCATGGATCTTCCACGGGAATGGATCTTCCATGAGTATATGTACGGAACTTCTGTTAGTGAAGAATGAGAGACCATTATTTTCATAGTATGTGGAGATACCAAGAGTGTCACACAAAATACGGATTGGTGATCGACTGATGAATATGGTTAGATGAATCTAAAAATACATGGTACATAGATATTTAAGTAATAATACATCACGATATTGGTTATCGTGATCCTTGAAATATTTTTTTGAATAAAGTTTTGAAGAAATAAGAAAGTTTTAAAATGGAGAATATGAAGTTTGGAAACCATTTAAAGAATAATGGAACCATGTATATGAATTTTCATATGTGATACACATAAGGTAATGTCCATGTATGGGTATTCCTAAATGGGAGATTTTAGGTTTCTAAAGGAACTATTAAATTATCAATGTATAAATAAGTATAATTAGATGTTTTATTGGTTTAATAGGAAAATATACATTCCCAAATGACCAGAATATTTGAATTTTTCATGGAGTAAAATTCTTTATGCACATAGATGAACTGGTTGCATAGGTGAATTGATTACATATATGAATAGGTCACATATGAAAATGGTACACATATTGATTTTTGATATGGATGTCAATTGGATGATTTGGTCATGAATTTCACATATTGAAACAAGCCTTCCACTTTTAATGAATGATTACATGTCTAACTGTATGCATTCATTAATGCATGTTTATTGAAAACTGTGAATTATGCAATTATCATGGAAAAGAGGTATGAATTCGATGGTATTTAGGAGGAAGAATGCAAATATTGAATTTGGATCGATCCTATCACTATAAAATGACTTTATTGATACATATATATGGATTTAATATATAATACATTTGGGTTTCTAAGATAATAAATAGGTCGGGGTATTTTTTTCATGTTTACATGTAGTTACAAACAGTTATAGAAGTGGTTTCTTATCGGATTTATTGTAAATAAGATATCTGGGTTTTTTTAATATTTGAATTTAAAATTATTTAAATAGTTTCGTAAATATTTGTATAAGTAAAATAGAGAATAGGTAATTGATTATTAATGATATATAATTTATTGTTCTTACAGATCATGTAGTGTAAGCATTGTGTGCTAGAAAGATTGAGAGAGAAAAGAGAAGAGGAAGAGGTTATTTCTCCCTATTATGTAAGAAATAGAATAAAAAGAAGAAGAAGACGAATATATAACTTGAATAAGGTAATGTGTGAATAATTCAACCAGTACAATGATTATGTGTTGAATCATGTTGGTGAGTGTTCATTCCATTGTTACAAAATCTATTTTATCATATTATATGTGCGATAATCACATGCATTGTCAATTATATATAGTGAAATGAAAGTAATGGATATACCATGATTGTTGTAAACCATGAGGATTATTTTCTAGTGGATGTGTGATATCACATTGTTTATAGATCATGAAATGGACTAGTGACTCTTATTGAGTAGTGAACCTTGTAATTTATTATGTTCCTTTATGTGTGTTTGTTTGTTGTGTTCAGAAAAGTCACTTCTCTCAAGTAGGAGGTGAATTTTGTTTAAAAAGAATAAAACATAAAAATTACTTACCACTAATTCCCCCCCACCCATTGGACACGTCTTAGATCCCCAAAATGTGGTCATGTCTTAGATCCCCAAAATGTGGAATGATAAATAAATACACGAAATGATTAATTGGAAGTGGAATGGAAAATGATAGAATGATGAATATTTAGTTAATTAAATTATTAATATTGTTTAAATGAAATTATTTTATGTAGTGAAAAATGTTGAAATTATATGTGCCTTAATGAAAGTAATGAAGATGGTAACTATTAATAAAGTAGGGAATATGTATGGAAAGTAAATAAATGATGAGGTATAAATTTTATGGTAATTTATTAATTTTAAAATGATCATAATATATAAAAATGGTTAACAATGATTTTCTTTAAATAGTGGTTTTAATGTGTAGTGGTAAAGTTGGTTTGTGTTGCGATAATAAGTGGTGTAAATGTTGAGTTTTGGTGGTGATGGTTGGGGTTATTGTGTCATGTGTTAGTTAGTTGAACTTAGTTTGTGTACATGGGATATTATATATCTAGTTTAGTTATTTTATTTCTTATTTTTTGCTGTTCGAATTGGATAACATGACCAAAACCCATATCAATTCTAAGGTTTTGAGTGTCTTCCCAAAAAACAAGGTCGATAAGGATATACATGGTTGACTTCTCCCCTTTACCTACTATCTCTTCTAAATAGAGTATGGTTAATGATGGATTGAGGGTGTATGGTTTTAGTATGGGTACATGGTGGGGATGTTCATGGAGGGAGGGTGTCCGGTGGTTCATTTCATTCAATTATGTACCTTACCATTAGATGATTTGGGGATGTTGTACTGATGTGGATATGATATATAGTATGTGGATGAAGTTATGATATGGATATGTGTTTAGCATTTATTTGGATACATATGGGTGGTAACATAGGGGTGAATGTAGTTAGGGCATGAGGGAAACTAGTTCAGTAGGGAACAAGATAGGGGTGCCTTATATATTACCTTTTATATAGACTTGGGTTAATGAGAATTAGTGGGGCTTAGAAAATTATTTGACCTGATGTAGGCAACAAGTTGGTTTTTTTGTTTATTCCTTGAGACATTAGAATGATTGTTCAACATTTTGATGAGATGTTTTAGGGAGGATCTTACTAAGTATAATTTTATGTTTACCCCTATGTGTGTGTGTAGGTTTGGGTCTGCTAGATGAGGTAGGTGAATGAGTAAGAAAATACTAGATCATAGTGGTAATTCAATTTCATAGGTGTACATGGATTCATTGTCATAGGATTTTCATTTGGGTATTCTTTTCTGGGGATTTTGGTTTATATATGTAATTACATGTATTTAGGGATTGGTTTTTTATTTATATAGTTGAAAAATGGTTCTTTTTTTACTCCTAGGATTTTTTAGGGTAATAACCTTAATTTTTATGTTTTATATCCAAGTTGCTAGTAACCAACTCCTGAATTATGTCATGAACCATCCCCAGGGGCATGTGCCATGACTACCCCAAACCCACCTTCCATAGTCCAGGGGTTGTTGACTAGCATTGGAAAGGCGTATCCCTAAAACGGGAAGGCATTTCCATTAAACCTGTACAAACACATAGCCCAAGAACACTACAAGATGTAACCACGAAGTAAAACTACAGGAGTAAAAGTGTGTACTGAAAGTAAAGGGGTTGGAACACAAGACCAACTGGAAGATAAAACTATAATAGATAATAGTAAACAACTCTTGGAATTTTCCACCAAGGTTCCTACATGAAGGGTTGGTACAACTCGTCTTCAGAGCTCTCCATGTTAAATGTCACCACTGTCAGGTCCTAGCTCCCCGAGTCTCAATCAAGGCTACTCATCATCTTCACAAGACACAACAAGGTGAGGGAGAAGACCATGAAGGGGTGATTATAACAATACCCAGTAGGGACCCCGAGACCACTGAAGGTATCTCAGATTTCTACAAGGGAAGACCACAAAGCATGATCCCAATCAAAAATCATAGAGAAAAGACTCAACTCAAACTAGGTATACAAATCAGCATTCAAGAATAAATATGATTAGTCTTAAGATATATCATATTATTCCATTAGAGAGTTTCCACAACTTAACAAATAATTAGTTGTTCCATTGTGGATCCACACAGGGTTGTATATCATGATCTGCGACAGGATGCTTGGAGGCTGGTCCTTGTCGGAGTGTGCATTGTTGATCCATGCATGGTCACTAGATTGTTGATCCACATAGGGTCACTATGATTTTGATTCACATAGGGTCTCTATGATGCTGACCCACACAGGGTTGCTAAGATGTTGATCCATACAGGGTTATTAGGATGTTGATCCACATAGGATCGCTAGGATGCTGATCCACACAGGGTCGCTATGATTCTGATCCACACTGGGTCACTAGGATGCTGATCCACATAGGGTACCGACAATTTTTATCCATAAAAGTTCTCTAGGATGTTGATCCACACAGGGTCGCAACTCAAATGAGAGTCAGTTACAGGATTCTCCGTAACCGGTGCGCTTGAGTTTTCTACTATCTGCTCCTCAAGATATCATTCACTCCTAAATTTCTACAAAGTTCCAAAAAGGAGTAACTTAAAGTAATTCCATGTTGTAAGGTTTCCAACGCAACAAATGGAATGTCAATCGCACGCACGGTCTGTGAGTTATTGGTATTTTAGTGTCGAGAGCCACGTTAGATTCGGGTATGATCCAACCCAGTCATACTCCAACTTTCTCCAAAACTTATACGAAGTATCCCAAAAGGACCATCTTGCTAGAATGGTCCCAAAGCCACAGAAAGTTCTTCAAACGGATGTTCGGTTCTCAAGATATGGCTCTTTAAGCGAAAATGGGACTGGATGGGTTTGGGTCCGTACCAACCCGACCCTGGCTGACCCAACCCTATTTGGGTTGACCCAACCCGGTTCAGGTCACCCCAACATGGTCGGGGTCCGACCCGACCTGGCTCGAACCAGCCTGGGCCATTCCGATTGGGCTGGGTCACAGCGAACTCAGCTCGCTGGGTCGCGGATCGGTCTGGCCCACCCTCGTTGGGCTGGGCAGCGGCGAACTTGGCCCATTGGGCTGCGGACGGGCCCAAACTGCCTCGGTTGGGCTGGTCAGTGCGGGTCAGCCCGCCACCTAGTGCGACCCACATGGGGGTGACATGGACCGCCTCCCGAACAACTCAAATGGTTGTTCGACTCTTTAATTGGTGGTGTCAGGTGGCGCCACCTGGGTGTCCACAGGACCTGCAGGGAGTGGGTCCTTCCATTCACTCCAGCTTTGATGTCATGGCCTGCTTCACTACGGAGCGCAATGGCCTATCGCCTCCTACCTACACGGCCAGCTAAGATTTGGATACCTGTCAGAACGTCACGGCGCCACCCTCATCCGCAGCGGGCAAGCTCTTGTTGCCGATGTCAGTCACCGGTGTCGTCGTGCCAGTGTCGTGTCGGTGGATTATATGCAGACCATCGAGTGAGCTCTGGTGGCCTGTTCTTCCTTCCGGACGAGCCTATGGGCCTCTTGGGATGTCGTCGTCATTGTGTGCCTCCCGGTTTCCACTTTTCGTCGAGTTGGAATTTCATCCCAAGAAGAACATGACAAGAACGAGGCCACGAAGGGTCCGGGACTTGTTCGTTTGGCCCATGCCCTATGCATTTACATTATAACAAGTGGGGGATTATTTAATTCTACCAATATAATCTTTAATAAATAAACCCCCTACATCAGATTTTTTTGGAGACATCGCGGTGGTGGAAGGAAAATCTGTTCTTGACGAAGTCGTCAGTGTTCTTCATTCCCGATTCGTTTCCTCCGACGTTTCTATCCAAGCTTTCGTTCCTCAGTGAAAGTCACTGCAACACTTTGTCAAAGGTTCCTCACCTTTGTGCCAAAATCCCATGCCTGATCTTCTATTAAATATATGGAGGATCCAAACGTGTTTCATGACATTAATGCGGTTCATTTATGAACCGCATTTAATGTTACAACGTCGAGGTTACAAAATAGAAGAGTCAATCCATTAAATGGATTGACAGGTCGTTGGACCCACCACCGCCGCTCAATAGTTACAGAAAATAAATAAAACAACTTTGTTAAGTTATTTTATTATTATTTTTGTAAAGTCCAAAATTTAACTTTTTCTCCCGACCTACTGCGGTCTAAGTGAAGCCTCCCCTAAGAGAATCTCAGCATTGTAGGTTCAACAGTGTCCTTGGATTTCAATTCCAAGCACTGGTTCAAAAGTTAGAAAATGTCACCCCCACGTTTAATGAATGTACCTTAAAAAATGTTCAAAATTTCATTCCAGGCACACTGGACCTCGGAATCATGCACCTTCAATTTTCATAGACTCGTAATAATCCAAAATAATTTTTAAAAAATCATGTAATTTTCAGGTCTTTGCATTCTCCCCACCCTAGGGATTTTTGTCCCTGAAAGCTACAACAAAACTAGGGGAACAAACGGGGGTAATGAGGACATGTATGTGCCTCCCTCTCCCATGTGCTCTCCTGGAGATTCTCGTGATGCCGATAAACTCGCACTAGAGGTATCGACCACCCAAGAAGGACATGCTCCTATCGATCCTCTATCTCCACTGGGAATTCTGCAAACGTCGCCCCATCGTTGATGTCCAGCTCGTCCCAATAGATAATATGTGATGGATCATGCATGTATCTTTTCAACTGTGACACATGGAATACATTATGCACCTAGTGCGTCTGTGGGGGGAGATCTAGATGGTAATCCACCTTGCCTACTCTTCTAAGGATCTGGAAAGGTCCAATGAACATCAAATATAACTTACCTCCTCGGAAAAACCTGTAAAATCATCATCGGGGTGAGACCTATAGGAAGGCATGGTCTTGCTCCTCAAACTCCAAGGGTCTCTGTCTCCTGTCGGCATAAGACTTTTGTTAGTTCTATGTAGCCTTTATCCTCTCCTGGATGATCATCACCTTCTCCAGGGTAACCTGTACCGACTCCTGACCCATAGATGTTGACTCCCCTGGGTCTGCCCAGTAAAAGGGTGATCTGTATGGTCGCTCGTACAAGGCCTCAAACAGAGCCATGATGATGGTGGATTGGTAACTATAATTGTTTGAAAACTCCAACAGGGGAAGGTGGTCCTCCCAAATGTGGCCAAAATTGGGGACACAATCACTAAGAATGTCATTGAGTGTATATATGGTCCGCTCCATCTAACCATCTGTTTGAGGGAGAATGGAGATGCTCAAGCGTAGCTGAGTCTCGAATGCCTCCTATAATCCCTTCCACAAGCGAGATGTAAAATGTGCATTGCAATCTGATATGATCACAGAAGGAACCCTGTGAAGTCGTACAATCTATTGTATGTAGAGGCATCCTAATCCCTCTACTAATCCCTATTCTTAGATGGGTTGGATATGGGCCGACTTGGGGAGTTGGTCAATGATCACCCAAATGAAATCGTGGCCCCTGGACATATGTGGTAGCCTTGTCACAAATTCCATAGAGATACTATACCACTTCCACTCTGGTACCCCCAATTGGTTGCTCTAATCCCACAGGTACCTAATGCTCGGCCTTCACTTGTTGATAAGTGAGGCATCAGGTTACAAACTCTGCCACTTCTTTCTTCATCCATGGCCACCAGTACTGTCATTGTAGGTCATGGTACATCTTATACACTCCAAGATGTACCTCTAAAGGGGATTTATGTAACTCCCTCAACACCTCCTCTCATAGCATCACTGGTACCATGAGGGTCCTCTGAAGAGAACAACGTGCACCCCACCTTCAGAAAATCCATCAGGAACCCGTCTTCAGGATATCTAAGAATGTCAGGCCACACAATCTATGTCCCCAAGCTGTGCCTCCCTGAATCGCTAAAGGAGTGGAGGAGTAACTATCATATACTGGAGTTAAGATATTCCATCTTTATCCACAAATGATATCTACAATGCGGCTACCTGCTCTGTCGCCTAACTCAGCAACTATAGACCAGACCTCCTGTTGAGTACGTCTGATACTACATTTCCATTCACATGAGTGTATACTATCTCAAAATCATAGTCCTGGATCAACTCCAGTCATCGCTGATGTCTCAGGTTCAGGTCCTTCTACGAGAAGATATACCTGAGACTCTTGTGATGAGAGTAAACAGTAAACCTTTCACCCATCAAGTAGTGTTGCCACATCTTCAGTTCAAAGACCACTTTTTCTAACTCCAGGTCATGGGTAATGTATTTCTTCTCGTGTTGTCTCAACTACCATGATCCATAGGTGATCACTGCTCACCCCTACATTAGGACACAACCTATTCTGGTCCCTAATGCATCGCAGTAGTCTACATACCCAACACCCTCTTCTGGTAGCCTCAATATGCGGGCACTTGTTAGTCTCTACATCAACTCCTAAAAACTCTGTTGGCATCTCTCCATCCACACAAAGGGCTTCCCCTTCTTTGTCAAAGAATATAAGGGTGCCACTACCCTATAGAAGTCAAGTACAAATCTCTGGTAGTACCCATCCAATCCCAATAAACTCTGTACCTCGGTCACACTCTTGGGTGGATACCAAGCAAGCATTGATTTTATCTTTGCTGGATCCACTACAAATCTAGCCTCCGAGATAATGTGCCCCAGGAAATTAACTTCCTCTATCCATAATTGGAACTTTGAAATTTTTCCATAAATCTAGTTCTCTTGAAGTGTATCCAGAACTATGTGCAGGTGTGTGGAGTGCTCCTTCTCTGATTCTGAGTATATCAGGATGTTGTTAATAAATACCACTACAAATAGATCGAGTTATGGCTGTAATATCATGTTCATGATCCCCATGAACACTGATAGAACATTGGTTATGCCGAAGGGTGTCACCAAGAACTCATAATGGCCATACAGACACATGAAGACCATCTTCGGTATGTCCTCATCCTGTACCCTGAGCTGGTGATAGCTTGATCTGAGGTCTATCTTCGAAAACCATTGAGCTCTCATCAGCTGGTAGAAAAGGTCATCAATCCTCAGAAGTGGATACGTGTTCTTCACAGTCACCTGGTTCAGGTGCCGATAGTCCACACAAAGCCTCATACTCCCATTCGCCATCTTGGCGAACAAAATTGGGGATGCCTATGGAGAAACACTGTGACATATCAACCCCTTCTTATGCAAGTCCTCAAAATATACCCACAACTCACAAAGCTCCATGGGAGCCATCTGATATGATGGAGTATATATCGGTACCATCTCAGGGTAAAAATCAATGTATAATTCTACCACTCTGCTAGGAGGTAGTCCCGGAACATCATCAGGAAAGACATCAGCATACTGGTCTACAACTACAAGATAACTTGGACTCCTCATGTCAACTGCTCTGGGGGTAAGGCTAGACAACTGAGGAGTGATCGGCTACACCCTCCTCTGAGAAATTCCATCCTGTGTTGTAAAGTTTTCCTTCTCGCCGGTGAAGGAAAAACTGATCTCATCCTCGTGGACACACTGCACTTTGCGCCTAAAACAGTTGATCTAATCATGGAATTTGGATATCCAATCCATCCCCAATATGACATCGTAAGTTCTCGACGCTGATACTAGAAGATCCCAACTGAAGATATTGCCTCCTAGAGTGAGCTCACACTATCTACACCAGTGTGTAATCATCAAATATTCTCCTGTAGAAGTCTCTAAGAATAAGGATCGAGGCAAAAGCTTCGTCAGAATCTCCAAGCTCTGAATGAGCATAATGGAAATAAAAGAGTGACTAGAACCTATGTCAATAAGTACTGCATATATGGTGGAATAGAAATAGATCAAACCTCTAATCATCTCTGGAGCACCGGGGTCGTAGGCCTCTACTGCTTGTAGTTGTGCTCGCCCCTGTCCACCTGCTCCCTGTGGTTGGGGTGGACCACCTATGGGAGGTGGTGGTAGAGCCTCAAAACGTCATCCACCACCTGTTGCAAGACCGAATCCTCTACCACATATGTCGCCTTGCGGACCTCCTCGCTTGAATATCTACCTCTGCCTCAATGGTCCCTCGATCGTCTTCTGATCATCAGTATGGAGGGTTGGGCAATCATGAGCCATGTGGCCCTGCCCGCCACACATGAAGCATAGTATGCTCACCAGCTGACCCCCTCTGCCTCGTGATCTCCACACCTCCAACCTTGTGTCCTGGGTTCATCCTCCACAAGGTATGGCATGTTTAGGCCTCTACGTCATCTGCATACTACCTGCTGTAGATGACTCAGCTACCGGTCGCCCGGTGGTGTCTCTCACCATCGGTTCTTGCTCATCTAAGAATATCTCCACCAATAATTCTCGCTCGAGCACTCCATCTTGCATCAGGATACTAAGAGATATCATCAATGCTCTGATCTCCCACCAGATACCCTGCTCAAAGGTTTGGTCCCTGAATAATGGGTCTCATACCATATCGGTGGAGTAGCGTGATATGTTAGTAAATCTCACCGAGTATCGGGCTACTGTCAGGTTGCCCAACTGCAACTGCAGGAGCTCCTGAATACACATAGAGCGTAGTGTCAATGGAATGAACTCCTCCTTCAAGAGGGTATAAAAGTCCAACCAAGAAACTTTTTTCTCCCCATGTGGCTAGAGCAGCAGGCTCCACCATCTTCCTATCATACCCAGGAAAAGTCTAGCAGCTAGGACCACCATCTGCTCTCCCAGTGTTCCAAATGGGCCGAAAACTCTTGCCATAACCTCCATCCAGTCCTTAGTAGCCTGGGGATCTATCTCACCTCAAAAACTCAGAGGCCTCTGGTTCTGGAACTCATGCAATGTGCTCAGTCAGCGTGAAACATCCACAAGTGGGGCTGGTGGAAACTATTTCCCTATGAGTGGTGGTACTATTGGTGCACCACCCAAAGGTGCTAACACAATAAGAGGGCCCTAAACCAAAGCCTCTTCACTTGGTGGGTCATCATCGTGTACTCTCTTAGGAATCCTGGCTGGTTGTCTACGTGGTGGAATCCTGAAAAGAAACAGGTGAGCCACGACCAAAAAGTTATACCTCGTGATCTGACTCGAAAGTGATAAAAAGTAAAAACATTTCCAAAACACACACAATCAGTGTTTTCGTGCACTGAGACGGAAATAAAAATTTAGGTCCTGGTGTATGGATACCTCAGCTGCCACCCCAACACTGGACCCCTCAAACTGAAAACCACCCTCAAGGAACTTAACACTATTATTCCATTGGAAAGATCAGTCTCATATTTCTTCGATAGAACTGACTCCACTGATACAACTTTGTCACGACCCATCCCCCGGGGCCCATTCCGTGACTACCCCAATCCCACCTTCCATAGGCCAGGGGTTGGAAACTAGAACCGGAAAGGTGTATCTCTAAAACGGGAAGGCATTTCATTTAAACCTGTACAAACACACAGCCCAAGAACACAATAAGATATAACCATGAAGTAAAATATCAGTTCTAAATGTGTGTACTAAAAGTAAAGTGGTCAGAATACAAGCCCAATTGGAAGATACAACTACAATAGAAAATATTAAGGAGCTCCTTGAATATTCCACCAAGGTTCCTACCTGAAGGGTAGGTATAACTCATCTCCATAGCTCTCCATGTTAACCGTCATCGCCATTAGGTCCTAGCTCCCCGAGTCTCAATAAAGTATGCTCGTCGTCTGCACAAGACACAACAACGTGTGGGTGAAGCCCATGTAGAGGTGAGTATAACAATACCCAGTAGGGACCCCGATACCCCCGAAGGTCTCTCAGAATTCCACAATGGAAAATCACAAAGCATAACATTAATCACAAAGCACAAAGCAAAGACTCATCTCAAACCAGGTATACAACTAAGATTTCAGGGATAAATATGATTAGTATTAAGTTATATCATATTATTATGTTATAGATTTTCCATAACTTAACCACGAAGGAGTTGTTCCATTTTCGATCCACACAGGGTCATATATCGTTGATCCATGACGGGCTACTCAGAGGTTGGTCCCTATCGGGTCACGCACTTCTGATCCACATAGGTTCACTAGATTGTTGATCCACACTAAGTCTCTATGTTGGTGATCGACATAGCATCTCTAGGATTCTAATCCTTATAGGGTCGCTAACATTCTAATCCACACAGGGTCGCTAAGATGCTGATCCACATGGGGTCACTAGAATGTTGATCAACATAGGGTCCCTGTGATTATAATCCACACAGGTTCCTTAGTATGTTGATCCACACAAAGTTTCTATGATGCTGATCCACACAGGGTCACTAGGATGTTGATCCACACAGGGTTGTAACTCAAATGATAGCCAGTCACAGGATTCTTTGCACCTGGTGCGCTTGAGTTTCATAATATCTGATCTTATGGATATCATTCATGCCTCAACTGCTACTAAGTTCCACAAAGTAGTAACCTAAAGTACTACCACGTAGTAAGGGTTCCAATGTAATAGATGGTGCATAAATTGGATGTCTGGTCTGTGAGTTATTGTCATTTTAGTGTCGAGGGCCCGGTTGGATTCGAGTATGATCCAACCCGACTATACAGCAACTTTATTCAAAACTCATGTGGAATATCACAAAAGGACAATCTTGCTCTAAGGGTCCCAGCACCATATATGGTTCTTCAAACGGATTTATGGTTTGCAAGATATGTCTCTTTAAGCGAAACTGGGCCAGAATGGGTCTGGGTCTGGTCCAACCCGGTCGGATTGACCAGAACCGGTTCAGGTCTAACCCAGCCTGGCCTGAACCGTCTGGGGAAAGCCCAATTGATCTGGGCCGCAGAAGGCACAACCCGCTGGGTTGCAGACTGGCCCGGCCCACCCTGGCAGGGCTGGGCCATGGACCAGCCTAGCCCGCCCCGGCTGGGCTAGCCGCGGCAGCTCAGCCTGCCAGCTGGCACGACCTGCACGGGGGTCACGCGATCAGCCTCCCAAATGGCTCAAAGATCAATTCATCTATTTGATTGGTGGTGTCAGGTGGCACTGCCTAGGTGTCTGTGGGACCCAAAGGGAGAAGGTCCCTCCCTTCGCCACGGCTTTAATGTTGTGGCCTACTTCACTACGGCGCGCGACGGTGGTCCGCCTCCGTGGCTAGCCAAGAGTTGGCTGCCTATCCAACCGCCATGGTGCTGAGCGGCACCGCCCTCATCCGCGGCCAAAGAACGCCATCCAAAGCCTTTTCTGCCAGCGTCGGTCGCCGGTGTCGTGCTGGCAGATCTGCCACGGACCACCGGGTGATCCTCGGTGGTCCGTTCTTCCTTCTAGATGTGCCTATGAGCCTCCCAGGATGTCGTCGTCATTACGTGCCTCTCGGTTTCTGCTTTCCATTGACTTTGAAATTCATCCCATGAAGAATGTGACAAGAAAGGGGTGTCGGAGGGTCTGGGCCTTGTTCATTTGGCTCGTGCCCTCCACGTTAACATTATAACAAATGGGAGATTATTCAATTCATCAAAGATAATATTTAATAAATAAACCCCCTACCTCGGATTTATTTGGAGACGTTGCGGTGGTGGAAGGATAATCTTCCCTTGATGAAGGATCCAACATTCATCATTCCCGATTCATTTCCTCCGATGTTTCCATCCAAGTTTCCCTTCCTTAGTGGAAGTCCCCACAACACTTAGTCAGAGGTTCCTCACCCTCGTGACAAAAGCCCATGCCTGAGCTTCTATTAAATAGATAGAGGATCCTAATGTGTTGCATGACATTAATGTGGTTTAATTTTAAACCGCATTTAATGTTACAACATCGAGGTTACAAAACAGAAGAGTCAAGCCACCAAATGGCTTGACAAGTCATCGGTCCCACCACCTCCTCTCAATAGTTATAGAAAAGAAATAAAATAAATTTTTTAAGTTATTTTATTATTATTTTTGTAAAGTCCAATATTTATATTTTTATCCCAACCTACTATGGTCAAAGTGAAGCCTCCCTTAATCGAAACCCAGTGCTACAGATTCAACGATGTCCTCATATTTAAATTATGAGTACCGGTTCATAAGTTATAAAACGCCACTCACACGTTCACTGAATGTACCTTAAAAACGTTCAAAATTCCATTCTGGGTACACAAGATTTCAGAATCATGCGCCTTCAATTTTTTAAGACTCGTAATAATCCCAAATAATTTAAAAAAAGTAATGAAATTTCCGGGTCTTTACACCTTATTGGAAATAGATTTTTAGGGTTTGAATTGTCTTCACTACTCACCCAAGAAGTGTTCTGGTCAGATCAGGTCATGACAGGTGATCCTTGTACATCATTTTATTCTTCTTTTATTGTGCGTAAATGATATTAAAATCACTAAAATAATTTATTCACATAAAAAGGGGTTTGGTGTTGAATAACAAAGTTGGTGACAACTTTCTTGTTTCATCTTAACTAGTAATAAAGTATTATTGGTGAAAATTTATAAAATATTGTTATCTAATGATTCACCCCCCCCAGTGAATACTTGTATGGGACATCACTACTATTGGTGGTATCGGCTTCTACATGAATAATGGTTTGATCAACAATGTTTTTTTCTAATAATTTTCCCCTACACTTTCATTGATTGTTGAGAAATATCAATAATGTATTGGCATACAAAATGTACACAAACATTTCATTCCACATTTAAAAGAAAATTTTTCAATATGTTTTTATTTTTTTAGATGTGATTGTTCACCATTTGAAAAATTTTGGTGGTTTCCTTTTCACTTTTCATTTAATGTATGATTAAATAAAGCTTGATTTTTTCCTTGACCTTAACCAAATCAATTTTATTGTGACAATGATTATGGAAGTCACATTCACTTTAGGGAATAAATCTAAATTATTTGATTGAGTTTCATGATACATCATGGAGATTATGGTGGGTAAATATTATAGATTTTACATGAAATTGTGTGGAAATATTGTTAACCACGTTGATTGTCTCCTTGATACAATTTCTATTCAAATGTATTTTAACATATAAAACCCATGATAAAAAATTCTTTTCAAAGATGTTGAAAAAAGTGTAAATTGAGTTTATATTTTCTCTTATAAGGTCTTCGATTAATTTATCACTACTAGTTATGGAAATTACATGAGAATATTCTATTTGTGTTCATTGGAGTATTTGTGTGTCTATAAGAAGTAAAATAAAAAAGAAAAGGAGAAAAGCATACAACATTTGTTAAAATGTTATAAAACCATATAACATCTCATTTATGATCATTTTCATATCATTATCATGATCAACACATTTAGTTCTTATAAATAGGTAGAGATGTTGAAATTTATCAAATCATCATCATGGTTTATGATATTATAATAAAAGTTTTCTTTAATAATTTTTTTCCTACCCATTAATTGATTATTTTATAAATAGCAGCAATGTGTTTTCATATACAACATGTATTAAACCATTTATCTTTTATTCAACCTCAAAAACAATTATTTTCAACATGTTTTAATTTGTTTTAAATGTGATTCTTTATCATTTCACAAATTTTAGTGGTGTATTTTAGAATTTTTGTTTGATGTATGATTAAATCAAGCATTGTTTTTTTCCTTGACCTCGATCCTGATGATTATTAATATGATTAGGACAATATACAGTGAAAGTGGTCAATTATATATATTTTTTATTTTCTGATATTCCCTATTTTTTTTGGGTTGAGAGGGAACCCTTAGATTTTCAAAATACCCAAAGGCACAAAGGCCTTCAAATTATATGGACCATAGTCCCAGAGGCGCACTTACCTTACAAGTTCATTTAGACTCAACTACACTAAAACATCCCCTCCTCATCACCTTCTTCAAGTTTGAACCAATCTCACCACTTGACATTACTATCGTCTTGTAGTGTCCTATGTAGAGCTGCACAAGAAGATAGAATGATCGTCATATACCTCCTTCAATCTTGGGTTTGGTTAGTTATTTCAGGTGATCGATATTACTCGGATCTATCATCTTGGGGTTTCTATAGCATAATTACACCTAATATGCTCTATATCGCATAGTACCTTTTAACTAAAGTCTTATAATGGCCCAAAGGCACTTTATCCCAAAGGCCAATTTTTGTAACTCGAAAGTCCATCTAAGATGAATAGTATTGCTACTATACCACCCCTCTATAGTTATTCTATAGTATCTATTGAAATTAATTATCATATAATTTTGAACTTGAGATTTATGTAGGGTGATGAGGTGATTTTACCACCCAAGTAATCCCATAACTGGTAAATGTGTGATTCATTAATCCCAACTAACTGAAGGTTGAAGTTACCTTGGTTCATAGAAAAATAAAATGGGATGGGGTTTTAAAAAAATTCATTAAAAAACAACAACACTACATCATTATTGGTGAATTGAATCATAGTATAACTTCTAAGGATCCCACAATAATAATTTTTAGCCCAAAAATAAAAAGATCAATTACCTCATTCAATATAAAGATGTGTTCATCAATTGTTTATCACTAGTGGCCGTTTCAAGAAGGAAGAAAACTCAGATCCCTCTAGATCAACCGAAAAATCTTCCAAATTATATGGGAACATCTTTCATCAAATTTTGGGTGCCAGAGTAGAAATTCAACGATGCTTTCAACATCCTGACGATCATTGCATCGATATTCCTTTGATCCCCAAAGGAGAACTTAGTCCAATTTCTTAGATTGAGATATTATATCTCTAAGGAGTGGGATATAGGAGACAAAGGATTTCAGTAACAATAAATTAATAGTTTGAATGTGAGATAATCCTCTAGATTTATATATTGAGTAAATAAATTACCCATAATTAGCACTCTAACCCGAGAATATTTACTGTCCACTAAATAATACATAAACGACATGTTATGACCAAATAACTAGGTCATAAATGAAATTTATATTTTTATCACTTTATTATAATATAATCAAATATATTATGTGATAAAATATATCCATTAAATAGACTCATCATTCCTATAAATATTAAATGAACCTTGAATAATATTTGTTCATATATTGTTATCCCATGTATTCCCTTAATATTTTGTGAATAATTTTAATAAATAAATTCAATACTAATTATTCTAAACTTGAATAATATGAATTTATTTATTCATGGTGATCATTTATTCTTGGAAACCCTCAGACCCCAGTCGTGGGACCCACCATTTCCTAAACTCTTATTCATCAGAATAGGATGGACTTTAAATACTCTAAGTGTTTGAACCTCTTGGAACTTATCTCAATAGCAGTGAATACTATTTATAGACAAGTATTAGAGCCTAGTGACCCATCAATGACCCTAAATAGAAAAGGAAAATTCATATTAATGATAATTTTTTCTATAAACACATACCGTGTAATATAATCACTTTATCTCATGATATCACATAAATTAGGACGCACACATTTTGTCATAATTCTTTCTTACTTTGTTTTTTTTAACATGACTGGGTGGACTTACCATCTATTACCATGGACCTAGATTTAGTGAAGGTACTACCACCTTGATGAACTAGGCCTGAGAAATCACTACCCTTCATAAGAGAGAAATTATTTCTTGATTATTCAATAAATTTCATACCACTAATGATGAACTAAATGCAAGCAACCTCGCTATGAATTCAATGTCATATTTTTTTCCACGCATCAAATTATGTGACTAAACAGTATATACTGGTAATAATATCAAGTTAGGATTCCATTACATGTGTTCATAGATAGTAACTACTAATGACACCTAAAACATGTGGTGTTTCTATTTTTTGGTCATTCCTTATGATCTCGTCTACTTAAGATCACCAGATGTGAACTTTATGAGAAGTATCAATACTTATGATCACCCAGTACCTAATAGTCAGACATAATTTATGTCCAGTCAGTATTATGTATCTAAACCATAGGAAATATACTTAAGATTAATGTCATTGAATCTCAAGGTTCTCATTATTTAATGGGAACTAATATAACCTTTTGATATGAAAAATAATCTAGGGACATTACCAAGTAAATAGTGGATGTAGAAATATCAACACTATTATGTTAAGAGTACATCATGAATATATAACTATATACATGATATAGTAAATGAAAAATAATGTTTAATTTGGGTTTAGGGAGCCTAATTTTATAACACTCCATCTTTAATTAGAGCCAACTTTATAATGAACCTTATTAGCTCTCCCATGATAAGATCATGATTATACTGTGTTATGGATTTAGTTTTTGGGTCTTCCACATCTATTTTCTAGGGATACTCTATTATCTATGACTTCACCTCCCTTTGTAAGGAAACTCAAGAGGTGATATCCCTAATTATATTCCTTTTTTCACTTTAAAAACATGACATATTGTCTAATAACAGTAGTTTAATTATCATAATTTATATTATGATAAATTTTACTTGCTAGGTTTGATTCCAAGAACCAGAAAAAGTCCTTTTGTATTTTAAACTAATTATTTAGCTACAAAAGAAGTTGTGATATACTCGGTATTGGAATATATGGTTACTAATGTCTTGAATGATCTTATCATTCTCATTACCTTAGCCTTACTATGATATTAGATCATATTAATCTAATGGAAGATTAGTTTTTGTCCCCTTTAAACTAGTTTCTCTTCCTCTCCAATTATGAGGAACATATCTTTTGTATTCTCTTGAGTAAAATTAGATAGTTCTGACCAGATTCTCTCACACCCTGACCTGACACTGATTAATATTTTATTTATTTCTAATTCCATATTTATTATCTTTTTTATCCTGGGTAATTTTTCCTTGAAACCAGGAGTTTTTGGGCATGCAGAGCACGTTGTATGGTTAAGGTTCATGGTTTTCCAAACTGTGCAGTAACCATGAGACAAGTTTTGTAATTTTTGATATATCCAACTGCATGGTTGGTGCACCATTTTGAAAACAATGCATCCAACCCATGTAGGGTGCTCTAGGATCCCAATAGAGGGCACACGGTTGGCACACGGTTTTCCAAATTGTGCGACCCAAACCATGTTTCATGTACTATTTCAAAAAAAAGTTTTAATTATATAATTATTATTAATTATTATGGTTTTATTATTATTATCATTATTACAATTACTATACCCTAAATAGGTATCCCCCCTACCCATGATATATCCCCCCTCCCCCTCTCATGTTCATGCAGACGATCCCCCTACCTTTTTCATCTCCCTCGCATAAATGTCATACCCCTCCCGCTCCCTTCAGTTATGGTTTTTTCTCCTAATTTTGTTTCTATTCATCTCCAATAAGATTCTACTCTTCTCCTCTCCAATTATTTATCTTTTAATTTTTGGTTTCCCTTCCCACTGGTGTGGTGTGTGTTCCACGGATGAACTCGAACCCAAAATGGGTCTTTGTTTTAGTTTTTCCTTGTCTTTTAGGGTTCATTAAGTATGAGTAAGGATATTTTTATTCATGTTGATAAAATTAAGTGGATTCTCTATGGGTTTTGGGTAGGTTTTTTTTTTCTATTCTTCAATTTTGGACAATTTTAAATTAAGGATTTTTTAATTTTTAGGTTCCTAATATTTCTCTAGTGCATTTTGGATCATTTTTCATGAAGGAAACTTGTATTAATATTCATGGGAAAGGAATATATATATATATATATATATATATATATTATTTCATTGTATATATTCCCTCATGGTGAGGGGAATATTTACATTACAGTTAGGGTTATTTATATATATATTTGTGTGTGTGTGTAATTGTTCATATGTGTGTAAGCATAAAAGGAGGGTCTCTCTTGCCTCTGTGGATCTCTTTAAATCAGATTTGAGTTACCTTCAGAAAGGATAGCAAGTTTTGAGATAGTTTCCCAATATCCAAGTCTTTAATTTGTAAAATATGATTTATTTCTTATTTATCAAAATGTTTAAATTATATTATGAAGTTAATATAATATAGGAAATCCTTATGGTGATTGTAATAAGTATTTTACATGTTTTTCATGCCTTCATATGTTATATCCTTGGTTTCCTTATGTTAAAGCGTGTTTATAGCATCCCGCCTTTTCATCAAATAAACTTTCATTACATTTTACAAAACCGGGGATCTTTAGGGTTTAGTGTCTTGGAAACCAGGAACTTAAAACATGAAAACATAAAACATTCTTTTTAAACACTTGAAGGCTTCTCCTCATGTTCATCCTTGGTTCATTACTGCATCTCATAACCTGGGGACATACATCAAAAGAAAGGGTGAGCAGAAGGCCCAGTAATGGAAAAAAAGAGAAACATTTTACATGTGAACTAGAGATACTTCAATAAGGCCATGAAAAGAACATTAAGGCATGAGAAAGAAATCGTGAGGCATATCATAATAAAAATAACATTGTTCATAACTTTAAGATGTGGTTACATCATTTAATATAGACAATCATGAACATATCACCAAGGTCCATCCCCAAGGTGTCATTAAAAAAATTTACCAAGGTTCTTCACCAAGATATCGTGAAAATTGTAATCTCTAGTGGTTATATCATTACCCAATGCAATGGTGCGCTATCAGGGCGCACCCTTAAATTGTAATCTCTAGTGGTTACATCATTACTCAATGCATTGGAGAGCTATCAGGGCGCACCCTTAAATTTGCCTTTATTATAATGTGAGCCACGTATATCATCATCAATCATTTCATAAACAACCCATATAGCATAAAAGAAATGGGTTTCATTTCATCATCATAACGTTTTAAAAACTTCTTTTAAAGACATGATCTTTATGTCACTTTAAACCCACGAAGAGGGAAAGCGGGTTTCATGTATGTAAATACCAGAATTTAAAATAGAACATTTTGATATATATGTGAATAACCCTGTAGAAATAAGATCTTTGAGTATTCACTTAATAACATAAAATAATTTTGAGAAAAGAGAGAGGCATTTTGAGACGAAAATCCTGCAGCATAACGGCTACGTTTCGGGGTTTTAGATAACATTGAAAGAGAGCGTACATGGGTCAAACATTCATAAATGACCCATAAAAAAGTAGAGGGACAGAATATGAGGGATTTATGAACATGGTAATGATATTTGGAAGATGTACCATATGAAATGAAGAACATGAAATGAAGACAAAATAAGATTTCTCTTATGAAAATTCGGCAGCCTAACGGTGGCACTTAAACTTCAATAAAAATGAATTGACAAGATCAAATAGGGTCTCTCATCATTTGAACATAAAATATCAGTATTATAGATTTATATATCATACACCAACATAATAAAAGGAACTTGAAATAATTGACATGAAAGTAGAACTTCAAAATGAGAAGGGTGAAGAACCACTTAAAAAATTCGGCATCCTAACGGCGTCACTTAAAACTTCAAAATACTGAATTGAAGAGATCAAATGAGGTCTCTCATAATTAGATCATAAAATATAAGTATGATAAATATAGAGATAATACCCCAAAATAATAAAAAGGAACTTGAAAGAATTGACATGAAAGTAGAACTTCAAAATGAGAAGGGTGAAGAACCACTTAAAAATTCGGCAGCCTAACGGTGTCACTTAAAACTTCAAAATACTGAATTGAAGAGATCAAATGAGGTCTCTCATAATTAGATCATAAAATATAAGTATGATAAATATAGAGATAATATCCCAACATAATAAAAAGTAACTTGAAATAATTGACATGAAAGTAGAACTTAAAAATGAGAAGGGTGAAGAACCACTTAAAAATTCGGCAGCCAAACGGTGTCACTTAAAACTTCAAAATACTGAATTGAAGAGATAAAATGGGGTATCTCATCATTAGATCATAAAAGATCAGTATGATAAATATATATATCATACCCCAACATAATAAAAGTAACTTGAAAGAATTGACATGAAATTAGAACTTCAAAATGAGAAGAGTAAAGAACCACTTAAAAATTCGGCAGCCTAACGGCGTCACTTAAAACTTCATAAAATGAAATGATGAGAGTAAGAGGGGGTTTCTCATCATATGAACATAAAATGGAAATTATAATGAATATAAAAGAACATACTCCAACATAAGAACATGGAGTATAAAATAATTGACATAAAAGAGATCACTTGAAAAGAAAGAGAGGGGTCAGATCCCTTACCTTAAAATGTAACTCTTAAACCTCAAAGGATGGGACCTTGAGGGCTTGGGGGCACCTTGGGAGGACTCCTTGGGAGGTAATGAGACCAGAACTTCGTTAGGGAAGAGTGGGGAGTCGAATGGATGAGAGGAGGGCTTGGTATTTATAGGGAAAGTGAGGGGACAAGGCATTAATGGCCAAGGGACACCTCACATGTGCTTTTCTCAAACCCATGTGCTCTCCCTTGGAATTTACCATGGAGTTAGGCCACATGGGGCCCCCAAAACAATAATTCATCAACTTTGGCCGGCCAACCCTTAAAATATCTCATTACATAATCATTACACTGTTATGATGTCATTAAACATACCGAAACCCTAAAACTGTATTTTCACTATTCACTGAAAATTCAACTTTCTCAGAAAGATCCCAAAATTTCACCTTAATCAAATATCAATGCTATAATTTCAAAAATGAACTCCATTTTATAAAAATAATTTTCTAAATATTTTTATTTTATTTTTTTAAATAAATACACTATTCACCGAAATTTCTTTTTTTCAGAAAAAACCCCAAGAATTACCATAACATAATATTGGTGCTCTGAGTTCAAAAATGAAATCCATTTTATAAAAATGATTTTCTAAATATTTTTAATTTAATTTTTAATTAAAAAACACTATTCACCCGAAAAAACTAATACTTGAATAATAATTTATGAAACTTTTATTTAACCATTTTATTGAATCACATTACTTAATCAAGGTGCCTAGATTATTTTAAAACTTTCTTTAAGTGTGATTACTAATCCATTTGGTCATATTACTAATCCTAATCATAAAATCATTATTCGTAATTTACTATTCATCAAAAATCAATTTGATCTTATTAGACTCCAAATTTTGTACGGAACATAATTGTAGAAGACCATTTTTTGAAAATCATTACACATTTTTAATTATTTAAGGTTTACATAAACATTTTTAAAATATCCTTTTTCTAAAATTCATCAAAAATATGCATACAATATTTATCCGGTCATTTGAAAATTCATAAACATCATCATAAGAAGAAATCCCAATTTTTATTTAAAACAAAGGATTACACAAGGCAGTTACGGTCTTCTTACATAGCCCCTTATCACACCAGTATAGGACCTAAGTGTAAGGTGTGCTAAGGTGAGAGAGTACGAGGGAGGCTCGGCCAACATTGCCCGAGTAGTAATTTCTATCAGTTTGAACTTCTCGCGAAGGCGATTCCGTTCTAGCTTCACATGATGAAGTTCGGCTTGGGTTTGGTCCAGAGCAAAGCCCAATGGTGCTACCTCCTTCCCAAGTTTTGTTAGATGGTCTTCGATCGGTCCAAGACTACTAGGTGAGGCCATCAAATCTTCTTTCTATAATAATTAACCAAGATTACTTGTATTTGGAGACAATAATCAAAACATTTTGTTCACAGCGGTCATATTGACCGATGGTCATATAACAGTCAGAACCCAATGGTCTCATTTTAATTATAATCATGTTTATCAAATAAAACATTTTTTTGAGTATAAAAATAAAATAAAATAACACATGAAATTAGGAAACAAGATTTATTCAAAATTTCGGGCCGTTACAATCTTCCCCCATTAAGAAATTGCGTCCTCGCAATTTTAAAAATTGGGTTTTGAAATTTCATTGAAAGTCCCACATCGCAAAAAGAGTCAGTGACACCATTACTTTAAAAGAAAGAAAAGGAAGTACAAAGGCCACCCGAGTTTACTCATACTAGGATTCCGTGTAGGAAACATGGACATGGAGGAGAAAACAAAGGGTCACGTCCTAAAGGAGAGTGATAGAAAACATGATTAGGAGGAAGTTAACCACTAGAAAATCCCAAAATTATGATGTGTGGAAGCGGTCTTTGATTACCTAGAAGGAAACGTAAACCAACAACGTTTTTGTTTTACGTTCCTTTTAATAACTTTGAGGAATTCATTTACAACATAGAACAAAAACATAAGGAAATTTATCTACCTTCATGTAGAGTTTCATCCTTTAA
The DNA here is from genome assembly GCA_963277665.1 of Viscum album. Taxonomy (NCBI): domain Eukaryota; kingdom Viridiplantae; phylum Streptophyta; class Magnoliopsida; order Santalales; family Viscaceae; genus Viscum; species Viscum album. Next base: position 758,967,942 of record OY728119.1, on the reverse strand, counting down.
TAAGTTTCTACCCAAAACTAATCTTTTCTCCAAACTATGAGCATTCAAAACTACTTGGTCTCATCAAAACACAAGAATCATCTTCTAGAGAATCACATAATCCACAAAAGATTAACTATCTATTTCTTTTATCTTTAAACATTATCCCAAAAACCGAAAGGGTAAGGTAAAACAAATCTTCAAAAAAATCCCATAGGAATGGAAACTACTTTTAAATCTTCAAAGTTCCATGGTACTACCCAAAGTTCATCATAGTACATTCCATAAATAACAGTCCTTAAAATTCCTCAAAATAAACCAAACTAAGATTGAAATCCAAATACAAGAAGGATTTGATAACATAGTCTTCAAAATAAACTTCATTGTTCATGTCCAAACAACATCAACCACTCCTAACATCTTATAACAAAAGTATCTAACCTAAACATATTTAACCCAAGATAGGTTAATCATTCCCATAAGTAACCTAAATTACTATAAGTCCACCTTAAATTCATCGATTCTTCAAAATATAATTCAACCTTACTACTCAATGAAAATACCGTTATAATCTATTTACCTCGATCATATAGGGTCCCCAAAATAGTGAACGTCTTCCAAAATAAAAATCACATTTTAATCCCCTAATCATCCCTGTCATATTAATACGACAATCGTTGAATTTACTATCACATTGGTTGTTGGGACATGTTCTTCCATTTCCCACCATTCACTAAGAAGAGAAAGCATAATTAGGGCTTAAGTACTTAGCCAATAATCATGAAAAGGAACTGAAAGCATATAAGGATAACTTGTAGAAGAAAAGTATACCCTAACTTGAGATCCCCTAGGTTCCAATCTAGGTTATCCATGATCATATATTCTTATGTGAATCTTTATTTTATTTTATCTTTGTTCCTTTAACAATGGTTCATACCATGCTTATGAATTTACCAAAGCATATCCCCCGGGAGTGTCGTAACCAAGAGTGCATCAAGGCCCGTTGTCGTGTACCAGTTCCCGTTCGAGTCCAGATCAAAGCGGTGTTTTCGAGTTTTACCCCTATACACATCTGTGCCAGAGCCACATCTACCTATTCGTATCCAGACAGGGATGTATTTTCTTGGCAACCCCTTACTCAATACTCACCAAAATACCAGGAAGATTTCTTATATTTTAACTTTTCTATAGGCTTCTTCCTAAAGTTTTAATATCCTAATTTCCACAAATAACTAAACCATCCTTTGATACCAACTATACCATCCCACCTTTTTATCAAATAAACTTTCATTACATTTTACAAAACCGAGGATCTTTAGGGTTTAGTGTCTTGGAAACCAGGAACTTAAAACATGAAAACATAAAACATTCTTCTTAAACACTTGAAGGCTTCTCCTCATGTTCATCCTCGGTTCATTACTGCATCTCATAACTTTGGGACATACATCAAAAGAAAGGGTGAGCAGAAGGCCCAGTAATGGAAAAAAAGAGAAACATTTTACATGTGAACTTGAGATACTTCAATAAGGCCATGAAAAGAACTTTAAGGAATGAGAAAGAAATCGTGAGGCATATCATAATAAAAATAACATTTTTCATAACTTTAAGATGTGGCTACATCATTTAATATACACAATCATGAACATATCACCAAGGTCCATCCCCAAGGTGTCATTAAAAAAAATTACCAAGGTTATTCACCAAGATATCGTGAAAATTTAAATCTCTAGTGGTTACATCATTACCCAATGCAATGGGGCGCTATCAGGGCACACCCTTAAATTGTAATCTCTAGTGGTTACATCATTACCCAATGCATTGGAGCGCTATCAGGGCGCACCCTTAAATTTGCCTTTATTATAATGTGAGCCACATATATCATCATCAATCATTTCATAAACAACCCATATAGCATAAAAGAAATGGGTTTCATTTCGTCATCATAACGTTTTAAAAACTTCTTTTAAAGACATGATCTTTATGTCACTTTAAACCCACGAAGAGGGAAAGCGGGTTTCATGTATGTTAATCCCAGAATTTAAAATAGAAAATTTTGATATATATGTGAATATCCCTATAGAAATAATATCTTTGAGTATTCACTTAATAACATAAAATAATTTTGAGAAAATAGAGAGGCATTTTGAGATGAAAATCCTGCAGCATAACAGTTACGTTTCGGGGTTTTAGATAACATTGAAAGAGAGGGGACATGGGTAAAACATTCATAAATGACCCATAAAACAGTAGAGGGGAAGAATATGAGGGATTTATGAACATGTTAATGATATTTGTAAGATGTACCATATGAAATTAAGAACATGAAATGAAGGCAAAATAAGATTTCTCTTATGAAAATTCGGCAGCCTAACGGTGGCACTTAAACTTCAATAAAAATGAATTGATGAGATCAAATAGTGTCTCTCATCATTTGAACATAAAAGATCAGTATGATAGATTTACAGATCATACACCAACATAATAAAAGTAACTTGAAAGAATTGACATGAAAGTAGAACTTCAAAATGAGAAGGGTGAAGAACCACTTAAAAAATTCGGCAGCCTAACGGCGTCACTTAAAACTTCAAAATACTGAATTGAAGAGATCAAATGAGGTATCTCATAATTAGATCATAAAATATCAGTATGATAAATATAGAGATAATACCCCAACATAATAAATATGAACTTGAAAGAATTGACATGAAAGTAGAACTTCAAAATGAGAAGGGTGAAGAACCACTTAAAAATTCGGCAGCCTAACGGCGTCACTTAAAACTTCAAAATACTGAATTGAAGAGATCAAATGAGGTCTCTCATAATTAGATAATAAAATATCAGTATGATAAATATAGAGATAATACCCCAACATAATAAAAAGGAACTTGAAAGAATTGACATGAAAGTAGAACTTCAAAATGAGAAGGGTGAAGAACCACTTAAAAATTCGGCAGCCTAACGGCGTCACTTAAAACTTCAAAATACATAATTGAAGAGATAAAATGGGGTCTCTCATCATTAGATCATAAAAGATAAGTATGATAAATATAGAGATCATACCCCAACATAATAAAAGTAACTTGAAAGAATTGACATGAAATTAGAACTTCAAAATGAGAAGGGTGAAGAACCACTTAAAAATTCGGCAGCCTAACGGCGTCACTTAAAACTTCATAAAATGAAATGATGAGAGTAAGAGGGGGTCTCTCATCATATGAACATAAAATGGAAACTATAATGAATATAAAAGAACATCCTCCAACATAATAACATGGAGTATAAAAGAATTGACATAAAAGAGATCACTTGAAAAGAAAGAGAGGGGTCGGATCCCTTACCTTAAAATGTAACTCTTAAACCTCAAAGGATGGGACCTTGAGGGCTTGGGGGAACCTTGGGAGGACTCCTTGGGAGGTAATGAGACTAGAACTTCGTTAGGGAAGAGTGGGGAGTCGAATGGATGAGAGGAGGGCTTGGTATTTATAGGGAAAGTGAAGGGACAAGGCATTAATGGCCAAGGGACACCTCACATGTGCTTTTCTCAAACCCATGTGCTCTCCCTTGTCATTTACCACGGATTTAGGCCACATGGGGCCCCCAAAACAATAATTCATCACCCTTGGCCAGCCAACCCTTAAAATATATCATGGCATCATCATGACACTGTTATGATGTCATTAAACATACCGAAACCCTAAAATTGTATTTTCACTATTCACTGAAAATTCAACTTTCTCAGAAAGATCCCAAAATTTCACCTTAATCAAATATCAATGCTCTTATTTCAAAAATGAACTCCATTTTATAAAAATAATTTTCTAAATATTTTTATTTTATTTTTTAAAATAAATGAACTATTCACCGAAAATTCATTTTTTCAGAAAAAATCCCAAAAATTACCATAACATAATATCGGTTCTCTGAGTTCAAAAATGAAATCAATTTTATAAAAATAATTTTCTAAATATTTTTAATTTAATTTTTAATTAAAAAACACTATTCACCCAAAAAAACTAATACTTGAATAATAATTTATGAAACCGTTATTTAACCATTTTATTGAATCACATTACTTAATCAAGGTGCCTAGATTATTTTAAAACTTTCTTTAAGTGAGATTACTAATCCATTTGGTCATATTACTAATCCTAATCATAAAATCACTATTCGTAATTTACTATTCATCAAAAATCAAGTTGATCTTATTAGACTCCAAATTTTGTACTGAACATAATTGTAGAAGACCATTTTTTGAAAATCATTACACATTTTTAATTATTTAAGGTTTACATAGACATTTTTAAAATATCCTTTTTCTAAAATTCATCAAAAATATGCATACTATATTTATCCGGTCATTTGAAAATTCATAAACATCATCATAAGAAGAAATACCAATTTTTATTTAAAACAAAGGATTACACAAAGCAATTACGGTCTTCTTACATAGCCCCTTATCACACCAGCATAGGACCTAAGTGTAAGGTGTGCTAAGGTGAGAGAGTCCGAGGGAGTCTCGGCCAACATTGCCCGAGTAGTAATTTCTATCAGTTTGAACTTCTCGCGAAGGCGATTCCGTTCTAGCTTCACATGATGAAGTTTGGCTTGGGTTTGGTCCAGAGCAAAGCCCAATGGTGCTACCTCCTTCCCAAGTTTTGTTAGATGGGATTCCATCGGTCCAAGACTACTAGGTGAGGCCATCAAATCTTCTTTCTATAATAATTAACCAAGATTACTTGTATTTAGAGACAATAATCAAAACATTTTGTTCACAGCAGTCATATTGACCGATGGTCATATAACAGTCAGAACCCAATGGTCTCATTTTAATTATAATCATGTTTATCAAATAAAACATTTTTGTTGAGTATAAAAATAAAATAAAATAACACATGAAATTAGGAAACAAGATTTATTCAAAATTTCGGGTTGTTACAGTGTTACCAAGTTTATTTAAAATGGAAAGAACCTTGAATGTTGGTTTTATTTTCTAAAATGATTTAAAATAGAAAATGTGTTTATAAAGGGTATTTTTGAATGATTAATTTTTATTTCAAATGTTAAGGCATATTTTAAACCTTTGAATGTTTTCTTTAAAAGAGGGTTCCTCCATAGATACTATCCACTCTAGGGGCGATTTTATGGATGGTGTTTGGATTTGGGACTTAGAATGCTTGGTGTATTTCTTTGTGTTCATGATTTCTTCCTCACCTCCCATGTTTTCTATTTCCATTGGGTCCTATTATTCATAGTGAGAGTCGATAGATAGTTGTTATTTAGTTCTTATTAGAAGGACTAGATCCTCATGGAGTATCCATGTGGGTTGTGTCACTGGTGAGGCTAGTTGAGAGCATTCGGGTTGGTTATTGACATTGGATCGTATTGATAGGATGGAAGATGGATTCCGAACTAAGTACATCTAGGGTATCTTCACTTGTTTTCTAGGTATATACCATGATAACTGTTTCACATTTATTCTATTTCCTCTCATTTTGTGATGTTTTTAAAAAATAATTTAAACAATTACGATTCTTCTAGAAACTCGTACTTTATCACTTTTGATATTTTTATCACTATTTTTCCTTGAAATTTCTCTACACTTCATGTATATTATTTTAAAGAGTTTTTTATAAATAATTAATTATTTAGAAACTATTTTTAAAAAAATAAAATGGTTCTTTATAATTATTAAACTGCTACTTGTTTTAAAAAGGGAATGAAAACCTTATTTAAAATATATTTATTTCAAACTAGCATGATTTGAATTTCACTTTAAAGTTAAGGCATAGGGGGTAGATCATTCGGGAATTCCTAATAAGTTTTAATACCCAAGCCTATATTCCTTTTCATTTTTTAGTTTTAGTTTTTAACTAGATATGTTTCACTCATGGAGTGAGTGTGATCTTATGGTTGGAGGTGACCCATGAGGTCACATGGAGGAAAGTGTAGTAGTTTATTTATTTTCGTGTTACTAGTGTTACTTTATTATTCTATTTTGTGTTCTTCTATTTATTTATTTACCTATCATTTATGGGATAAATTTTTCCCAACTGAGCTTTAACTAATTCCCAATACTAGTTACAGGACCAAGAGGATTATAAACGCCTCTTGGGACTTATCACAGGTCAACTCAGGTGACCGATTAAGGGTTGACCCAGGTTGGTTCATGAAAAAATGGTATTAGAGACACCCCTATATTATTTGGAATTTCATGTCAATTGAAGATAATATTTTCAAGGCTCAAGAGGTAGGTCGTGGTTCAGTGCCTATCACCACCACTCGTTATGATACCTAAGTTGTTATAGGTATATGGGTTTTAAATCTTTATTTTGGGTTTTGGGTTTTTGATGTTAGTGTTTTTTGAGTTCAATGAGATTTTGTATGTTTGGGATGATAGTGGAAGTGATATGGTGCTACACAGTAATCTTATACGGTGTAGTGAACCATGTGGATCCCGAGTGCATAGTTCAATATGCTTCCAATGGATAGTTCATGCTCAATTCTTGGTTTGGTAAACCATGTGATCAGGTTATGAATGACCAATATTTCTTTATTTCTGTTATTTTGGTGTGGGTGATGTATTTGTATTATTTTGGTTTTTTTGAGTGGATTTCAAAAGTAAAATGGTTTTTGGAGTGAGAAAATTAGGTTTTTAAAGGGAAAATTACTTCTTACTAATGGGTCTTTTGGTTTCAAAGGGGAAGCGTAAGAGGTTGTTTAACTTTAGAATTGGATGTGTTGGAATTAATTTTATCCTAAGAACTTGAAATGGTAAAATGTTTTGGAAAATTAAATTTTGTGTTTAGGATGGTTTTGGAAGTTGAAAATTATTTTAATTTTGAAAGGGGAATTGAATTTGAAAATGGGGGGATTTGGAATTGGTGATTTGTTTTTAAAAAAAGGTTCTTCACTTGTTTTTTGATATAATTTTGGATTTTTTTCTATTGATATTTGATTTGGTTTTGATTTGATTTTTGTGACATGTTGGTTTAGGATCTTAGTGTTCAGTTAAAAATGTTATTTGTTCAATTTATGGTTAGATATTGATCTGCTTTTGTGCTTTACATTTTTTAGAGTATACCACCCAGAAAGACCGATAAGGTTTCTAAGAAGTCTCTTCCAGTCATTGGCCTTATCAAAAATCCTATTGGAATGGTGGATCCAAGCCTTATCAATAATTTCTTGTCTTATAAAGTAATCAAGGTCCATTATAATTCATATATTTGATTGAGTAAGTTGAGATTTTCTTCAAGATTTTGGGAACACTAAATGTCGTGAGGGTGCGAGTTATATTGGGTGTGTTTGAAGAACCCAAACTAGACCTGTTAAAGGTGGTACTTCTATCCTCATTATGAGTTGGAAGTATTGGGTGATCTTCAATACCACTTTAATCTAATGGTTTATTCTTGAGGAAGTGAAGGAGAAGAAAGTGGAAGAGTTCATAGACATTCAGCATGGTCAACAGACAGTGAATGGGGTATGTTGAACATTTCAATGAGCAGGTTTCCTTTTCTCCAGAGTTAGCGATTATTTGGAAGATTATTTTTTCATGTGGTTTCTATCAAGAGATGAATTATCTATTTATTTAATTTGGTAAAGCCTCTAGGGGTATCAAATCGTAGTTGATAGTCCAGTTTCTTTTGGTGCTCATGAAGGATTACTATCTGGTGAGAAGTGAGAATCGGAGGAACCTATCCGAGACTAATATCCTTTGTCAGTTCCTACTTCTATTCAGAAGGACGACTCACTTGTTTGTTTTTGGTATGGCTAGTTTTATCATTATAATAAAAAATTTTATAATTCCCCTAGGGATGGTTGATCAGGTGGCCACTCATGACGCCAAAATAGAGAGTTTCAATCAGGGTTCCTCAGCTTCAGAATGTGTCATAGCAGATGCTTTAAGATATCGGGTATCCATCCATAGGTCTCTGAGTGAATCTTTTAACACAGTTAAAGAGTTTCCTACTATGGGAGGATGTACATACAAAATGTTTTCTCCAACATTGTATTAGATACCATTAAATATTTTCCCAGTGGTAGTTATCTTTTCTTTAGAAACTTCTGTTTTGGAGATCTTAGTGGCCTCTTTCCTAAAAATTTGTTGGTTGTGTATTGTAGAATATTAACTCTTAAATGGTTAGTCTTTCATTAGATTGGTTTTAGTTTTTAGGTGGTACTCATTTTTATATGCATGTGTCTTGAGAAATTATGAATTGTGGTTGGTCCAAGCACCTTATTCAATTCTCTATAGTTAAACCCTTTTTTTGTTGGTGGTTGGTTTCATTGAAAGTTCCCCTTAATTCAATCATTTTTATAGTCTAATTATTAATGGTGGGTAAACCCCTCTCTTTACCCCATGTATCTCCTTACCACTTTCTATTTATCTATTTTGGTTTGAATTGTGGAGTTTAAAGGTCAAACTAGGGATTGTGGATTCATTGGGTCTTGATTAGTTTTGAGTCCTGGTTTTGTTCCTCATTTGGCTGGGTGGATTTCTGGGGGTAAAAAGTGTCCATGGTGGGGAGAATTATCACATCAAGACTTAAAAATGATTAATATTTTATTTATTTTTAATTCCCTATTTTTTTTTCCTCCTCGGTAATTTTTATTTTATGCTAGGAGTTTTTGGTCATGCAAAGCATGTCGCATGGTTAAGGCACATGGTTTTCCAAACCATGTGGTAACCATGAAATGAATTCTTTAATTTTTGATATATTCAACCACACAGTTGGTACATAATATTCCAAAATGTATGGCCATCCCATATGGGGTGATCCAAGAGCTTAGTAGAGGGTGTACAGTTGGGGCACAGTGGCATCCCTATCCGGATCGGTTCTAGCACCTTATTTTTTTCATAAAGATCAATTGATGTACTTGGATCCTCATTTTATTTCTCCTATGTGGAATGGGTCTTATTTTATTGATGATATAACTCTCAAGTAGGTTTTCATCAGTCGAATCCTCTATATTCTTCTCTTCCACCAGTTCAGGTGATTCCCAAGGCTCATATCAGTCTAAGACTTATTGAGGGTGCCCCGAAACTTAACTTTCTTGAAGAAAATGTAACAACCCAAACTTTTATTAATTAAAATTCCTCTAAATCTAATTAAAAGTATTATTATGTAAAGTGGTTATATAAAATAATCACTTCATTGGTTTTATGTTTTTGGATTTTAAAATACCATTAAGAATTTCTACCATTTCTAATATAGTCGTTGAAAATTGATCACATGATTAGTATAAATATAAAGCTTTAATAATTCCAATTTACTCACACAAAGGAAGTGATGGCCTCATCCAGTAGAATTTCTCTGTACGAAGCCCATTTGTCAGAGCTCAAAAAGAAGGTGGTGTCACTGGGATTCACTCTTGACCAAGCCTAAGATGAGCTTCGATATGTTAATCTTGAATTTAATTGCCTACGGGAGAAGTGGAAGTTGATAGAGATTACCACCCGAGCGATGTTATCCAAGACATCCCAAGAGTCTTTCTTTATCGCACACATTACCCTTAGGTATTATGTAGGTGTTATAAGGGGTTATGTAACAATACCCTAGTACTATGATTATGTGCATTATTTTTTGTATAGAATAAAGAATATACATTCATTTTATTATTATTACTTTGTAAATTGTTTTTAAAGCGAAAATAGTATTTTTAGTTAATATTCAATTAAGAAATCTATTTTAATTAATTAATGAATTTTAAATTAAATAATATTTTAATAAAACGTTATTACTAAATTAATTTTTATTAAATATAAATGATCATATAATTTTTATGAATAAAATTGTAATTTTTATTAAGGTTTGAAAGATGTTTTTGTCAAAACCCATAAATTTCTGATAAATACTGGTTTTTATTTTAAAAGAAAAAATTCACATATTTATAAAATTATTTAAATAAAATGAATATTATTTTTGGAATTAGGATGTCAAAATTATCCAACGGTGAATTTTTCATAATTTTCTGAGACAGTCGAATTTTTTGGTAAAAGTTAAATACCATTAAATATATAATGTGTTTTATGACACCATAATGAGCTAATAGTGATGTAATAAAATACTATAAATGGTATTTTCGGATATTATATGTTTTACCATTAAAATAAAGTGATTTTAAGTTATTTTGATTTATTTTACAAAGCCTTACTGGACCCCCAATGACTTATAAAACATTTTAACAATTTAAAATTATTTCCTTGAGAGTGTGACTCACCTCCACATAATCAATCCTAATATTTTAATAAGTTATTCCTTTGGACTTATAAAATAGTTTTTTTTCAATACCCTTTGGCAAAAACCATGGGCAAAAACCATGGGATGGTTTGTGGTTTTGATTATTTTAATGTGTGGTGTCCAAAACCTAAATAATAAAGAATTCTCTCTCTTTTACTATAGAAACTCACCCAAGATCCCACTTACCCTTCACTAAAAACCTTTTAATATATAAAAACCTGTACCCTCATCTCTATATAATCCTCATAAGGTTACCCAAGCTCCAAATAAGCATCTCTCAAGCTTCTCCCAATCCTTTGGGATCACACTTCCAAGTAAGGGATTTCTTCCTCTCTCATTTTTTTTGTCAAAGTTTCTTTATATAGATATACCCTTGTATTTTCTATTAAAAATGTTGGGTTATGACTTCACACCTCCCTCATAATTCCCTAATCATGTTTTAATGATGATATACCTCTTTATCTCTCATTAATTCCACCAATTTACACTCGTAACCATGTTCAAATTCTGTAAGGAATTTCTCTCTTCTCATTTACATTTAAGAAATTATTTTGTGTTATGAATTTAAATTCCATTACATATTTTGGGACATGTATATATATGACCCCCTTACTTTCAATTTCATGTACATATAATGATACACCAGTTTCTCTCTCATAAACCATTTTTATGAATTCTTATGTCACGCCGTTATGCTGCCGAAATTGCACTGTGATTTTCTAATCCAAAGTCATTGTGTAGTGAATGCCATATCCATTTGGCTATCAAGAGTATTCACCTATATGAATATTTACTTATTGATTGTATAGTTTCATTTATGAATTCCACAATTCTTTACCGTAGAATAAATTATGATGTTTAATGAATCCATGTTATATGATCCATGTGGCACACATATGAATGAAATGAAATGATTAAGAAGGGTGTGCCCTGATAGTGCTACAATGAATTGGGTAAAGATTAGTATCATGATACATCAAGTGAAATGATGTTTTAATAATTCTAATTCAAATTTAATGAGGGTTTACGCAGGATCCATGTACAATTATCCTTGTCTCATTCTAATATCATGTTAAACTTTATTGCAACATTTCCATGTTATGATAATCATGCTATATCATGCTTTTATGTTCATATTTCTCTCATGCTCTATTGATATGCCTATTTCCTATCATGTACTATATTCATCATGTTATGCCTTGTTTACTCCCTTACTGGTCTTTATATCTCATCATTTTCTTATGCATGTCCTCAGGTTATCCCATGCAATGCTAAGTACGAATGAATGAGTGTGGTCATGTAAAAGAAGTTTTGAATAAAGATGTGTATTTCATGTTTTAATTTGTTATGTAATGTTCCTAATACCCAAACACACTTGACCTATTTATCTTCTATGTTGTATCAAGTGAATATTTTGTTTAACAAATTATGTTTAAGTGTGTAAAAAAGAGCTGGGTTTTTATAGTTGGTATCAGAGGATGGGTTTAGTTATTTTTGGGATTAGGATTAGAAAACCCTAGTGAAAGCCTTAGGGATAAGAATAAGCATAATAAAAACATCCCAAAATTTTGATTAGTATTTTGTAATTCATTTCTCAAGAAAATACATCCATGTCTGGATACGATCAAGTAGAGGCAGCTATGGCACAGATGTATCTAGGGTTAAAACCCAAAAACACTGCTTTGAGCTAGAATCGAACGGAAACGGTTGTACAATAACGGGCCTTGATGCACTCTTGGTTACAAAACCCCCAGGGGATATGATTTGGTAAATTCATAAGATTAGTATGAACCATTATTAAGGGAATAAAAAAATTCCCCTAAGAATATATGTTGGGAAGTAGATCATGGATAACATATATTGAAACCTATAAATTCATAAGTTAATGAAATAAATGTAATTTATAAGTTATCCCTTTTTGTCATTGGATTCCCCTTTATGTGTTACCCCTAAATTTTCTTTTATTCCAAATAATGGCTAGTAATAGGAGGACTTGGGCTGATAACTGATGTGAAGATCAATGTGACAACTGTTCTAATGAGATGCCTAATCTGGTGGGAGTGGGAATCACAAACTTTGTCATGATACTCTATTAGTTAACTCAGTTTTGAATAGAAAAATGGGTTAAGAGGAACGTTCAACCCCCCCCCCCCAAGAAATAATAGGTTACAATATAGAGCTTCATGAGACACAAGCCTCCTACTTTTAGTGGATCATCTGATCCCTCAATTTCTGAATAATAGAACAACTCCATTTAAAAGGTATTATCTATCCTTCAATGTTCCGAACATGAGAAGGTTCTTCTTGATGCTTATTGTATAGAGGGTAAAGTTTATCAATGGTGGAAATTGATTAAAAATACAAAGCATGAGGAAGAGATCGAGGCTTTGAATGGAAGGATTTCTGGAAAATGTTTTTTGATTAATATTTTCCTCACACCCTCTGACTAAAGATGGAAAGGTTCTTCTTTGACCTCAAGAAAAAACATGAAAAATCTATTAGATCATATGAGGAAAACTTCACAAGGCTTGTACGATATGCCTCCAGCTTTGTTGTTACCCCCAAATTCATGGTTGACCGCTTCTTTGGTGGGATAAAACCAAACCTACAAAAATCCATAGCGATCCATGACTTCAAGAGCTATGAGGAAATGTTCTGATGTGCCCTCAAAGTAGAAATGGAGATCAGAAAATCTTAGGGGTATCATGGGGATAAGAAACGTAAGGTGGTCTTTAATTCTGGTAGTCTGATGGATAAATCCAATGGTTCTAATAAAATATAGTAACCAACTAGCCAAAGGTTCAGAAAGAAGCACCCTGGAAATTGCCTGAAGGAGATGAGGAAATTCTTTAAGTGTGGAATAGAAGGGCACTTGTCCATTAACTGCTGATAGGAAAAGCCTACAGCTAAGACAGAGGAGAGGAATTCTTCGTTCAACCATCATCACCTTGTTGATTGCTTCAAGTGAAAATAACTAGGGCACTTTGCAAACCATTTCTCTAACCCAAGGGTTTTTGGAGGCAACCAACAACCTCCAAGGTAACAAGGGCAAGCTTTTTCCATCACTGCCACCTAAGTAAACCCCAAAAACTAAGTGGTTATAGGTACGCTAGTTATTAATTCAAGAATAGAAAATGAACTTTTTGATTCTGGTTCAATTAATTCTTTTATATCACAAACTTTTAGTAGAACAATCCCAACACCACCAAAAATCAGGGAAGTAAAGATGCAGGTGGGAACAAAAAATGGGAAAATCATTGCAACCCATAAATATAACTCCTCCCCAGTCATAATTTGTGGATTAAACTGCTCAAAGAACCTCATCATACACCCTTTAGTGGAATTTAATGAAATTCTTATCATGGATTGTCTTTCCTTATATAGAGATATCATAAATTTCTGTGCGAGGAAAATCACTCTCTATATGAAGAATCGACCCCGATTCTATACAAGTGAAAGGAGGAAGATGAATCCTCTTTATCACTATCATCTCAAGTGTTGATATTACTATTTTATTAGCATGCGTATCTAGCTCAAATGATTGAGTCTAAGGACGAAACCATTTTTGAAGAAATGCATATTGTGAGGGAATTCACAGAAGTGTCTCTCGATGAATTGTCTAGTCTTCCTTCTAGAAGAGATGTTTAATTATCAATTAATCTTATACTTGGGGTGTTGCTGATATCCAAGACTCTATATAGAATGGATATTTTGGAGCTTGATGAGCTGAAAAAACAACTACAGGAGAATCTGGATAAAGGGTATATACCCCCAAGTTCTTCACCATGGGGTGCACTAGTCCTCTTTGTCAAGAAGAAGGATAGGTCAATGCACCATTGCATTGATTATCATGAGCTCAACAAAATCATGATAAATAAAAAGTATCCTCTTCCAAGAATTGATGACTTGTTAGATCAGCTACGTGGAGCACAATACTTCTCCAAAGTGGATTTTTTGTCGGGATATTACCAAGTAAGGGTGAAGGAGGATATCCCCAAGATGGATTTTCGTACAAGATATGGGCACTATGAATTCATAGTAATGCTTTTTGGACTCACTAATACTCTAGAAATATTTATGGACTTGATAAAAAGAGTCTTTAGAGATTACCTTAGAAAATTTGTGGTAGTATTTATAGTGGGTATTCTAATATACCCCAAAACCAAGGGGGGGAATGAGGAGCATCTAAGCACTATAATAGAGACCTTGCGAAAGGAGAAGCTCTATGAAAAGTACAGCTATAATTGAGGGATGGATGAGGCCAACATCGATAATTGATATTCATAGCTTCCTAGGGTTAGCTAGATATTATCGTCAATTTGTGATAAATTTCTCACGATTTTCCAACCCTATTACCAAGATAACTTCGAAGGGAGTAAAGTTTTATTAGAGTCATGAATGCAAATATAGTTCAAGGAGTTGAAAAGGAGGCTTATCAATGCACTTGCGCTCACACTTCCCACAAGTGGAGAACTTTTTGTGGTATTTAGTGATGCTTCGAAGAAGGTATTGGGTTTTTTGTTGATGAAAAATGACAAATTCATTGCCTATTCTTCAAGTAAATTGAAACTTCATGAGCAAAACAATCCAACACATGATTTGGAGTTTCCTTCAGTAATATTCTCTTTGAAAATTTAGTTCCATTACCTCTTCGGGGAGATGTTTTAAATATACACGGATCACAAAATCCTCAAGTATATATTCACATATAAAGAGTTGAATATGAACCAACAAAGATGGCTAGAGCTGATCAAATACTATGACTGCTCAATCCATTACCACCCTGGGAAAGAGAACAAGGTGGAGGATGCTCTAAGAAGAAAGGACCCAGTGATTCTATCATTTATGAGAATTGAAAAGGATCCAATCTTCTTAGATTTGATGAAAATGGACATGGGAATCATAAAGAAGGGAACATGATTGATCCTTTCACTAATGATTGATCAACCGTCTCTTTTGGAAAGGTTAAATGATGCTCAGAAGGATGATGTGGAAATTCGGAAGAAAGTGGAAACTATCAAAAAAGGGAAATCCTTGGAGTTCAATGTTAATGAAGAAGAAATTGTGTGATTTGGGTCAAGACTATGTGTTCCATCAAATCTAGAGTTAAATAAATAACTTTTGGATGATTCACATAGTTCGAATTTCTCCATTCATCTAGTAAACAAAAAGAGGTATCAAGATCTAAAAGAGAATTATTGGTGGGATAAAATGAAGAAGGAGATCACTGAGTATACATCAAAGTGCCTGGTATGTCAGAAAGTGAAGGATGAGAGGCAGAAATCTAAGGTGATGATGAAACCATTACCTATACCAATGTGGAAATGGGAGAACATCACCATGGACTTTGTCACCAAACTTCTGAAGACATCCAAAGAAAACAATTCTATCTGGTTTGTTGTGGATCATCTTATAAATATTGTACACTTCATTGAAATTCGAGAGGATTTCTCATTTGATCAATAGTCACGGATATATATTAGAGAAGTGGTAAGGCTGCATGGAGTACCACTATCTATTGTATTTGATCGAGGTCCAAGATTCACCTCTAAGTTCTGGAAGAGTCTTCAACATGCTCTGAATACTGAGATGAACTTTATTATGGATTATCATCCTTAAATCAATGGCCAATCTGAGCGGACTATCCAAGTAATTTAGGAAATGTTGAGAGAATGTTCAATGGACTTCAAAGAAGTATGGGATCAACATTATCCTATGGTTGAGTTCTCTTACAATAACAGTTTCCACTCAAGCATCCAAATGGATCCTTAAGAATATATTTATGGGAAGGGGTGCAGAACATCGGCATGTTGGGATGAAGTTGGGGAGAAAAAACTCCTAGGTCCAAAAATGGTCAAAGAAGTGGTGGAGAAGGTTAAGACCATCCAGCATCACATTATAGCTGCTCAGAGTCGATAAAAGAGCTATGCTAATAATCATCTATGAGACCTAAAGTTTGATGTTAGAGACATGGTATTACTCCTTATATCACCATGGAAGAGAGTTATGATCTTTGGGAAGAAGGGAAAGCTTAGTCCAAGGTACATCGGCCCTTTTGAGATCCTTGATCATATTGGATCAGTGGCCTATTGACTAGCACTCCCACCGAACCCATATCAAGTACATGATGTATTCCATGTACCACTCTAGAGGAAGTACATACTAACCCATCACATGTACTCAATCTAGAGGTGGTACCATTATATAATGACCTCCCCTATGAAGATAAACCAGAGAAGATCTTAGATCATAGAGAAAAAGTTTTATGAAATAAGACAATGCCCCTCATCAAGGTGTTGTGGAGAAACCACAAGTTTGAAGAAGCAACTTTCGAATTGGAGGAAGTGATGAAGAAGAGTTACCCTCATCTGTTTTAGTGTGGGAAAACAAAATTTCAAGGGTGAAATTTCTTAAGGGGGAAGATTGTAATGACCTGAACTTTTATTAATGAAAATTCCTCTTGATCTAATTAAATGGGTTATAGTGTAAAATGGTTATATAAAATATGCACTTCCTTGGTTTTATGTTTTTGGATTTTAAAATGCCATTAAGAATTGTTATAATTTATAATATAGTCATTGAATAATGATCACATGATTATTATAAATATAGGTATTTAATAAGCCCAATTTACTCACACAAAGGAAGCGATGGCCTCATCAAGTAGAATTGCTTCATACGAATCCCATTTGTCGGAGTTTGTAAAGGAGGTGTCATAACTAGGCTTCTCTCTTGACCAATCCCAAGATGAGATTCAATATGTTAAGCTTTAACCTAACTACCTATGGGAGAAGTGGAAGTTGATATATATTACCACACTACTGGAAATTGCACCTATACCCACGGTTTGAAACCGTGGGTATAGCCCTTGAAACCGTGGGTATAGGGTATACCCACGGTTTCGCCAACCGCGGGCTGGAATGCCGTCGCAATAGCCCTATACCCACGGTTTTTAAAAAACCGTGGGTATAGACCCAGAAATTTTTAAATTACCTACGGTTCATTAAACCGTAGGTATATATGTATACCCACGGTTTTATAACCGTGGGTATAGTTTGCAGCTCCGGTATATCTGTATACCCACGGTTATAAAACCGTGGGTATAGTTTTTGCAGCTCCAGAATATACCCACGGTTTACTTGAACCGTGGGTATATATGTATTCCCACGGTTTTATAACCGTGGGTATACTTTTTTGCAGCTGCAGAATATACCCACGGTTCAAGTGAACCGTGGGTACAGATGTTTCCAGCGCCAGGATATTTCCACGGTTCAAATGAACCGTGGGTATTTGCAATGTCCCCTGCATCAACACAGGCCTGGCAGCAGGCTCTACAATTCTACCTGAAGACAAAATATAAGAACAAAATATAAGAACAAAACGTATGCAGCTTGCAATTGAGAAAGTTCCGCCAAGTTCTGTTTTCCGCTTAACAAATTTCTGATCATCCTACATGGAACAATGTGCAAGTTAAAAATAAGTCTAATTATAGGCATTGAAAACATTACATGGCTATAGCTTGAAACCGCAGGGAAAAAATGAAGCAATACAGATACTACCAGCACAATGGGAATAATGGATATTGCATTAAAGATGTTCAACAAGAATAGTGATTTGGAGACAGGAATTTAATAATAAAAGAAACTTTCAAGCTGCACAACATAAATTAAAATGCATTAAAACATCAATAAAAGCCATGGAAATAAAAACATCTAGCAAAAATTTGTGCCAGCCCCCCCCCCCCCTGCCAGCCCCCCCCCCTGCCACCTGCTTGTCCCCCTGCCATCCCCCCCCTGCCCCTTGCTTGTCCCCCTGCCATCCCCCCCCCTGCCCCTTGCTTGTCCCCCTGCCAGCCCCCCCCCCTGCCCCTTGCTTGTCCCCCTGCCAGCCCCCCCCCCCCCCCCCGCTTGTCCCCCTGCCACCCCCCCCCCCCTGCTTGTCCCCCTGCCCCTGCCAGCCCCTGCCAGCCCCCCCCCCTGCCCCTGCCAGCCCCCCCCCTGCCCCCCTGCCAGCCCCCCCCCCCCCCTTCCCCCTGCCAGCCCCCCCCTGCCCCCCTGCCAGCCCCCCCTTCCCCCTGCCAGCCCCCCCCCCCCTCCCCCCTGCTTGTCCCCCTGCCAGCCCCCCCACTCCCCCTGCTTGTCCCCCTGCCAGCCCCCCCCCCCCTTCCCCCTGCTTGTCCCCCTACCAGCCCCCCCCCCCTGCCCCTGCCAGCCCCCCCCTGCTTGTCCCCCTGCCAGCCCCCCCCCCCCCCCCCCATTCCCCCTGCTTGTCCCCCCTACCAGCCTCCCCCCCCCCCCTTCCCCCTGCCTGTCCCCCTGCCAGCCCCCTACCAGCCCCCCCCCTGCCCCTGCCCCTGCCAGCCCCCCCCCCCCCCTTCCCCCTGCTTGTCCCCCTGCCAGCCCCCTACCAGCCCCCCCCCCTGCCCCTGCCCCTGCCAGCCCCCCCCCCCCTTCCCCCTGCTTCCTTTTGTATGTTTTATAGGTTCCAGTGTCAAGGTACCTTGTTTATCCATGTTAGTGTGTTTTGTTTGTGCCTTAGCCTAAAGAGACTTTAGACTAATATGAGGATTCCTATTTTTTATAGGACAACCAGTGGTATGAATGACGTTTAGATTAGTGGAGAGTTTTCTGGTTTTTATAGCAGTGCCAGTGGCATCCAGAGTTTTAGAGTCATAGGTGTAGTGAGCAGAGGAAAAAGAACCTAAACCATTTGTCTGATTGTTTGACTCATTTATTATCTCTTGGTTTGGTGTGAAATTCAGTCAAAAGCAGACATTGAATTTCTATCACAACAGGCTGATCCGGTTCAGACGACATGTGCAGAGGATGAGGATGATCTGGTTCGGACAACATGACAGGATGTTTTCTCAGAAGATTTAAAGAAATGAATGGTAATCTGTGATGAATAGAGGATTGGATGACCCCTGATATACCTAATTCGGTGAGGTTTGGAGATCTAGAAATGTGTAGGAATACCTAGAGGAATAAAATATGCCAGACAATTCCAAACCAATGTTTTCAGTTGAATTGAGCTTTTGTACCACCTGCTATGCACGTTTTGTGGAAAGATGGATGAGAGGCAGCGCTGAGAGGAGATATATTTTAGGAATGAGGAAATACGAAAAATTATAGAGCTAACCATTCAATGTTTCTCTAAGGAGGAGTAACCGCCGCAGGGTGTCGTCCTGGAGCAGGGCCAAATCGCGGCGTGACCGCGACGTGACCGCGGCGTGACCGCGGCGTGACCGCGGCGTGACCGCGGCGTGACCGCGGCGTGACCGCGGCGTGACCGCGGCGTGACCGCGGCGTGACCGCGGCGTGACCGCGGCGTGACCGCCGCAAGGTGTCGTCCTGCTTGTCCCCCTGCCAGCACCCCCCCCCTCCCCACTGCCCAGCACCCCCCCCCCCCTCCCCAGCACACCCCCCCCCACTGCCCAGCCCCCCCCCCCCTCCCCACTGCCCAGCCCCCCCCCCCTCCCCACTGCCCAGCCCCCCCCTTCCCCCTGCCAGCCCCCCCCCCCCTCCCCCCTGCTTGTCCCCCTGCCAGCCCCCCCCACTCCCCCCTGCTTGTCCCCCTGCCAGCCCCCCCCCCCTTCCCCCTGCTTGTCCCCCTCCCAGCCCCCCCCCCCTGCCCCTGCCAGCCCCCCCCCCCCCCCCCCCTCCCCCTGCTTGTCCCCCTGCCAGCTCCCCCACTCCCCCCTGCTTGTCCCCCTGCCAGCCCCCCCCCCCCCCCTTCCCCCTGCTTGTCCCCCTACCAGCCCCCCCCCCTGCCCCTGCCAGCCCCCCCCCCCCCTTCCCCCTGCTTGTCCCCCTGCCAGCCCCCCCCCCCCCCCCTTCCCCCTGCTTGTCCCCCTACTAGCCCCCCCCCCCCCCTTCCCCCTGCTTGTCCCCCTGCCAGCCCCCTACCAGCCCCCCCCCCCCCTGCCCCTGCCCCTGCCAGCCCCCCCCCCCCCCCCCTTCCCCCTACTTGTCCCCCTGCCAGCCCCCTACCAGCCCCCCCCCTGCCCCTGCCCCTGCCAGCCCCCCCCCCCTTCCCCCTGCTTCCTTTTGTATGTTTTATAGGTTCCAGTGTCAAGGTACCTTGTTTATCCATGTTAGTGTGTTTTGTTTGTGCCTTAGCCTAAAGAGACTTTAGACTAATATGAGGATTCCTATTTTTTATAGGACAACCAGTGGTATGAATGACGTTTAGATTAGTGGAGAGTTTTCTGGTTTTTATAGCAGTGCCAGTGGCATCCAGAGTTTTAGAGTCATAGGTGTAGTGAGCAGAGGAAAAAGAACCTAAACCATTTGTCTGATTGTTTGACTCATTTATTATCTCTTGGTTTGGTGTGAAATTCAGTCAAAAGCAGACATTGAATTTCTATCACAACAGGCTGATCCGGTTCAGACGACATGTGCAGAGGATGAGAATGATCTGGTTCGGACAACATGAAAGGATGTTTTCTCAGAAGATTTAAAGAAATGAATGGTAATCTGTGATGAATAGAGGATTGGATGACCCCTGATATACCTAATTCGGTGAGGTTTGGAGATCTAGAAATGTGTAGGAATACCTAGAGGAATAAAATATGCCAGACAATTCCAAACCAATGTTTTCAGTTGAATTGAGCTTTTGTACCACCTGCTATGCACATTTTGTGGAAAGATGGATGAGAGGCAGCGCTGAGAGGAGATATATTTTAGGAATGAGGAAATACGAAAAATTATAGAGCTAACCATTCAATGTTTCTCTAAGGAGGAGTAACCGCCGCAGGGTGTCGTCCTGGAGCAGGGCCAAATCGCGGCGTGACCGCGGCGTGACCGCGGCGTGACCGCGGCGTGACCGCGGCGTGACCGCGGCGTGACCGCGGCGTGACCGCGGCGTGACCGCGGCGTGACCGCGGCGTGACCGCGGCGTGACCGCCGCAAGGTGTCATCCTGCTTGTCCCCCTGCCAGCACCCCCCCCTCCCCACTGCCCAGCACCCCTCCCCACTGCCCAGCACCCCACCCCCCTCCCCAGCACCCCCCCCCTCCCCACTGCCCAGCCCCCCCCCCTCCCCACTGCCCAGCCCCCCCCCCCTTCCCCCTGCCACCCCCCCCCCCTCCCCCCTGCTTGTCCCCCTGCCAGCCCCCCCACTCCCCCCTGCTTGTCCCCCTGCCAGCCCCCCCCCCCTTCCCCCTGCTTGTCCCCCTACCAGCCCCCCCCCCCCTGCCCCTGCCAGCCCCCCCCCCCCCCTTCCCCCTGCTTGTCCCCCTGCCAGCCCCCTACCAGCCCCCCCCTGCCCCTGCCCCTGCCAGCCCCCCCCCCCCCCCTTCCCCCTGCTTGTCCCCCTGCCAGCCCCCTACCAGCCCCCCCTGCCCCTGCCCCTGCCAGCCCCCCCCCCCTTCCCCCTGCTTGTCCCCCTGCCAGCCCCCTACCAGCCCCCCCCCCTGCCCCTGCCCCTGCCAGCCCCCCCCCCCCCCCTTCCCCCTGCTTGTCCCCCTGCCAGCCCCCTACCAGCCCCCCCCTGCCCCTGCCCCTGCCAGCCCCCCCCCCTTCCCCCTGCTTCCTTTTGTATGTTTTATAGGTTCCAGTGTCAAGGTACCTTGTTTATCGATGTTAGTGTGTTTTGTTTGTGCCTTAGCCTAAAGAGACTTTAGACTAATATGAGGATTCCTATTTTTTATAGGACAACCAGTGGTATGAATGACGTTTAGATTAGTGGAGAGTTTTCTGGTTTTTATAGCAGTGCCAGTGGCATCCAGAGTTTTAGAGTCATAGGTGTAGTGAGCAGAGGAAAAAGAACCTAAACCATTTGTCTGATTGTTTGACTCATTTATTATCTCTTGGTTTGGTGTGAAATTCAGTCAAAAGCAGACATTGAATTTCTATCACAACAGGCTGATCCGGTTCAGACGACATGTGCAGAGGATGAGGATGATCTGGTTCGGACAACATGAAAGGATGTTTTCTCAGAATATTTAAAGAAATGAATGGTAATCTGTGATGAATAGAGGATTGGATGACCCCTGATATACCTAATTCGGTGAGGTTTGGAGATCTAGAAATGTGTAGGAATACCTAGAGGAATAAAATATGCCAGACAATTCCAAACCAATGTTTTCAGTTGAATTGAGCTTTTGTACCACCTGCTATGCACGTTTTGTGGAAAGATGGATGAGAGGCAGCGCTGAGAGAAGATATATTTTAGGAATGAGGAAATACGAAAAATTATAGAGCTAACCATTCAATGTTTCTCTAAGGAGGAGTAACCGCCGCAGGGTGTCGTCCTGGAGCAGGGCCAAATCGCGGCGTGACCGCGGCGTGACCGCGGCGTGACCGCGGCGTGACCGCGGCGTGACCGCGGCGTGACCGCGGCGTGACCGCGGCGTGACCGCAGTGTGACCGCAGCGTGTTGGCCCGGTCCAGCGACATCCGCGGGGCAACATCTTCCACTTAGTTTCAAATAGGATGATATGGACAACATGAGAGGATGTTTTCTCAGAAGATTTAAAGAAATGAATGGTAATCTGTGATGAATAGAGGATTGGATGACCCCTGATATACCTAATTCGGTGAGGTTTGGAGATCTAGAAATGTGTAGGAATACCTAGAGGAATAAAATATGCCAGACAATTCCAAACCAATGTTTTCAGTTGAATTGAGCTTTTGTACCACCTGCTATGCACGTTTTGTGGAAAGATGGATGAGAGGCAGCGCTGAGAGGAGATATAGTTTAGGAATGAGGAAATACGAAAAATTATAGAGCTAACCATTCAATGTTTCTCTAAGGAGGAGTAACCGCCGCAGGGTGTCGTCCTGGAGCAGGGCCAAATCGCGGCGTGACCGCGGCGTGACCGCGGCGTGACCGCGGCGTGACCGCGGCGTGACCGCGGCGTGACCGCGGCGTGACCGCGGCGTGACCGCGGCGTGACCGCGGCGTGACCGCGGCGTGACCGCAGTGTGACCGCAGCGTGTTGGCCCGGTCCAGCGACATCCGCGGGGCAACATCTTCCACTTAGTTTCAAATAGGATGATATGGACAACATGAGAGGATGTTTTCTCAGAAGATTTAAAGAAATGAATGGTGATCTGTGATGAATAGAGGATTGGATGACCCCTGATATACCTAATTCGGTGAGGTTTGGAGATCTAGAAATGTGTAGGAATACCTAGAGGAATAAAATATGCCAGACAATTCCAAACCAATGTTTTCAGTTGAATTGAGCTTTTGTACCACCTGCTATGCACGTTTTGTGGAAAGATGGATGAGAGGCAGCGCTGAGAGGAGATATATTTTAGGAATGAGGAAATACGAAAAATTATAGAGCTAACCATTCAATGTTTCTCTAAGGAGGAGTTACCGCCACAGGGTGTCGTCCTGGAGCAGGGCCAAATCGCGGCGTGACCGCGGCGTGACCGCGGCGTGACCGCGGCGTGACCGCGGCGTGACCGCGGCGTGACCGCAGTGTGACCGCAGCGTGTTGGCCCGGTCCAGCGACATCCGCGGGGCAACATCTTCCACTTAGTTTCAAATAGGATGATATGGACAACATGAGAGGATGTTTTCTCAGAAGATTTAAAGAAATGAATGGTAATCTGTGATGAATAGAGGATTGGATGACCCCTGATATACCTAATTCGGTGAGGTTTGGAGATCTAGAAATGTGTAGGAATACCTAGAGGAATAAAATATGCCAGACAATTCCAAACCAATGTTTTCAGTTGAATTGAGCTTTTGTACCACCTGCTATGCACGTTTTGTGGAAAGATGGATGAGAGGCAGCGCTGAGAGGAGATATATTTTAGGAATGAGGAAATACGAAAAATTATAGAGCTAACCATTCAATGTTTCTCTAAGGAGGAGTAACCGCCGCAGGGTGTCGTCCTGGAGCAGGGCCAAATCGCGGCGTGACCGCGGCGTGACCGCGGCGTGACCGCGGCGTGACCGCGGCGTGACCGCGGCGTGACCGCGGCGTGACCGCGGCGTGACCGCGGCGTGACCGCGGCGTGACCGCGGCGTGACCGCGGCGTGACCGCAGTGTGACCGCAGCGTGTTGGCCCGGTCCAGCGACATCCGCGGGGCAACATCTTCCACTTAGTTTCAAATAGGATGATATGGACAACATGAGAGGATGTTTTCTCAGAAGATTTAAAGAAATGAATGGTAATCTGTGATGAATAGAGGATTGGATGACCCCTGATATACCTAATTCGGTGAGGTTTGGAGATCTAGAAATGTGTAGGAATACCTAGAGGAATAAAATATGCCAGACAATTCCAAACCAATGTTTTCAGTTGAATTGAGCTTTTGTACCACCTGCTATGCACGTTTTGTGGAAAGATGGATGAGAGGCAGCGCTGAGAGGAGATATAGTTTAGGAATGAGGAAATACGAAAAATTATAGAGCTAACCATTCAATGTTTCTCTAAGGAGGAGTAACCGCCGCAAGGTGTCGTCCTGCTTGTCCCCCTGCCAGCAACAGATGGAAAACATATTCAGCACAAAAGTGATCGGAAATGCCAACCAAATGAAAGAAGCTAGATTAAAACCAATAACCAACGAGCATGAAAAAAAAAATTGGACATTCAGAATGCATGTGTGTTCAATGATTCCAATATCTAAAGTGTGTTTCAGCTAGACTCTTAACTCAAAGAAGAATTCACATAGATGAGTCATGCATGAATAAGCTCAAATGACGTGTTAGATTGGCACATAGATTTGTCAGCTCACCTTGATAAAGATCGAATGGCAAACCACTGATTGGTAATCATACTTTAATTTGCTACAGTCTGTACATGCAACAAATAAAACCATGAATTATTATTAATGAATATATAAGACTCATAAGAAATGAAATGTCATATAGAAATTTTGTTATTACTACATGACAATAAAATACTAAAGTGCAGATTAAAATGCAGAATAAAAAGCCTGAATATGATGATAAGAAATACCAGTCAGATTCTTCTCCATGCTTGTAAATTGAAGGCATTCATTCCATCAGCCCATGCACATTCACCAATATTTTGGTTCATCGCTATGCTGGGATGAGAACAATCAAAGTATGTCTAGCAACTCTTAGACATGACCCACAAAAATCAATATACAGTGGAGTCAATAGTTAAAACATATCACCTGCATTCATATGTTGGATGAAAAGGGGGTCAACTCCATGATTTTACGACCAATAACCTGCATTCATATAGTGTGTAAATGCAAATGAAAAATGATGCATGGTAGGGAGGTTTATTCCACAATTTTAGGAAAACATACCTGTTGTAGAGATCTCGCACTTATTAGTGCAGGATTCCCACAGCCCAGCCCCTCCCCCCCCCCCTCCATACTGCCCTCCCCACTGCCCAGCCCCCCCCCCCCCCCACTGCCCAGCCCCCCCCCCACTGCCCAGCCCCCCCCCCCCCCACTGCCCAGCCCCCCCCCCCCACTGCCCAGCCCCCCCCCACTGCCCAGCCCCCCCCCACTGCCCAACTGCCCAGCCCCCCCCCCCCACTGCCCAGCCCCCCCCCCCCCACTGCCCAGCCCCCCCCCCCCCACTGCCCAGCCCCCCCCCCCCCCCACTGCCCAGCCCCCCCCCCCCCACTGCCCAGCCACCCCCCCCACTGCCCAGCCACCCCCCCCCCCCACTGCCCAGCCACCCCCTCCCCCCCTGCCCAGCCCCCCCCCCTCCCCCCTTGCCCAGCCACCCCCCTCCCCTCCCCACTGCCCAGCACCCCCCCCCCTCCCCCACCCTGCCCAGCCACCCCCTCCCCCCTCCCCCTCCCCCTCCCCCTCCTGCCCAGCCCTCCCCCCCACTGCCCAGCCCCCCACTGCCCAGCCCCCCACTGCCCCTCCCCCCTCCCCCTCCCCCTCCCCTCCCCCCCCTGCCCAGCCCTCCCACTGCCCAGCCCCCCTCCCCCTCCCCCCCTGCCCACCCCCCCCCCCACCTCCCCCTGCAGAAAGTTCATGAAAAAACAAGGAGTAAACAAAATGGCATGTGAAAATTACCTAAATAACTGACAAATAACACCCCTGATGAAAACTTAATCCAAAATGCATTTCATTGCATAAAGAAATTCACATACAAGCAGTCCACCAATACAAAAAAAAACATTAAACTCCAACACACGTCTCTCTGCTAAGTCAAAAATGGAGGGGATTAATATCCCCCCCATCGCCATCACTGTCATCCTCATGTCCAGCATCATCATCATCAGCAGCAACATCGACAGCAACATCATCACCAACCGCACCGTCAGCATCATCATCAGCAATCTCATCACCAACAACATCATCAGCAACATCCTCGTCAGCTCTATCGCCACCACCGTTATCGCCACTAGGACCCTCATGGGAATCACCCGAGGCATTATTTAAAGAGCGCATTGATGTCATACATGAATGAAAAGTGGCAGCAACCTCTGATGGTAGTGACTGACTCAAAACTGACAGAGCTTTCATGAAATGTTCATTCATCAGCTTACTTTTTTCACGCTCCTCTAATACTATTTTCTTTGTCGCAGCTAATTCAGCACGCGCACTTTCCAACTCAGAGGCCTTAGAGGAGTCTGATGATGACCAATACCTAGAGGGGACAATGTTTTTGCCTGGTCTACAACGGACTCTTCCTGGATGCTCCACACCTAACACCTGACTGAAATGATCATTTGGCCCTAAGTTGTCAGCTTCCTTCTCATCCATGGCCTCCAAGGCAGACTGTTGAAATTATAAACATATTAAATTATGAATTTCGTATAAATGTTTGAAATATAAATAAACAAACTTACAATTTTATCTTGTGTTTGTGAATTAACTGCAGTTCCATCTTTTTTTTTTCCTACTGAAGCAGAATAATTTGGCACGAGGTACAGGACCTTCAATGCCCAAATCAGCTTGCTGCATATAAGAAGTGCACAAATTTGAATTACAACCATATATGATAAATGCAAAATATTGGATTGAAGTGAGTTGCAACAAAGACCCACAAACATTGAGGTAAAGACATGGACTAACCAAGGGAAAGCATGAATAAGTTATGATGACATGTTATAAATAAGGACATTATTTTAATTCAGATGAACGTACCAGCCGCTTCTCTTTATCGGGCATTGTAGTGCGCCCCAATGTGTGTAGATATGTCATTTCATCTTTGTTTTTTTTGTTTTTCGCTGACACTTCCTAAGAAACAAAAAAACAATACAAGTAATAAAAATTAAATTTTATATAAAAAACAGTAAAGATGGGTAGTACCTTATACTGTTCAGTATTCCAATGTGCGGTCATTTTTTGATATTGACTTTTTGGACAGTCAGGGTTTGTGGGTACACCCTCTAACTCAGTACCCACTCTGCTCCTCCAACCAATATGTAACTCATACTTGTATGACCGCCAATACTCTCCAAGATCACTCAACCTAGCAGCTTTGGCAGCTTCACCGTTAGGAAAGTTAAATCGACTCTGCAACAAACATGTTAAGTCATATAAATACATTACTAATATCAATATAAATTTATAAAATTTTCGTACCCATATCTGCGCCCATGCCCTATCCTTGATGTCGGCACTGATATGTCTCCATGAGACCGGTTCCACCGGAACGATATCATGATATTTGGCTAAAGTAGCCATGAAACTTCTACACTCCATAGCATTTTTACCTACCATTTGATTTTGAGAATTGTAATCCACCATAATCTGAGTTTCACGATTCCAAGCATCCCTCATTCGAGTGCGCCCACGTCGCCTACTAGAAGATCCCACTAAATAAGATAAGAGGTGACAAGAGAAGAGTTAGGTGACAATACAATAGAAAAAAAGTGAAATGCTATAATTTGAAACATTTATAATAAAAAAACCTGATGCAGGCTCCTGAATAGGCTGTGAGGCATCCGTAGACTGTGCTGGATCAGCATCCTCCGAAGGAAGTATCTGTTCCACAGCATGCTCCGGCTGATCTTCATGAACAGGAGTGGAAACTGAAGGAACAGACTCAATATGTGTAGGATGGATGGTAGGAAAAGGATGTGGCGTAGACATGTCAGAATATGCATAGTAGGTCTGGGGATACATGAATGGATATGAAAACTGTGCAGGTGAGAACATCGGTCGAGTCGGCGTGGACATGGAATGGGAAAAAGAGGGTAAACGGGATGATGATGGCGGCATGTATGGGAACATCCCAGGGGTCTCAAGCGGAGGGCGGACATGTGTGGTAGATGGGATGTCCACTAATGGGTCAGTGTGGGGAGTGGTAAGACGGGAGCTCCGCCTAGGTCTAGGAGGATCCCTACTCGGTCCCATACTGGGAAGAGGATTCTCTGGAGTTACATGTCCCTAAATAATTGGATCAAAAATATGAACTTAATATTATTTGTAATGTAGAAGATAAATATTTAAATTAATATACTCACTGAAGACAACTCGCGCTCACATCTAACAGGATCAGCATCAAATAATCTCTTCCTGCGAGCTTCTGTAGTTTTCTTCATAATCTGCATAAGAATGAAATAAATATTTTTTAGCAACAATTTTTACAAATCATAGATACTACTTAAAAAATGTCATAACATCTTTCAGTAATGATAATTTACAACCAAGTTATACAATTTTTAAAACCACATTTTAAAACCACTTTTCTGAATTGAAAGAAATAGAATTAAATGAAACGAAACCAAACATTACTAAAACAGACATATCATTTCAAACTAAAAGTAAATTAAAGTAATTAAATTAGTACCAACCTGAGAAACTCACGTCAAGGTAAACTGAATGAACTCTGAATATATATGGTTGCTTTTATATATTACCCTCCACTACCTCAGGTTCAACATCATCCCTCACAATGGGACAATTTGTGTCATCAAATGCAATATTTTGGCTATCACCGATGGGGGCGTCAATGGTGACAATTTCATCCCCAGCATCATGAAAAATATGTCTTGGGATTACTTCATTAATGACACCGTAATCAGGGTTCAGATGATCTTTCACATAAAACACTTGTTTTGCCATTGATGCCAAAATGTATGGTTCATCGGTATGCAGGAATCGACTCATGTCAATAACTCTAAATCCGCAATCATCAATAAATGTAACATGGCGCGTCATTGAATCAAACCATTTACATTGCATCATAGTGACTCGACCTCGAGAGTAGTAATCCAATAACAATATTTTCTCAACCAGTCCATAATAATACACATCTTCATATCGAGGTCGACTATCAGATGCACTGGCATAACAATCCGTTCTAGC
Organism: Viscum album; assembly: GCA_963277665.1. Classification (NCBI taxonomy): domain Eukaryota; kingdom Viridiplantae; phylum Streptophyta; class Magnoliopsida; order Santalales; family Viscaceae; genus Viscum; species Viscum album. The sequence continues at coordinate 758,938,511 of OY728119.1, read as the reverse complement.
AATTAACATAACGCCATCATGTTGTGTTCTCATTTTCACCGCTTTATCAGTTGTAACAAATTTGTATCCATTGATTATTAAAGATTTGCAGTCACGAACCAAAGAATTGGGACCAAAAGCCAACGCTCTTAATTCTTGAGAAATGAAGTCAGCAGGTAAACTCAATACCTGGAATGCATGAGTAATATAATTAAATATATATCTATATTTTAAGGTATTTAATGTAATGGTCATACCTTAGATTTCAACCAAGCTGGGAACTCTTGGCTATGCATAGCCTCTCTCCTTCTCAACGGCAAAGACCGATGAACTCTACTTATAATTTGTTTATGTTCTCTACAGAAAATGACAATAAAAGTATAAGGTATATGTGATATGATATCATATGAGATAACATATATATATTCAAATTACTTACTTGATATAGGCATCGAACAAACCACAATTAAACAAGACTGTACGATGTGCCATATTCCGCTCTTCAGAGCTCAATGTAACCAATGTATATGACCCGACAATTCCACCTGTTTGGGGAAGAGATGGAAACGAGGGTTGAATTTCCTCATACTGCTCATCTTCATTTCTCATTGGTCGATTATGTCTTGTGCTCACATCAGACAAATACATTGAACAAAAATCCATACATTCTTGGGCCAGATAACTCCTCACAATGGAACCTTCAGGATAATTTTTATTTCGGACATATGATTTCATTGTGCACATATTTCTTTCAGTGGGATACATCCACCGAAAAGAAACTGGTCCCCCAAGAAGTGTCTCAGTTGGAAGATGAACTGTTAAATGCAGCATGCAAGTGAAAAAGGATGGAGGAAAAATTTTTTCCAACTCACACAGAATTAATGGTGCCTCTTGCTGCATTTTTATCAACAATGATTTGGATAACCTTTTAGCACAAAGGTCTCTAAAAAAATGACACAACCGAATCACTGCCACCCTTACATTATTGGATAGCAAATGTCGAATTGCTATTGGAATCAATTCATGAAGAAGGATGTGGTAATCATGAGTTTTTAGGGATTTCAATTTCAAATGTCTTCTGTTGACTCGTTTAGATATGTTGCTGGAATAGCCGTCTGGAACCTTAATATTCTCCAATACTGCCAGAAATTGATCTTTCTCTGCCTGTGTCATCACATAAGAAGCACAGGGAACTTTCCATTTGTTTTCACCGATACAAACAGGATGTAGTTCTGGTCGAATACCCCAATCCAATAAATCCCGACGAGATCGGAAGTCGTCTTTGGTCTTCCCCTTAATATTCAAAAGAATTGCAAGCAACATTTCACATATATTTTTCTCAATATGCATTACGTCTAAACAATGACGTAACAAATTAGTAGACCAATATGGCAACACAAAAAAAATACTTCTCTTTTTCCAATTGTAAATGACTTCAGTATCAGCATTCTTCCTCTTTCGAGATGTCAAATGACCTTTTCCTAATGAAAAGCTGAAATCTTTCAATTCATCAAGCACATCACTTCCTGACATACGTTGAGGTGGTTCTTCAGTGTCAACATTATTATCAAACCTCCGACGATTCTTCCTGTATTGATGATCCATTGGCAAGAATCGGCGATGCCCCATGAAACTGAAACTACGACGATATTTAAGCCTTCTCGATCGTGTATTCTTCATACAAACGGGACATGAAAGTTTTCCCTTCGTGCTCCACCCAGACATCATTGCATAGGCAGGGAAATCATTTATGGTCCATAGAAGGGCAGCACGCATCTGAAACGTATTCTTTGAAGAAGCATCAAATGTCTGCACACCTAAATCCCAAAGTTGTTTCAACTCTTTTATTAAAGGCTGCAAGTATACATCTATGTCATTACCAGGATCCGAAGGTCCAGATATCAGTATACTCAAGAAAGTGAAAGGTTTTTTCATACACATCCACGGAGGAAGATTATAAACATGAATAAAAACCGGCCACGTGCTATGAGCAGTAAGCATCTGACCAAACGGATTAAAACCATCACATGATAGGCCCAATCTGACATTACGCACCTCAGCTGCAAAATCAGGATGTTGTGCGTCAAATGTCCGCCATGCTAATCCATCTGCTGGATGGACCAGCTCATCATTTCCTTTAATTCTCTCAACATCGTGCCATCGCATATTGGCTGAGATTTCTGGAGACATGAATAGATTTTGAAGTCTGGGAATCAATGGAAAGTGCCACATGACTTTCTGTGGCACACGAGACGGTGTTCCATCTGCATTTGTCTTCCATCGAGATGTACCACAGTCTTTACAGTCATTACGGTCAGCTGTTTCCTCCAAAAATAAACTGCAATCTTTTGGACAAGCATGGACTTTATTAGTAGCAAATCCAAGCTGCTTAATTAACTTCCATGCCATGTAATGATTTGAGGGAATATCTGCACCATCAGGAAGCAAGTCCTTCAAAAATGTAAGAATATAATCAATGGCAGTATTAGAAATCCCATACATAGTTTTCCCATGATATAACCGCATTAAAAATTCCAACTTGGTCATTCTAGTACATTCTTGATATACTGGAGTTCTGGCATCATCCAATAAATTTTTCACTATGTCAACATCATCATTTTCAGCATTTTCCTCATGTGTACTGATATCATTGTCTTCTTGCACCGGCATGCTATCTCTCTCGGAATGATGCACATATGGAAACCGATCAAATATCAAATTCTCCATGTCACTTCGTTCATTTCGTTTATGAACAGTCGAAGATTGACTCGTCTCTCCATGGTGAAACCAAACATTATAGTTTGCTTGAAATCCAAATTTCGTTAAATGGTAACTAACTTCTTCTCGTCTTAACCATGGTCTTCCAACACAATTATAGCAGGGACACTGTATACAACCTCCATCTGACGCATTGCTAAATGCAAAATCTAAAAAATTCTCCAAATTATTTTGAAACTCGGTTGAAATCCGATCGGTACGATACATCCAGCTTCTATCCATTCTATAACAAGAAAAAAAATTATCATTCAATCAACAATGTAAATCATATTTAAAAAAATCATTACAATCAATTTTATTATTAAATCAATCAAAGCATATTAGTAGCTAGCAAAACATATTTAATGACAAGTATTTAATGACAAGAGTTCATGATTGAATAAGTAGGGAAAAAGAGAAAAAGGTCTTCCTTGAGATGTAAACTAAAGAAAAAAGTTAAAAAAGACACTCCACATGGAAAGTAGTGCAGGGGGGAGGGAGAGGGTTGGTTGGTGCAGCAGGGAAAGGGGGAGGGGCCAGTGCAGCAGGGAAAGTGGGAGGGGGAGGGGCTGGTGGTGGGGCTGGGGAAGCATGGGGTAAGGGGCTGGTGGGGGTGCAGTGTGGGGGGGGAGGGGCTGATGTAAGGGAAGGGGGGAGGGGGAGGGGCTGGCTGGTGTAGTGGGGGGGGGGGGGTAGGGGCTGGTGGGGGGGATGGGCTGGTGCATGGTAGGGGGAGGGGCTGGTGCAAGAGGGGGGAGGGGGAGGGGCTGGTGCAGGGGGAGGGGATGTTGCAGCAGGGGGTTAAGGGAGGGGCTGGTGCAAGGGAAGGGGGAGGGGGAGGGACTGGTGCAGTAGAGGGAGGGGGAGAGGTTGTGTAGGGCAGGGGGGCTGGTGAGTCTCCCCATACGTTAGAGGTTTTTGACTTGTAGTGAGGGTCTCGAGAGGTGATAGTGGGGACTATACCCTCTTATCACATATACACAGTGGTAAAATTGAATAAATAACAATCAACAATGAAAGAGGTAGTAAATAAATGACAAAGCAGCATAAGATAAATATTATTATAACTGAATTAAAGTGGTCAATGGTAGTTTAAACAACAGATGAATGCATGACATGGTAATGATACATATCTAAAAGTAGTAAACATTACATCATTATTTTCAATAAAATAAAAAAATAATAAAGTCACATCAAAACCCCATGGGCGATCTTCTTGAGCATCCCGAGATCCAACTCAGTCCTTTTCTCCTAACTCTAGTTACAAGCATACATTGAAAAGCAAGGTCCAAGGTCCTGAGAAAATGAAAGTATACTCGAGTATCCCAATGTAATAGCGGCCTGAGTAGGGTGTGAGATATAAATAATAATAGGATGGAACCACTGATGTCCAGCCCAATCTAGATAGTGCAGTATAAAATATATAGTTCACTGGTATATAGAATAATAATAGAGAGATAAATAAACATCACCCGTACAGGTTCCTATGGGACACATAGCAGTTATACCTTCTTTAGCCTTTGACTGGTGTCAGAATGTGTAACCATTTCATTAATCAATTTTATCCAGTTTAAATATAATTTATATGAGAAAGATATTGAGGTTCTAAGATGTGAGAAGAAAACATGTAATGATATTTAATAATGAAGTTCCAAGGTTATAACCAAGGAAACATAGACCTCAAGTGTCAACAACTTAGTAATAACTATAGCCTCACATGGGGTAAGAGTGTAATCCAAGGATAACTGTCCAACTAATTCCACAATAAGAGGACTATCTAGTCTAAGAAGTTCATCCAAGGTAAAATGGGTCTAAGAAAAGATTGGGCTAGGATTTAACCATGGCACCTACTTGTCAATTCTGGAACCAAGGAGTGTATCTAAGGAATCTTGTTGTAATACATGAGGGATTATATGGTGTCATACCAGGCATCTAAAGTTAGACAAGGATCAGGTTCTATGTAGGTCTCAACCTAAGAAAGTTGTATCCTTGAATTCGGAATAGGGTCCTTGAGTGCTCAAGGCTTTCTCTCAAGTATCCAAGGTGAGCTTGAGTCAGGCCACACCTACTTTGATATTGAATTCATATAATATTCCATTTGGTTCAAGCCTTTCCTTTGATTAGTGTGACAAGGCCAAGTAGCATGAAACCCTTTAATCAAGTAATAATTAATCAATAAGTCAATTTTGTTCAACCCTAGCCTTTCATTAGTGTGACAAGGCCATGTAGCTTGAAACCACTCATTTAATCCATTTAAGGCATTTTCAATAATCAAGGTTCACTCTGGTACCTTCCATTAACATGGTAAGGGGTTCTATGAATACGCAACATATTTTTCAATTACATCTAATACGGCTAATTCATGTACTTAGTATACTTTACAATTTCTATTTCACAGTTTATTATTACATTGAAGCACTTACATTAGGCGGGTTAAATGTTGTGCATACAGGGTAATTTCCATTCTGAAATTCAAAAGATAATTCAAGCCATTTAATATAGAAAATCATACCCTTAGAAATTTAAATCTAAGGCTCACCGAATGGTGGCTCAAACATGTCAACATACTAAAATGAAAATTATGGGAAACAATTCTACATGGGTAATTCCAATATAAAAACCGGTCAAAGAACTTAAACGGTTCCTTGGTTATTTAATCATTTAAAAAGGAAAACTTAGTTTTTTTAATTCCATTAGGGGTCATATATGACATAATTCAAACATAACATCAATTCATAAAGAAATATCAGTACAACAAGACAATAAATCCTAAAAGTCTAATAATTGTTTTTTAACTTGAAGACAGCGCACCTCCGTTGGAGGGGTTTTAATATATAAACATGATATTTCTTATGAAACAATCATTTATTACCTTTAACTCTTAAATCATGAAACATACTAAATTCAAGATTGAGAGGAATTTAATCTAATGTATTCACTGCATTAACTAAAAACAAAGAAAACGTGTAGTAAGAAACTAATTAATGCATTAATAAATTTGAGGAATTGGAAGGGTACCCTTCCTCAAAGAGGAACCAAGCCAACACCTGAAACTTGATAGATTTATAAACAACCACCTGGAACTGCTCAACATGTGTATGTACATACCTTCATATATACTATTTTAAGGCCAAAATAGTGCATCTTAGGATTATCAATGCTAAATTAATTTGGGGAAATATTCTCACTGGGTTTGATAATCAGGATATTTATATCATTCATCTTTTAGTATTCCATCATAAAAAAATGAAATTGCTTAAAAAAATTTAGAATCAAACCACTCCATTAACCTATGAATGCATCAACTGCTACCTTTGACTACAACACTAATTGATTATCAAGAGGTAATATGATGAAATTATGGGAAATCAGCCAAGACTAAGAAATTACCAGGAAATCTGGGACTCCAGCATAAAAAAAATCACTACTGAGAAGGCCGGGAGGTCCAGGTCGTGAGCCGGGAGGCCGAGCCGGGAGTCGGGAGCCGGGAGTCGGGAGCCGGGAGCCGCGAATCGGGAGCCGCGAGTCGGGAGCCGCGAGTCGGGAGCCGCGAGTCGGGAGCCGCGAGTCGGGAGCCGCGAGTCGGGAGCCGCGAGTCGGGAGCCGCGAGTCGGGAGCCGGGAGGCGGAGCCGAGAGTCGGAGCCCGGGGTTGGAGGCCGGGGAGGGGAGTCGGAGGCCGGGGAGGGGAGTCGGAGAGGAGAGGGGAGGGTCGGGAGTCAGTGGTCGGGGAGCGGCGTCGCGGCTTGGGGAGGTAGGGTAGAGCGATGCGTCGCGGATTTGAGGAGAGAATGAGGAGGAGCCCGATAGTAGGGCTCGAAAAAAAAATTAATACCCACGGTTTTAATAAAACCGTGGGTATAAACATCAAAAAAACATACTATCCCCACGGTTTAAAGAACCGTGGGAATAGGTGCGTGGGGATAGACCCCATTTCCAGTAGTGCCACCTGAACGATGTTATCCAAGCCACCCTAAGAGTCTGTCACCATTTCACACGTAACCAATAGGTATTATGTGGGTGTTATAAAGGGTTATCTAACAAGACCCTAGTATTATGATTATGTGCATTATTTTTGTATATAATAAATAATAAACATTCATTTTATTATTGTTACTTTGTAAATAGTTTTTAAAGCCTGAATAGTATTTTTAATTTATATTCAATTAAGAAATCTATTTTCATGAATTAATGAATTTTTTAATTAAATAATATTTTAATAAAACATTATTACTAAATTAATTTTTATTAAATTTAAATTATCGTATAATTTTTATGAATACAATTGTAATTTTTATTAAGGTTTGAAAGTAGTTTTTGTCAAACCCATGAATTTCTGATAAATGCCGGTTTTTATTTTAAAAGTAAAAATTAACATATTTAGAAAATTATTTATATAAAATGAATATTTGTTTTGGAATCAGGATGTCAAAATTATCCAATGGTGAATTTTTCATAATTGTCTGAGACATTTGAATTTTTGGGTGAAAATTAAATACCATTAAATTTATAATGTGTTTTATGACATCATAATGACTCAATAGTGGTGTAATAAAATACTATAAATAGAATGTTCGGAAAATATATGTTTTAAATTTAAAATAATGTGATTTTAGGTTTTTTTTTATTTATTCTACAAAGCCTTAGTGGACCCCCAAAGACTTATAAAACATTTTAACATTTTAAAATGATTTCCTTGAGAGTGTGACTCACCTCCACATAAGCAAGCCTAATATTTTAATAATTTAAGAAATTGGACTTATAAAATAATTTTTTTCACTCCCCTTTTGCAAAAACCATAGGAAAAAACCCATTGGATGGTTTTTTGGTTTTGATTAGTTTAATGTGTGGTGTCCAAACCCAAAATAATAAAGAATTCCCTTTGTTTTACTATATAAACCCACCCAAACTCCCACTTCCTCTTCACTCAAAACATTTTGAGCTTGACCAAAATCTACAATCCTCTATCCATAATCCTGTCAAGGCACCCCAAGCTCCCATGAAGCCTCTCTAAAGACTCTCCCAAGCCTTTGGGACCACACTTTTGAGTAAGGGATTTCTTCCTCTCTCGTTTTTTTATCCAAGTTTCTTTATGTTTATATACCCTTGTATTTTCAATTAAAAATATTGGGGTTTGATTTTTCACATCCCCCATACTGACATCCTAATTTTTGAATGATGAAATACCTCTTTATCTCTCATTAATCCCTCCCTTGTACACCTGTTACCATACAGAAATTTTGTAAGGAATTTATCTCTTCTCATTTACATTTAAGCAATTATTTTGTGTTATGAATCTAAATTCCATTACATATGTTGCGAAATGTATCTATATGACCCCCTTAATGTCCATTTAATTAACATATGATGAGACACATATTTCTCTCTCATTCACCTTTATGTGCATTTACTTATTGATTATAGAGTTTCATATATTATTTCCACAATACTTTATCATGGAATAAATAATGATGTTTAATGAATCCATGGTATATGATCCTTATGGAACGCTTATGAATCAAATGAAATGATTAAGAAGGGTGTGCCCTGATAGCGCTCCAATGCATTGGGTAAAGATTAGTATCATAATATTTTAAGTGAAATGAGGTTTTACTCATGCTAATTCATGTGCAATGTGGGTTTGCTCATGCTCAATGTGCAATGATCCGCAGCTCATGCTAATATCTGGTTAAATTTTATTTCCACATTTCCATGTTATGATAATCTTGTTATATCATGCCTTTATGTTCATTTTTCTATTATGCTCTATTGATATGCCTATTTCTTAACATGTACTGTATTCTTCATTTTATGCCTTGTTTACTCCATTACTTGGCTTTATAGCTCACCCTTTTCTTATGCACGTCCTCAGGTTATCCCATGAAATACTATGTATGAAGGAATGTGTGTGGTTATGTAAAAGAAGTTTTCGATAAAGATGTGTATTTCATGTTTTAAGTTGTTATGTAATGTTCATAATCCCCAAAGACACTATACCTCTTGATATTCTACTTTTTATCAAGTAAAGATTTTATGTAACAAATTATGTTTAAGTGTGTAATAAATAGAAGGGTTGTTATAGAAACCTTCTTTGATGTGTCTTCCTTCCACCAGTGGACCCTGCTGTCCTATTTGGGTCATGATTTTCCTCAACTTTTGTGGTTTTAGAAGGTGGTGTCTTTCTAGGTTTTGGCTTCTCTGGTGCTGGTTTCAACTCTTAACTATAAATCCTTCTGTATCATTATGTCATTGAGGGATGAATTCATAAAATCTTGGTCTCAAAGTTCAAGATAAATTAAAAAATAGAGGTTTAAACTATTTTGGTGGTCTCTCAGAATTCATTCTAGGCATGACTCTCCACAGGCGGTGGTTTGGTTAAATCTTTCAAGGATTCATTTACCTCTTCACAATGTATCAGTTATTTTCTCAATTAGGGATGCATTGGAACTGTTCCATTACACAGATGATCACACCTCATGGTGGATTGATGCCTCCATGGCTTAGATCTATGTCAAAGTGTACCTACCTAGGCCTCTTCCTTAGAGATTTATCTTGTGAGTGGGAGATTCCTTCTCTTGGTGGCAGAAAATTGTTCCATCCTTCTGAGAATACTTCTTCCTGCACTACTATTTATAATGGAAATCTACCTTAGATTTTATAAAGATAATGTATTCTCCTCATGCTCCAACCCATGGTTCTTCTTTTGAACTCCCATTATCCTCCTCAACTCTAAGTTATGTTTTTACCCCAACTAAATCCTTCAATCCTACTAATATCCCTCCCATCTTACTTATAAGACAAACTAAGGAGCTTCCTTGTACCCATCTCCTTTTTGATACCCCTTCATCTTTGATTATCCCTCCTATTGGCCCTTAATCTAGTGTCTCTCCCCATCCTCCAGTGTAAGCATCATTAGAATAGCCAGTTTTGATTTACCATCTACCTAGAATACCATACTTTTCGCTTGTTTCAAAATAGACATGTCTTTAAAAGACTCTAAGATGAAAGAACATGTCACATTCCCTAAAGTCTCCAAGTCTTCTGGTAATCCTTCTGTTCCTTTATCCAATACCTTCTCCAAATTATCTATACCATCTTGAAACATCGATGAACCATAAGTCTTAGTTAAAGATATAGGCATGCCTCCTCTTTATAACGGTGTTAAAACCAAGTCTCAAAAGAAAACCTCCAAAGCCTAAATGGAGTCCAGCAAGTCATCATCCTCTTTGGTAGGTTCCATAGCCCCTAAATCAGTTCTCCAATGATCTCATTCCAATTATGTGAGGTTTGTGGCTTGGGACCACGGGTTAAAGCTGATTTTTTATTCAATGTGATCCATAACTCAAACTCCTTTTTAGTGAAAATCTTTGATCCAAATACAAATACCCCCAAAATAGATTACTTTTCAAATAGAATATATGTACATGATTATTTTCATACTAATCCACAAAACCAAATACATTAATGTTCTAAAAATCAAACATCAAATTGGAGATGGTAATGGAATTGAATTAGATTATAACCATAAAGAAAAATATGGGGATGAACCATTTATTCTTCACCTTCATTTATGTGAAATGTGAGGCTTGGGAATTTGAGGTCTTATGGTATGATATACAACTCTTAAATCTAGATAATACACCATAGATTGCAGGTGGGTAATTCAACATGATAATGGATTATTTGGAAAAAAAGGGTTGTGTCCCCCTTTCTTAGAAGGACATCCAAGATTTTATCTCCTTCTTATCTGATAATAGGCTACTAGACTTGGGTTACATTGGTTACTATTTTACCATGTGTAATAATCATAAGGGTTCTAACCACACATGGTTTCATCTAGATTGGTTCCCCATGAACATTAATGTTATTTCCTCCTTCCTAGATTCCAAGGTTACACATCTTATAAGAGCCCTCTCTAATCATTCTCTAATTGTTGTGGCCTTGTCATCCAATGCTGAAAGAGGGGGAATTTATTTTTATACCACTAGTGGACCGCCACCTAGAACTATCACTATGTGGTGAGAACTTCTTAGACCAAGCCTATGTATGGATCCCAGTTTACTATCCTTCATAATAATCTTTGGCATCTCAATAGCGACCTCCAAGCTTGTATCAATAATAAACATCAACATTTTCTGAATTTGTACCTAATAAAAACTAACATTGATCATATTTAATATATGTTAGAATATGAATGTAATTAGGATATTTTAAATGATCTTTCTCTCAAGAAAAATATCCTAGAATGTCTTCTCATTGATAAGGAATGGTTGGTTCATGATCAATCAGGTATTGTGTGGTTTAAGAAAGGTGATAGAAACACCACATTCTTCCATGCGAGTGTACAAGAAAATAATTGGATCATTAGGAAAAATATCCTCTTAGAAAATAGAACCTTCACCTATGATCAAGATGTGGTTAGAGATATGATTGTTCTTTATTTTAAGTCTCTTTTTGTAGGTACGAATCAACTCTTGGAAGGTGGCTACCCCAGGGGTAGTGTAGAGTTTTTTGATGAAATACCATAAAAGGTGATGGCCTATAATAACCTATTTTTGGAGTCTGTACCTAATGAAAAACAAATACATGAGGCTGTTTTGAGTCTCAAATCAGACAGATTTTCTAAACTAAATGGATTCATTAGGTCATTTTATAGGGTTTCATGGGACCTAATCATGGGAGACCAGGTTGGTATGATGCGGGACTTCTTCCATAGTGGTCACCTCCCCCATGTGGTTATTGAAATTACTTTGTTTATTCTTCCTAAGATAAAATAAACTTCCTCCCTTCATCACTATAATTATATAAGTACATATAACTTCCCCAAAAAAATTGTTGGATAGTGTCATCAATAGGAGAATCATTCTGCACCTATCCTACTATATCTCGGATAAGAAACATTACTTTATTAAAGGTGGATTAATCCAGGGAGAGATTAGGCTAGTGCAAAATATGATAAAGGAAATCAATAATAAGTACATTGGTTCTAATGTGGTGATCAAGCTTTATATGGATAAAACTTAAGAAAGAATCAAACGGAACTTTATATTAAGGGTCCTTGCATGCATGGCCTTCTCCACCTAGGCCTCTATTATTCTATATAAGTGTTTCAATTCAACCTGGATAGTCATTTATTTATTAGGTAAGAACTGTGAATTATTTAAAGTATTATGTGGTCTCAAAAAGGGGATCCACTCTTCACAGTCTCTTCATTATTATTCAGGACACCCTTAGTCGGCTCATCAACAAGAGTCTCTTTATTGGAGGCATCCTTACTTATCATTATGGGTGGTTATTTGGTAGCATCTCTCACCTCATATACAATGATGATGTGATCATTTTTATTAGTGGGAATATAATACCTATCCACGGCATCAAAAAATCATTGAGGAGTACTGCTATTGTAGTTTCCAATAGGTTAACCGAGGGAGGAGTAGTATTTATCTCTCAATTAGGTGTTCTAAGAAGAGGGATAGATGAATTATTATGAGTCTATATATCTATATATGGAGATTTCAAATGGACTAACTTAGTTCCCTCATATCCCCAAATAGGATATGTATTCATCACCTCAATAGAGTAGTGGAAAAGATCACCAGACGTTTCTTCAATTCGAAAAATAGTATATATCTTTTGGGGGCCACATAATCCTAGTGAACAGCTTTCTTACCTAAATTCCCAGGCACATACTCTCTTCCCTCTCAGATCTAAAAGAAATCATTGTGGGTATCAATAAAATATTCACCTTTTTCATTTGGGATGCTAACATAGATAGAAAGCACCATTGGGTGTCATGGTTAAAGATGGCATGGCCAACACAACAATGATGCATCAACATCAAGTGTGTATAGGGTGAGATACATAGACTTCATTCAAAGTTGGATTGGGAAGTGATCAAAGTTTGGACTCTACGGGGAAAGATTTTGGAACAAAAATATGGGAACAACAGTGATCTCCCCAAAATAAACTCCTCTCCATTATGTCTTTCTATTCAGCCACACTTTTAGACACTTCAGTGTCTTTCTGGGTGGCTCGTCGATAGGGGTGACATAAAATTCTAGCGTTAAAATTAGGATAAATCCTACCTTGGATTTATAGGATGTATCATGCTAGACATGAACCTAAAGTGTGAAAAATAGTTTCCATCCTTCACCTATGAATTCCTAAATAATAAACAATTCAACCTTTTTTATCTCATCAATATTTTATCTGACCCTGAAAATTTCATTTTTTCAGGCTCTTCATTGGGTTTGTTTTCAAGGAAGGAGTATCTTTGGCTACAATAAACATTATTTGATACACATAAATGGTGGGACATTCTTTGGTGTAAGGAAATCACTATAAATAAAACTTTCTTGTGTTTAACATCCACAATAAGTCATTACACACTAAAAATCTTGAAAAATGAATAGGTATAAATCACATGTCCATGTGCACATGTTGTAGGAATCCCCAAGAGGAGTCCTATACTCACTTATTTTTTTAAAGTTAATGGGAATGTGTAGTGTGGTGTAGGTTTAGGGAGTTAACCAGTTGGTCCCCTCAGGAATCATCGGTTTTTTAACCTCTAGTTTCAAGGCATGGAGAGTATAAATATCAAGAAGCAAGAAAGATTTTTTATCCTTGTTACAGGATATTGGGGTATATGGTATGCCAGAAACAAAGCTCGGTATAAAGGCCTCCTTTTCTCAAGGTTGGATCTTATCTCTAGAAACAGAAGTTTGTTGATATATTTCTCTCAACTCATCAAAATTTTTAATGAGTCTACTTGTAACTTCCAAAACTGGGGTCTACTTAAACTGTTCCTGGAGCTAGTGGGTCACATGGCCTCAAACATGCCTCCTCGTATGCTAGAGGCCACCGACTAGTAGTGAGGGTGTGAAGGTGGTATAGTGTGGAGACTATACCCTCTTACCATATTGGCATTTTGGAAAATAATAATCAGAAGAAAATATAGGAAACATTATATAAATAAACACTAAAGACTGGACCAGAAAACCGCCATAGTAAAAGCACATATGAACAAACTGAAAGATAAAGTAGCAGAAGAATAAATAGAACTGATCAACTGATAATAATATCAAAAGACTCTATGGCAGTTTCAATACATGGATTCATGGAATACTGATATACAAAAAATGGAAATAGGGGAACATACATACAATAATGCAATACAAAAAGTAAAAAAAAAGAACAAAAAGATGATCAACTAGAATCTCAATGGTATTCTTGGTCCTCTGTTCCTAGGCTCCAACTATAAGTAACCATAACAACAACCTATAGAAGGTAGATTTCCATTATCAATACCTATAGATAGATAGTCTTATTGGGTGAAAAAGGTAGCCTGAGTAGGGTGTGAGATAAAAAAACTCTTTTGGTCACCACTAATGGTGTCTACGTGTAATCCAAGTAGTGCTCATAAAAAAATAGTTTGCAGGCTTAAATAATAAATTAACAATGCTGAATAAAGAATTAATCATTCACTCAAGTTTCTAAAGGATACCTGGTGGCTCTACCAGCTTCAAATCATGGCCGAATTGGAATTTTGATCAATTATTATATATATAGTAATAATATATATATATATATATATATATATATATAGTTTAATTATATATTTCATCCACCTATATGAACCAAGTACATGGGAATGTAAGTGGCCATATACCTAGAATACTAATTACTAGCTGGACTGGGGAATAACTTAGAAATCCATAACCAGTATAATGAGCCTATAAGATCAAGAAAAATGGTACATTCCCTACATCTTATAATGATTGGTAGACATCATGCTCATCACTCAAGATGGTGAGGGTGTCATCATTTCAACACTCGAACAAGGAATGTGGTGCATCAAGACCAATGTCAGACTAGTGTCAATGATGTGATAATTCATTCTCAACACTAGATGTAAGGCAGCAAGATGCCTTCATGCTCAATATATCCCTTACCATCATATCACATCCTATATAAATCCTTCTTCCCTTTTATAATATGATTCATGAGACAAACACCTCTGATTCATCTCATTATCCAAGTTCCTTTACACACAAGGCATAACCATTATCAATGAGAATTTATATAATTATAAAAAAATGCGGAGGTCTTACCACCCTTTACAAATCATTATAAAGAAGAAATTTTTTTATTAAAGGAAATAACCCATCATTAATAAGTAATTCCATTAAATCCATTTCATTGAAACTATTTTATCTCATTTAAGAAAAGGCAATTGTCATGTGTACAACATCGTATATAATCAAGACCATTTAACTCAAAAAAATTAAAAAAACATGGAAAACCCATTTATAAGCTGAAGGGGTCACTTAGAAGATTACATGGACATCAAGGAAATTTTCCTACATGAAAAATTCCAAGTATAGGTTGGTCCAAACTCCTAATAGGTGCCTTGGTTCCACTAAACCTTCATATATCAAGGTTAATTTCGTCTAAATTTATATCTAAAAGCTAAATAGAAATTCTGGGTACTTAAATCAATTAATGAAAGAGGGAAACCCAAAGTGTCACACCCAAGGTTTGTCTATAAATGTGATCAACCACCTCTAATACACTAAACAAAGTTCAATAGGCATGTATAAAGGTGAAAGGAGAAAATTGATATGAAGAACTCAACTAAAATGAGATGATGGGAAAAATTCAACATGTGTCACAATGGAATATATAAGAAGCATCAAAAATAGAGGATAAAATGATGAGACTACCTACCTCAAGGCCATAGATGACCCCTCACTTGATATTGGCCTCAGATTTGAAGTAGGTTAGAAGAGATCTAAAAAATAGTACAATGCCTTAAAATAGTGAAAAGGAGATTGAACTCAAATAGCATGATGGATCCGAAGATAAACTTAGATAGTAAGGGACATGATTTTATAACGTACTGAGATGGATCCAATGCTTTAAATGGATCATAAATCGAACATCAGATATAGGAGTTATTTCAAAGCCTAGATTGGAATATTTTGGATCTCATGGGAGGAGGGACCTCATTTCAACTACTAGAGGAAGAAGATAGAAAAGGAAAACGAGTTATAATTTTAAGAGAGGTAAAAATGGACTTTTCATCTCAAAACGTATTGTTTCATGATTTGGTCGCACAGTTAGCCAAACTGTGCGCCATTCACTGCTACTTAGGGGCACACCAGATGGTTAGGCACATGGTTTAGCTAACCATGTGCAAATCGTACAAAAATTATTTGTCTAGAAACTCTGAAACACCACACGATTATGTGCCTAGGGTTACAATATCTACAACTACATGGTTATAGTGAAACCATATAGGTTGGGATGTATGGTTTCCTATAACCATGCGGTTGATTCTTTTCTTTCCCTTTTTAGGGATCCAGGCTTCAAATGATCCCCAGATGAACTTGATACTTCCTTGACTTGATTTAGAATCATTAATAGTTCCTTTAAAAGGAAT
The DNA here is from genome assembly GCA_963277665.1 of Viscum album. NCBI lineage: Eukaryota > Viridiplantae > Streptophyta > Magnoliopsida > Santalales > Viscaceae > Viscum > Viscum album. The sequence continues at coordinate 758,922,336 of OY728119.1, read as the reverse complement.
TCAAATTGAAAAACTAATTATCTATACCTCCATTAAAATACTGGTCATTACAACCTCCACTCCTTAAATCAATCATCCTAGAGTTTTACTTCTAAGGATAAAGAGGTGTTTTCAGTGAAGAGTTTTGTCCATTGAGATCATATATCAGCTTCATGCTCCCAGGTCTCATCGTGTACTCAGTTTTGATACCATATCACCCATACCAATGGAATGAACCTGGATCAGAGTGTCTTCAGACTCCAATCAACAATAAGAACTCAAGACTCCTTGAAGAAAGCATCTATATCTAATTAAACCTCATTAGGATTAAAGGCATGTGATGGTTCTGGATAGTGTCGGTGAAGTTGAGATATGTGAAATACATCATGAATCAACTAGTATCTCTATGGAAGTTCCAACTGGTAAGAAACGGTGCTGATCTAATTAACAACCTCAATGGTTCTGGTAAACCTAGTTGAGAGATTTTCATGCCTTTTAACATGTCTATGGCTCAACCTAGGTGATACTCACAAGAAAACATGGTCTCCGGCCTCAAACTTGAGAGGTCATCGGAGTTTGTTGGCATACGACTACTATCTAGACTCGGCTATCAACATGCACTTTCTGATTTTCTAGAATTTCCCCATAATCTCCTGCATGAGAAGTGGTCCAAGCATATCTGCCTCCCCAACCAATAGCCAGTATAGTGGTGAGTTATAAGGCCTACCATATAAGGCTTCATAAGGATCCATATTTATGGTATCCGGAAATTTGTAATTATAAGATAACTCAATGAGGGTAATTTTTTTATCCCAAGAACCCCTAGGACACATACATGGAGCATATCCTCTAGCACTTGAATCATTCACACTATCTCCCCCATTGGTCTATGGGTGATAGGTTGTGCTTAGAAGCACCTATCTACCTAAGGCCTTCTGTAACCCCTACTGGAACCGTGATGTGAAACAAGTGTCTCTATCATAAAAGATATAATGCAGAGCTTCGTGAAGACATAAAACCACCCTAACATACATCTTTCCTAGGTCATCTAGCAAGAAGTTCTCTCACATAGGTAAAAAGTGTGTGAACTTTATCAAATGATCAATGAAAACCCACATTATATTGTTTCCATGAGGTGACCTGGGTAAACCAGTCGTGAAGTCCCTCAAAAAAATTTCCCATTTTCACTCAAGAATGTACCATGGCTATAAAGGCCCAGTTGGATAATGATGTTCTTCATTCACCTACTAATAGGTGGAACACCAAGTGATAAAGTCAAAAATATCACATTTTATACCATGCTACCAATATTGGCATCATATATCTTGATACATTTTGGTGACACCAAGGTGAACTACCCATACTAAAGCATGAATTTCCTACATCAAATCCTCTCTGATGTCTATTGGGTCCCATACACACCCAAGAAATAGTAAGGTGTCATCCCCATCCATAGTCTAACATGAAGTTTTACCCTCATCTAAAACTCTTTCCCTTAGTACAAGGCCCTTAGGATCTGATAGTTGCCTCATTATTACCCATTCCAAAAGAGTATAATTCACATATTAGACAAAGAGGATAGACTAACCATGTTCATCCCTAACATTAATAATCATATCTGATAATAAGTTAATAAGGTTTTATTCACCACTATATTCCTAAGAATCCTGATTCTGAGTATTTTGGATCATATCATTGGCTACAGAATTTCTTTTTCCAAACATATAGGCAAGCTCAAAATCAAATGATTGTATGTACTCAACCGACCTTCACTACCTGATATTGAGATCCCAATGTGTGAATATGTACTTGAGTATTTTTTGATTATTTAACACCACAAAATTCTACCCAAGTAAAGAGTGTCTCCAATAGCATAGATCATGAAATACTGCAACTAGCTCAAGGTTGTGCATCCGGTATTTCTATCCATGAGGCCTTAACTGATGAGACCCGTATGCAATGACTCACTCTTCCTAAATCACAACAGCTCCAACCTCAATACATGATGAATAAAAGTATACAGTATAGCTCCCTCTTGTCTCTAGAAGAAATGGTATTGGTGATGAAGTAAAATGACCCTTCAAATCCTAAAAGGCTACTTCATAAGATTCTAACCATATGAATTTCACCCCTTTCTTTTCCAAACCCGTAACTAGTGCTGTAAGATGTGAGAAATCCTAGATGAAGTGTATGTAATATTAGGATATCCCCAAGAAAATACAAATTTAAAATATGCTCTTGGACTGCTCTGAAGAAACTATAGCTCTCACTTTCTATGGGTCTACTGAAACACCTGACTCTGAGATGAAATGACCCAATATGTTGACTTTTTGGATCCAAAAGTGGAATTTACTGAGCTTAGAATTGATTTCATGCTCTCTCAATGTACTCATCATAATCTCAAGATGGGTTTCATGGTCTTGTTTATATTTTGAATACACCAAGATATATTCAACAAAGACGACCACAAATGAATCTAGATATGGGTGGAAAACATGATTCATAAGGGATATAAAGACTGTAGGTGTGTTCGTGAGTCCAAACAGCATGACCAGGTACTCATACAGACCATACCAACTCTTGAAAGATGTTCAAGGTATGTTCAAAGTCCTGACACACACCTTATGATATCCCAACCTCAGATCTATATTTGAAAACACTTTTTCTCCTTGGAGTTGGTAAAAAAGACATCTATTCTAGTTAGTGGATACCAATTCTTTATTGTGAGATTCCTAAAATGATGTTAATCTCCATAGATCCTGAGGGTACCATCTTCCTTCTGGGTGAAAAGAATTGGTTAACCCTAAGGAGAGGTGCTAGGGTATATAAATCATTTAGCCTCCAGGTCCTCTAACTACTTCTTGAGATCCAAAATCTCTATAGGTGTCATCCTAAAAGGAGGAATGGTCACTAGATTTTCTCTTGGAACAAGATCTATGTTTAATTCTACCTCACACTAAGGGGTAGACCATAGAATTCATCAGGAATGACATCCCTAAAGATCTCTACTATAGGAGGAAAAACAATGAGTTGTAACCCCAGGTTATCTAGTAAAATAATGGTGATATGAGTTGTCACATTACTCAGTGTCAACTACTCGGGTCTATCTCATTCCTCACTGACATCGCATTCTCCCTTATGCATGTTCCTAACGCCCACTAGTGATGAAAACTTCACCCTAAAATGATATCAATCGATATGGGCTTGATAGGAAATTGACCAATCCATCCCAATGATTATGTCAAAGCCCGTCATGTCAAGGACGAAAATATTCCACATGAATAGTTATCCTCCTATCTCAATAGGAAGGTCCTTACAAGGGAGAACTCCATTTAATTGGATACCTAAAGGGGTATCTAGCATCATAATTCCATAAGTTCTCAACCTCAAGGCCCAGACATCCCATAACAGTTTCATATATAAAATAGTGTGATGATCCTGTGTCAATTAGAGAAGACACTAAAGTGGAGGCTACTAAAATAGTACCTAAAACTATAGAAGGTATGGAATTGTGCTCCTCCGGTGTAGGCTATACTGGATGTAACTGGCCTACACCACAGCCTTGAATCACTTCTTGACTACCCAGAGCAAGCCCGCTCTACTGGCATTAAAAATCATAAGCTTGACAACCTATGCCTTTAACTACCACCTTGGCCTGATCAGCCGGTGGTATTCCAACTGCCAACCAATCATGATCCTACTAGCCATGCTCCTAATCATGGAGTGGGTATAGATCCCCACTATCTAAGAACTGATGGAAAGGCTCTACAAAAATAATGGATACGGCTCATCCTGTTATAGCCTCTACACTCCACTAGATCACGTAAGCACTATGGTTTTGTATGTCCTAGATTCCCACACATGTGACATATATGATCATTATATTTATGAGGATTCTGACTGGTGGGACCTCTATGATTAATCCAAAACATCTCTTTTGTCTAGAAGAATAATTGTGGGTATCTCTAGGTGTCTAATAACCCTAACTCACACCATCAGCTTCCCTCAATATTCGCTCTGTCATAAGGGCTTGGTTGATGATTTTAGAAATAGTGGTCAACTAGAAAACATTGACCTATGAATATATGGAATACATCATCCCATCCTTGAATCCCTGGGAAAGGTCATCACTTGCTAGATTATGAGTGAGCCACTACAACTCAATAAAATGAATGGAGTACTCCATGACTGACATTATCCCCTACTCCAGGTTCATGAACTCTCTATCTTGGTCATCCCTCAGAGTCTAGGGAAATAAATAGTTATAGAATATTTTCTAGAATTATTCCCAAACCATATCCCTATTCCGATATTCCGAGGTGATTACAACCCACCAATTCTTGGCAAAATCAATTAGCATATATGCATCTAGATTGACCCTCCACTTTGGAAGAGTCTCCAAATGCTTGAATATTGAAAAGATAGCTTTGATCTATGACTCCACATCATGAGTTCTTCCATCCCCTAAGAATGTGGGAGGATTCTGCTACTATAATTCTCAATTCAACTTTTCAATACTCAGGGCAGGTCAGACGACACCATGCATATTCTATAGTATACATAAAATTCCTTCTCGAAACTAGGCGTCATCGCCCATATCATGTACAAGAAGAGGTTCCATAGGTGGAACTATAGGAAGTATCACTATAAAATCAGGGCCCACCACCTCATGTGCATGGTCATTATTGACTTCAAGGTATTTGACCAGTGGACATCATGGTGGCATGATACTACAATTCCAAACACACACCTCAAAATATATTTTTTACAATTAAGAAAATTGTAGATAGAAACAAGGAAGGGTATAAATCCTTCCTATAAGAAAGACCACGCCTCTCTTATTGATCCAAAATATAGGTCTAGATTATAGAAGAGACTATAATAGGCTATAAAAACACAAGACATACCCCACTACCCACTATTAAGGATGGTTTCAAGTCTAAGTCTTAGTTTTAGATATATAAGATGGTTGTTCTTACTTTAAGATTCATATTCATTTGAATTTGTGTTTGTTTAAAAATTTAAAACACTTTTAAATGGTTGAATTATATGGATTACAATTTCCAATCCATAAGGACCCAAACCCAGTATGAACCAAAATATGGTATTCACTTAACCAACACCATAACACGTTCCAGTCCATTTGACCAATGGTTTATGGATCAACATTCCATAATTTACTTTTGAAGGTGTATACTTTAACATATTCAAGAAAACATTGTTATGTTAAGGTAGTAACTTTAAGTATAAACTTTTCTTTCCAATCCCTATAAGATGTATCAAAATAATTTAATAAATAACCAAGGCATTATCAATATGCAACAAGAACATGCACACTGAAAATAGACATGATATGGAAAAATTATGGACATATTAATCCTATTATGTTTATGATGATGCATGTACTAATGAAAATACCAAATTTCATTGGTCATGGGTAAATAAATCATCATTTCAATAATACTAATATCAATAACACCAGAAAAAAGTGCATCACCCAATGATGAATTCATATCAACTATAAATGGCATAATCAATAAATTAAATTATCTATACTAGGTAATTTGGGTTTTCCATGTACATGGGTTAGATATGTCCAAGAAAAACATCAATTCCAAATCTCTTTAACTCTTAGTCTCCTTTATAATACCCAAAAGTAAGGCAAAGGAAAGAAACACCTCTAATACCACTTTGTAATGTTTCGACCTGAGGTTCACTTAAACCATGCCCTGAGACGGTGGGTCATATGGACTCAAGCATCCCTACCAGTATGCTAGAGGCTGCTGACTAGCAGTGAGGGTGTGAAACTGGTACAGCAGGGACACTATACCCTCTTACCATAGTTGAATAGAAGATAACAACAATAAGTAGACAATAGCAAAAGCATGATATAAATAGACACTAAAGACTAGACCAGCAACCCACCGTAGCAGAATCACATATGAAAAAATTGAAAGATAAAGCAGTGGAATAAAAAATAAAACTGATCAACTAATAATAATATCAAAATATTCTATAGAAGTCTCAATACATGGATTCATGGCATGCTGATATATAAAAAAGGAGAATAGGGGAAGAGGTATATAGTCATGTATACAAAAAGTACAAAAGTTTCCACGAGTAGGGTGTGAGATAAAAAAATAGTATTCCACCACCAATGGTGTCTACACATAATTCAAGCAGTGCTAGTAACTAAACAGTGTATAGGCATAAATAATTAATTAACAATGCTGAATAAATAATTAACCGCCCACTCAGGTTCCTAAAGAACATAGGATGTCTCTACCTGATTCAGATCATGGTCGTATTGGATGTATGATCTGTTATTATATATATTAATAATAATAATATATATATATATATAGTTTAATTGAATATTACATCCACCTATATGAACCAAGTATGCGTAGACATAAGTGGCCATATACCTGGAATACTAATTTCTAGATGGACTGGGGCATAACTTATACATCCATAACCAGTCTAATGATCCTATAAGCTCGCACAATAGGGTATTGTCCTATATCTCATAATGAGTGGGAGACATCATGATCATCACTCGATATGGTAAGTGTTCCATCATTTCAACACTCAAACAAGTGACGTGGCACATCATGCTCAACATCCAACTAGTGTTAATGATGTGAGATGTCATACTCAACACCTGATGTAAGGGATCATGATATTTTCATGCTCAACATATCTCTTACTATTGTATCATAGTCTATATAAAGTCTTCATCATTTTTATAATATGATACATGATGAAAACACCTCTCATTAATCTCATTATCTAAGTTCCTTTGCGTACAATGCATTACCATTATCAATGAGAATTTATATAAGCATAAAAAAGGGGTAGGTCTTACCACCCTTTACAAATCATTACAAAGAATCCATTTAATTTATTAAAGGAAAACAACCAATTATGAAGAAGTCATTCCATCCAATCCATTTCATTGAAACCATTTTATCTCATTTAAGGAAATGTATCCATCATGTGTAGGACATATTATATAATCAAGAAAATTTAACTCATTAAATTTACTAAAATATGAGGAAACCATTTATAAGATCAAGGGGTCACTTAGACAGTGACATAATCATCAAGAAAATTTTCCTACATGGGAAATTCCAAGTATAGGTTGGTCCAAACCTCAAAGAGGTGCCTTGGTTCCACTAAACCTTCATGTATCAATGGAAATTCCATTTAAAATTATATCAAAATCCAAATATAAATTTTAGGTATTTAAATCAATTAAACAAAGAGTTAAACTCAAATTGTTACACCCAAGGGGTGTCTATAAATGCGATCAACTGCCTCTAATCCACTAAAAAGGTTCAATAAGCATGTATAAAGGTGTAAGGATCAAATTGATATGAAGAACTCAACTAAAATGATATGCTTGGAAAAATCAAGTGTGTGACACAACTAAATAGATATAAAACATAAAAACTATAGGGGAAAACAATGAGGTCACCTATCTCAAGGTTGTAGATGACTACTCACTTGATATCAGCCTCATATTTGAAGTGGGTTAGAAGAGATCTAGGAAATGGTCCAATGCCCTGAAAATAGGTGAAATGATCTTACACCTAAATAGTAAGATGGATATGAAGATAAAATTAGATAAAAAGGTAGATGATTGTTTAATGTACCGAGATAGATCCAATGCTTCAAATGGATTGTGAACCGAACTTCACACGTTGGAGTTACTTCAAAGCATAGATTGTGAGATTTTGGAGCTCATGGGAGGAGGGACCTCATTTCATCCACTGGAGGAAGAAGATGGAAAAGTAAAAAGGGTTATAAGTTTAAGTGAGGGAAAATTGACTTTTTACCTCAAAACATAAGGGTTCACAGTTTGGTCATACTGTTGGAAAAACTGTAAGCTAATTATATATTGTTCGCTGCTACTTAGGGGTACACCACACGGTTAGGCACACGATTTATCTAATGGTGTCCAAACCATAAAAAGGGGATCTATCCCAAAAACTATACAAAACCACATGGAAGTTCACCTGGGGTTTCACTTTTTACAATTGCATGGTTTCAAAGAAACCTTATGAGCTTGGAGGCACAGTTTCCTATAACCGTGCAGCCCAATCTTTTCTTTCACTTTTTAGGGTTCTGGTATCCAAACGAGCCCTGGACGCACTAGAGAATTCCTTGACTTAATTAAGAATCATTAATATGTCCTTTTAAAGGAATTAAAACTAAAAAAATAACAATTCATACCTTCCTGAAAAGACAGTTCGTTACACTCCTCTCAGGTTCACCGCAAACACCACTCCCTTTACTTGATTATCCTCTAATGATCTTTAGGGACAGTGTATCTTTTGTAACCCTCACCAAAATGGGTAAAAACTTAACATATATGGTTAATTCATCATGGGGAGAATAAGGGGTGGTGGCCTAGTTCAAGATCTCAGGGGGTCATTTATTCTTTCTTCCACTTCTTTCTTTGGGAACAGTGTCTCTCTTTAGGATAAATCTAAGGCAATGCTTATAGGACTTGAGTTATGTAATCAGAACAACATCGACCTAGATGCAGTTGATATAGACTCCAAAATAATTCATAACTCCTTGATTTGACTTTGTGACACTCCATGGATTGTCTCCTACTACATACAAAAGTGCAAGAGTTTCATCAACAACTGTATGGAGGTCATTCACACTTGGTGTGAGAGTAACAAAGCCATGTATTTTTTAGCTTCTCGAGCACCTTAAGAAGTGTAATTTACTTTCTTCTATATTTTGGGTTCCTTTTCCATGGAAAGGCTAGATATTTTCCAAGGGGATTCCCTTGGAATCCATTATTTTAGACCCCCAAAGACTCCCCCTTCATCTTTTTATTCATCTATTGGTCCCCTTTTATTTATAATAATGGTGATGATAATGATGAAACCCAAACCGTATGCCATTTCTTAATTCAAAAAAAAAATTAATTAGATTATTTTTATTAATTATTATTATTATTTTATTATTATTATTATTATAATTATTGTTATTATACCCTATAGGTCCCCCCTCCCCTTACCCATGGGATATCCCCAATCCCCCTCTCCTACTCGCACAGTCGATCCCCACCCCCAACCCCATCTTTCCTATATCTCTCACACACATGTTATCCCCCTCCTACTTGCTTCAATTGCAGTTTTTCCACCTGATGTCTATTACATTCATCTTTAGTAATATTCTCCTCTTCTCCTCTTCCTTTTTTTCTCTTTTATTTTCCGGTTTTTGTTTTGGTTTTTTCTTGATTTTTAGGGTTTGTGAAGTCGGATCAAGGCTAGTTTTAGTCATAGTTGTAGAAGGCAGTGGTTTTTCCATGGGATTTGAGTTGATTTTCTTTCATTCTTCAATTTTGGTCAATTTTTAATTAAGGTTTTTCTAATATTTGTGTTCCTAATATTTTTCTAGTGTGTTTTGGATCATTTTTCATGAAGGTGACTTACACACATATGAATGGGTATGGAATATATATATATATATATATATACCTTCTTTATAAATATTCCCAAATAGCAAGGGGAATATATAAATTTCACATAGGGGTATTTATGTGTGTGTGTGTGTGTTATTATGTGTGTAAGAGTACAAGGAGAGTCTCTCTTTCATCTGTGGATCTATTTGGAGTTTATTTGAGTTTTCTTCATCAATGAAAGCATATTTTGAGGTAGGTTTACTATGGAAAAGCCTTTAATTTGTAAAATTTGATTTTTTTTCTTATTTATCTACATGTTTAAATTATATTATGAAGTAAATATAATATAGAAAATTCTTGTGTTGATTTCAAAAAAAAAATTGTACATATTTCCATACCTTCCTAAGTTGTCATCTTGGTTTCCTTATGTTAAAGAATGTTTCCAAGTTTTTTTTAAATGGAAATAACCATGGAAGTTGGATTTATTTTCTAAAAGTTCATAAAATATGAAATCTATTTATAAAGGGTATTTCTAAAGGATTGATTTTTATTTCAAATCCTAAGTCCTATTTTTCACCTTTGAATGTTTTCTTGAAAAGATGGTACCTCCATGGATACTCTCCACTCTATAAGTAATTCACATGGATGGTATCAGGAGGTGGGACTTAGCATGCATGGTGTATTTCCTTGTGTTCATGCTTGCTTCATCATCTCCTATGTTTTCTATAGTTATGGGATCCTAGGCATCATAATGGGAGTCAAGAGATGATTATTATTTAGTCTAAATTAGATGGACTAGATTCCCATGGAGTATCCATGTGGGATGTGCCACCGGTGAATCTAGTTGAGATCGTCTAAGTTAGTTATTGAATTTGGATAACATCAATAGTTTGGAAGATGTATTATAAAGTAAGTACATATAGGGACTCTTTACATGGTGTCTGGGTATATCCCATGATAACTATTTCACAGGTATTCTATTTCCCATCATTTTTTGATGTCTTCATAAAATCATTTAAAATATTTTGATTATTCTAGAAACTCATATTTCAGAAATTTTGATATGTTTCTCACTATTTTTCATTGATATTTATCTTCTCTGTATGGGCCTTATTTTAAAGGTTTTTTTATAAAGTTTGTTATTATTTAGAAAATATTTGTATAAAAATAAAGAAAAATGGTTCTTTAGAATTATTAAATTATTTCTTTTCTAAAAAAGGAATAAAAACCTTATTGTAAATATATGTTTATAAAAATATCATGATTTGGATTTCAATTTAATGGTAAGTCATAGGGAGTATACCATTTAAGCACGACTACTAGGTTTTAATACTCATACCTATATTCCTTGTCATTTTTCAGTTTCATTTTTTTCCTATCTATGGTTCACTCATGGAGAGAGTGTGATCCTATGGTTAGAGGTGACCCATGAGGTCACATGGAGGTATGTGTAATAGTTTATTTCTTTTAATGATATTATTGTTACTTTATTATTCTATTTTTTTCATCTATTTAATTGTTTTCCAGTCATTTATGGGAAAAATCATTCCCAACTAAGTTTTATCTGGTGTCAGACACTAGTTGTCGGCCCAGGAGGATCAGGAATGCCTCTCGAGCCTTGTCATAGACCAGTTTCGGTGACGAGTTTAGGGTTAACCTGGGTTGGTTTGTGACACTTCCCGTGTAGTTATCCTAGATATAACTGATATTTTTCTACCATCAGTTATATGTTGGAAATATAATATCTTATACATATCTTGTCATATGTGATTGATCTAATTCATAAGTGTATGGAATTATACTCACCACATTAATCTCTTATTATGTCCCATACAAGTCTTCTTGGAGATATTTATACCATATGACATTGGTAGCAATTATCTCTATAATTATTCTAACTTTTATTTTTCAATACCATGTTAATATATGTACTTTGACTTGATATAAGAAAAATTTTGATCTACCTCATTAGATATAATTCCCTAGGATTTAGGTTGATACGTCAAGTCAAATTTTGGAGTGTCTCTTTCATTATAGTCTTAACTAACCATAAGACCAATAGTTTCTTTCCATATGTTATCAAACATATTTTTCATTTGAAAATAGTGGTTATCTCACTAAACTCTTTTTAGCGCATGGAAAAAATTTATTCCAAATGAATATTCTATGATCATGATGTTTACTTCAATCCAAAATTGGATTTCAGTAACTTTCACCCCTTATTGGAATTCTATTTTGTCACCAACCCTTTCTGGTTCCATTATATAGATTCCTTCCAATATTGGTGGTCTTGACATCTAATTCCTAATTTAATGATCATATAAAGTAGATATGAGAAGTATAATTATAATGGGTTTAGGTATAATGACTTGGTATTACCAATCAATACTTATTGGTACCATACTTTTACCACTCATGTATAGTCTCACTTGAATTCACATCGTAGTATTCAAAAATAATAAGTACCTAAACTTTGATTCAAAAAATCCATTATTGAATTTTAATTAATATTTTCAATCTTAGTTTGTTTCCATTTGCTTATTACTTGTTGGATTCTTCACTATTAATGAATAAAGTATCACCATCCTAGGTGAATGTAAAACCATTACCATGGTTTTATCCTTCTTATGTAGTATGTGTCTCTAGAATAATCCTTTTCTACAAACTATTGTGGAACTTGTTCCTATTCCAACCAATTGTGCATCTAGGGCATTGACTAAATCCAAGTAAATATCAATCCCATTATCTCAAATAGATTTGTGAACCCTTTTATATAAATATAGTCTATCAATTGAATATTTATTTTCTATATTATGGATTTATGTAATATCCTTAAAAAACTTTAGGATACTTACTTTAAGTTCACATTGTGTTTTACTTTATGCAAGTTTGTTTATATTTATAACAAACTCTTTACATCTAAAAACATGTTGTTATGACAAGATAGATTTTATGAGATAACATCGTTATCTGTGAAGCATGACTTGAAAAATAATGGAAGTATCTGTATTGCGTTTGAATCTTAGCATTGATTCTCCTCTTACTGACATCATGACTCTAATGTGTATAAGGAAATGTGCATTTAGGAATTACTCTATGAAAAATTTTAATTATCAATGTTTGCATGTAGTACTCATCATTAATCCCCCTTAGTAACATAATGAATTTTATGTGTATATGGAAATGTGAGTTTAGGAATAAATCCACTCTGCATTTAATGATTGATGAATGATTATTCAAGATATTATTCGATACATGGCCCCGAATCAACTCATATCTTCTTAGAATTCATATATCTTACTTCACTTTTTCATTCCTTAATACTATTAAACAAATCCTATGAAGTATATAAGTTTACCACTAGATTAAACTTGGAATAGTTCACACTCTCTAGCTAAAAAATCCAAATAAAATTTAACTTACCTTTATTTATAAAGGTTTATTTTTTCAAATCTAAACAAGTAAATATATATATAATTCCTAAGGTGTTTAACTCCAGAGAGTCTAAATTATACTAGGTATATCCCTGAAAACTACTTAGTTTTTATAGACAAATAATTTTCTTACCACAGCTGGGTAAAACTGAATCTTACATTTTATATTCATCATGTATTTCCCTTGATTTGTGTATTACTTTACTATTGGTTGTGTATGAAATACCATAATAAATATTCATTCATAAAAGTTCTAGTCAAATTAAGCACATAATTATAATATTACAATAATCTTTCACTTGGAAATAAAATGGTGTGCTTCTCCCTACTGTTGTTAGTATCACCCTTCCTCGATGGCTTAGAGAACACACCTTGACTTATAGTAATGTTTCTTGAATTTAATGGTTCCTATATTTGGAAAACAACATGTACAAACATATTGTATCAAATACTCAAGGAGAATAAAATAAATATTATAATTAATGATGTATATTTTTGAAGTAGAATCTCATGATATATTTTTATTCAATTCATTTTAGTTTCTTTTCTAGTGACCTATCTTGTCACATTCTAATAAAATAGACTCATTTTCAATTCTCTCCCTCTTTATATTTTAGTTTTTGGAAATTTTTTGTGAAGGTTCATTTGGAAGTGTACTTGAAGTCAGATTTTTCACATTTTATTTCTATTTGTTCACCTTAATAATTAAATATTTAACTTTATTTAAATTCTCATATTCTTGGAAAACATGTCCCAAAAGATATTGAAGTAGTTTTCCAAAATATTCATTTGATAATTCTCAATGAAACTAGAAAAAATGGGTGGTAAGGTTGATGGAATGATATGAACTAAAAGTTATATATTTGACTTGAAACTCAATTAGTCTAGTTGTTCAATGTATTGTATCATCCTGAGTACATGAGGAACAACTTGAGTTCCATCTTTTAATCTATACATGATCATTTTTATCCTTATCTCATTAATTTGTTTCTTCACTTTCACCACAAAAACTTCTTGGATATGAGACAACATGGTATATACATCCATTTCTTTATGTTTCATTTAAAACTCTTTGGAAATAGATGTCAAAATTATGATATAAACATCAAACACATCATCCATGAGTCTCCTATAAGCAACATTTTCATCCTCACTAGCTTCTTGGGAGGGGTGATCAGGTAGTGGGGACTCCAGCACATATAATTTATTTTCATACTCTAGTACTATGTACAAGCATCTATACCACTATTGGATATTTTTTATGGTAAGGACATGTAATTTTTCCAATATGGATTGCATTGTATCTTTAGTATTACTTTCCATTTACTACAAAAATAAACACTGTCAGATTATCAGTTCTATCTTCATTATTGATTATAAATTTCTTATTAATTAAATCATTGAAATGTTTCCCACTATTTTATCGACCCCAAGTATCCCTCAATAATGGATTACCAATACCATTTTCTTGACTGTTTTAGTGGAAATTATCTCTAAAACTTATCCTCAAATTCCAAGCTATAAATATACCACTACTCAATGAGTTTCAAGTTAGGTGTTTGAATGGACAACCACATTAACTCACGTCTCCTTGATATGTCGAGTGAAGTCCCATCTTCTAAAAATCATAAACTTGATTAACTCAATGATTTGACTATGAATTTTCAACAAACTTGGAATGGATACTTCTTTGATATCATATTTAGTTAATTCAACTCATTACTTTCACAATAACTCTTGGGTAGTAAGAGTTACCCGTAACTAAGGATGATGAGCACCTTTTACAGACTGTTTTGTTCAAATTAAAATCACGAAAGGCTTTGCAACTAATATTTATTTAAGGGTTTTTTTATTTCTTAATGAATGAATTTATTTTATATCTAATATGCATGTACTATGTGATATCACTCTCAAATGACTATGTAGTAAATAGAAAAACATTCATCACATATGAATTTTATTTAATCAGTGCATTTTTGCTTACTATTTTATTTGTTCTCATAAACTTGCATATTCAAAGAAAAATAAGCAATGAGTAAATTAAATAAAAAACTCAACTAATCTTGATAATTTGATATTATTTGATCCATTTATTCTTAATAGATCAAACGTGAATCTAGGGGTAAAATATAGAAGCCATCTCAGACTCGCATCGCATCTTGCACCCGGTCCATTGTATCATGGTCTCGTCTAGAATATTATCTTGTATCATTGTGCTATGTGTCTTACAACATCCTCAACTTTATACATATTAACTGAAGAATGATTAAAATACATGCAGAAAAATACCAATGGACACACATGTTCTTATACATAAAATTGAGGTAAGACGATGAACATACCATCAAAATAAATTTAATTATTTCATGAAACACATGAAATTGAAATAAATAATTAAATAAATTAAAATTACAACATACATTGGTTAGTCAATGTTCAATATCATTCGATTCTAAAATTAAATGTGTAATAATATTAAATACGCAATAATTTTATGACAATGGTGTTAAATGAATTAAAATAATTCCTTTTAATTTCAATTCAAATAAAATTGTCGCATGGTGCCAAATTTTAAAAAAAAAATTGAAAAAAAACAACTTATTTTTGAAATTTTAATTTAATTTTTTTTCTTGGGCCCCCATTAGCCCATAAAATCATTTAAAGGAGTTTTGAGCTTAATATTAACCCGAAATGGGCCTCGTGGTTGGGTTAACATGACTTGGCTCCGGGTTGGCCGGCAAAGGGCTCCATCGCTTAAATGATCGAATGTGAGGGGTGGCTAGGTGTGTTCGGTGGTCATTTGGGAAGCGAGAAGGGGTGACCTAACCATAAGTGGTTGCACATCAGTGGCGTGAGGCAGCCACTTGAGATCTAGTAGTGCAGGGGAGGCCGATGGTGGGAAGTGTTGGATCTGGTTGTAGTGGCACATGGCAGGGTGAGGGAGGGTGGTTCTATGGGGGGGAGTGGGGTAGTGGGAGGTTACCTATTAGAAGCATGGTGTAGGGAGAAAAGGTCATCCTATGAAAGACCAGTGGGATATTGGGGGTGCAAGCAGTGGGGGGTCAGGCCGATGAGAGGCTAACAGCGGTGCAAGGGTGGTGTGGTGTGGTGGACAATGTCGGAGGTGTCTAGGGCTGAGCGGATGGGATCCAACTATGGGAAATATGGTGACGGATCTGGGAATGAAAATCGAGGTCCATGCAGGCCCACCAATGGGTCTATAAATACACCCCACTACCTCAAATTTTGAGATGATGGACGAACTATAGGACAAAGAACCAAGGGGATTGATCTATCCATATAGATCATTCTCCCAAGTTTTTTATCCCTACTTGGATGACGAACCATCTCCCACCCTCACTAGGGTGAGGCCCCCATCCTAGTAGTCGGGTGACCACACCTGGGTGATGTAACGCCCCGACCCTAGTTGCCGGGAGTCGGTGCATTATTTTATTACATTGGAATGATTACAAGAAAGTTTTATCCCAAAGGACTAAATAGTTTAGTTGTTTTAGAAGACCAGATACATATATAAGTTCAACATTACAACCTGAAATGAAATACAATATAGCAGATCCATTAGTGACTCCCATAACTCCTAGATTATCCCTGCATGTCATTCATAATACACTTCTTCGCATCTTGGGGAGTATAAAACATAAGAAATAGGTGATCTCATATGCTCATTAAGAGTAAATAATATATCATAAGTAATCATAAACATAAACACTAGGCATGATGAATAACTAAAGACACATGCCTTTAAAAATAAACTTCAGAATAATATGGAAGGAATAAAAACTGATTAAATAATGCCATAAAACATAACCATGGATATTCTACTGGTATAATAATCACATTGAATATAAATCTATACTTTAATAATGATGGAATACATAATTTTGGACATCATAATCATTCTCTCAAGGCCTCATTCCAAGGCCATATATAAACGGGTAAAAACCCAAATTAGTTTGTCTCATGAGACCTGCCGATGCATCGAGGGGATATAGGGGGCCCCACCCATCACGTAATAAGTCTAATGAATTCCTCATATAAAAGGTTATAATCATAAACAACATATAAATTCATATTGAAACTAACATATGAAATGTAAATAATGTTCCCTAATCATTAAACATAAACACTAATCATTCGAAGTAATATGGTGAATGGTATCAACTTAGCACATCCACAATCAAACTAATCATAAACCATTAAATAAAATATTTTAGATGATATCACAAAATATTAATCCCTATTAAACATAATAATCAAAAATAGTGTTGAAATATATGAAAATTCACTTATAAAATCATCATATAATTCTTGATAGAAATACTCTTTTACTTTGAAAAGAATAGTTCTTTTGGAAAAATATGTGTATAAAAACAAAAGTAAACTAATACAGTGTTTTCATAATAAAATGAGATATTTTATAAAAATAATGGTGTCTAAAAATATATCATAGAGTGACCTTTAAAATAGGTAATAATTTGAGAAGTTCTCTTGAATCGGGCTTGTTTATCGAGAAGAATTTTTGAAATATCCTTTTAAAATATGTAACTTCTCATAAAATAAAGAATTATTATGGTTAATATACATATATATAACATTCACACAGAATTTATGGATATTAAATAAGAATAATTATGAATTTCATTGTGTTAAAGAGATAAAAAGTGTAACCTGAAAGAAAATGAAGGTTCGGGTAGAAAACCCTTACCTTATGTCTGAACCTGTTCTTCACTTGACCTTAACTTCCTAGATAATCAAATTAAATCCATTTATTAATTAATTAAGAAAATTTTATGCATTTATTTTATTCATTATAGTTTTATTAAGTTCATTTATGTTCTAATTGATAAGTTTTATGATTGAATTTTTTCGTTCTGGAGTGTTCGTGTCCTTGATTTCATGATCGGTTCACTAGATTATAAGTAATGGAGTTCATTTAAAATTGGTATAATTATAGAGAATTGTAATTTCATGTTTTTAATTATAAAACATAAGTTTAAATGGTTATATATATCATTTTTTTAAATATTATAATTATGAATCATTAGATGATTTATTTAGTGATAATCGATTAGATTATTATAGTGGTTATTGATCATAACGAACTCATTTTGTATTATCACATGGTATTATGTAAATATGTTACATAAAAACATAAAAAATGTTTTAATATTAATTTTTAAATATTTTTAAACCATTAAAATAGTTTAATGAACATCCTTGAAGGATAAATTGAAGAATGAAACTTCATCGTTCACGAAAGTTGTAAATCAGCAGTTCCCAAATGATGATTTTGTTTTTAAAATAAAAAGAGAGAGAGTAAATAAAGCTATGATGGTTATTCAATTAACATGATATAATTACAATATATAAATTATATAGGAGTTATCATGATCATTTTGATATATGAAGTTAGGATAGAATAATAAAATAAAATAAATTGAAATGAAATTGAAAGAAAAGGAAGAGGATTTACCTCTTGAATCAACCTCCTTAAAAACCTCCTTAAGGGAAGGGTTGTTGGTCTTTTGGAAAGACCAAGATCCCTTGTACATGGGAATATACTAGTAAATAGTATTTGGGAAGAAATTTTAGAAGCTTTAAGGTTTATAGGAGTGAGGAGAAGAGGGAGTGAGGGTGGTTTTTATAGTAGAGGAGAGGGGTAATTTTTTAATATCTTATTCATTATTTTATTATTTTTCTAAAGACAATCAATAATTTATATTATTGTGATAAAAATGGTAATAATTGTATGTGAGTATAAAAAATGTGTGATTACATCAACCATACATCATCTATGACTTAATAAATTATGTATTTATCATTTATCGTTAATTATCGTATTTTACTATACACTGAAAATTCAAGTATTTTAGAAAAATCCCAAAAATTCACCATAACCATTTTTTAATGTAAATAATTAAAAAATGGAATCTATTTTATCAAAATTATTTTTTAAATATATTAAATTTAATTTTTAAATAAAATCATTATTTACTTGAAAAATATAGATTTTAAATTTTAAAATGATTTTATAATACTTTCAAAAATTAACTGAGGTCTCATAAAATTATCCTAAAATAATAGGACAAAAAATATATATATAAATAAATTTTATAAAATTTAATTTTATTTAAAATAAATTTATTAATTTAAAATTTTAATTAAATATTTATTACTCAAAAAAATGCCAACACTTAATTATTAATATTTAAAATATTCACTCTTATTCATAAAGTGCTTAAATTTTATTTATACTTACATGGGTGTGGTAACTATTCATAAAGTTCATATTACTATTTATAGGGGTATATTACTATTCATAAGGGTCAAGTTACTATTCACCAACAATGTGAGTTTATCCTAACAGACTCTAAATATCTTATCGATCGTAATTGTGTGTGTCCATTTTTCAAAATTCAATACACAGAAGTGTAAAATTTATGTCTAATGGCTAGGTTATAACTATATTCTATAAATAACAGTGTTTATTTCTTAGAGACTCAGTGCTGCATGAATTCTATATTAAATTTATTTATAAATCCTTGGGGTGCTACATTCTTCCCCCCTTATAAAAATTTCATCCGCAAAATTACCAGAATGTTACCTCATAAAAATATTTGGGTAGTTCTTCATCATATGCTCATCAGGATCCAATGTCGCCTCTTCAATTTTATTATTTTTTCAAAGTACCTTTACCAGCTAAGTTTTCTAATTCCTCAACACCTGTTCTTTAGTGTCCAAAATTTGGATAGGCTTTTCACAGTCAAATAACTCAAGTTTCAATTCTATACCTTCAGAAGTGAGTACATGTGTTGGGATTAGCATGAACTTTCTCAATAATGAGACATGGAACATGTTGTGTGCCTTAAAAAGGCTAGGCAGCATTTCCAAATGATAAGCCACAACTCCAATTCTCTCCAGAATTTCAAAAGGTCCGATGTACCTGGGGCTCACTTTCCCTATATTCCCAAATCTTTTAACACCCTTCCATGGAGATACTTTCAAGAAAACATGATCACCAACATGAAATTCCAAATCATTCCTTCGATTATCCGCATAGCTCTTTTTCCAGCTTTGAGATGATTTGATATGGGTTTGAATAGTCTTTACCTTTATGTTTTTTTTCCTCCACAAGCTCTGGGCCTACAAGCTTTCTTTCACCAACTTCATCCCAACATGTTGGTGCATGAAATCTCTTTCCATAAAATTCCTCATACAGTTCCATTTGAATAATTGAATGGGAACTATTGTTGTAGGTAAACTCCACTGAAGGTAAATACTCCTCCCACATACCTTGAAAATCAATTGAGAACAATCTCAACATGTCTTCTATTGGATCATCCTTTCTGATTTCTCGTTATTTTAAGGGTGATAGCAGTACTTAATCGATGCTAAGTATCCCAATATTTCTGAAGAATTTTCCAGAATTTTGATGTAAATTGTGGATCATGATCAAACACAATTGATATAGGTGCTCCATAAAATATCATAACTTCATTAATATAGAGTTTTTCAAGGCGCTCTAGTGGAAAATCCTCCCTTATAGTGAGGAAATGTGCAGATTTGTTGAGTCAATCAACAATTACCCAAATTTCATCATTCTTTCTTGGAGTTTAGGGTAATATGGTGAAAAAATAAATAGTAGTGTCATCCCATTTCCATATAGGAATAGGAAAAGGTTGCATGACTCCTCTAGGATGTTTTTTTTAAACATTCACCTGTTGACATACTAAACATCTTGATACATAATCAGAAATTTCTAGATTCATGTTGTCCCATTGGAAATGTTCCTTCAAATATATATACATCTTAGTGCTTCTATGGTGTATAGATAAATTTTAACTATGGGAATAATCCAATAACTCACTTTTTAGATTAGGTACAGAGGAAACACAAATATCGTTCCCAAATTTCAGAATTCCATCCTCACACATGAATTCATCCAACTTCCCATCATTCACACCTTTAATTTTCTTCTGAATATTCTCATTGTTAGGATGATAACTTTTAATTCTATCCAATAAACATGGTTGGCCAACCAATTGAAAAATTAGTGATGTTTCGCCATCTTTAATAATTCCCATATTCATCCTCTCTAGATCCATGTACATAGGATCCTTGTCAATTCTCATTTTGTTTAAAACTCCATGATACTTTCTGCTCAACGAATTAGCTACCTTATTTGCCTTTCCTGGGAGTTAGTGTATAGAACAATCATAATCCTTGAGTAGCTCGAGGCATTTCATTTTCCTCATGTTGAATTATTTCTATGATAAGATATATTTTAAGCTCTTCTAATCCATATATATATCACATCTTTCTCCATGTAGACAGTGTCTTCATATCTTCAGAGAAAAGTTTATAGTTGTTATGTCAAGAACATGGATTGGATAGTTCTGTTCATGAATTTTTAATTGTCTTGATGTAGAGGAAATAACTCTATCATTATACATAAGGATACTTGAAAATCCTTTCTTTGATACATCACTATAGATCACAAATCCACCATTTACAAATGGTAGAGTCGGTATCGGAGCATTCACTAATATTATCTTCAATTCTTTGAAACATTCTTCACCTTATTTTGTCTATACAAACTTAACCCCTTTACAAGTAAGCTTGGTCAACAAGTTGGCTAAACAGCTGAAGTTCTGGACAAAACACTCATAATAACCTTATAAACCAATAAAACTACATACCTATATTATGTTTGAACTGCCTTTGGATCCACTAAAATTACATCCTTAGAGACAATATGACCCAAAAAACTACTTGAAGCAAGAATTCACACTTGATAAAATTCCCATATAATTCATTTCTTATAAGAGTCTTTATAATAATGCACAAGTGATTCTCATGATTTTCATATCTTTTGGAGTATACCAAGATATCATCAATAAATAAACAAAGTTATCAAGATATTCCTTGAAAACTCTATTCATTAGATCTATGAAAAAATATGGTGCATTTGTCAGTCCAAAAGGCATTACTGTAAACTCATAATGCCCATAACTAGTTCAAAATGTTTTTTTTGGAATGTCTTCCCTCCTCACACACAAATGATTATATCCAGATCAAAGGTCAATCTTCAAAAAATATCGGGCTCTGTGAAGTTGATCAAATAAATCATCAATGCAAGGAAAAGGATACTTGTTATTTATTGTAATAGCATTGATATCCCTGTAGTAAATGCACAGGCTCATAGATCCATCCTTTTTCCTAATGAAAAAAATAGGGGCTCCTCATGGAGAAATAATGGGGTAGATAAATCCTTTATCACTCAATTCCACTAGTTGTTTCTTTAGTTTTACTAACTTCACAAGGTCCATTATATAATGAGTCTTTGATATAGGTCTTGAACCAGGAAAAATCACTAGCGAACTCAACTTCCCACTATGGAGGATGTCCAAGTAAATCCTATGGAAATACATCAATGTATTCTTCCCCAATAGGTACATCCTCAATTTGAAGATTTATTTCCTCACCCATATATACTACATTCTCATCCTCCCCAAGAATTTCATTTAGTAGAGCTGGTAGGGGTGGATCTAGATAAGAATCAGATGGTGAGTTTTCTACTCTAAAGATAATAGATTCTACATCATTCTAAAACAAATTTACCTCCTTCTTCTTGCAATAGATTCTCGCATCATAGTTTGAAATCCAATTCATACAAAGAATTATATCAAAGTCAATCATACGTATGATTATATGGTCAGCAACTAAAGCACCTTTGTGTGTTATAAGGGGTATTGACACAAATTTATTGCAATGATACTTATCTTAGGTGTTTTGAATGAAAAATACTTTATTAAATAAAATTTAAAATATCTAATTTTATTGGAAAACTGAGAAGATATAAAAGAATGTGATGATCTAGGTTCAAACTATGAATGAAAAATCCTTTAGCAGTTGTGATCGCATAAGCCTAGTCTTTCTCCCTTGTCCTTTTTAAGGGAAAGTTTCCTTGACACTTAGGACAATAATTTTCATAATGTACCATCTATTTAAAATTGTATCATTGAACATTAGTAGCTTCTTTCTTTACTTTTCAATCATGAGATTGGTGGAATTTTCCTCAACACTTATAACAAACACCCATACCCTTCATTCATGTACTGGGGTGTTTCTTCCCACAATTATCATAGGATATAAAATAAATTCTTCCCTTATTCCCCTTTTCTTTATTTCCTTTTCTGGAGTTTTAAACATCCCCCTTTTTTTCTTGCATTCCTTTAAATTCATAAGAATTATAGAATTATTTTTCTATATTTATATCACATGAGACTATATCTTCATATGATGAGAAACTTTGAGAGACTAATGCCCTTTAGAGGAATGGTTTTAAAAAATAAAACAATTGATCAATATTTATCTTTCAATTACATATTTAGTATATGGCATGCCTTTCTAAACTTATAAAGTATGCTTCATACTTTGCAACATTCTAATCCTCTTTTTTCCTCATATTCAGAAACTACCTTTCCATATTCACTCGGTATTCAAGGGGAAAGTATTTTTCTAAGAATATTTCCTTAAAATCCTTCCATTACATATTTTCAATCTCCTCATCCCCCTTTTTTTTTGAATCAACAACCACCATTGATCATCATCTCCTAATAGATGACAAACTGCCATGACAACCTTCTCCCTTTCGTTACTTCTCAAAGCAATAAATATATTTTCTAAGGAACTTATCCACTACTCTAATACGAATGGATTTGTAGTCCCATTAAATGATAGAGGTTGTTTTCACATAAATCGGTCAAACATCAATCCTCCATTTTGTGGATTAGGATGCTCCATACGGGTAAGGTTATTGTTCATAACTTGATTCAGTTGTCCCAGTATAGTTATAAGTTGCTCATCTCCAGTCACAATATCATTATCCTTCATAGTAGGGAAATCCCAACATGGGATACGCATTTTTATTCGGTTTCCATTCCTTCCACTAGATTCCATTTCTAAATAATGGCATACACTAGATTAGGTTATGAATCATAATGTATAATATCAACAAGCAAAATACTTAACAAAAATTGAAATCCTCTCCATAACTAATCTAATAATCATAAACATGGTTTCTTTGAGGAAAATTTTTCTTTTAAATTCTTCATAATGGATTCTAAATAAAATGTGAATTATCCTAATCATATCCCCAAAGGAGTGTCAAACTAGGTGTGCAATAAGACCTATTGTCATGTATCAGGTTACCCTGAGTCAAGCCTAAAACACATTATTGGATTTGTTACTCCTAGGTACATTTTTGCCAGAACCACGTCCACTTGTAGTATCCAGATAGGGATGTATTTCTAGGAATATCCTCATAATCTCTTCCTTACCAAAATTTTGAGATGTTCTTGTATACTTATCCTCAAAGTCAAACTTAGGGATTTTTTCCCTAATCAACGTTTTCTATATCTAGTTTCCATGTTTTCAACTAAACTTCCTTTGATACCAACTGTAACACCCTGACCTCAATTGCCTAGAGTTGGTGCATTATTTTATTACATTTTAATGATTACAAGAAATTCGTATCCCAAAGGACCGAATAGTTTAATAGTTTTGGAAGACTAGATATATACATAATTTCAACATTACAACTTGAAATGAAATACAATATAGAAAATTCATTAGTAACTCCCATAACTCCTAGATTATCCCTACAAGTCATTCGTAATACACTTATTCTCATCCTGGGGAAATATAAAACATAAGAATGGGATGAAATTAGATGCTTAGTAATGGTAAATAATACAACGGAAGTAATCATAAACATAAACACTAGGCATGATGAATAACTAAATATGCATGCCTTTAAAAATAAACATGGTCATAATATGGTAAGAATAAAAAATGATTAAATAATGCCATAAAATATAACCATGGAGATTATACTAGTCAAATAATAACATGGACTATCAATATTTAGTTTCATAATTATGTAATGCATAATTTCAGACATCATAATCATTTTGTTAAGGCTCTGTGCCAAGACCATATGTAAACGGGTAAAAACCCAAACTAGTTTGTCTCATGAGACCTACCAATGCATAGAGGGGATATAGTGGGACCCAACCCTCAAATAATAAGGAAACTTCATTCCTCATATGACCATGGATAAACATGAACAACATATTCATTCATATTGAAACTAACATATGAAATGTAAATAACTTTTCCCAATCATTAAACATAAACACTAATCATTCAGAGTAATATGATGAATGGTATAAAGTTAGCACATTCATAGTCAAACTAATCATAAACCATTAAATAAAATATGGCATAGGATATCATAAAATATTAATCCTAATTAAATATAATAATCAACAAGAGTGTTGAAATATATGAAAATACTCTTATAAAACCATCGTATAATTCTTGATAGAAATAATCTTTTATTTTTAAAAGAAGATTTATTTGGGAAAAAACTTTGTATAAAAACAAAAGTTAACAAAGATATTTTTTCATAATAAAATTATTTATTTTATAAAATTAATGGTTAATAAAAATATATTATAGAGTGACCTTGAAAATAGGTAATAATTAGAGAAGTTCCCTTGAATTGGGTTTATTTATCGGGAAAAATTTTTGAAAGATCCTTTTAAAACATGTAACTTCCCATAAAATCAAGAAGGATTATAGTTGGTACATATATATATAACATTCACAGATAATTTATGAAGAGTAAATAAGAATAATTATGAATTTCATTGGGGTAAAGAGAAAAAAATAGTAACCTATAAGAAAACGAAGGTTCGGGTAGAAAACTCTTACCTTATGTCCGGACGTGTTCTACACTTAACATTAACATCCTAAATAATCAAATTAATTCTATTAATTAATTAATTAAGAACCTTATATACATTTATTTGATTCTTTATAGTTCTATTAAGTTCATTTATGTCCTTATTGATAAGTTATATGATAGAATTTTGTTGTTCTGGAGTGTTTGTTTCCTTGATTTTAGGATCGGTTTGCTTGATTTGAAGTAATGGAGTTCATTTAAAATTGGTATAATTCTCCAGAATTGAAATTTCATGTTGTTAATGAGAATAAATAATTGTAAGTGGTTATATATATCATTTGGTTATATATTATGAGGATGGATCATTCGATAATACATTTAGTGATAATCAATTAGATTGTGACAGTGGGTATTGATCATAATGAACTTATCTTGTATTATCGCTTGGTATTATGTAAATATGTTACATACATAACATAAAAAAGGTTTTAAAATTAATTTTACAATATTTTTCAACCATTAAAATGGTTTAATCAATATCCTTGAAGCATAAATTGAAAAACAAAATGTCGTTTTCCATGAAGGTTGTAAATCAGCACTTCCTGGATGGTGATTTCATTTTTAAAATAAAAAGAGAGAGTAAGGAGATTGATGATGGTTATTCCATTAACATGATATAATTATAGTATATAATTTATATTGTAGTTATAATCATCATTTGGATAGAGGATGTGAGGATATAATAATAAAATAAAATAAATTGAAAGGAAATTAAAAGAAAAGGAAGAGGATTTACCACTTGAATTAACCTCCTTGAGAACCTCCTTAAGGGAAGTGGTTTTGGTATTTTGGAAAGACCAAGAGATCCTAGATGTGGGGAGATACTATGTAAGAGTATTTTGGTAGAACTTTGATAATATTTAAGGATTATAGGAGTGAGGAGAAGAGGGAGTGAGGGGTGGTTTTATAGTGGAAGATAGGGGTGATTTTTTAATATCTTATTCATTATTTTATTATTTTGCTTATGAAAATAAATAGTGTTGATTATTGTGAAAACAAATAATAATAATTTTATGTGAGTTAAAACCAAGTGTTCATAAATCATCCATACATAACCTATGACTCAATAAATCATGTATTTTCCATTTATCGTTAATTATCGTATTTTACTATTCACTAAAAATTCAAGTATTTTAGAAAAATCTTAAAAATTCACCATAACCATTTTTTGAAATGTAGAATTCAATAATTCACTCCATTTTATCAAGATAATTTTCTAAATATTTGAAATTTAATTTTTAAATAAAATCATTATTTACTTGAAAAATATAGATTTTCAATTTAAAACTAATTTTATAATACTTTCAAAAATTAAATGAGGTCTTATAAAATTATCCTAAAATCATAGGACAAAAAAATATTTATTTGGGAATACATTTTATGAAAATTAATTTTATTTTAAATAAATTTATTAATTAAAAATTGTAATTAAATATTTATTAATCACAGAAATACCAACACTTAATTATTAATATTTAAACTATTCACTCTCATTCATAAGGTGCCTAAATTTTATTTGTACTTACATGGGTGATGTTACTATTCATAAGGGTCATATTACTATTCATAAGGGTAATTACTATTCATAAGGGTCAGGTTACTATTTACCAAAAATGTAAGTTGATCCTATCAGACTCTAAATAATTTACTGATCACAACGGTGTATGTACATTTTTTGAAATTCAAAACACAAAAGTAGAAAAATTATGTCTAATGGATATGTTATAAATATGTTCTATAAATAAAAAAGTGTTTGTTTTTTAGAAACTCCATGTTTCATTCATTCTATATAAAATTTATTTACAAATCCTTGGGGTGCTACAGGAGACCCATAACTATGTGACCCACCTACATGACCCGCCTGGGCAACCCATACTTGGACGACCCATACCAAGACGAACTATACCTAGGTGAGCCACCTAGGATACCCACCTAGGCGAACCACGTATGTGATCTCATTGTTCCATACTACGGGGGATGTGCCCCCAACCTCCACTCAGAATTAGTGTCGGGCTATGGTTCCAACCCTCTAGATCAAGGACATTTATGGTTATGCCTTATACTGCCTTCATGCCCAACCCAAGAATACCATGATTTGAGATACTCCTATACACTCCCTAAAATACCTTGAGTCAACATATACCTCTTGGTTCCTTTCTTATGTTATGAGTTGATATTATCTTCTTGGATTCCTCGAGTAACTCTAGTCGATAAACTCCTAAAGAAACTCCAGAAACCTCATCACCTTACTCCAATTCCAGGTTGAACTTGACGACCATACTCCTTAGGAATAAGCTCCAAAAAAATTAGGGAATCCTCATTAGGAATAATCCCCAACCAATTTTATGTCATCCCTCCTAGATTAATCCCCTAGCCTTTCTTGTAATAGGTTTCACCCATGCTTATCTATGCCTCTCGGCCACTGGATCAGAGAGGGGATGGAAACTTAAGCCCTCTCCACTCTCTCCTTATTCCATCCCTCCTCAGTCTCCATACCATAGACCTATTCTAGGGTAAATTGAAGATAGGGAGGTTCCATACCCTGGGACTCTTCCTCTATCATCTTGGGGTAGAAGATATGGGTTCACTTAACACCTCATCCCTCTTTCTTTGGGCTTTGTCTCCATGTCCACCTGCAGACAAAAGAAGATCATGTGGTACCTTATATAATTTTCTTCCTCTTGTTTCTCACATAAATCATGACCCACGTGGTCTTAGAGGATAGTGTTGATCATGACATCTTCATGATCCATGTCATTGATTGAACTAAAATAACTCTTATTCCTGTAACAATCAGGATATGTAGGATGCCCACTTAGGGACTGAGCTCCATGGTAATCCTCCTCATGAGTAAGCCCCAATCATATTCCCCTTAATCCAGGAATCCTCATTAAGAGTAAGCCCCGAAAAATTCCTTCAAATCACCATGAGTTGACACTCCTCATAGTCCCTTCTCAATGGGTATCCTTTTTAGGAATAAGCCCCAACTTATCCTCTCAAAGGTTCATAATCCCCTTCCATACCAACCAAACTATGTGGGATTTGATTCTCATTAATGTGGGATGTGTAGGAAGCCTCCATGAGTTCCAAACCCAACATCCTAAATTGAAATTATTCACTCTGGTTCACTTTCCCAATAGAGTTTAATTCTATTTGGAAATCCATCTTCCTTCTAGGTTCCCAGTTCCGCTTCGACATAAGCCTCGAATCAAACTTTGAAAAGCCATTTTCCACCTAGGCATCATTGCCACGTGATTTTAAACTGTATAGCTAGGTCCTTATCACATAACCTTAAAAGGTAACATGTGACCCATTAATTGTCACCTAACTATGTGGGTTTAGATTCCTTTCGCAAGGATATGTAGGGAGTCCATTTATGGGTTTGATCCCAACATCAAAACAACTTTTGTCTCCTAGGATGACAATACACTTTAGAGTTCCTTTTGAGTGGCTAGAAAACTAGAATCGTCATAACGATGACCAAATAATATATAAGTAGTATGAGAGAGGATACCATCAATGGGGAAACTCATATACATACAGACATCTCTATTGATGAAGAACCTTGGATACATACAGATGATTTTTGATTCCATATGTGCTAATAATTGATTACTAATTCCAGGGAAACCCATGTCATACTTGGGAATTAATAAAGGATTCATGAGCATATCTTAAATTTATAAGAGAATCCCGGAGTAGGAAAAAATTCCCCCCAAAAGGGTGTGATGATCCCCTCCCATTATCTCAACCAATGTGAGTTCTTAATCATCGTTGGTCAAAATCCCTAATGAGTGCCTGCCTTTAGAATGTAGGCCCTTTTGAATACGAAAACATTGGGTGTTTCTGGTTCCATGAACAAAGACGATGGAAACCATTCGGAAATAGTGAATCTGAGATGAATGATTTCATAAAACTCAAACCCCTACAATCAATCATCTAGAAAATAATTCTTCAAGGGGGAAACAATCCTCTTATATGGTGTTGGGACCACTGTGATTCCCTCAACATGAATTTATTACAAATTAAATTTTTATTTGTCTTCACGAATTTCACTATCACTCTAATACCAATTGAAGGTATTGGGTCATGTAGCGGAAGCAGAAGGATCGATGATTTAAAAAAATATCAGCGATTGATGTAACTACATCATCGTCAGTTTATCGTAGCCTAGTATAACTATCATGGATCCCGCATGAATAATTTTAAGCACAAAAATAAAATGAACAATTACCTCTTTCGATCTAAATCCGTATTCATCAATCATTCTTCGGCAGTGACTATTTCCCAAAGAAACTGAAGCCAGATCCCTCTAGATCATCCAGACATGCTTCGAAAGTCCATGGGAATGTTTTCATTAAAATACCCAAAAAATAGATCTACAGCCCCCTTCAACTCTTAAATGGTGGATTATCCAAAATAAATTAAAAAAATAAGGCCTTTGGGCCATTCCGGAAGCTCTCGGGGACCCAAATATTTATTTTCCACTTAATAAGTAATAAACGACGTGTTATGACCAAATAATTAGGTTATAAATGTCATTTAAATTTTTATCACTTTCTTGCAATATAATTAAATATATTATGTGATAAAAGAGAGCCATTAACTCAACCTGTCCATCCCATAAATATTAAATGAAAATTAAATAATATTCATTCGTATATTATTATCCCATGTATTCACTTAATGTTTTATGAATAATTTTAATAAATAAATTCAATACCAATTATTCTAAACTCAAATAATATGGATTTTTTTATTCTTGGTGATCCTATATTCTTGGACACCCCTGAACCTTAGTGGTGGAGAACATCATGTCCTAAACACCTATTCATTATAATAGGGAAAACTTTTGAATACTTTAAGTGTGTGGCCTTTTAGAGCCTTATCTCGATAGCAGTAAATATTATTCACATATCAGGAGCGGAGTCTAACAACTCATCAAGTCCTATATAGAGATATAGAAAATTAATATCAATGAAAATATTTCCTACGAACACATTCCATGAAATTTAATATCTTTATCTCGTGATATCTCATAAAGCAGGGTGCATACTTTGTGTCATCATCCTTTCTTGGTTTATTGTTTGTTAACCTAACTGGATATACTAACCTTCTTCTACCATGGTCATGGATTTAGTGAAAATATTATCATCCTCGTCAACTAGGCATGTGATATCACTTCCTTTTAGAAGTGAAAAAATATTTCTTAATTATTCAATAAATATAACATTGCCAATGACGCACCCAACACAAGATACCTTGCTACGACTTAAATGTCATGGTTTTTACCTTACATCAAAGTTAATGATCAAATAGTACACACTGATAATAATTTCAAGTTAGAAGGCCAATAAACGTGTTTTCAGATAGGAACTACCAATGATACCTGAAGCATATGGTGTTGTTATTGGCACGTTAGTCCTCATGAACTCATCTACTCGAGATCACCAAGTGAAAACTTCATGAGGAGAAGTCTCGATGATTATGATCCCCCAGCACCTGATAGGACATATATTTAAGATTAATGTCATTGGATCTTAAGGTTTTCATTCTAGACTGAGAACTGCTATAAACATTTGATATGATAAATAATATAAGGACATTACTATGTAAATAGTGGACATAGAAATATCAACACTATTATGGTAAGAGTAAATCATGAATAAATCACTATATACATGATATGGTGATCAAAAAATATTGTTTAAGTTGGGTATAGAGCACCCACTTTTACAACAAAGGTGGTATTTTCATCTCAAGTGTGCTCTACGTTCCTGAGTTAGGTGCAAAGAGTTTGAATCCCCATTTCCATAATATGAATAGTGTTCAAGTTTGGTGGGACTCGAAAGAGTGGAAATTAAACGTATTTATATTCATCATAGAAAATAAAACATTCTCATTGACACAAACCAATTCAAACCCTTTATCAGTGCATTTTTTAGCACTGATAAAGGTCCTGATTGCACGTGTGAGACCCAAATTGAAATAGAACAAGTTCGGCTGCTTCATTATAAATGATTCTACCACATCACAAGTTCAGAAGCCTATTTTGGGGATTAGTGAGGAAAAGAGGACCCGTGAACTGCAGGCTTTGCGGGTATGGGGAGGATGTGGGGCGGGGCGGGCCTAAAAATTTTGTCCGTTTAGAGGGCGGGCCAATGTGGGTTGTGCCCGCGCGGGGGCGGGCCAATGCGGGTTGAGCTCGCGCGGGTGTGGGATTGCCCGTGGGCCTCATTTAAAAAAATATATATTATTTTTACAATATATGTTTCTTTAACATTTTAGTTTTTTTAATAAAAAATCATGGTTAAACAGTGACATATGATTTCTGACCGTAATGATCATATTAATTCATCATTTATTCACATGTGAATTTTAAATAGGTCTATATTTATTGTTTTAATATGATATTATATTATTTCTATAGTAATTATTAATCATATTCACATGGTGTGTCAAACCATCTCTCAAAAAATGGAACTCATCGCCCCAGCACATGGTTTTAATTCTATAAGAGTTATTATAATCATAATATTTTTTAGGTCGATTTAATTTTGTTATTATTTAATTTTATTTTGTTATTAAGAGAATAGGATAGAACCTCATGGAAACCCTAACATCTTTCTCTGAAACTGATCGTTACCTGGAAAGACTTCATTCATTCACAGGTTTAGCTATTCACATCACCACACAACCAGCATTATCATTCATTATCTCTCACTAATCACTCACTTACTTTCTATCACAACAGTTCACCACCACATCGGCGTCACCGCATGCCACCATTAACTCACATAAAATTGTTCCATCGCATCCCTTAAAACTCTAGTTATTGTTAATTCATATTTCTCCCCACAAATTCTATTAAAAATGATAAAAAATACAGTATTTAAAAGATTATAAATGGTATATTTTTTTGTAAATGTGGGTAAACCAGCAGGCAACCCGCGGGTTTATGTGGGGTGGGGCAGGCTTGAAATTTTTTGTTCGCATTATATGTGAGATTTTGCGGGCAAACCCACACGGGCTCAAACCCGTGCGGGCTTGGCCTGCCCCACCCTAACCCGCCCGTTTCGCATTACTAGTAGGGATAGGCTCCCGCATACACTTTCCACACACATGCATATGGGCCCCTTCATGGGCCCGCATGGGACTTTCCCACCATCATATGTACGGTTGGGTCCTACATAACTCGGTCCCCCAGCCCCACTATTTGGGCCTATACATGGTCCGACCCGCGAGCATGCCCCATTTTTTTAAACAATAAAAAAATAATTATTAAAAATATTTAAAAATTTAAAAAAAAATTAAAATTGAAATAATTAAATAAATTAAAAATAAAATGAATAAATTAAATAATATATTAAATAATTTTTAATTAAATAATTATTAACAAATTTAACAAATATATATATATTTCAAATATTAATATATAGTATATAATAAATATAGATATATATAATGAATAAATTGAAATAATTAACAAATAAAAATAAAAAAATGAGTAAATCAAAAAATATATTAAATTTTTTATTAATTATATAATTATTTATAAAACTGAATAAATTTAATATACATATATATGATTTATAAATATTATTAAATAGTATATATTAAATATAGATATATATAAAATGAAAAAATTGTAATAATTAAACAAAAATATTAAAAATGAATAAATTAAAAAAAATATTAAAAAAATTATTAATGAAACAATTATTAATAAAACTAAATAAATTTAATATATATATATATATATATATATATATATTAATTATAAATAGTAATAAATAATATATATTAAATATAAATATAAAAATGAATAAAATGTAATAATTAAAAACATATTAACGTCTAATTCGTTTTAATGGTTTTTAAACAAAATTATTCATTAATACATTTAATATTTTTAATATAGAATTGTAAACATATATATATATATATATATATATCAATATATATAATATTTCCTAAAATATTATTTATATAATAAAAAATATTTATTATTGCATTAAATAAGTCATATATTTAGTGAAGAATGGTTTATAATTAAAAAAACAATATTAATTGAAAATATTGAATTATTGTATCAAGTAATGGATATTTAATTGAATGTCGTTTGATTTTTCAATTTAACATATATCAAACATGTGTTACATTGATTTCACAGATACATATATGTAATTAATGCATTTTTATATACAACGCATACACACATAATATTCTATAATTTATTCAATTTTTAATATTCATTTTATAATTATATTTATGAACAGAATATATTTAATATATATTACATTTCTAATCAGTAAATTTTACATTTTGATATTTTTAATCAATATATATTATTTATTAATTTTTTATATTTTCAAATTTATTAATTTTTAGTATTATTTATACATTAATAATATTAAATATTTTTTAATATTTTTTATAATTTATTCAATTTCAATTTTTCATTGTTCAATAAGTTTATAATTTTATCCCTTTTCAATATTGATTTATACATGTTTATTCATTAACATTTAATGTTTTTAATATGGTTGTAATTCATATAATTAATTTGTATTTATTTCCATTTTAACATATATAAATATTCATTTTTATTTTTTTAAAATTTTCTATATAATTAATAATAAATTATTCATTATCAAAATTTATTCATTCTTATTATTATTTATTAAATTAATAAACGCTATATATTATATAATGTAATTGTTCAATTTAACATATATCAAACTTGTATATAGAAATATATATATATATATATATATATATACATTAATTTCACTAACACAAATATTTACATAATTAATGAAATATTATATAGAAACACATACACCTGATAAATATGTAATTTATTCGAATCTTAATATCCAACGAGCCTGTACCCGAGTGGTAAGGGCTCCTGATTGGCATCCAAGAGACCCAGGTTCAAAACCGGGTGGAGGTGAATTTTCGGGTACTTAGCAGAACTATAGAAGTACTGTAGCAGTTACTGTTCGGTACTATAGCAGCCGAAACTATTCACCTGATTTGGGCCTTTGGGCCACCAGTTTGGGCCCACGGGTCTCCAGGGCCTTCGGGCCACAGGGTCTTCGGGCCACAAAAGACCATAGAGTAGCCCAGTTCACAAATAATAGGCCCCAAATGAGGATCAAAGCAACAAGAGTAGCAGCCACTAGATGTAGAGCTAACCGGATTAGAAGAATAAGAGGGTATGGCAGCTGTCATCGAGACTAGGCACCGTGCAGCTTTGTATGGGGCAATGCTAGCCGATCATAAATGCAAGGTGAGGAGCTAGGTGATCAATGACGCAGAATATGGGGAGGGGCAGTTCAAGTGGGTTGGGCCTACGGGTCATGTATTAGGCATGGTATGCCTCTGGGCCTTCGGGTCATGTATTACAAGTCAGTCGGACCATGTGCCTTGGGCCTATGGGTCATGTACGGGTTCCCCTTAAACCCTTAAAAGGGGGATTATCCATAATAAAATATAAAAGAAGGTCTTCGGGCCATTCGGGCTATTCAAATCTTAATATTAATTTTAGAATTTCATTTAGTAAAATAATATATTTAATATATTATGTTTTTAACTACTAAATTTTATTTATTTATTTAAAATATTATTACAATTAGTATCATTTATTCATCTATAAATATTTTTAAAGTGTACACATTTTTAATTATTCAATTTCACTCATTTTTAACATTCATGCATTAAAATTATATATTCATTAATAATGTTAAAAATATATATATATAAAAATATTTATAAATAAATATATTTATAAATGTATATTTACTATATTTATAAAATTATATATTTATAATTATAAATAATTAAATATTTTTAAAAAGTGTTTATATAATTATATATTTAAGCAATTATGAAATTATAATAAATATATATTATAGGTACTTAGGGGAACAATTACAATGAAACATATAAATGCAACACACACAACCCGAAAGGACGGGTCAAATCCCCCAAAGGGATAACCCACCCCTTTTTTATGGCTTGAAGGCACTCTAGACATGAAGTCCATTACAAAGCCTGTAGCCTGCTTCTTAGCACTTGCAGCTATTTTTTGGCTTGAAAATCATTACTATGTGGGTCCACCACCTCAAGTTTCCCCAGTCATTGTTAACACTGCATGTCCACCTAAGGAGTCATCCCACTGTTGTTTCCTGACTCGCGCCACCGCCATGCCATGGCCGCTATTTTCCACCGCCCCAATCATAATTTTCTGCTACCCGAATTTGAACCCAGGTTTGTGATGCAAGATTAAATGGTTTTTATTACCACTAGGCTGCAACACCAACTGCAAAATTATAATAAATATATTTAAATAATGAATATATTTACTATATTTATATTTATATTTATATTTATATTTATTTATTAAATATATATATATATATATAATTATATAAATATATATAATGATATAAATATATATAATTATATAAATATATTTATAATTATAAAATTATAATAAATATATTTAAATAATGAATATATTTACTATATTTATATTTATATTTATTTATTATATATATAGTGAAATAAATACATATAATGACATAAATATATTTATAATTATAAATAAATAATAATAAATATTTTTATATATATATTTATTTATAAATATATTTATAAATGGATATTTACTATATTATTAAAATTGTATATCTATAATTATAAATAAATAAATATAATGTTTTTTAAGTATTTATATAATTATAAATAAGTAATTATATATTTAAATAATTATAAAATTATAATGAATATATTTAAATATTGAATATATTTTATAAATTTATATTTATATTTATATTTATATTTATATTTATATTTATATTTATATTTATATTTATATTTATATTTATATTTATATTTATTATATATATATATAATTATATATATATATACGTTTATAATTATATACAAATATTTATAAATATATTTACAAATATATTTATTTATAATTATAATTATAAATATTTATTGGTGCTAATGTTTTAGCATTGATAAAGATATATCTTTATTAACTCTTATTATTTTAGCATTGATAAAAACCCCTCTTTATCAGCACTTTTTTAGAAGCGTTGATAAAACTCTCCCCAATATTTTAAAATGACTCAAACTGAACTGATTTTCGTCACACTGCTCATGCTCTCACGGAATCCCATAGCTATCGTTGCTCCCCATAGACCTTCTCTTAGATGAATTAAGCCTCAAATCTAAGTCATGTTATTTTTTATCCTCCTCTCTCATTTCTTGCTTATTGAGGTTCAGTAGTGTACGATAGTGCAACGTTATCTTTTCTCAGTGGTCTCATGGTTCCATGTTTAGGGTATCTACTCCTTCTCCTTTATTTTATCCTCTATTCATGTTCTTATTTATCTTCCCTCTGTACTTCACGTTATTGTCTACACCCTAATTGGGTTCAGGTTCAACATTTTTAATGTCTCAATCCGTAGGGTTTTCAGGTTCTATTTAAGAGCAATGTATCATAATTTTTTAGGGACCTTCTTCATCTGTGTGTGTTCCTTGTAGGTGATTCCATGTTTCCTCCTTTTTCATAACATATCTTGGATTCATTAATTTTTTATCAAGCTTTCTTTAAGAATTATTAGTATTTTGTGAGTAATAGTTAGGGTTACATAGAAACTTACAAGATTTAAAAAATTGTTTTGTTTTAAAAAAGAGGTTTTAATGTTTTAAAATTAAATTTAATTTAAATTTGGTGGTATATGTTTTTTATATATCTTATTAAATGACTAAATATATTCGTTTAGGGATTTTTAATATTTGAAATGGGTTTAGTGTGTTATATGATTTAGTACAATGTTTTTTTTTGAGGTTAACATGTAATTTAATTTTGGATTTTTTTACATAAAAACCTTGTAGATTCCCTCTCCAATTATCTATAATTTATGTATTTGGACATTCATGTTCTTTTTATGATGATTCATACTAGTTTTAATTATAATAATCATTATATGGTTTAAATTTTATTTTGGAAAACAAATTCAATTTTAAAATGTTGTTAAATAAAAGGGGATTTTCAATGTTTATTCCTGATAAATGTTCCAATGGATCGTTTGGTACTTTAAAAAGAGAGTTATGAATTATATCATTTTTAAAAGGTTTTCAAATATAGGATTATCAAATATTTCTATTTGTATTTAGTATAGAGGCTCATTTGAAACCTTCATTAAATAACTCCCATTTCATTAAACCATTTTTACCCTTATTCTAAGCCCATTGGTCTTGTTTATCAGTGAATTGTATATTGACATGGTTGATGGAATTACATGATTATATATATATATATATAGTATTAGAATAAAGGGTGTTTTGGGATGTGGGATAGGGTTATATTAATTATAAATTTAACCTCACTTCTCATCAACTGCTTCATGGGAATCCTAGGAATATTAGTGTGAGATTGAGGTAAGATTTTTATCTAGTAATTATTATTTTAAATAAAGGCTCTTTGGAAAGGGATAGTCCATTTGGGTTAGAGTTTTTATTGATTATGGTTTTCTTGAGGGATGTGTTTGATAATAGAGGATTTTTAATCAAGAAATATATCTTGAAAATCTAAGGAAAAGGATTTTGGGTATACTCTAAAGTGTTCTTTATGTATGTGAATTACATTAAGAATGTTGAATTTATAATTGTTTTATTAATTTGTTTTGAACCTGTTATAGTTGAAATGTTTAAGTGATTCTCAAGTTCTTCTAGGACTTTAGCATCATGTACAGATACCACATATACCTCATGGGCCTACAGGTCATGTATGGTTCTCCCTCAACCATTTAAATAGTATTATCAAAAATAATAAAAAATATGTATGGCCTTTATGATTTCGGAGTATATGTATAGTTTTCATGTATATATCTAAATTTTAGGATTCCCATGTATAGTAATTTCAAAAACTATTGCTTTTTATTATAAAGGATACTTAGATTATTTATTAAATGATTCTTATTATGAAATAAAATTTTTTAAATAAATATTTGAAGTTGGTTGTTGCTTGAGTTAAATTATAAATTGGATTTTTAAAGTGAGGCAACGTAATTACTATTGAATATAAAGTTTCATTTTCATATATTAAACTGATTATTATTTTTATATATACATAAATTTTTATCTAATGAGATATTTTAATAAGTTTTTAAGTGTTTATAAATTATATTTATGGTTTCATTTCTTGTTTTTAAATTTTTATTCATAATAAAAAGGTTATAAGGATTTTAAAGCTGAAATTTTCTTTGTTTCTATAGTTTAAAAGGTTTTCTTGGAAATTAATGAGTTTCCTTATATTTATCTTAGTTCAAAGTTTATCTAATTTTTTTGTCTTAAAATTATAATGATATATTAAAATCAAGGTATTTGATCACTTGTGATCTTTTTCTCCCCCTCAAACATCTTAGTTTATTTTTAATTTTTCCAAATGGTTTGAACAACGCATGTGTGAAAGCAATCTTATTTGTCCTATATCTACATAATTATTTTTCCGCTCAATCTCTCTTGCCTCGATTTATTTTTTTTTCACCCTCCCTCTTTCCTTCATGATCATTTTCACTCGTTTATAATTATTTCTCACTATGATTGTATAGAGATCCTAGTTGTGTACTGCAAAAAACTCTACCCACTTATCATGTGAGGTGGTGACTATAAATGATTAGTAGGTAGATTTTTTTCGATGCACAGTTGGTCATCAACTCAAAGTACCGAGTATCCATCCTGCTCCCATATTCCACCAAATATATCTTTCCTTAATCCATTTTTGGTTCACCCTCTCCTATCCTTTACGTTTATTGTCACTCATTCATCATTATTTCTCACTCTGAATTCAGGAAACTTCTAACCAATTTTTTTTAAATGTTTATTATTGGAAAGTATTTGTGGTGTTTTTAAGGAAATTGAATAGAGGTTTTGGATATTGTAGTATATGTGAAATATACCTAAGATTAATGATTCTACTATTTTTGAAATATGTGTTCATGAGTGGGTTATAGTAGAAATATATTATTTTTCATTCTCATAATACATGGTTTAGAATAATCTATAGAAAAAGAGAGTAACATGAAATCCAATTTCACTTCTATCGTCAATAACAGTTTTATCCATTGGTTTCATAAAATTCCAAGATCCTTGTCCATGTTTCAAAATCCAGGATCATATGACCTTGAATGTTTTGAGGAAAGATATTTTTACAAAAATTTATAAATCCAGGTTTCAATTAAATTGAAATAAAGATACAAGAATTTACAATGGAATCTTTCCATCCAAAAATAAATAAATTTTGTTTTCTAATATATTTATTAGTGATGATTATATTAATATATATTTTTAAGTGATTCAATTGAGTAATAAATCTATTTTATTAACATTGTTAATAAGATAATTTATAATTATATTTGAAATAATGATTTCAAAGCCCTTCATTTATGATGTAAATTATATCATAACATAGTAAATGGGAATAAATGAGAGAGGAAAAATTAATGATTCAAGTGGATACCTATCATTGGTAACATGTGTCTACTAACAAGAGGCGGTCACCTGAACATTCCCACTCCTTTAAATCTCTACTAAAACTGTCAATGAAACACCACCTAGCCCACCATATACAATGGTAAGAAATTAATAAACACTAACTCATCCCACTTGTTGGACTCCCATCAAGAAAGGTTATAGAAACCATCATATAATTACTGCTTTTTTGTCCCACACAACATCAAATCAAGAACCTTTACAAATAACCATGTGTTCACCCCAGGTTGTTTGTTTTCATGTCACCATTGTGTAAAATTATAAATTCTTAGGAATCATAACTGATAACATTCATATGTTTGATTCCCCTTATTATTTATAACTTTATCCTTTGATTATTAATATCTTATGTATATTTATTTATTTAAAAAAAATTAATATTTAATGAACTTAATAGGATGGATATGAATCCAAAAAGGATGCACACTAATCATATGAAAAGAGTTTGAAGATAGAGTTAAAGAGTTTATCAAGTTTTCAATAGATCATGCATACGACCCTTCTCAAATCCTTTATCCAAGATTACATTCTTACTATTAAAGACAAATTAGTCTAGAAGAGTTGGAAGAACATTTTATTTTTCACGGAATAGATTAGAGCTACAAATATTGGACTGAACGCGGGGAAAAAATAAATGTTCACACCGATTAGGATGATACTATGGTTTATGAATCATTTGATATGAATACCAGTGTAAATGATGATGGAGATCATATGTAATAAATTATAATGGAAATTGAAGATGACATTTTTGATAGTCCAAAGTTGTTTGAGAATTAAAATAGTTTTTCTAAGAGTCCATTTTATACCGATTGTACTAAATACACAGCATTGTCAGATTTATTGAAGTTATATAATTTGAAAGGAGACTGCAGATGGAGTGACTTCAGCTTTACAGAACTACTTGGTTTCCTGAATGATATGCTACTAGAATAAAATAAAATTCCTTGTCAAAAATATGATGCTAAACGAATGATAAATTCAATGGTAATGA
The DNA here is from genome assembly GCA_963277665.1 of Viscum album. NCBI lineage: Eukaryota > Viridiplantae > Streptophyta > Magnoliopsida > Santalales > Viscaceae > Viscum > Viscum album. The sequence continues at coordinate 758,881,093 of OY728119.1, read as the reverse complement.
TCTCTAAATATATATATATATTTGTCTAAATTATTTAATATTGTTTCTCAAAGACCATAAATCACTCATAAAATTACCTAAGTGTGGTAAAGATCGATACAAGAAAGATAAATCAGTTACTTTTAAAGTTGGATGGTACTTTCCTATCATTACATAGTTTATAAGACTATATGGATGTTAGGAAACCATGAGACAATTAACATGGAATTCAGACACAAGAATTAAATATGATAAATTATGGCATCCCGTAGACTCTCCTCAATAGAACAAAATTGATTACAAGTACCCTGAATTTGGAAATGATATGAGAAACCTCCATATTTAATTATATATATATGGAATAAATCCTTTTGGTGTACAGAGTAGTACTCATAGTAAATGGCCAGTCATGTTGGTAAATTATAACTTTCCACCATATTTATGCATAAAGCACAAAATACATTATGTTGTCTCTGTTAGAGTTGGTTCCCTAGAACCAACTATTTGTACTTTGATTACATGAATATTTAATGTATTTAAATACTAAACATATTATTACATACTGCATGACTATGATGTAATAATGTCCTAGAGTTTTTGTTTCATTGATAAGGTCATGCAAGTTCTCCATTATTATGAGACCCTTGAAATTATATAACAATATTCTTAAAAAAAATTCTGCATTTGGATGACATACTATGATGGGACACATAGCATACAGACCGTCAGGTCTGAGTACTCGTAAGCATATGAGACTTCCTCTCATGAAGTTCACAGTTGATAATCTCCAAGACAGAAGATTATGAGAACAGACCCACCAGTATGAATTCTGCATGTTTTGGTGTCATCAGATATTCCTATCTACGAGCATGTGTAATGATCCTTAGACCTTAATATTTTCATTAATACGTGCCCCGACTCATGCACTTTGATTTACTGATGAAAATTGCCATGAAAATAGTTGGCAGGAAGTAGGGTACGTTGGGTGCATCACAAGTGGCATGTTATTAATGGAAAAATTGAAGAACAATTTCTCCCATCCATTTATGGAAGTTGATATCTCATCCCTTTGATTAAAATAGAATCATCGTGTGAAATTCCATTGCCATGGTATAATGACGAGTTTATTTATGGTAGTCAAAGAACAATTTATCAAGCATAAAGGTTGACGACATTATCATGAAACCATATTGATGGCATATTGAGACAAAGGTATTATATTACACAGTGAGCGTTCGTGTGTGGATATCATTGTTGTAACATTAAGTTCTTTATCTTGGGTGCCTTGACCCATTGTCAGACAGTACTCTTGGACTTTAGGAAAGCCTGCCTAATACCAATGAGACAAAATCCTAGAGGGTCACAAACTAAGTGTTTCTGGTTGTCTTGGTTAAATTCTATTTGAATTTAATTAATAAATATTATTCTCAAGATAGTGGAATAATTTTATTCAAGTTAAAATGATTGCATAAATTAAATAAATATTTATTCATAGGATTGTGGGTAAAATATATTTATTTAATTTATTGAACATTTAAAAAATATTTTTTAGGAGTTTGTAAATAAAATATTTATTTAAGAGAATAATTTATTTATTTATTTATTCATGTGTTCAATAAATGGAATTAGAGTTCGAACGGATGAAGGCTGGTCTGGTAGTAAAATAATTATTCTGAATATGGTAAATAATTATTTAACTAGTTGGCACAAATTAAAATAATAATAATGCTGTTATTATTTGGTGACACGGAATTTTATTTATAATTTTGTTTTGCACAAGTGGGCACACCATAAATAATGACGAGGTATTATTATTAGAAGCATGGTTTTTATCTAAGGTTATGAATATATTTAATTGCTGTTACACAATTAAATATTGTAACTGAAGTCCCATGTTGATAAATAGACACGTGCGTCTATTTTTTCATGTACCGAACTGCATGCCTAGTGAATTGAGAATTATTGAGCTGAATAATTTCTCTCTCTAATTCTCTTCCCAGCCCTCTAAAGAATGAGAGATGTTCTTCAAGTCTGAAGAACAAGTGATCAAGAAAGATCGATATAAGACACTCGCTTTGTCGCGCTAGCACCTGTATAATGAGTGGTGCCAATCGAATGCCATTAGAGCGCGTGTGGATCACCGTTAGAGGGATTCTATTTTGGATCCTTGCAAGTGAAATGAGATAATACAGGGGGTCATTCCAGACGATCAACATCATCAATGAAGAAAATACCGAAGATCCAAGTATTCTTTTCTTTGTGAAATTAATTAAATTAACTTAAAACATGATTTGCAAGATCCTCTCTAAAGGTTTCGAGACTCTTCTTTCTTTATCTAAATCTTTGATTCTATTCCAGGGAGACTCGCATTCATCATCGTATTGATCCTGGAATAATCATTGATCATGCTAAAAATTAAAGTTGGGAATGTCCCAACCACGCTTCTACTGCACCCAAAACCTCCAAAAGGTATCAATGCGGTTACATCATAGTTTATAATTATTAAAATAATTTGTTGATGATTTATGGTTTAATAATTTAGTTTGCCAATTCAAGTTAATCATTCTACAAATCTAAATCACAAGATCTATTCTTCCTCATTTATTTCTCATTCACCTTATATAAACAAACTTTTCTTTTAATTTTGATTAAAATAAAATAGAGGATCTCATCTGGAGGTGCCAAAGGTTCTTGGCCATAAAACACCAGAATACACGGCGTGTAGTTGGATTCACACGCCGTTTATCAAGGTTCAATGCATCGGGACTAGTCGGCTAAACCAAGTCATGTCATTGAAGTTTTTCTAAATCTTAAATACTTTGTGTGTTAACCAGGAATAGGTGGCACATGGTTTCTAGATTACTCATTGTGTGGCCCACTGGACACAGCATGTAGTCCCTTCGGGTTAGGGTTAGACCGTGTACCCCACACATGGCTTGCCCAGCTGAAAATCGTGTAACGCAGATACTATATGGTGTGTGGCCCACTGGACACACCGTATACTCCAAGGATTTCCAAAGAAAATATATATGTTGTATCCCCAGGTGTGTACTTTGAATATATGGTGAATGATAGTACACATCATGTAGTAGGAACTACAGGTCGTGTACTCATTCAAATTATGCAGATTTATTAAAATTTATTATTATATTATAAAAACCCTTGAGACATGTACAATGGTGCAGGTGTAAAGCTAGGGAACAACATGTGATTGGTGTTTTATATATGTATGTGTTTAATTTGACATCTGCATAGTGTTTATTCCTACTCATTTGGTAGTTGTGAATGGGAATTCACCAGGTTGCCTCCAAGATAGAAGTTTCATACAAACATAATTTTAAATGAATTTATTTGTTTAAAATTATGATGGATGAGAATCTCAAGAGAATTTAGAAAAAGGATTTAAGATAAAATGATTGATTAATTAAATATGAAAATTAATTGATTCAGACATGATTTATCTTAAACAAGAATGATTAATGAATTAAATGATAGTTTTGTTAAATACATAAATCGTTGCATGTATGTGGGTGATCATGAGTTAGACTAAGACCTTTGTATGTGATTGGTTTCCTTTTAATTTATTTATTAAATTAATTATTGGCTTGCGAGCCATCTCTCCTCATTAATATTCAGGGCTTGTGTGCCCATAGTTTCTTTTATGTAAACCCCTTTTTACCCCTCAACTATATGTGAGTTTAAAAGCACATGTAATGGATGGAACTCCCAAGCTATAGGAGATAGTTCAAGCTGGAGTCGAGATGAAACCAATCCCAAGAGATACAGAGGTGGACATGTGGAAAGCTGTAAACATGAACCCAAAAGGTTCAAGGTGTTTCTCCCCTAGGTTGGGGTTAGTTTATCAACTTCTAGATAAACTAACCATTAGAAAATCTCATGATCATTTCCTTTTCTTTATTTTTTTTATGTTAGTTGTGTGGTTTATCATTGTGGATGTATTTTCGCAATCACGTAATTAATGAATTTAACAATCATGCAAGATGGAACTAAAATAAACCAGGTTTATACATAAATATTATCAATACATGGTTAAGAACTTAAGTAAGTTCCACTTAATATAAACAATCATGTGATAATGATAATAATAAATTCACACATAAGAGATAATATAACCCTCAAATAAAATATTTAGTCAGACAAAGCCTTTCATTACTTTATTAAGGGAAAAACTCAATAAAACTATGTGTTTGACCAACCCTTGTTGGGACACTTACTTTTATATAGGAATCCCTTATAAAAGGTTTTAGGTTGAATTAACCATATTACATCAAGAGGAGTATCCCTTGATAGACTTGGTGTAGTATTCGAGGAAAGAGTTGAGGAAATCCAAAGTCAAGATTTCAGGATTGGGGAGTCCTCTCAACAAATCAAGGAGCTACAATCCCACAGTTGGCAAAGACCTTCCTACCTAAATACCTTCAAAAAACTTGACCAACTCTTGTTGGGGTTATACGAAAAGAAATATGGATCCTTGACACTATAATGTCATGGAAACTGGTCATTCCAATTTCAATGGTGAGGGTCATTGGGACTTGATAAAATAGTGGGAGACTTAAATTAATTTATTATTTCTTATAAAATGTAATCAAGAAAGTACTAATGATCTGCTCTTTTAATTGTAGAATAAAATGAAAAGCTCATCAACCACACTATCCCTACGATCAATTCAGGATAAATAAAACATCCTCACTAGTAGTAACTTCCAGGAATTGTTTAGACACCTTCAGGTTATCCTATTCCATGAACAAAAGTCTTATGTGTTGGAGTTAGCATTACCTAATTTGCCTACCAAATAGGAGATTGGTGAGTATTTCCTAGTCTATGAGAAACATATGAATGAAGTGGTAGGCATTCAATGTTTGATGATATCATAAATGTCTAGTGAGGTCATAAAGTCTCATGAAAACATGGATGCTTATAGCATGCTCAAGAACCTCTGTGGTATTTAAGAGGAGAGAGAAAGACAAGAAAGGTTTGATATATCCAAGGCACTCTTTTAGAGTAATCTTGGAGAGGGTGCCCCAGCTGGGCCTCATGTAGTCAAGCTCATTGGCTACATTGAGTTCCTAGAGGTTCTAGGGTTTAAAATCCCCGAATAACTGGGCACTGATCTCATTCTCGCATCACTCCCTTAGATATCCAACATTTTTGTTAATTTGAATATGAACAACATTGAGAAATCTCTATTTGATCTTCTTATCCTCATTCACCAAGTGGAAAAAGATATGAAGCATGAAAAGCCTTTTGTCCTTATGGTGAATAAGAGTAAAGGGAAGGTGGAGCACTTTAAGCCCAAAGTTTCTTCACAGCCTTCCAAGAAAAGGAATATCGAAGGATAGGTAAGGGAACAGGAGGCTGTTTGTTTCGCATGTGGCAAGAAGGGCCACCAGAAGAAGAACTGCACCCAGTCTAAAAGAAACAGGAAGCTTCATGTGCAATTGTTATCGAATACAATCTATATATTTCTAAAAATTGGGTATTAGATACATCTTGTGGTGCTCATATATGTATCCAAATATAGGAACCAAGTAGATTCAGGAAAATTGACTAAGGGGAGGTATATCTACAAGCATCCAATGGATCCATACTTTCTATTGTAGCTGTCAAAGAATGTCGCCTCATGTTTCCAACTGGGATGATCTTGGTATTAAAGGGTTGTTATTATGTGTCATCTGTTACTAGAAACATTATTTCTATATCTAGATTAGATATAGATAAAAAAATCAAGTTTGGAAATGAATGTTTCTTCTTTAACAAAGATAGAATTTGTTTAGGTAGGGAACATTTATACAATGGTATTTACGTGTTGGATTACACAAACCAAGTAATTGAAATTGATAACAAATATTCTTCACATGACTCATACCACACCCAACTTTGACATCACTGGCTAGGTCATGTAAATGATAAACGCTTGACAAAGTTACATCAAGATGGATATTTAGATCCTTTTGAACTAAAACCACTTTTTGTATGTCATGCATGTTTACAAGGCAAAATGACCAAATCCCAATTTGGTGGGAAAGGTGAAAGGGCTAAAGAGCTTCTTGAATTGGTTCATATCGATGTGTGTGGACCATTTCCAGTTAAAACAAGGGGATGGTACTCATAATTAATAACTTTTACTGGTGATTTTAGTAGATATGAATATATATACTTAATGAGGTATAAGTCGGATTCTTTTGATAAATTCAAAGAATTCAAGAATGAAGTTGAGAACCGGCTTGGTAAGAAGATTAAGAAAATCTACTCAAACCGAGGTAGAGAATATATTAATCAAGACTTCATTGATTACTTATGAGAGTTTTGGATCCTATCCCAAATCACTCCTCCTTACACACCCTAGTGTAATGGTGTGAGCGAAAGGAGGAACCACACCTTGTTGGAAATTATGAGATCAATGATGAGTCATGCTAGTCTTCCATTATCCTTTTGGGGATATGCGTTACAAACAGCGGTGCACATACTAAACCAAGTACCAAATAAATCGATAAATGGTATTCCATATGTGTTATGGAGTGTAAAAAAAGCCATGTTATTGAATTTACATGTGTGGAGAAGTGATGTGTTTGTTAAGGACTCTTCAGGTAACAAAATTGCACCCCGAGGCACAAAGTGTACCTTTATAGGATACCCTAAGGAAACAAGGGGATATTACCTATAAAACCCCTCAGAAAAAAAGGTTTCAGTGGCAAGACAGGACATATTCCTTGATAGGGAGCACATCTCCAAAAGAGATAGTGGGAGAGAGATAGACTTCGATCAAGTCAAGGCTCAAGGTATACAGGAGTTGGTACAGGAACAGATTCCACAAAGCCACATGGAAGAAAGAACTATTCCAGAGACATAGGAACTATGTAGGTGTAAAATAGAGGTTAGAGAAGTGGAATGGTACAGTTTTTTAGTTACTGAGGAAGGTGACTCATTATTAGTTGATAAAAATGATCCTCTAACCTACAAGGAAGCAGTAAGAGGCATAGATGTTGCCAAGTGGAAAGCAACTATAAATTCTGAAATAGATTCCATGTACTAAAACCAAGAATAGATTTTCGTAGATCTTCCAGTTGATGTAAAGCATGTTGGTTATAAATGGATATTCAAGAAGAAACTAGACATGGAAGGACAAGTCAGTACCTATAAGGAATGATTAGTTGCAGAAGGGTTCAAGCAGCGTAAAGGCATTGACTACGAAAAAACCTTTTCACCATTTTCAATGCTAAAATGCATCAGAATTATATTATCCATTTCTACTTACCATGACTATGAAATTTAAAAAATTGATGTCAAAATAGACTTCCTTTACTGGAACCTTTAGTAAGATGTCAACATGACACAACCTTAAGGTTTTATGACTCCAAAGGATTCCAATATGGTATGAAAGTTGTAGAAATATATTTATGGATTAAAGAAAGCATCTAGGTCATAGAAAATTCTTTTTTATGAAGCCATAATGGAATTTGGTTTTATCAAAAATGAATATGAGCCTTGTGTATACAAATGGTTTCGTGGGAGTGAATTGATTTTCCTAATATTATATGTTGATGACATGTTACTTATTGAAAATGAGATACCAGTATTACAGTCTATTAAGGCTTGGTTGAATCAATGATTCTCCATATAGGACTTGGGCGAGGTAGCATATATTCTTGGGATCATGATCCATCATGATAGATCCAAGAGATTTTTGGTCCTTAGTCAAAGTACATACATTGATAAGATACTAAAGAGATTCAATATGGAACAATCCAAGAGGGTATTGTTGCCAACGTCACATGGCATTCATATTTCCAAGAAAATATTTCCATAGACACAAGAGGAAATAAAGATAGTGGCAAGGACTCCATATGCATCAGTGATTGGGTCAATCATGTATTTCATTCTGTGTATGATGATGCATGTCACCTATGCATTGAGTGCAGTAGGTAGATATCAAACTGACCTAGGTGGCTGCCATTGGATGTAAGTCAAGACTATCCTAAAGTATCTAAGGCATACTAAGGATATGTTCCTGGTTTATGGAGGAGATGAGGAACTATTCATCAGAGGATCTACATATACTAGTTTTTAGACTGATCAATATGATATGAAGTCACAAACAGGATACATATTCACTTTTAATAGAGGTGTAGTGAGCTGCAAGATCTCAAAGAAGAGTGTGGTTGTAGATTCTACAGGAGATTTTGAGTATATTATAGCTTCTGAGGAATCTAAAGAAGTAGTTTTGATGTGAAGCTTTACCTAGGAGATGGATATGGTGCCTAGCAGTAAAGATCCCACAACACTCTATTGTGATAATACTAAAGTGTTGGCTCTTGCAAAAGATCCAAGGTTACATCAGCGGAAAACGCACATAATTCATAAGTATCATCTCTTGAGGGATTTTTTTTAGAGAGGTGAAGTTATAGTGAGAAGTATATCCACGTAAGACAATGTGGCGGACCCTTTGACTAAAGCCTTGACTCAGTAGAAACATGACCATCATGTGAGGTCTAGTTGACTGAAATTCATCAGCACTTGGCTCTAGTCCAAGTGGGAGTTTGTTAGAGTTGGTGTCCAAGTGGAAGTTGGCTCTAGTCCAAGTGGGAGTATTTGTTGAATTGATATGGTCATGGAATTTCCCTGGTATAATGAGAACATTGAAATTCAATAACAATATTCTTAAATATAGTTATGCAGTTGGATGACATATATGATGGGACACATAGCATACAGACTGTCAGGTGCGAGTACTCGTAAGCAGATGAGACTTCCTCTCATTAAGTTCACACTTGGTAATCTCCAAGAGAAGAGATTATGAAAACATACCCGCTAGTAAGAATTTTTTATGTTTTGGTTTCATCGGATATTCTTATCTATGAGCATGTGTAATGATCCTTAGACTTCAATATTATCATTAATACATGTCACGACTCGTGCACTTTTATTTACTGACGAAAACTGTCATGCATACAGTTGGTGAGAAGTAGGGTACGTTGGGTGTGTTAAGAGTGGCATGTTATTAATGGATAATTCATGGAAGGATTTGTCCATTCCATTTATGGAAGTTGATATCTCAGCCCATTGATTGGAATAGAACTGTCACGCAAAATTCTATGGCCATGGTGTAATGACGAGTTTATTTTAGGTAGTAAAAGAATGACGTATCAAGCATAAAGGTTGATGACACTATCACGAAACCATCTTGATGAGATATTGAGGAAAAGGAATTATATTAAACAGTGAGCATTTGTGTTTGGATGTTGTTGCTGCGACTTTAAGTTCTTTATCTTGGGTGCCTTGACCCATTGCTATATAGTACTTGTAACACCCGGAGATTTTATGAAAAATATTCTTTTTAATTTTATTGATGTCTTGTGTTGTACGTTACAACAAAGGAGTCTTGCACAACATGTAACCCTAACTTGGCTGCATTACACGCAATCGCAACCTTCCTCGATAGCGTGTGTTGTACGCAATACCGAGTTTCACTAAACAACGATATGCTATTAAAATATTATTAAAACTAGCCGTTATGAATAGTAATAACCACTTTTTGAATTTTTTTTAAATTTCATCTTTAAAAATGGACTCCATTTTTGGATTCAGAATATCGAAATTACCCTAGGGTGAAATTTTAGTATTTTTCTGAAAACTTTCAATTTTTGATGAATAGTGAAAACACTGGGTTACTATTTAAAAACCGACTTTTTATTAAAATAATTATTTATTTTATTTAAATTTATTTTAGGTAAAAATTGACACATAATACCTATATAAGTTCAATGTAATTCATTGGAGTCATTTTATAATAATTTTAGATATATAAAAAGTTTATTGAACTTTTGACCGTCTTTTACCCACCTCCTAGGAAAATTTGCAAATTTACATAAAACTTAATTTTACCGCTTTTTTGAATGGAATTTCAAAAATACGAGAGACACGGTTGATTTCAGTAAGTAAAATTTGGTTCAATGAGATGAAAATAATTTTTGGTGAATAGAAACTTTTTACTTTTATTTACCACGGTTAAAAGTAAATAGAGTAATTAAGGGTAAAAATGGTATTATTATTACCCTAAAACATGTCCTAATTCTATTGAATAAGTGTAATTCGACCAAAAACAACCTTAGGAATAAAATATGACCATTTAGTCCCACTTGGATTAGATTAGGACATTTAATATTAATTTATTTAAAGAAAGGTTAAAATAGTTAAAATCAAAGTTTAATAAATAAATCATTTTTAATATAGGGTAATACATAAGATAAATTCGACTATAAATATTCATTAGAAAGATAAAAATCTTCCCTACATAATGGTATTTTATTTTTAATTTTTAGACTTTAAATAATTTAATTTATTTATGACACAATGATGATGCAGTAATTATATTATTAATGAAATATTTACATAATTGATGTTATAAATACCCAACTAAATGTAATTTGAGACTTTTTATGAATTACACAAATTTTCTAGGTTAATATGTCATGTTAATATTTATTTAGTTAACTTTTTTCGAACTAATCATTCTGTTATGATTTTTACAAAAATCAATTACCAAACAGTGTCAAAATTGACATAAAATAGTTTTTAAAACAAATATTATATTATTAATTGTTATTTTATTCATAAAAATCTAAGGTTCGTCCAAATGACTTAGATAAGGTTATATATATTAATAATAAACAACTTGGGGATCTTTTGGCTTGTTATAGTAAATTTATTAACCTTATAGTGTAAGAAAACAAGAAGACGGGGTAAAAGTAAAATTATTTAACTTAAGGTTAAATCTAAATGATAATGTTAAAATAGAAACTTAAACTTGTATAAATTATATTTTATGAGAGTATTTATACCCATACCCACCTTATCTTAGAAATATATCAATTTGGAGCTATTAAAAACCGAATATGACTTTATAATAAAATAATATTTTTAGTTTTTCCAAAGGTGCCCCTCTCCTCCCTTATAAAAGGGAACCTCCTCCCTCTCTTCCTCATACCACTTTGAGCCTTCAAACTCAGACAACCCCTGAAAAATTATCTTCTAAACTTCCCTATAAACATAATATAGGTCCTGGTATTCTTCAAAGACCAATTTTAGTTCCCTAAGAGGAGTTCTCAAAGAGGCGCTTCAAAGAAGAGGTAATGTCCGTTACCGATTCTTTCAACTTTATTTCTTCCTCCACTTCTTCTTCTTTAGTTGTTTCATTATGAAGTAATAACATTAGTATAAATAATATAATTATATTTTATTATAAGTATGAAACTACCCTATTTCACCATCTATCCATCCTATGTAAAACGAAATCCCCACGCGTGCGTTCGTACGGAATACCGTCTCCACGCCGTGGTGAAATCTGTTTTTCCACCAACACCTTACATGGATGGGTATAATGGTGTAAAGAATAACTATATATGGTTATTATAACATCCTAATGATTCTGATATATTATACCATTCACTTCAATGTTATTCAATAATTATGGGAACGATATCATCACTCGTGCGTACGTACGGACTACCGTCTCCACAACGCGATGAGATTCATTCTCCATGTTAACCATACATGAATGATCATATAGTTTATATAATGAATAATAATGAAATATATGAAATAATAATGCAACTGTATTTATGTATATATATATTTATGTAATCTATTTAGTTTCATTCAATTCAATAAGGAAAAGAAAACAGCGTTCATGCGTACGTACGGCCTACCGTCTCCATGAATGGTGTATTTCATTCCTTTTATCGATCTATAATATACATATGTATATGATGAATATATATTATATATAAATCATGTTTTAAATTCTGGAATTATGTAAATCAGGATATAAGTAATAATATTAAGAATGACAAGTCGAAACACATACGATAAATGAAATGATTTTACCCAAAATGCTGCTTTAACATGGAATTTACAAAAGAACGGGTAATATAAAGTCATAAGTGAAACATATATGATATCATAACAATTAATATGATTATTTAATAAGTAAATGAAATTATTTAAATTATTATACAGGAGGTTCGGATACGTACGAATCATATCGGACCTAAGTTAAGGGATAAATTTTCAATCTCATTTTTATCCGAGATTGCATATACGTAAGTATTTACTGGGGTTATGTTTATCATCCATGACCATGTTTTCTGAAAAAATTTTCATAAAATGTTAAATATTCTTTCATGAATGTTTAAAGTAATTTTTACCCTTTATTGAATTTTTACCGCATTGTATGAATGGAATCTTTCCTTTGGTTACCATTTAAGGTACTTTTTGACTTTTCTGACAAAAGTACGAGGAGAATGTTATTTTTAACTTATACAGTGTGAAATGATTTTTACGGTTTCATAAAGCCTCATTTTCAAGAATCTTCCTCTATAAGATTGCATGATTATTTTCAATAAAACCCTTTTCTTTTAAAATTGCATGAAATTCTGTGAAAAGAAAATGATTTTAAAGAAGAAAGGATATTTTCCTCAAGAATTAATTTCAAGTGTTTTGTCAAAACTATTTTCCATCTAATATGACATTATTTCATATGTGTATGTTTCAAGTAATATGTCTCTATGATTTAAATGGTTTCAATTTTCTTATGATGAAATGATATCAAATTTTTATGGATTATGTTATGATGGCATGATGTTTAAGAATCCCATTTTATTACATGGGTTATGCTATGATGTATGATTTATGATTTTGTGGCACACGAAAGAATGATTTCATTATGAGATGGGTGGTACCTATATCTCCCTCCGATGAATTGGGTAAAGATTTATATCTCATGAGATATACATGGCTTGAACGGTAAGTTAATCTGGTTCAGTAATACAGGACTGGAACAAGGAGTGAACTCGATTCAGAAAGGGACTTTGTCCACTAAGATGGTCTTGGCAGCAATGCCTTGGATACTATGGAAATCATATCATGTGATTAATTGTTGCCACAATCACATGTTTTATTCCCATGATATTTTATCGTGATTAATGTTTCTTTATGATCTATTCCTTATGTTCTTCCATGTTTTATGTCATTGCTCAAGATTTTGTTGTTTAAACATTATGTTCATGTTTTTAAGTTCAAATGTTTATGATTTGTTTCATTTTATCCATGATTACCCTTACTGAGCATTTGAGCTCACCCTTTATATGTTTTCTTTTCCCCAGGATATAAAGAAAGGTTTTAGGTAAGAAAACAAAAGGGGAAGATCTTTATGGGAGATGTTGAAGATCTTTCACCACAATTAGAAGATTACGTTCCGAGTTTCCAAAGACACTAAACTATTACGGTCCTTGTGTGTCTATTTTTGTTATGTATTAAGTATTCCTCAAAAGTAATGTAATGTCCATGTACGTCAAGCTTTGGGTCTCTACAGTTGGTATCAGAGGAAAGGTTTAGTCAACCTTTGAAACTAGGATGTGAAAACGTTAGTGATATCCCTAGAGATATTTCTAAGGTATGTCTAGGGATGTCCCTAAGGATAAGTATACATATAGGATATAGTCCTAGAACTATGGTAACAATCTTAGAATTTAACCTAAGATGTTAGATATTGAGGGAACTCCCCCTTTACTATGTTGTTTTCCCTAGCATGATTTTTGCCTCTCACACTATTCTTTTTGGGTTTTAGAAAATGGCTGGAAATAGGAAGATTCACGATAATGGAGGATATGACAGACAATGGAATGATATTCTTCATGAGAAACCAAATGAAATGGGATTTGGAAGTCCAGACATAGTTATTATGCCTAATCAGAAATCTCATAATATGATCAATAATCTCAACTTTGGTAAGTTTCCTGACTCAGATAATAAGAGAAATATGGAGTTTCATGATGATCATAGAGGAAAGAAAGTTCAATTTCCCTCATGTAAATCATGTGGGAAGAGGCATCGGGGAGATTGTTTCAAAGGAACTGTAAGATGCTTTGCGTGTGGAAAAGAAGGACACAAAGCCAGTAAGTGCAAAGAAAAAGGTTCAGTTAACACCATGTACAAGGATAATGGTATTACTACGACATCAACAATGATTAGATGTTTTAAATGTGTAATGTATGGGCATTATGCAAACCAATTCCCTAAGGGAAAATCTCATGAAGAGAATCAGCATGGTCATATGGGTATTATTTATGTGGATGATGATGAGGAGACTACAAATGATATATGAGCTGAAAGACGTGTTGAAGCTCAGTCATTTGTTTTAGAAGGTAGTGGAATGATTGTATGTTTATCGAGAGTTATGTTGTATAATTAATGGTACTATGGAATAAAGAATCATCTAAGGATTGTTACACTATTGTTTTTTCTAAAGTATTTGAAAGTATATGTTGAATGGTACCAGTAACCATGGAAGGTTATTCAGATATTTTTGGAAAGTAGATGATATGCGCATAATGAAGGAATAAGAAGATAATGAGATGTTTGATTGTATTCATGAGCTCATGATTGATATAAGGACTAAGTGATATCATGGTTTGAGTATATTGAATTTTTAGGATTTTGGTATGTGGAAAGTATTAACTTTTAACTGCATTCATGTTTTCACTAAGGTTCGATGGGTATTAATTTTTTAATAGAATACATGATTAAGGCCTTCAAATGTTTGGAATGTGACCAACAAGACATATCTTATGATATATGGGGATCAACGATGGTATTAACATGCTTGTTATATGAAATCTCTGGTAATCATTTTCACTATATTATGAGAGTGGACTGCAGTATTATGGATAAGCCTAAAGATTGGAATGGATTATGTTGGACATAAGTTAGTATTGTTTAAGGATAGAAGTTTTTTCAATATTATTGATGGGATGTTATAGTAATGTAGTTTTAGAAAAAGGACAACCTACAGGACGGGCGACAACCCATCGCGTCGGACAAGGCTGTGGGAATCGAATCCACAACCGAAGTGCGACTGGCCTTTATCGCCTACCACTGGCCTACAGGAAGTCCCTGGTTAGTAGAAACTAGTTTTATTTTATTAAACGGTATGATATATGAAGTATAAGTTCATTTTTGGAACCATATAGGATTAATCTAACCATAATATGGACTTATAACTTTTGCTAACCTTTTGTTTGAAACAGATGGAATGACCCATCATTCTATCACATGATCTGCTAACATGTCACGAATAAAAAATTCAACTTCATTTATTTAAGGGATGAAGTGTAAATTTTTCAATTCACGAACAACAGTGAGATTGTACCAAAATCATGTAAGTATTTCTTTTCATTCATCAACTTTAGGGAAATGATCTTGAAAACCAAAAATGTTGTCCTAGTTCCCTTATATCCGATGAATCAGATGGTACCTCAGATCATCACAAATCTATAGCTTTGTGATTGTTGGATTTTTCATATCCATGTTCTCTACCACTCTCCATCAGAACATGATGGTTAGGTTTCTCTTCCATATCCATATTTTCACCTATGTTCTCCTATGTGGAAACCCAGTGATTAGTTAATTTGGGTAACCGTTAGATTTCATACTTTAGTTTTTAAAGATTGGTTTTAGTATTCCTTTTTACGATGTGGGTTTCTATTAAATAAACTTTCGAGTAGTAAACCATTTATAACTCCAACGAATTTCGAGGGTGAAATTCATTTTAAGGGGGGTAGAATGTAACACCCCGAGATTTTATGAAAAATATTATTTTTAATTTTATTTATGTCTTGTGTTGTACGTTACAACAAAGGAGTCTTGCACAAAACGCAACCCTAACATGGATGCATTACATGCAATCGCGACCTTCCGCGATAGCGTGTGTTGTACGCAATACCGAGTTTCACTAAACAACGACATGCTATTAAAATATTATTAAAACTAACCGTTATGAATAGTAATAACCACTTTTTTAAATTTTTTAAATTTCATATTTCAAAATGGACTCCATTTTTGGATTCGGAATATCGAAATTAGCCTAGGGTGAAATTTTGGTATTTTTCTGAAAACTTTCAATTTTTGATGAATAGTGAAAACACTGGGTTACTATTTAAAAACTGCCTTTTTATTTAAATAATTATTTATTTTATTTAAATTTATTTTAGGTCAAAATTGACACATAATACCTATATAATTTCAATGTAATTCATTGGAGTCATTTTATAATAATTTTAGATATATAAAAATTTTATTGAACTCATGACCGTCTTTTACCCACCTCCTAGGAAAATTTGCAAATTTACATAAAACTTAATTTTACCGCTTTTGTGAATGGAATTTCAAAACTACGAGAGACATGGTTGATTTCAGTAAGTAAAATGTGGTTCAATGAGATGAAAATAATTTTGGGTGAATAGTAACTTTTTACTTTTATTTACCACGGCTAAAAGTAAATAGGGTAATTAAGGGTAAAAACGGTATTATTATTACCCTAACACATGTCCTAATTCTATTGGATAAGTTTAATTCAACCAAAAACATACTTAGGAATAAAATATGACCATTTAGGCCCACTTGGATTAGATTAGGACATTTAATATTAATTTATTTAAAGAAGGGTTAAAATAGTTAAAATCAATGTTTAATAAGTAAATAATTTTTAATATAGGGTTATACATAAGATAAATTAGACTATAAATATTTATTAGAAATATAAAAATATTACCTACATAATGGTATTTTATTTGTAATTTTTAGACCTTAAATAATTTAATTTATTTATGACACAATAATGATGCAGTAATTATATTATTAATGAAATATTGACCTAATTGATGTTATAAATACCCAAATAAATATAATTTGAGACTTTTTATGAATTAAACTAATTTTATAGGTTAATATGACATGTTAGTAATGATTTAGTTAACTTTTTTTGAACTAATAATTTTGTTATTATTTTCACAAAAATTAATTACCAAATAGTGTCAAAATTGACATAAAATAGTTTTTAAAACAAATATTATATTATTAATTGTTATTTTATTCCTAAAAATATAAGGTTCGTCCAAATGACTTAGATAAGGTTATATATATTAATAATAAACAACTTGGGGTTCTTTTGGCTTATTATAGTAAGTTTATTAACCTTATAGTGTAAGAAAACAAGAAGACACGGTAAAAGTAAAATTATTTAACTTAAGGTTAAATCTAAATGATAAGGTTAAAATAGAAAACTAAACTTGTCTAAATTATATTGTATGAGAGTATTTCGACCCATCCCCACCTTATATTCAAAATAAATCAATTTGGAGCTATTAAAAACCGAATATGACTTTATAATAAAATAATATTTTTTGTTTTTCCAAAGGTGCCCCTCTCCTCCCTTATAAAAGGGCACCTCCTCCCTCTCTTCCTCACACCACTTTGAGCCTTCAAGATCGGCCAACCCTTGACAAATTCTCTTCTAAACTTCCCTAGAAACATCCTAGATGTCCTGGTCTTCTTCAAAGACCAATTTTAGTTCCCTAAGAGGAGTTCTCAAAGAGGCGCTTCAAAGAAGAGGTAATGTCCGTTACCGATTCTTTCAACTTTATTTCTTCTTCCACTTATTCTTCTTTAGTTGTTTCATTATGAAGTAATAACATCAGTATAAATAATATAATTATATTTTATTATAATTATGAAACTACCCTATTTCACCATCTATCCATCCTACTGAAAACGAAATCACTACGCGTGCGTACGTACGGAATACTATCTCCACATCGTGGTGAAATCTGTTTTTCCACCAACACCTTACATGGATGGGTATAATGGTGTAAAGAATAACTATATATGGTTATTATAACATAATAATGATTATGATATATTATACCATTCACTCCAATTTTATTCAATAATTATGGGAATGATATCATCACTCGTGCGTACGTACGGACTACCGTCTCCACGACGCGATGAGATTCATTCTCCATGTTAACCATACATGAATGATCATATAGTTTATATAATGAATAATAATGAAATATATGAAATAATAATGCTTCTGTATTTATGTATATATATTTATGTATGTCATCTATTTAGTTTCATTCAATTCAATAAGGAAACGAAAACAGCGTTCATGCGTACGTACGGCCTACCGTCTCCATGATCGGTGTATTTCATTCCTTTTATCAATATATAATATACATATGTATATGATGAATATGTATTATATATAAATCATGTTTTACATTCTGTAATTATGTAAATCATGATATAAGTAATAATATCAAGAACGACAAATCGAAACACATACGATAAATGAAATGATTTTACCCAAAATACTGCTTTAACATGGAATTTACAAAAGAACGGGTAATATAAAGTCATAAGTGAAACATATATGATATCATAATAATTAATATTATTATGTAATAAGTCAATGACATTATTTAAATCATTATACAGGAGGTTCGGATACGTATGAAGCATATCGGACCTAAGGTAAGGGATAAATTTTCAATCTCATTTTTATCCGAGATTGCTTATACGTAAGTATTTACTGGGGTTATGTTTATCATCCATGACCATGTTTTATAAAAAAAAATTCATGAAATGTTAACTATTCTTTCATGAATGTTTAAAGTCATTTTTACCCTTTATTGACTTTTTACCACATTGTATGAATGGAATATTTCCTTTGGTTACCATATAAGGTACTTTTTGAATTTTCTGACAAAAGTACGAGGAGAATGTTATTTTTAACTTATATGGCGTGAATAGATTTTTACGGTTTCATAACTCCTCATTTTCAAAAAGCTTCCTCTACAAGATTGCATGATTATTTTCAACAAAACCCTTTTCTTTTAAAATTTCATGAAATTCTGTGAAAAGAAAACGATTTTAAAGAAGAAAGGATATTTTCCTCAAGAATTCATTTCAAGTGTTTTGTCAAAACTATTTTCCATCTAAGATGACATTATTTCATATTTGTATGTTTCAATTAATATGTCTTTATGATTTAAATGGTTTCAATTTTCTTATGATGAAATGATATCAAATTTTTATGGATTATGTTATGATGGCATGATGTTTAAGAATCCCATTTTATTACATGGGTTATGCTATGATGTATGATTTATGATTTTGTGGCACACGAAAGAATGATTTCATTATGAGATGGGTGGTACCTATATCTCCCTCCAATGTATTGGGTAAAGATTTATATCTCATGAGATAGACATGGCTGGAACGGTAAGTTAATCCGGTTCAGAAATACAGGACTGGAACGAGGAGTGAACTCGATTCAGAAAGGGAATTTTTTCACTAAGATGGTCTTGGAAGCAATTCCTTGGCTACTATGGAAATCATATCATGTGATTAATGGTTTCCACAATCAAATGTTTTATTCCCATGCTATTTTATCATGATTAATGTTTCTTTATGATCTATGTCTTATGTTCTTCCATGTTTTATGTCATTTCTCAAGATTTTGTTGTTTAAACAATATGTTCATGTTTTTAAGTTCAAATGTTTATGATTTGTTTTATTTTATCCATGCTTACCCTTACTGAGCATTTGATCTCACCCTTTATATGTTTTCTTTTCCCCAGGATATAAAGAAAGGTTTTAGGTAAGAAAACAATAGGGGAAGATCTTTATGGGTGATGTTGAAGATCTTTCACCAAGATTAGAAGATTACGTTCCGAGTTTCCAAAGACACTAAACTATTACGGTCCTTGTTTGTCTGTTTTTGTTATGTATTAAGTATTCCGCAAAAGTAATTTAATGTCCATGTACGTCAAACTTTGGGTATCTACAGTACTCTTGGAATTTAGGTAAGTCTGCCTAATGCCAATGAGAAATGATACTATAGGGTCACACACTACGTGTTTCTGGTGGTCTCAATTAAATTATATTTTAATTTAATTAATAAATATTATTCCCAAGATAGTGGAATAATTTTATTCAATTTAAAATGATTGCATAAATTAAATAAATATCTATTCATTGTATTGTGGGTAAAATATATTTATTTATTTTATTGAACATTTAATGAATATTTATTTACTAGTTTGTAAATAAAATATTTATTTAAGAGAATAATTTATTTATTTATTTATTTATTGGAGTGTTAAATAAATTGAAGTGGAGTTCGAGCGGACCAAGGCTGGTCCGGTAGTAAAATAATTATTTTCAAGACAGCAAATAATTATTTAACTAGTTGGAACAAATTAAAATAATAATAATTCTGCTATTATTTGGTGATGAGAAATTTTATTTATAATTCCATTTTGTGCAAGTTGGCACACCATAAATAATTTCATGGTATTATTATTTAAAGCATGGGTTTTCTCTAAGGTTATGAATGTATTTAATTTTTGTTATGAAATTAAATATTGTAAATGAAGCCCCATATCAATAAATAGACACATATGTCTATTGTACCATGTACCGAACTACATGTCCAGTGAATTGAGAATTGTTGAGCTAAATAATTTCTCTCTCGAATTCTCTTCCCGACCCTCTCAATAATGAGATATGTTCTTCAAGGCTGAATAACAAGCGATCAAGAATGACCTACACAAGACACTTGCTTTGTTGTGCTAGCACTCGAAGAATGAGTGGTGTCGATCGAAGGTCATCAGAGCACATGTGGATCACCGCTAGAGGGATTCTAGTTTAGATCCTCGCAAGCGCAAAGAGATAATCTGTAAGGGTCATTCTGGATGATCAACATCATTAATGAAGAAAATATAAAAGATACAGGTATTATTTTCTTTATAAAATTAATTAAATTAATTATAAAAATGATGTGCAAGATCATCTCTAAAGGTTTAGGGCATATTCTTTCTTTATCTAAATCTTTTATTCTATTCCATGGAGACTGGTGTTCATCATCATATTGATCCCATAATAATCATTGATCATGGTAAAAATTAAAGTTGGGAATGTCCCAAACATGCTTCTGTTGCACCTAGAACCTCCAGTGTCTACTTATTTATAGACCAAAACAACATGGTAATGATTTTTATGTCTATTTGGATCCATTGATTGAAGATATGAAATTGATGTGGTATACATGTGTTATGATGTATGATGCTCATAGAAGTGAAGAATTCACATTCGAGGACATGTTGTATGGGTTGATAAATGACTTTCTTTCTTATGTAAATTTTTTAGGTTATAGAATTAAATGAATGTTCAGATGTCCCATTTGTGAAGAATTCACACACTCAGTTCAGTTGAAACATTCCTTGAAGACTGTGTTTTTATGACATCATAAATTTTTACCTCAATGTCATAAATACTATCTCTGGATGACAACATTCTATGGGAATACCAAACGAGGTACGACATTGTCTCCACTAATAGGTTATTAACTATTTGATAAAGTAAAATATATTAACACTATTTTTAGTAAATCTTTTTTGAAAAACCTTATGAATTCAAGTTAGAGAAAGAGATCAATTTTATTTGAATTACCATATTGGAATTGTTTGTACATAATACATCTTCTTGATGTCATACATGTAGAAAAAAAAATATTTGATGGTGTTATTAGCACATTACTAAATGTTCCTAGAAAAAAAAATATGGAATCAAGGCTAGGTTGAACAAGATTGAAATGGGGATAAGGGAAGAGTTGGAATAAGTTAAGAGTAAATGGTGCACTTTTCTTCCTCCAGCATCTTACACTCTATCTAGATAGAAAAAATTGTAATTTTTCATTTTCCTTAATGGTGTAAAATTTCCATATGGGTATTCATCAAATATCATGAATAGAATTCAATGGATAATTTAAAGTTATAGGGACTTAAATCACACAACTTACATGTTTTGATATAAGATTTGATGCTCATCGCTTTACATTGCATTCTACCTAAAAATATATGACAAAGATTAACCAGACTCTACTTCCTTTTTAAATTCATATGAAATAAATTAATAGACTTGGCGAAGTTACTAATAATGAATAAGGAGGTTTTGATCATGTTATGTGAATTATAGATGTTCTTCTCACCATCGTTATTTGATATAATGGTCCACCTAATAGTTCACTTAGTTAGAGAGGTTAAACTATGTCGTCTTATCCATTATAGATAGATATACCCCATTGAATGGTATATGAATATTTTAAAAGGCTGTGTCAAGAATCAAAGTTGGAAAAAATGTTGTATTTAATAACGATATATTGTTGAAGAGGTTGTTGAATTATATACCAATTACCTATCAGAAATTGATAACATCGGTCTCCCAAATTCTCATCACAGTTGATGCCTTATTAGAAAAGGGATTTCAAAAAGAGATGTTGTTAAAATTACCATCACAGAGTGGAAGGAATCACACCTTTAAATTTTACATAATAGTGAATATGTTGATCCATACACTAAATCCCACAAATAAATTCTTAGATATTTGAATCCATCAAGGGATGAAGGATGGATATCAAATACACATAATCAAAAGTTTATTGAATGGTTTCAAGATCATATTTATAAGTAGTTATGTGAAAATACAAATTTAATTGTTGAATGACTTTGATGGCTAGCTAGGGCACCAAATTCAAATGTTATATCTTACATTGTATTTGTAATCAATGGTTATACACTCTATAAAAAGTAACATGATGACTACAGTATGATGAAAAATTGTGGAGTTAGGCTTATAGAGGAAGTGATTCACATATCTAGTTCTAAGGATAGAAATCCAATTTATTTTAATATTTCATATTTAGGCATTATCGAACAGATATACCAGTTGGATTATATAACATTTCAAGTGCTGATTTTCTATTGCAAATGGGTTGACAACAGAAATGCAGTAAAATTGGATAAAGTGGGATTCATGAGGGTTAATTTAAGTGTGGAAGGGGAAACGGATGATCTTCTCATAATGGAATCACAATAATTGAGAGTATTTTTTGTCTTAGATCCAAGAAATGGGAATTGGTTGATTGTCCTATTGGTGACTAAAACAATTATAGGGTTAAATGAAAATTTAATCGAGCATCACCTTTAACTGGGAGATCATAATCAGTTTATAATGGTTCCAATTTATAAGATGACTTTTATGTTAGAGAGGACCACAAAGAGGGGACTTGGATTCTCAATAGAGGAGAAAAATTCATTCAACCTTTAAGAAAGAGTTTAATGAGCAGGTTAAGGTATTTTTTAATATACTATATTTTTTACTCAAAATATTATTTGTTATCTACTATATTAGAATAATATAAATTAAATGATTGACTACATATGTAGACAATTTCTTCTGCACATGATGATGTTACCAATCTCAAGGAAGAATAGGTGGTTGATGCTGAAAATATAGAATTATTAAGGGATCAACATCATGTTGATGAAAAAAATTAAGAATGATGCAGCATCATATTGTTGACTAAAATTATCAAGGCAAGAAGTAAGGGTGAAAAATTTAAGGTTGGATGGAATCAGCATGGCCAACCTATTGACCCCAACAAGTCAATTTTCATTTTTTGTGTTTGGATTGCAGTGAGGATAAATATGCCCATTGATATAGATTTGTGCCTCTATATCCAGCCTGTAATTAAGGGGGCCTTTGAGAAGATATAAAGTTATCATTACAATATACTTTCTCTATTTTACCAAAAAATTATATAATGAAATTTTGATTTAATTTTTATTATTCGTTGTAGAGTTCATTTATTTTATATGATTTCTGTAATAAATATGTCTTAATGGCCACTGGAAAATACCATAGAGCCTTTCAGACTCTTCTTACCAATTTTAATCTTAGGGATTCTAAGGAGAAAGTAAAGTCTCACCCACCGATTACTTATGCACACATTATAAAGCATTAAACAAGGAATGATTTCAATAGTTGTCGCAACGATTAATCATTTTAGGTGAATTTTAGATGATAATATATTATTTTACATTATTTATTTTATCCAATTTGATCCAAAACTGTTAATTTATGAAATATAAAAGGAGCATTGAATATAAACAACATTCATAAAGACCAATATAGACCTATCACAAAGAAATAATGGGGTATGACTCATAAGAGAATAAATTTGAATGTATTTTAAATCAAAAATAAAAGTTTTATGCGATTGGAAACATCATATGTTCCTTTGTCTATATGCATATTGATGAATCAAAATTTGATGCTACTTCCATCTCACATCATGTGTTATGGAAGGAGACCCGTGTAAAGGAGGGTAAACTGTTTGATGAAAACATGAAAGTAGTTTAGGAAACATGTGTAAGTATGAAATAATATTAATTCATTATGATTTATAATAATATTATAGAAAAATATCTATTTATTTTTTTTAAAGGTTGGGTCCAAAGCCTAATTTTATTATTAAAGCAAATCAAAGACCTCTTTTAACTGGGTAGAGGGAGACCCATTACATAGCCCAAAGGCCTAGTCGACTTGTAGCCCATTACATAGCCCGTAGGCCCAATTTTTTGGCCCAATTTCCATTCTGTGAATAGTAAACCGCTGCTGCAATACCCGCAGAGTACCGCCGCTGCTACAGTGCCCTACTGCCTCTATAGTACCCTCCGATCTACAGTACCGCCATTGCTACAATAACCTGCACCCAATGGGCTTTGAACCCCCATTTTTCATGTAGGATTATGAGTTGCTTACCACTAATCCAAACCCCAACTACAAAAAAATATCTATTTATGTTCATATGTTTTTTATATGGTTTAGACACAAGAATCGATAGCGAATGTACCAAAAGAAAAACTACTTTCAATAGATTTAAAGCGACTAGAATAATATGTTCACGTTAGAGGTGTAGGTTTTGGAGTGTCTCCTTGAACATATTTCAAGAAGAAAAACCCATAAGATGATACATATTGGATGATGAAAATATTGTAAGATCAAATAGATTCTTTGAAATATATTATTTTCTGGTATGGTTTAGTAGACCAATATATGTGAAAGGATCAAAGAAAATTGATGGTGGAACAAAGATCAACACATGAACAACCAAATGACCCCTCTGGTTTTGAGGCTAGTCATTCCAATCAACCACATACCTTACTCAAGGTAATAAATTTTTTCATTACTCTTCCTTCTAAATGTGAATCAAACAACATCTGATAACTTAATATTACTAAAATTCTACAAGGTAAAGTTGTATGTGATTTCTATCTATCAACACTCATGCACCACCTTGTTGTGAGTGGTATGGTGTATAATATCTAGGGAGACATGATGCACAACAAAGCACTCCCGAAAAATCATTTGAGTGTGGTGATTGAGGTAGTTCAAGAGTTGAGCATTGAGTTCCCCATTCCACTTGATGATATGGATATTACAACGATCAATGATGATATTGGAACTTTCGTATCATGGTTGTCTAATATTATAAAGATATATGAGGTATGACCTTAACAAAAAAAATTAAATGAAGTCTTTGATGAAAAAAGGTCTTAAGTGAGGTATAGTATAATAGATATATAAAACGATGGGGAAGCATAAGGGCATCTCAAGATAGTCTAGTGAATCAACCAAGAAAACAAAAGGACCTTCTAACAGTACCTTCTCCCTACCAGTTCCAATGTATCATATATTAGAATTAAAACTTCATGCAGACACCACATTAAAAGATAGAGATATGTCCTACATTCTATATGAATAAGAAATATTTGAACTTTCATTACATACATGGTTGGTCTCAAGAGTATAAATGAGATTATCAAGTTTGAATGGCTGGGAGTTTCAGTTGTGAATACATACATGAGGCACATTTTCATAATACATCTATCCAAAAAATTATCTAATATGTTCATTGAAGTTAAAAACTATTCCTATTTTCTATAGTCATTTATATCACTACTATATAAAGGGAAAAATGTGAAAAGTGTGATTTGATTTCATTAATCCCTATATCATTTCTGTAGCGGAAATTTCTTTGGAGTTGGAAGAAATTGATAATAAAAAGGATGCGCTAATCGATGAGTTTGAGAAGAAAATAATAGATGAAAAACTCTTTTTTATGCCTACAATGTAAGGGTAAAACTCTATAATCTAATCATATAAAATATATTTTTATTTTTTTCATTAATTATTTGTTTTTTTAGGAATCACTATATGTTAATAATAATCAATATAGATACCCCAAATATTTATTTTTTGGATCCAATGCATGGATTTCCATCAAACCGACCACACATGATGTCTATTATGAATTTGTAATGCACTGAAATCAACATTTTATAGATAAGAATCGAATTATATGTTTTAGTTTTTATTTTTTTTTAAATTTTATGATAGGGAGATCGCTAAATATATTATAATTCATGGTATGAGGTTAGTGCCTAAAAATAAGAATCCTATGGATTACTTCAAATGGAAATAGATTAAGGTCATATATATATAAATATTTACCTATCAAAAACATATTTAAAAACAATTTACTTATTTTAGTAAATGTTTATATAGTGTCTGAAGCAAGATAATATAAATGATTATGGATATTATATTTGAAAATTAATGAAAGATATCATATACCATCAAAAGACTATCATCCCCAAAATGGTAATTTACAAAGGTAATTACAATTTCATTAAAAACATTTCTTAATCATTTGTTTGTCTATATTTTTTTAGTGCTACCAATATTTCCAATGATCTATGTACTCAAAAGGAGAAGTAAATTTGTTTAGAGCTGAGTAGGAAGCATACAAGGTGTTGAAATGTTTTCTAACATCAAATTTAGGTGATTACCTATTATATTTGTGATATAGTATGGGATATGACCATAGAAATATATTTGGGATGTGAAGTATTAGTATCAGAATGCTTATATATTATTTTTGATATGTTTCTCAGTGAGAAGTATAATAGAGGAAATAAAATTGTTTCTAACTGATTGAATAGAATACATGGTGTTAGAATGTACATAGATATAATGAAGAGGTGACTTTTTAATACTTATTTAGTTAATTTTATGATCCTTTTATCTACTTTTTTTAGTTAATTTCCTTATTATTTTTATCTGATACTGATTTTTTAAAACTTACACATTAGCTCAAAACACACATCACGTGCTCAAAACCAAGAAAACAAATTTAGATTGTTTTGATACTTTAGGACAATAATCCATAAGTCATTTTTGACATGTAGGAATTGACCACTCATTAATCTAACACATGATGTGGTTCCTATGACTCAAAGTATGTGTTTTCAATACAAAAGTTTCATTTTACTCAAATTATGTGGTTTGAGTATAAAATTGACATTTTAGTAAAAAAAACATGTGATATACTTAAAACCAAAAAAACGCATTTATATTTTTTTAATACTTTAGGATAACGATCCATAAGTCATTTGTGATGTGTAAAAATCATTTGCACACCAATCTCACGCATGATGTGACCGATATGACTTTAAGTGTGTGTTTTCGGTTTAAAATGAAATTTTAGTAAAAAACATAAGTGACATACTCAAAATCTATAAAACACATAATAATTGTTTTTATAATTTAGAACAATGATCCATAAGTCATTTGTGATGTGTAGGAATCAACAGCACCTCAATCAAATACACATTGTTCTCGGTGTAACTCAAAATTGTATGGTTTCAGTTTAAAATTGACGTTTTATTAATGTATTATTTCATATTTATGTTTAATTTATTTATTTATAACATTACTAACATAATAATTGTTTTTTATATTGGTGTATTTTTTTTATTGATTTGGTGTGGTTTGTTCGAAGCAGCTCGTGATTGTGAGAGATTGCACTTTGAGGTTGCAACTGAGATAATGGAAATAGAGAAATGGGTTAAGAATGTATACAATCACCATGAAAAGGTGAATTCCTACTAGTAAATTAAATTTTTCATCATTTTATCTATTATTTTTAAGTTAATTTCCTTATTATTTTTTCTAATACTTATTTAGTTTTTTCACAGATCTTTTGGAAAGCCATATTTTTATTTCAACTATCTGAAACAAGGTAGAAAAGTGAGAACATGTTCCTTTTGGATGGAAGAGGAAACCCCATACTACTTGAAACCCAAATTGAATTGTAAGACGGGTAAAATGTATACAAACATCATGAAAAGGTGACTTCATGCTACTTATTTAGTTAATTTATCATCATTTTATCTAATATTTTTAAGTTAATTTCCTTATCATTTTTATCTAATACTTATTTAGTTGTTTTTCATAGATCTTTTGGGAAGTCATTTTTTTCAACTATCTATAACAAGACAACATGTTCCTTTCATATGGAAGAGGAAACTACATGATACCTGAAAGTGAAGTGAATCATAATATCGGTCAAAAATGTATACAGAAATCATGAAAAGTTGAATTCTTACTACTTATTTAGACAATTTTTTTAATTTAATTTCCTTATCATTTTTATCAAAAATTATTTAGTTTTTTCATATATATTTTGAGAATTCATTTTTTTTTTTGAACTATCTACAATAAGGTAGAAATAGAGAGAAAAAGTTCCTTTTGGATGGAAGAGAAAATATGATGTTGCTTGAAACATGAAGTGAATCTTAATATGGGTCAAGAATGTATATAGACATCATGAACAGATGAATTCCTATTACTTATTTAGTTAATTTTTTCATCATTTTATCTATTATTTTTAAGTTAATTTCCTTATCATTTTTTTATAATACTTTCTTTAAAAAATGAATCCCTAGAATTAGCCTTTTCAAACCCTCCATAATAGGGAACCCCCTCCCCACGAATAGATCATGCCAGAGCGAGACCTAGATAGGAAGAAGCCATTGTCAGCTGAGATGAAGGGGCATCCCATGGTGTGACAACCCAAGCGGTGATGGTTTGACACAGCAATCTATTAGCACATGTGGGTTGTGCCCTTCTATCTACCCGGTAAGGAACTAGGTGACCTGGAAAGAGGAGCGTATCTGAGGGAAGGAGAAATTCGCCCAAGATTTGGATCTCATGAATCGAACAAGAAAGAAAATAGAGTTCATGTTCCTTTCATATAGAAGAGGAAACCCCATGCTGCCTAAAATGTGAAGTTAATCAAAATATGGGTTAAGAATGTATACATACAAAATGAAAAGGTGAATTCTTAATACTTATTCAGTTAATTCATTATCATTTTATCTAATATTTTTAAGTTAATTTCCTTATAATTTTTATCTAATACTTATTTGGTTTTATCTAATACTAATTTAATTAATTTTTTCATATTTTTATTTCAAATATTACTCAAAGTGACCGATATCAATCTAAATTTTACATTTTAGTTCAAAACATGGGTCACTCACTAAAAATCTAGCAAACATGCTTAGTTTCTCTTGATAATTTTAGACCACTCTTTATAAGTCATTTTTGGCGTGTAGGAATCATTATCTCCTCAAAATGACACATTATGTGATTGGTATGACTCAAAGTGTGTGTTTTCAGTTTAAAATAACATTTTAGTAAAAAGGACAAGTGGAATACTCAAAACCAAGCATGTTGGAGTTGGTGTCCTATGACAAACTATTTATATTTTCATTACATATATATTCAATGTATTGAATATTAATAAAACTAATTATTACATATTTATCATTGTTCTTCATGACTCTAGTGTAATAATGTCCTAGAGTATATGTCTCATTGATAAGGTCATAGTAGTTCCCTGATATGATGAGAACCTTGATGTGATATGATGATATTCTTAAATAATGTTATGTGGTTGGATAATGTACTATGATGGGACACATAGAACATATACTATTAGGTGAGAGCACTCGTAAGTGGATGTGGATTCTTCACATGAATTTCTAACTTAATAATCTCCAAGATGAGAGATTATGAGAACAGACCCGCCAGTAGGAATTCTGCATGTTTTGGTGTCATCAAATATTCCTATCTATGAGTGTGTGTAATGATCCTTATACTTTAAGATTATTATTAATGCATGTTACAACTCATGTACTTATATGTATTTCATAAACCATGATGATAACATTTCATGGTGAAGTTAGATATGTTGGGTGCCTCAAGAGTGACATGTCATTAATGGATGTGTCGGTGAATGATTTTTCCCTTCCATCTTTATGGAAGAAGATATCTCATCTCTTTGATTGGAATGGAACTATCACCCTAAATTCCATGGCCATGGTGTAATGACGTTTTTATTTCAGATATTCAAAGAAAGACGTATTGATCATATAGGTTGGTGACACAAATGTGAAACCTTCTTGATGACATATTGAGACAAAGGGATTATATTACATAATGAGTGTTCATCTGTGGTTGTCATCATTATGACATTAAGTTTTTTCTCTTGGGTTCCTTGACCCGTTGTTATATAGTAATCTTTGACTTTAGTTAAGCCAGACTAATTCCAATGAGAAATAATCCTAGAGGGTCACACAAGAAGTGTTTTCATTAATCTCAATTAAATTCTATTTGAATTTAATTATTATAATAAATATTATTCTCAAGACTAAGGAATAATTTTATTCAAGTTGTATTGATTCCTAATATTCACAAGGTGATAAATAATTATTTCTTTATTAATAAATAATTTATTTGATTGTTTGAATATATAAATATATATATAATATTTATTTTTTGTATTCTGAATAAAATATTTATTTCATTTATTAAATATTTTTAATAAATTTTTATTTTCTAGATTGTGAATATAATATTTATTTCTGAATAAAATATTTATTTGGTTGTTCAAAAAATGCAAGAGGAGTTTGAATGGACCAAGACCAAGTCCTATGAAAAAAATTAATTAACAAGATAGTTACATAATATTTTTTATTGTGCAAGTTGGCGTGCACCATAAAATAATAATAATGATATTATTATTATGTGGCATGGGGTTTATTTAAGGTTTTAAATGTTATTTAATGGATAACATGAAATTAAATAATATTTTAACCTAAAGACTAACTCTATAAATCGACATTTTTGTTTATTATATATTGCATACAAAAATTGAGAATAGAGAATTGTTGCGCACAACGAATTATCTCTCAACTCCTCCATATCTCTCCTTCTCAAGAATGAGAAACATAAGAGATATTTCATCAAGATCGATGAACAAACGATCATGAATAAACAACGCAAGACATTCGATTCATCGTGCTAGTACCTGGAAATCGAGTGGTGTTGTTCAGAGATCATTGGAACACGTGTGGATCACTATAAAAGGGATTCTATCCTTGGATCCTCACAACTCAAAGAAGGAAATCTGAAAGGTTCATTTCGGATGATCAACATTCATCAATGAAGAAAGTTCTTAATCCCATGTATTTATATCTTCAAATATTAAATAAATTAATTATAAATTTGGCGTGCAAGATCCTCACTTATGGTTTTGAGAAACGATTATTACAAAAAAAATTAATATATCTATCACCACTGCATGCTTCCGCTATGCCTGGAACCATCAAGTGGTATCAAAGCAGTCACGTTTAAATTTATAATTGTTTATTTGATTATTTATCTATGCGCAATTATGGATAGATTTTTATTTCATGTTATTAATTCTTTAATCCAATTTGAATTAACATGTTATCGACATATTAATCATATTTTTTCAATGTTTCATTTTCTTAAGGGTTTTAGAATAAATGAAGAATGACCGGAGTTGTCATCAGGAAGTGTCAAATCTTTGTCTTGTAAAACTGGGTTACACAGCATATAGTCGGAGTACACACTGTATACCCATACACATTGTACCTGGATGCATCAAGCAGTTAATTACACGTGGTGCATTTATTGTACATCACATGTTGACTGGGTCAACCTATCACATGGAAAGCAGATACATGGCATGTAGCTAGCATGTTCATGTCATGTAGTCCAGTTGAGTTAATAGGTCGAAGGCCCAAGCGTGTGACTTGGATACACTACAATCGAGGTACACGGTGTGTAGCTGGACTGTACATTCCGTGTGGTCTCCCATTAAAGGAAAGAATTAAAAAATACATGAAATTGAAAATTACAGCATTAAAACCCTATTTTATTAATTGAGACACCATTTTGTGTTTGAAATTTTAATAATGGTTTAAAATAATATTAAATGCTCAATTAATTTATTGTAATTAATATGTCACTATTGGTTTTCCATTTATTTTCCATGAATGCCATAATTAATGGGAATCTCTAATTAAGTTCATATAATGATTAAGATAAAAGGGAATTAATTAATTAATTAATGCAAGTTTATTTATTTAAATAATAAAGAATGAATAAAGAAATGAATAATATTTGATAACTTTTACATATTTATTTCATGTATGACCAATCATGATCTTGACCAAGACCTATGTATGTTTTGGGATTTATTTAATTTAAAATTAATTCATGGGGTTGTAATTATTTAATATTAAATTAAATGATGGTCTCCGTGTCATCCCTCCCTCCATTACTATGTAGGACCTGTGTGTCCAAGGATACTTATGTAATCCCCTTTAAACAATCCTTAGGTTACCCTCACATGTGTGTGAGTAATAAATACTTATAATTAATGGAGCATCCTAAGGCGCATGGAGGCGGTTCAAGATGGAACCATGATGATGTCAACTTGGTGATACATAGATATACAGGTAGAATATTGTAACTCATGCAAATACTGGCATATGGAGTTGTTCCCCTAGGTCATAAGTTGATTTAATGTTCGATCATTAAATCAACCATTAGATAAGATCATGATTGGTTTATTTACTTTATTTAGTTATTTCTGTATATGAATTATTTATTTTATGTATGCAAGACTGCAGTCACATAAAGAAATAAGTTAATACACAAATAATGATTTTAAATAAATGTATTATGCATAAATGTTTTATCAAACATGGTTAATTAATTATGTAAAATAAATTTAATATTAACAAGACATGTAAATGATAAAACAAGATGAAAATTTTTAATAATTAATTAAAACCTCTCAACCTAATATTAATTCAGACTAAGACTTCTATTACTTAATTGGGAATGAATCCATAGAAATAAGTGTAGTACATGACCAAACTCTGGACACTTAATTTTACTGGGGAGTTTTCATGATGGTCTTGGGTTGACTTAACTGAACTTTTATTGAGTTTAATGGTCAAATTATATTCAATAAAAATTTGGAGGGAAGTATTGAGGAAATCCAATTCAGGATTTCAAGATAGGGGAATCCACTCAACATATTGAGGAGATGAAATTCTGCAGTTGGCAAGATCACCTACCTAATTACTTTCTTATGGTTTTCATGGATAATATTTGGATCATTAAGAAAGTCAATGGGGATCCTTTCCACTAAAATGTTAAAGTAACTAGACATTCTGTGTTCAATTATGTGGGTTATTGGGACTTGATAAAATAGTGGTAGATTTAAAAATAATTAATTAATTCTCACATAATTTGTAATCAATAAAATTTACTAAAAATCTCCTCTTTTAATTATAGAATAAAATAGACAGATCATCATCTAAAATATCACTACAATAAATATTTGATAAAAATGACCTCCTAACTAGCAGTAACTTTTAGAAGTGGTTTAGACGACTTTGGGTTGTGCTAATCCATGAACAAAAAATTTATGTGCGAGAATCCTCAATGCCTGATATACCTGCTAAAGAGGCAAGTGATGAAGAGTTCCTTATCTATGAAAAACATTTTATCAATGTGGTGATGTTCAATGTTTGATGATTTCATCGATGTCTAGTGAACTAATGAAGTCTCACAAAAACATGGATGTGTATAGAAAGTTAGAGCACCAATGTGGTCTATACCATGAGAGAGCTAAACAGGAATGGTTTGAGATTTCCAAGGAACTATTTAGAGAAATATTGGAGAGGGTGACCAAGTTAGGCCTCATGTAGTCAAGATCATTGGCTACATTGAGTGTCTAGAGGTTCTAGGGTTTAAGCTCCTCTAAGAACTAAGAAACGATCTCATTCTAGCATCAATCCCTTGAAGCTTCTCTAACTTTGTTGTGAATTTTAATATGAATAACATTGATAAGTATCTACTAGATCTTCTCACTCTACTTTTTAAAGTTTATTAGGATACGAAACATGGAGATCCTTCTATCCTTTTTGTGAAAAAAACAGAAAAGGAAAGTGAATAGAACTAATTCCAAAGCTTATTCACACCCTTCTAATAAGATGAAGATTAAGGGGAAATCAATGGAATTGGATATTTTATGTTTTACATGTGGAAATAAGGGCCACTGTGTCACGACCTGACTCATGCTGGGATCGAGCTGCAACTACCCTAAACCCTCTTCTATAGGCCAAGGGGTGGTGATAAAAACTGAAGGAATAACAAACTCGGGGAGGACTTTCCCTAAAAACTTGTACACACACACAGCCAACTCAATTCAAAGGTGTAGAGGAAAAGGAAAGAAGATGCAACACTGCTATAAAAAGGAAACCAAACATGCAATGACCTCTAATTTATACAAGTAAAAAAATTAAACTAAAAGTAAAAGGGTAAAAATACATGCCCAACCAGAAAAGTGCCACAACCTGGTAGTAACTGAAAAGTGAAATAGTTGAGGGAGCCCTGCTTCTGGATCCCAAGATACTACCACCATACGTGGTTCAAGAACCCATATCCCTAAGCTCATCTAAAGTAACGATAAATCTATATGTCATCTTTATAAGGCATGACACATGCTGGAAAATCCCATGTAGGGGTGAGTATAAGAATACTCAATAGGACACCCTGAAAAGGTGAAGTGGGAGTAGTAAGAGATACATTGAAGAGGAAATTAGTAGATATAATAAGGTATAGAAAAGATTATAGCTCAACCCAATAAGATAGTGAAATAAATATCATCCAAACACAAGTATCTTGACATATTGAGAAGATGAACTTGTCATCGAGTCTTTACTACCTATAGTAGGAGATTAGACTCATTCAACCATGAGAAACTAGACACATAAAGCATGTGGAATACCCCACGCGTCTTCACTCTCCGGGAGGGAGAGTAACCAAAACCCAAGGAGTGGGTACTGAGAAAGGATATATATATATATATATGCTCAGTCAAAGAAGATAAAACAAGAGAATAAGGGGATATCCATCTCAAAACTCAGTCAAATAAAAGAGTCTCCAAAAGTTCAAAGAGTATCCATCAACAATGCCCAGCATCCCTCATGTCTGTCCTGAACACGCAAGTCAAAGGGACTCAGTCTCCACACCTTGATATTATCTACTTTGGGAGGCTCTGTCTTGACCACACGGTTTTAGGTCACTTCACAAGTTCGTGTCTCGGTGGGGAAATCTTCCCTCTTTATCGTGATTTAGAAGGTATGTCAAACCACGCCTCGTCACTATGCCACATAGTTAAGGATTATCTGTTTAGGAAAGGATCCCATGCCCTGATATGACATAAGGGTCCTAATCTGGTAGACACTGAGGAACACCATTACCTAGTCTGGCTAGAGGGTACCACTCGGGAAGGTCACCGAGGAATTCCACTACCCAGTCCTATTAGAGGGTAAGCCCAGTGACTCATCAAGGAAACGCCACTACCCAGCTTGGCTAGAGGGTTATGCCTGGAAGATGTCATCTGGGAACACCACTACCCATCTCAGATAGAGGGTTATCCCGAAACATTAAGGAACTCCACTTCCCAGTCCTACTAGAGGGTAACTCAGAAAGATCATCAGGGAACACCACTGCATATCTTAGCTGGAAGGTAATCCCAAAACTATCATTGGGGAACGCCATTTCCCAACCTAGCTGGAGGGTAATCTCGGTACTACTCTAGTAATCTTGTATGATCCCTATCATCATCGTCCATCACCTGAAAAGGCATCATGCTCGGAACATCTCGAATCATATATTGTATGCCACTACAGAGGTCATCATCATGTTCTACATGGAAAAAACTCAAGATAGGATACTCACATACCAAAATCTGAGTTCAGAAGGAGATATGAGAGATAAAAGATTCGTAGTGGGGAACATGATGCATGTGGGTCCCACATGACGTGTGACTCTACCTCATTTCCCGGACATGTAATTAGCCATACTCATGTACTAAACAGTGCACTTATACCCCTAACCATGGCACTGCACTCCCGGAGTACATGGTATATCCTGCCGAAAGGCTGATGAGCACACGATGCTCGTCGTTGGTCTGAAAGGATGAAAGCATAACTTTGTTTTATTTCCTCCTAAGATGGACTTGTATAACCAAATGGATCATTTCATTTTGATCCTTGTATAAAATTGCACAGCATTGACTATTCATTCGCCCAAATCGAAAGTTCGGTGAAGAAGATGCATCTCTTAGTTTCATACATGAACGGTGCTTCGTGGGGCCTACGCATCGATATTAGAACAAATAATATGGATCACATCATTTATATCCTCACAGAAAAACACATGGGGTTGACAATTCTTTCATCCAAAATGGAAACCTCGTGAAAAGGTTACATTCCCCTGAAAACTCCCAAAACTGGCCTCATGGGGCCTACACATCGATTTTAGTTTAATCACTCAGAATTGGTCTTGAAATGTCTCAATAAATCTTAGGTTCATGATGTTGCTGATGGCGCGCCAATCAGATTTCGTTTGCAGAAGTTATGGTGGGTCAAAGTTATAATAATAATAATATATTATTATTATTATTATTTGACAATTTTGGGGGCCCGAGCTATGATCCCGAAATATATAATTCACAAAACAGAATAAAAAGTTACATCTTGAAAGTATGATAATGTGGCCATACACAGCATGTAAAATGGATGTCCGGTTTAGAAGATACGGAGGTTTGAAACTACCCTAGCCCGAAGGACTGCCTAGCCCGGCCCATTTGGGTTAGTCTGGCCCACTTCGGACGGCCTAGCTGCACCAACCCACATCCCATCTTCCTCGTCCTGGCCTAGCAGTTCAAGCCCATAGCCTAGCCACCTCGGCCCACTCTGGCCATCGCCAGCTCCCAGCTACCTCTGCACCCCATGCACCCTGCACCACCCAGCCATCCCCGCCGGCACCTGTAGCCGTTGCCACTGCCATCTATGGCTGGACCACTATCGGACCACACACACCAGTGGTCCCTTACACAAACCACTAGGATTACATTGGTGATCAAAAACTAGAACTGAGACCATATCAGCGCTCCTTGGGACCCGATTTACACAGACATGTGCACTACTCAAATATTTGTCGACATTTCAACGTGACAAAAAGTAGGAAGATCTTCCACTCACTATTGTACATCCTTCAGTGCTCAAATATTGAATCTGAGCATAGTTCTGGACTCCTCAAATCAAGAGCTTCATAGATATATGCTTCTCCCAACGATTCGTCGACGTTTTGACATGGTGAAAAGTTATTGACAAAGAATGGATGAAGAACACGAAGAACGGGGAATCCATAAATTAAACGGACGATGGATAATGTTATTTTGGCCATCAAAAAAGGATTTCAAAGCAACAAGAATGCTAAAGAATTAATTCTATCAATAGAAACTTCAATCGGGGAATGTAGAATCCAAAAGAAGAATCTTACTTGGTTTTTTGGATTCATTATTGCGTTTACCACGCTCTGATCTACTCGGATCTACAATCTCATCGAAGTCTGCCAATAATTCGGTGTCGAATCCCCATCGGAAGGAGAGGATGGGGCTTCGCTGGCCATGGAAGGAAATGATCCAAACCCTTTCTCGTTTCCTTAAAGTCCTATTTATAAGAAACCGCCAATGGTCATGGAATCTGAACCTCTCGTGCCCTCTCACCTAAGGTCGCCTCTGGGGTAAACATCGCGCTATGAACACAACGATGGTCTAGTATTTCTAATCTGAGTTTCTATTTAGAATTTATTCGAATTAATGTCTGAGATAAAATAATTTAATTTAATTATTTTATTTATAGTTACCCCCTCCGTGGCTTTTTCCACATAAGTCATGCGCCGACAAAAGTTATACCCCACCTAGGGTAAATGGAACACTCCTGACTCAACCATGGCCTTGGATTTCTAATCTGATCTACCTTTTAAGTGATATCCCATTTCTGTAACCTGAATAGTATAAAATATACTTAATATTTTTATGAAATTTATTTTGGGCACACTGGGCCTCGGAATCTCATGTCGTCTCAGTGTCTAGCTTTGGAAATATATGTATAAATATTCCAAATTCTTACAAGGTGAAAACCGAGTCTCTAAATCATTCCATGTTTCAATATTTCCATCCCTCAAAAGCAAAACTTGAGAAATAACTCAGGATACTGAGCCCGCACTTGTCTCTCTCGCTCCCAAGAACACTCCGGCATGTTTATGTGCTACCACAACACGCAAATTAAGGGGATGGTCTATGATCATAAGGTCCACTCCCATTAATGACGTGCATATTCATGCATATATCTCCTCATCTTTGGAACATGGAAAATGTTGTGCACTCGCTCCAGTTGTTGGGGTTGGGCAAGGCG
Organism: Viscum album; assembly: GCA_963277665.1. Lineage (NCBI taxonomy): Eukaryota > Viridiplantae > Streptophyta > Magnoliopsida > Santalales > Viscaceae > Viscum > Viscum album. The sequence goes on along the minus strand of OY728119.1, from coordinate 758,842,844 downwards.
GTAGGAAACTCGCAAACTATCAGTACAATCTTCAACACCCAAATAGTTCAATCAACCTTGCCATCAATCTAGGGGGATGTAATCATCCACTATTGGGTCCTGTATGACTCCTACAGGCCTCTCCACAATCATGACATAAATTGTGCATCACGATTGGAGACAATCATCGAGGGTACCCCATGAAGGTGGATGATCTACCGCACGTACAACTGCCCCAAACACTCCACCAAACTCTGCTCCCTCATAGAAAGGAAGTACACCAACTTTGTGAGTTGATCTACTATTACCCATATGACATCATGGACCTTATATATGCATGGAATTCCAGTGACAAAGTCCACAGATATGTCGTCACATCCCTACTATGGGATTTCTAGAGGCTGCAACAACTTACCGGAACTCGGTGCTCAGCCTTCACCCACTGACAGGTGAGGCGTCACAAAAGGAACTCATCTATGCTTTATCTCACACCAGAACACCAAAAATACCATGGAAGATCCCTATAAATCTTCCCAAAAATGAAATATATAGCTAAGGGAGAATTTTGGAACTCTCGCATCATCCCCACCCATGTCGCAACTAGAACCACTATTTGTCCCTTGAACAAGGTCTTGTGATTCCCTCCTTCAGAATATCCATATAGTGCATTGCCTATAGATATATGAGTAACACAAGATATCTTATTTTATGTCTTACAACTAGGAATTTCTCTCATGCTTTAGAAATGAAGGAGTCAACACCATTGACTGAAGAAAAATTGTGCCCTCTTGCTTCACTAGGGTTACCTCTAGGGAAGATAACTGCTCTGAAACTTCCACCCTAGGAGATCATGGGACTTCATACTAATGGAATCTGCTAAAAAAATCCTTTTATTGGAGTATAGACTGTATCAAAGTCATATTCCTACAGGAAGTTCAACCAGTGTCACCATCTCAAGTTCAGGTCTCCTTGAGTGAAGACGTACCTAAGACTCTGGTGGTCTGTGTAAACCACAAAGTGTTCTCCCAGAAGGTAGTGTCTCCACATCCTCATGGCGAATACTACTACTTCCAAAACTAAGTAGTGAGTCGTACAATTCTGTTCATGGGGTATCCATCATCTTGACTTGTACTGGATAACTACCATATCAAGGTTGACGTTGAGCATGTAAAGGTACCAACGAATAGTTCATGTGAGTAAACTCATCCAACTATAAGAGGATATATATATAAATCACATGTAATACCCCATATGTCTTTACCTCTCTTGTAGGGATAGTATCCCCAAACCAAACACTATGTCGTACCCACTAGTGGCATTCCAAGAAAGAGGAGGTCAAGCAGAAAACTCCACTAGCAATTCCAGGACCTGCTCCACTACTCCACTGCACAACCACACCATGAATTGAAAAGATAGAGGGAATCATCCACCACACCTCAATAATATCCACTTTGGGCATCACTGACTCACCCTCACAGTTTTTCTCACGTCACAAAAACGCATGTCAGTGGGGGAAGGACCCCTCTTCCTCATGCATTCAAGGATACATCGAACAACACTGACATAGGGTTACACTGACACCCCGCATCACCCTGGTAAAACCTCAAGAAATAATCAAGAAGGAAGTATTACATCACACAATGTCTAAAAATTTCTACCGCAAAAGGTAGAAGAGACACAAAGTGTTCCTCTTATTATCTTGTGTGCTGCAGGATTATAGACATCCATAACATGTAGCTACCTATAGCCCCAACTGCCAGCTCCCTAAGTCTGACGTGGGATGACTGGTGGTGGTTGTGGGACACCGTAGCATCATCAACCACAGATAGATCTTTCTAATACTCTACCAGTACTACCTCCCTGGGGACCACCCTATTCCCACCTAGGGGATCCCTAATCGTGATGATGTCTCCTTCGTGGTGGTCTATCTACCATCGGCCTGGGAATCTTGGCATGTCTTGTTGAGTAGTCTCATGCCTGAGACTAATCATGGGAAGGCCGCCAACATCGATTCCCTTCCAACTGACATCTACTAGATGTGGTAGACATCTCAGCTTTTTTACGTCCACTGCCACTTATAACTAAATAGCATCTCACTGACAAAAATCTCTATGTCACTAGTCCCCGCTCTAGCACCTTAGAAAAGTTGGGGATGCACAAGGGTACTACAATAGCATGGATCTCTCTATGGATTCCCTGCTCAAACTTCTAGGATTAGAAGTAGCCATCATAGATCATGTCCAAAGAGTACCGAGTCAAGTCTTTGAACCTATATGACTACTCTTCCACCATCATCCCTCCATTCTAAAGCTCCAAAAACTCCTGAATCTAGATTAAGTGTAAGAAGGATGGGTAGCACTCCTCAAGGAATAGATGTTGGAAGTCATCCCATGAGAGTACTGACTTATCGTGTATCTAAGTAACCAAACTCCACCAACGTCCAGCCGCTCCGTTGTAAAGACCAGCTTCCAAAGCCACCATATGATCTATCGGTGTCTGAATAATCCTGAAGAGGTGGACCAACAACTCTATCCAAACCTCTACTGCCTAAGGATATGGATTACTACGAAACCTTAGCGGTCTCTGATGCTGGAACTCGCGGAGTGTGCTCAGCCTATGCATGTCCTCAGCCTGCTCTGCTAGGACTAAATATTCCTCAACATGTGGAGGTGTTGCTACCTATCCACCTAGTGGAATGGGGATTGTATGATGGATCATGAACTAAGGTCTCATCTCTCATGAAATTGTCATCATGAACCGGAGCCAGTATGCTGGCTGGCTATCATCGCAGAGGCATCTTGAAACTTATCAAGGAGTACCACAGTCAAATGAGCATATATATATATATATATATATATCAACCAAAATGGATATATGAATCAATAAGGAAAGTCAAAGACTCAATCCTATATGATGAATGTACCAAAGTTCCCTGCAACGAATGTCTCAGCATGCAGGTAATCAGGTTCTTGGTGTATGGTTATGTCAGCCTCCACACCATCACTAGACTCCCTGTCCTGAGATACGCACTTGAGACATGTTGAAACTATTGCCCTAAACCCAACGAAAACCTTTTTAGGGAAATGTACGAACAATATCCTAAGGGTTCAACCATCTCTGATACCACTTTGTCATGACTCGACCCATGTCAGGATCGAGCTGCAACTACCCCAATCCCACCTCCATAGGATGGGGGTGGCGACAAGTTCCTAAGGCACAAAAAACTTGGGGAGGCCTTTGCCTAAGAACCTATACACACACACACATAGCCAACTAAATTCAAAGGTGCAGAGGAAAAGGAAAGAAATATACAGCACTACTATAAAAAGGAAACCAAACATGCATCGACCTCTAATCAGTACAAGTACATAAAAGTAAACCGAAAGGAAAAGGGGAAAAATACACTCCCAACCAAAAAAAGTGCCACAACCTAGTAGTAATTGAAAAGTAAAACAGATGAGGGAACCTTTCTTCTCGATCCCAATCTACGACCACCGTATGTAGTCCAAGCACACATATCTCTAACTCCTCTGACATCATGATCAACTTATATGTCATATTTATAAGGCACGACATGTGTGGGAAAAGCCCATATAAGGGTGAGTATAAGAATACTCATGTAGGACGCCTCAAAAAGATGAAGGGGGGCAATAAAAGATACACTGAAAAGGAAAGTAATAGATAGAACAAGGTACAATAAAGAGTATAACTCAACACAATAAGATAGTGAAAGAAATCTCATCCGAACCCAAGGAGCTCAGCACAGTGAGAAGGTGAACTTCTCATCGAGTCTTCGCTACCTATAGTAGGAGATTAGACTCATCTGAACATGAGAGGATAGACACGAAAAGCACGTGGAATACCACGCATGTCTTCACCTCTCTTGGAGGGAGATTAAACAAAACCCAAGGAGTGGGTACTGAAAAATGATATATATATATATATATATATATCTGTGTGTTTGTGTGTGTTTGTGTGTGTGTGTGTGTGTGTTTAGTCAAAGAATCCCAAATGAGAGAGTAAGGGGATCTCCATCTCACAGCTCAATCAAAGAAAAGAGTCGCCAACAGTTCCAAGAGTATCCATCAATGATGCCCAATATCCCTCACATCTGCCCTGAACATGCAAGTCAAAGGGACTCAATCACCACACCTTGATAATATATTCTTTGGGTGGATTTGTCTCGCCCACACAATTTTAGGTCGTGTCACAAGGTCGCATCTTGGTGGGGAAAGTGACCCTCTTTCTCGTGATTCAAATGGTACATCAAACCACGCCTCATCATTGTGCCGCAAAGTCAAGGATCACCAGCTTAGTAAAGGATCATGTGACCCAATATGATAGAAGGGTATTACTCTAGTAGACACTGGGGAACGCCACTGCCTAGTACGGCTGGAGGTTATCACTTAGGAAAATCACTAGGCAACACAACTACTCGATCCTAATATAGGGTAAGTTGGGAGAGTCATTAGGGAAACACCACTGCCCAGTCTGGCTGGGGGGTTATGCCTGGAAGATGTCATCGTGGAATACCACTACCCAACTCAATTGGAGGGTTAGCCCGGAACATCGAGGAACTCCACTGCCCAGTACTATTAGAGGGTAACTCGGAAAGATCATCGGGGAACTCCACTGCCCAACCCAGCTAGAGGGTAAGTCTGAAACTACCATCGAGGAACGCCATTGCCTAGCCCAGCTGGAGAGTAATCCCATTACTAATCTGGTAATCCTGTATGATCACTTTCATCATTAGGCATTGCCTAAAAATGGCATCACATCAAGAACATCTTGCATCATATCTCAAAATCCACCATGAAAGGCACCATTGCGTTCTATACAGAAAAAAAAACTTAGGATAGGCTACTCACATGCCAAAATCTGAGTTCAAAAGAAGGAGATATCAGAGTTATAAGATTCATAGTGTATCACATGTCACTTGTGGGGCCCATAAAATGTGTGACCTTTCCTCATCACCTAGTTGTGTTCCCAGGCATACTCGGGTACTAAACTATGCACTAGTACCCCTAGGCATGCCACTGCACTCCCAGAGTACATGGTACATCCTTCTAAAAGGATAGTGAGGACATAATGCTCATCGATGTTCCAAAAGGGAAAACATGTAACTTTACTAATTTTCCTCCTTAGAAAGCCCTGGATAACCAAATGGATCACGTTATTGCGACCCTTATGGAAAAGCATATAGGATATACTATTCATTCGCCTGAATGGGACACCTGATGAAGAAGATGCATCTCTTAGCATTGTACATGAATGGTGCTTCATGGGGCCCACACTTTGATCTCAGAACACATCATATAGATTTCACCATTGTGATCCTCACAAAAAAACACACGGGATTGGCAAATCTTTCGTCCAAGATAGACACCTGGTGAAAAAGTCACATTCCACCACAAACGCCCAAACTGGGATCTATGGGGCCCACACCTCTATTTCGATTTAAGTACCTAGAATTGGTCTTGAAAGGTCTGCCTCAATATCATGGTCATGATTCCACTGACGGCACACCAATAATACGTTGTATGCAGAAGTTATGGCGGGTCAAAGTTGTAATAATAATATACTATTATTATTATTTGAGTGTTTTGGGGGCCTGAGCCACAAAATAAAAATATAAAATTCCCAAACTAGCCTAAAAAGGTCTATCTTGAAAGTGGGAACATGTGTCTGTAGATGGAACGTAAAATAGACATCCGGTTTAGAAGATACGAAGGTTTGAAATTGCCCTATCCCAAACGCCTGCCTAGCCCGGCCTGTTATGACCGGTCCAGCCCACTCCGGCTGACCCCGTTGTGCCTGCCCGCGGCCCAGCCACCTCGACCCATTGTCCCACTCTGGATTTTGCTGTCTCTTGGCCCCCTCTGCACCTCGAGTGCCTCGCATCATCCGGTCGTCCCCACCCGCACCTGTTGTCAGACCACCTGCGTCGGTGGTCCCTTATGTGGACCACCGGGATCACTCTGATGATCAAAAACTAGAACCAAGACCAGATCTGGGATCCTTGAGACCCGATTTACATAGACACATGCTCTGCTCGAAGATTCTTTGATGTTTCAAAATAACTAAAAGTATGTGGATCTTCTGCTCGTTGTTTCCCCTCCTATGGTGCCTGAAACTCGAAGTCGAGCATAGATATGGACTCCTCAGATCGAGAACTTCACAAATCTATGATTCTCCCGATGATTCATCAATGCTTCAACGTGGAAAAAAGTTTTCGATGAAGAACGGATGAAGAACGTGAAGAATGGGCATTCCAGAAATTAAACGGATGATGTTCGTTGTTAGTTTAGCCATCAACAAAGGATTTTAATGTAGTGATAACACTAAAGAAGCAATTCTGACAACAGAAACTTCAATTGGGGAATGCAGAATCAGAAACAAGAATCTTGCCTAGATTTTTGGATCTGTCGTTGCATTCATCACGCTCTGATCTACTCATATTTGCAATCTCATCATGATCCACAAAGAATTCGTCATTGAATCATCGTCAAAAGGAAAGGATAGGGCTTCGTCGGCCGTGATAGGAAATGAGACCAACCCTTGCTCTTTTCCTTAAACTTCTATTTATAGGAAAACTCCAGCGATCATAGAATCTGAACCCCCCACACCCTCTCAACTGAGGTCTCCCCTAAGGTAAATACAACACTACAAACCTAATGGTGGTCTCAAATTTCCGATCTGATTCACTGTTTAGAAGTTATTTGAATTAACATCTGAGATAAAATAATTTAATTTTATTATTTTATTTACGGTTACAGCCTCTTTATCTTTTTCCACAGAAGGTCTACACCAACAAAAGTTATACCCCTTCTAGGGTAAAAGGCACGCTCCAAACTCAACCATGGTATCAGATTTCTTATCCAAGCTACCATTTAAGAGATATCCCATTTTTTCATGTGTATAGTATAAAATATAATTAATATTTTTATGAAATTTATTCTGGGCACATTGGACCTTGGAATCGAATGCCGTATCAGCACCTAGATCAAGAAATATATGTATAAATATTGAAAAGTCTTACAAGGTGAAAACTGGGTCTCTACACACTCAAAGAAAAATTGCACCTAGCCCAAGAAACAAGGGGAATCTCTATGTGCATTTATTATCAAGTGAGACCAATGATGAGTCATGTGAATCTTCCAGTTTCCTTTTGGGGATACGCATTACAAACAATAGCATACATACTAAATCGAGTGACAATTAAAGCAACAAATGGTATACCATACTAATTATGGAATGGAAGGAAACCTGTGTTGTCTTACTTACATGTGTGGTGTTGCGAAGTATTTGTTAAGGCCTCTTCAGGTAACAACCTTTCACCCTGAGGCACAAAGTGTATCTTTATAGGATATCCCAAAGAAACAAATGGATACTACTTATACAATCCTTCATAAAAAAAGGTTGTGGTTAAAATATATCTCATATTTCTTGAGTAGGATCTTATTTCTAAAAGAGATAGTGATAGAGAGATAGATTTTAATAAAGTCCAGGATCAAGATACACAAGAGTTAGAACAGGAACAAATTCCACAAATCCCTGTGGAATAAGAAATTGTTTTAGAGACAAAATTACTCTGTATGAGTACTATAGAGGTTATAGAACCAAAACGGTATGGTTTTCTAGTCACTGGGGATGGTGACTCATTATTAGTTGATAATAATGATCCTATAACCTACAAGGAAAATGTGGCATATATGTTTCCAAGCGGTAAGAAAATATGGATTCTAAAATGGATTCCATGTACCAAAATCAAGTCTAGATTTTGGTAGACCCTCCAGTAGATGTAAATCCCATTGGTTTCAAATGGGTATTCAAGAATAATCTATACATAGAAGGAAAATTTAGTACCTATAAGGCATGACTGGTTGCAAAAGGGTTTAAACAGCATCAAGGCATTGACTATGATGAAACATTTTCACCAGTTGTAGTGTTGAAATCCATTAGAATTCTACTTGTCATTGTGGTTTTCCATGATTATGATATTTGGAAAAATGGATGTCAAAACATCCTTCCTTAATGGGAACCTTTAAAAAGATGTCTATATGACACAACCCAAAGGGTTTGTGACTCCAAAGGATGCCAACAAGGTATGAAAGTTACAAAGATCCATTTATGAATTAAAGAAAGCATCCAGGTCATGGAACATTCATTTTGATAAGTCCATAACACAATTGGATTTCATAAATAATGAATGTGAGCCATATATCTATAAATGGTTTAGTGGGAGTATAGTCATTTTATTAATAGTATATGTTGATGAAATATTACTCATTGGAAATGAAATACCAATATTGCATTTTGTTAAGGAATGGTTGAATTAATGTTTCTCTATAAAGGACTTGGGAGAGGTAGCATATATTCTTAGGATCAAGATTCATCATGATAGATCCAAGAGGTTTCTCAGCATAATTCAAAGTACATACATTAATAAGATACGGAAAAGATTCAGTATGGAACAATCTAAGAGTGTATTTTTTCCAACATCGTGTGGCATTCATATTTCTAAGAAAATGTGTCCTCAAACACATGAGGAAAGAAACAAAATGGAAAGGATTCCATATGAATCAATGATTGGTTTAGTCATATATGTTATGTTATATACTAGGCTAGATGTTTCCTATGTGTTTAGTGTGGTAGGAAGATATCAAAATGTTCTAAGTGACTGCCATTTGATGGTGGTCAATACTAAACATAAGTATATGAGGCGTAGGAAGAGATCAAAGCAACCTGTGATGGCAAATTTTACATCAGAGTCTGAGTATATTGTGACTTATGAGTCAGCTAAAGAAGCAGTATGGATGTGAAACTTCATCCAAGATCTTGATGTGGTGCCAAGCAGTAAAGATCTTATCACACACTATTTTGATAATACTACAGTAGTTGGTCTTGCAAAAGAGACGAGGTAACATCAGCAGATGAAGCACATACTTCAGAAGTATCACCTCTTGAGGGGTTTTTTCAAAGAGGTGAATTTGTATTGAAATATATTTCCACATAGGATGGCATGGAAGACCCCTTGACTAAATCCTTGACTAAGAAGAAACAAGACTATTAAGAGAGGTCTGGTGGACTAAAGGTTGTAGTCAGTTGGCTCTGATCCAAGTGGTAGTTTGTTAGAGTTGAATTTTTACATTGATTACATGTATATTCGATGCATTTAATATTAATAAAACTTCTTATTACATATTGATATTTATTCTACATGACTCTAATGTAAAAATGTTCTAGAGTATACGTCACATTGATAAGGTCATAGCAATTCCCCGTTATGATGAGAACCTTGATGTGCTATGATGATATTCTTAAATAATGTTATGTGGTTGGATAACATACTATAATGGGACACATGGTACATAGACTATTAGGTGTGAGTACTTGTAAGCAGATGAGGCTTCTTCTCATGAATTTTACACTTGGTAATCTCCAAGATGGGAGATTATGACCTTCTAAGAGGAATTTTGTATGTTTTGGTGTTATCGGGTCTTCATAACTATGAGTGTGTGTGATGGTCCTTATACTTTAAGATTATTATTAATTCATGTTACAACTTATGTACTTATATGTATTTTGTAAACAATGATGATAATAGTTCATGGAAAAGTTGGATATGTTGGGTGCATCATGAGTGACATGACATTAATGGATGATTCGGGGAAGGATGTGTCACTTCCATATTTATAGAAGCTGATATCTCATCCCTTTTGTTAGAATGGAACCATTACCCTAAATTTAATGGTCATAGTGTAATGATGTGTTTATTTTAAATACTCAAAGAAAGAGGTATCGAGCATACAAGTTGGTGACATGGATGTGCAACCTTCTTGATGAGATATTGAGATAAAGGGATTCACTACAGGAAAAATGGATATTTGAGATGGGTCATTTGCGATGGGAGCCTATCGCAAATAGTCTATTGTGATGGGGTCCCATCGCAAATGACCTGTTGCGGAAAACAGCGTCGCAAATATTACTTTTTTGCAATGGTCTGTCACAAAAACATATTATTTGGGACGGGCAATAGACCCGTCGCAAAAAATATTCGGCGATTTTTTTAAGAAACTATTTGTGACGGACCAACGACCCGTCGCAAATAGTTTCCTAGTTTTTACTCTTTTGAAATGGACTGTCTCAATTAGTAATTGCAATGATCTGTCGCAATTACTCCTCAAAATATAAAAAAAAAGTTTTTTGCAACGGACCATCACAAATAGTATTTGCGACGAACCATTGCAAATAGTTAAAAAAAATTAAAAAATAATATAATATTAAGAATAATATAATATTAATATAAATAAAATCATAATATCAATATTAATAGAATAAAATTATTTATAAAATATTAATATTAATATTTATAAAATAAAATTAATTATAAAATAATTAATTAATATAATATTATTATTATTAATATTAATGAAATAATAATATTAGTAATATAATAAAAACCTAAGTGTTCACAAAAATATAGTAATATATTAATTAATAAAATAATAAATACAATAAAAATATTAAATAAATAATAAAAAACTATAATTTCCAAGACAATATAAAACACGCACTATTTAAAACTTTAAATAGTTAATATTAAAAAAAATACATTCAAATGTTTCTTCATAAAATAAAAATACATATCACTGAGAGGGAGGGTCGTCTGGAGGAGCTGGTGGAGGGAACTTCATCCCCAAACTGTGAGTCAGACGTCACATGTACTCCATCTCTTGCTCCTGCTCCTGCCGCCATCTATGCATCTCATGCTGCATCTACCACTGCTGTTGCTGTTGCTGTTGGAGGAAGTCTTCTTGTTGTTGCTGTTGGCACTAACGCATCTTCTCCTACTCCCTACTCATAGTCTTTATAAGCTCACTCTGAGCTAGCAACTGCTTCTAATATTGTGCATGAGATGAAGATGACTCTCTATGAGCTCCTCTTGAGATGGACGCCGACATCGCATAGGTGCCATAAAAACCCATAGGTGTCACTTGAGAGTCGATACCAACAACTCAGCCTTTCTCGAAGCCATATTGGGTCGCATGCATCCATGTTGTCTCATCAAATCAGGGGGCACTGGTCTAACCATCAGTCTCGGCCTGACTCTCAACATCTGTCTGAGACGTCGTGGCCACATATGACTCCTTTAATTGCAATTTAAAATTAAAATAGTTAAAATATTGTTTTTAGTTAAATTTAAAACTCAAAAAAACTTATACTGACCACAATCCTATGTTGGCGAGCACCTCTAATCTCCCTAGTGGATGGATCACTGTACATCCTCCTATAAATGTCGTACTCCATAATATCGGGCTGTGTGAATGCCTATACAAATATAAAATAAACTGTTTACATTTAAAGTTATATACAATATTTTAAAAATATATATACTTACCATATTCTTGCTATGCATAATGAACATATGACTACTAGCTTGATGTGTCACCTCCTATCTCTCCCAATTTTGCAGACCTACTGATGATCTACTCTGAAACCACCTACTCAACGAGTGTGTACATAATCCATCCCAAACCTGAGATGAAATATAATCAGGTCAGTGGACATGACATGTCTCATCAAAATCATGCATTCTTTCTTTCTCCATTGCTTTCCTTTTCAAATTGTGCAAAAACTGAGTGCATTACATACGTATTTCTCTTTGTTATGCCTTACAAATAGCCTCACGCATTCTCTCCTCAATGGGATACCAAAACCTCTACAAATTAATTATTATATCAATTTTATTAATTAAATTAATTTCAAAATAAATATTATTTATTTACATACCAGTCAATGCTCGAACATGCATTGTTGAACATCAACAGGAATATGATCCGATGACACCCATGCATCAGAAAAATAATTACGCAATATTGCACTCCCCTATCCAATTGCTATATGCGTAAATCTATGAAAAAAAAGAATAATTAATCAGACAATTAGAATATAAATAAATTAATGAAAACTAACTAAAATTCATAGGTAAACATACATCTGTGTGCATGGATCGAACCCAAGATGTGGACGTCGCTCGGGTATAGGGTCAGGAATCATCAGTCGGGCAGGACCATGCCCCCTCTAAGTTCCCCTAAACTGTCAATAGTTTGAGGGTCGGCTGATCTGACCTCCTACTCATCCAAGGGTAGACCGCCCTCCTGCAATATACGAAACAGATCGTCTTCCATCTGAAACACTAAATGATTATTGTTAGCAAACATTTGAAAACAACTAATATATATATATATATATATATATATTATGATTATAACCATCATTTTACTATGTCAATGTCCATCTTCATCCTCATCTTCATATATGTTGATCTCAATGTCTTCATCTTTCTCCTCAGCATCATCAATTTCCATATTAGTTTTAGTTTCATCATCTCTTGTCATTTTAAATTCATTTTTAATATCATTAACATCATCATCACCATTGGCCCTTAACTATGGGGTGTCATCAATGATATTCGTGTAACTTCTTGGGAACCACATTCACTTTCATTAAACTGATTCTCTTGAGATTTAATTTATATTATGCTCCACTAATCACCCAACTCCCTTTAAGTAGAATAGTAATTTGCATAATAAATTTGATGTGCCTGATGGGCTAATAAAAATGGTTCATTTAATGCAAGAAGGCTTTTGTATTTAATATCAATGATTCCATGGATCGAATGAACAAACAAGCCTCTCTCAGTATCCAATCAGTGACATTTAAACATTGTTACGTAATGTTGTCCCAAATAACATGGTTCAATGATTTTTTCCAACATGCTGTAAAAGTCAACTTCAGTTTCTCTATGATGTGATCCTCTTAAGAAAACACCATTATTCATTTTTTTTATTCCCCATATGCACGTGTATGAAATCAAAAACCATTCACCACATATGCTTTATAATATTTTACCATTTTTGATAGTGGGTTACTCAATACAGACAATCAATTATCAATTTTATAAACATGTTGGGATACCTGAAAAGTTATAAAACAATTATCACTATAACAAGTATTAAATTGATTTTTTATTTAAAATGAAAAATAATTTATGTTATCTGTTTCTGAAACTAGTAGGAAAAAAATTTAACGTCGTTCTTCAAGAGCAGCTATTGTAATTTGTGGAAACTGTGTTTTGATATGATTATCATATAACCTAAAAATAAAATAAGATTAATGTATTGTTATAAAAATTATAGAATAAGTGATAGGAGTACTTATAGTATAAATAGTGTAATTTCTTCACAGTTGAGCAGAATATATGTATAAGCTATGTGATGTTCATCATTTGAAAGTTATCGTTCATGAACTCCACCGAAGACAAGTTTGGGCTGATTGAAAACTGATAATTGATTGCTCATGTCATCTTCAACATTTCCCTTGTTACGGCTCATGCAGTTTTGTTTTGAAGGATATTCAGATTGAAAGTAATGAGATTGGAAAAAAGAAATTTCCTCTTGAAAATAAGCTTCTTCAATTGAGCCTTCAACTGATTCATGGTTATATACTTTTTTTTAATTTCTGCATGCATCTCTCAAATGGTTACATCCATCGAAACTGTACCGGACCTCCACATTTTTTTCATGAGGAAAATGTAATATCAAATGTTCCATTGAGTCAAACAAACCTGGCAGGAATATTTTTTCTAGTTTACATAAAATTAAAATGAAATCTTATTGCAGTTTTCTTACAGCATTGTAGTCTATTGTTGACGCACAAATGTCTTGAAAAAAATATGATATGTATGTAAGAACATCCCAAACTATAGGATTTAACAAACCTCTTAATCCAATTGGAAGAATTCTTTCCATTAAAACGTGACAGTCATGACTTTTCAATCCAGTAATATGACCACTTCTGACACATCTGCCCAAATTAAAAGCATAACCATCTAGAGGTCTCAAATATACAATACACTGACAAAATAATAAGAAACTATTTTTGGATAGTGTATAAGTTTCTTTTGGCTTCATTAACTTCTGTGGTCTGACATTTTCAAACAGTTCAAGTTCTGGTCACTTGCAAATTTGGGCAAGATCTAATCGTACCTTTATATCATATTTGGTATTTTCTGGAGTATCCAAAACTGTATGGAATAAATTATCAAAATAGTTATTCTTAATATGCATCACATCCAACATGCGATGGGCCAACAAATCAGACCAATATGGAAAATCCCAAAAAATGCTTCGTTTTATCCAATTGTGCTCTTTTCCAAACCCATCAACTTTTTGTTGGTTTGTTGTTGGTCCAAATGTGATAAGAGGTAATGAAGATACAATTGATTTCAACTCTATACCTGAGATCATTGTTGGAGGCCTGTCTTTTTCAATTATTCCTTTTCTGAAATGATATTTGTTTCTTCAAAAATGCTGATCGGTTGGCAGAAATCTGTGATGACAGTTAAAAAAACAAGGTTTTTTTCCATTGAAGATCATAAACACTTTGTTGTCTCTCATACAGTGTGTACATGATTTTGGACCATGTGTACTCCAGCCAAATGACATGTCATATGTTAGGAAGTCACTAATTGTCCACATTAATGCATCTTTCAGTAGGAAGTTTTGTTTCATAGCAACATCATATGTACTAACACCATTACTCCACAATTAATTCAACTCATCAATCGATGGTTTTAAATAAACATTGATATTATTTTTCGGATGACCTGGAATTAATAAGGTCAAAAAGATATATGGCTCCTTCATCAACATCCATAGAGAAAAATTATACAGCGTTATAATGACAGACCAACATGAATATTGACTACCGTAAGAACTAAATGGACAGAAATCATCAGTAAAAATACCCAATCGCACGTTTCGATCTTCTAAAGCAAATGACGGATGCACTTGGTCAAAATGTTTCCATGAATCACCATCATAGGTATGATTTAAGATTTTACTAGTTGAAATGTTGGTTTCGTTCTATGACATCAATGATTTTGTATTTTGAAACATAAATAAAATCTACAATCTATGTGTGAGTGGGAAATATCTCAATTATTTTACAAGAACAAATCCATAATTTCCTGGTTGAGCTTCTTTATACCTTGATTGACCACATGTTGGACAACTATCCAATAACTCGTTTTCACCATAATATAAGATGCAGTCGTTTGAACATGCATGAATCTTATGATAACCAAGACCAAGATTACGAACCAGCCTCTTTCCCTCATAAACATTTGCAGGAAACACATTTCTTTCAGGGAGAAGTGTTTTTAACAAAGAGAATATCTGATCAAAACAACTATTTGACATTCCATTATCTGATTTAATGGCCATAAATTTAGCAGCATCTTCAAACTTGCTTATCTTGCAACCAGGATATAAGGAATCCTCAGCAGACCTCAACAAATCATATAAATGAGATGGTTCCAACATAGGAGTTGAAAAATATCATCCTGAGTTTCAGTTTGTTGAACAGATGGACCTACCACATCATGTACTAAATTTTGAAAACGTGCTAGATTTTGAACCAAATTATTAATATCTTCTTTGGAACTTTGTTCATCATGTTGATACCAAAAAACATAATTTTTTTGAAAACCAAAATGCAATAAATGACCTCCAACATTGTCAAATGTGCCATATGTCCTCAGAGCACATTTTTTACGAGGAAACTTAATTGTCCCTTCTGAAACAAATTTTGGTTTCGATGATGCAAATGATAAGAAAGCCTAAACACCCTCAATATATACATCATTTAAACCAGAATCGTTTGAATTATTGCATTGAGTTATCCAAGCACGATCATCTAATAATGACTATTGTCGACTTCCTCATTTCATATTTTTCTAAAAAATATGAAATTATTAGTTATTTTGTATAATTAGATATAAGATAAACATTATCCAAAAAAGAGGAGACAATTAAATTCTCTTTTCTAGAAATTTATAATAATTTCTATTATTTTATAGTTATTTATAATATTTTTAAGCTTTTATACTGATATGCACTCATTTATAAAAATTTATACTAATTACCACTAATTATTATTAATTACAGTTATTTTATACTAATTATTCCTAATTATTGGCAGCAAAATTTCAAACGGATTGGTGGCGGCTCTTTTGCCTGATGACTCATCCCCTTGCAACTTGTTGTGACTAAAAACACTATGAAAAGTCTACTCCGATGTACGAATATCCATTTTTTGCATGCACGAGGATGGAGATCAGGGAGGACTCATCGCACTACTCTCCATACTCTCGTGCATACAAAAATGAATACTCATACGTCATAGAAAACTATTCATAGTGATTTCAGTCGTAGAAAGTTTATAGGGGATGAGTCGTCAGGCAAAAGAGCCTTGTTTGTCAGACGGATCACTGCCTTGCAACTTTCTCTAACTTAAATAAAAATAAAAAATCTACTCCGATGTATGTCCAAGTAAATTTTTCATATTGATTTTAGTGGAAGAAATTTGTAAGGAGTTGAGGCGTCGATCAAAAGGAATATAGTCAATCCATTGGAAATTGTGCCAATTTATCCAAGTACTCAAATTTATTTTAATTTATTCTTAAGTGTTACTAATTATTCCTAATTATTCCTAATTATTCCCAATTATTCCTATTTATTGCTAATTATTCCTAATTATTCCTATTTATTGCTAATTATTCCTATTTGTTTCTATTAATTGCAAATTATTCCAAATTATTCTAAATTATTTCAAATTATTCCAAATTAGTCCTAATTATTCCTAATTATTCCTAATTATTTCTAATTATTCCTAATTATTCCTAACTATTCATAATTATTCCTAAGTATTCCTAATTATTCTTATTTATTACTATTTATTCCTAATTATTTCTATTTATTACTATTTATTACTATTTATTAAAATTTATTACAATTTATTATAATTTATAACTAATTATTACTAATTATTACAATTTATTGCTATTTATTGCTATTAATTGCAAACTATTCCTAATTATTCCTAATTATTCAAAATTATTCCAAATTATTCCAAATTATTTCTAATTATTCGTAATTATTCCTAAATATTCCTAATTATTCCTAATTATTAGTAATTATTCCTATTTATTACTATTTATTACTATTTATTATTATTTATTACTATTTATTCCTATTTATTACAATTTATTACTATTTATTACTAATTATTACTAATTATTACAATTTATTACTAATTATTACTAATTATTACAATTTATTGCAAATTATTACTATTTATTACAATTTATTACAATTTATTACAATTTATTACAATTTATTGCAATTTATTGCAATTTATTACAATTTATTAATATTTATTACAATTTATTACAATTTATTACAATTTATTTCTAATTTATTACTAATTTATTACTAATTTATTACTAATTATTACTAATTATTACTAATTATTACTAATCATTACTAAGTATTACTAATTATTACTAATTATTGCTAATTATTAAAATTTATTACAATTTATTACTATTTATTACTATTTATTACTATTTATTACTATTTATTACTATTTATTACTATTTATTACTGATTATTACTATTTATTACAAATTATTACTAATTATTTCTAATTATTACAAATTATTACTAATTATTACTAATTATTACTAATTGTTACTAATTATTTCTAATTGTCACTATTTATTCCTATTTATTACTATTTATTACTATTTATTACTATTTATTACTATTTATTACTAATTATTACTAATTATTAGTATATATTACTATTTATTACTATTTATTACTATTTATTCCTATTTATTACTATTTATTACTAATTATTACTAATTATTACTAATTATTACTAATTATAACTATTTATTACTATCATTACTATTTATTACTAATTATTACTATTTATTACTATTTATTTCTATTTAATACTATTTATTACTAATTATTACTATTTATTACTATTTATTGCTATTTATTACTATTTATTACTATTTATTACTAATTATTACTGTTTATTACTATTTATTACTATTTATTACTAATTGTTACTATTTATTAATAATTATTACTAATTATTACTAATTATTACTAATTATTACTAATTATTACTAATTATTACAATTTATTACAATTTATTACAATTTATTACAATTTATTACAATTTATTACAATTTATTACAATTTATTATAATTTATTACTATTTATTACAATTTATTACAATTTATTACTATTTATTACCATTTATTACTAATTATTACTAATTATTACTCTTTAATCCTAATTATTACTAATTATTACTAATTATTACAATTTTTTACTAATTATTCATAATTGCTTATAATTATTATGAATTTTTTCAAATTATTTCTAATTATTACAAATTTTTTCTAATTATTAAAAAGGAATTCTAGTTATTTCTAATTATTGGAAATTAATACAATTTATTACTAGTTATTACTACTTAAATACTGAAAATAAATATATAATGCTAATTTAATTAATTTACATCTAATTAAGAAAAATTATAAATAATTTAAAATAAAATAAATTGACGAAACAATAAGAAAAATAGATAAATACCTTGAAACTGAAACTTTCAAAGTGCTAAAGCCACAAATAGTACCTGCCGACAAAACATTTGCGACAAGGCGGGTATCCCGTCACAAATACTAAATTCTGCCGCCGGTTATTTGCAAAGGGATTAGAAACCTGTCGCATATACCCTTACCTGCGGTTTAGCGAGTATTTTGCGCCAAACCTTTTGCGACGGGCGATAAGCACCCATCGCAAATAACCATTATTTGTGACTGGGAAATCCGCCCGTCGCAAATATCCATTTTCCTGTAGTGATTATATTACACAGTGAACATTCATATGTCGTTATCATCATTGTGAAATTAAGTTCTTTATCTCGAGTGCATTTACCCATTACAAAAAAAACTTGGACTTTAGGAAAGCTCATCCAATGCCAACAAGAAAGAATCCTAGAGGGTCACACACTGAGTGTTTCTGTTGATCTCGATTAAATTCTATTTGAATTTAATTATTGGAATAAATATTATTCTTAAGAATAAGGAAAAAAAATATTCAAGTTTTATTAATTGCTAATATTCACAAGGTAATAAATAATCATTTGTTTATTAATAAATAGTTTATTTGATTACGTGAATATAAATGAAATATGTATTCCCTAGATTGTAAATAAAATATTTATTTTCTTTATTGAATATTTTTAATAAATATTTATTCGTTAGATTGTGAATATAATATTTATTTATGAATAAAATATTTATTCAGTTATTCAATAAATGCTAGAGGAGTTCGAATGGACCAAAATAAAGTCTGGTGACAAATATTAATTAACATGACAGTTGCACAATATTTGTTATTACACAAATTGGTAAGCGCCACAAAATAATAATAATGATATTATTATTATGTGGCATGGGGTTTATTAAAGGTTTTAAATGTTATTTAATGGCTGACATGCAGTTAAATAATATTTTAGCATAAACCCTAACTTTATAAATATACGATTATGTCTATTGTATATTTCATCCAAAAACTGAGAATAGAGAATTGTTGCGCACAATGAATTCTCTCTCAAATCCTTCTCTCTCTTTCACAAGAACGAGAAACACAATAGATATTTCTTCAAGACTGGAGAATGAGTGATCAAGAACGAATAACGCAAGACATTTAATTCATCATGCTAGCACTCGGAGATCGAGTGGTGTTGTTTGGAGATCATTGGAGCACATGTGGATCATCGTTAGAGTGATTCTATCCTTGGATCCTCACAGCGCAACGAAGGCAATCCAAAAGGGTCTTTCAATATGATCAACATTCATCAATGAAGAAATTTACTAAGCCCAGGTATTTCTTTCTTCAGATATTAAATAAATTAATTATAAATTTGATGTTCTTCGCTCCTGGTTTCGAGCAATGATTATTAAAATAAATTTTAATATATCACCCACCACTGCACACTTCCATTGTGCCCGGAACCATCAGAGCAAACACATTTGGATTATTTTGATACTTTAGGATAATGATCCATAAGTTATTTATGATGTGTAAGAATTAGTCGCACCTCAATCTGACGCATGGTGTGACCGGTATGACTTCAAATGTGTCTTTTTATTTAAAATTGACATTTTAGTAAAAAAAAGACAAGTGGCATGCTCAAAATCGAGAAAACACATTCAAGTTGTTTTGATACTTTAGGAAAACAATCCAAAGTCATTTGTGATGAGTAGGAGTCAGTTTCACGTCAATCTAATACACAGTGTGCCTTGTATGACCCAAAGTGATCGTTATCGGTCTAAAATTGACATTTTAGTTCAAAACATGTGTCACTCACATAAAACCAAGAAAGTGTGCTCAGATTTTTATTCATAAGTTATTTGTGATGTGTAGGAATCAGTATCACATCAAACTAACAAACGATGTGACCAATATGACTCAAAGTGTGTGTTTTCAGTTTAAAATGACATTTTAGTAAAAAAAACACAAGTGACATACTCAAAACTGAAAAAATGCATTCGTATTGTTTTAATACTTTAGTAAAATGACCAATAAGTAATTGGTGATGTGTAAGAATCATCTTTAGCTTAATTTGAAACATAATGTGACCATTATTACTCATATTGTGTGGTTTTAATGTAAAATTGACATTTTAGTTGAAAAGAAAATTCACATACTCAAAACCGAGAAAAAGCATTCAGATTGTTTTGATACTTTAGGAAAGCGATCCATAAGTTATTTGTAACATGTAGGAATCAGCCGCACCTCAATTTGATACACGGTGTGCCTGATATGACTCAAAGTGCCAGTTATCAGTTTAAAATTGACATTTTAGTTCAAAACACATATCACTCACTGAAAACCAGGTAAACTCACTCGGATTGCCTTGATAGTTTAGGAAAATGATCCATAATTCATTTTTGGAATATAGGAATCAGTCTCATGTCAAACTGACACATGATGTGACCAATATGACTCAAAGTCCATCTTTCCAGTTTAAAATGAAATTTTAGTGCAAAAACAAATAGCATACTCAAAATCGAGCAAATGCATTCAGATTATTTTGATACTTTAGGACTTTAGGTTCTAATCACAGTAGAAGCATGCAATGGGTCATCCCCAACTTTTCTTTTTATTATGATCAATGGTCAATCTGAGATTTACACAATGATAAATGTCATTATCTATGTAATTGAGTAAAAGAAAATAGACAAGGGATTGAACGTCGGAACCAAAGAGAGGATCATCGCATATTATTTATAATTAATATAATTAATTAAATAATTACCTTGTTGGAATTATTTCTTTATTGATGGATTTTAAAACATATTTTTGTTGTACAGTCGTTGCGTTGTAGGTGCCAAAGTAGA
This sequence comes from Viscum album, assembly GCA_963277665.1. NCBI lineage: Eukaryota > Viridiplantae > Streptophyta > Magnoliopsida > Santalales > Viscaceae > Viscum > Viscum album. Next base: position 758,821,527 of record OY728119.1, on the reverse strand, counting down.
TCCCTCTAGCGGTGATCCATACGTGCTCCACGAATCTATGAACATTGTTGTAGAAATCTTTGGGTGCTAACACGGTAGATCCTATCCCTTGTGCTGTCCTCTTTTGATCGTCTTGAGAACAGCTTCCAAAGTGTTCTCCTGGATCTCTCTTGACTTTAGGGTGGGAGGTGGAGGAATATTTCTCTCTGTTCTTGGGAACGTTCTTAGAGAAAGGAACTCTCTAGGGCTTGAGAGGATTCTCCAAATCCATCATACACAATCAAACAAATAAATTGGCTCTCATAGAAAATAATATGATTGGGTTTATATACTTATAGGGTTAAAATAAAATAATTGCACAAGTGCCCTATTGTTTATTTAATCCATACATAACCCCATGTTAAATATTATTATTATTATTATTATTATTATTATTATTTCTCGACATGCTATTAACTTCCGAATTAAATTAAATATTATTTTATCAAATAATATTCAATATTTATTATATCTCACTGGACCATTAAACTCATTCCTTCATTCCTCCACAATATTTATCAAGCCTTGAATAATGGCTATTTATTTATTAAATAAATATAACTACATTATTCATCAATAAATAAATAAATATTATATTCACTAGATAACATATAAATATTTATTAAATATTCTGCACACATTATATTCTCTCGAATAACTGGTGATGGAATATATGCGATCAATTAAACATAAATAATTATTAAACCATATGCGGGAATAATATTTATTCAACTTGTTAAATAATAAATAATATTATTATTATTTAACTGAGATTCTGGAGACACTTAGTGTGTGATCATCTAGACCTCTTTCTCAATGGCATTAGTCAAAGAAAGCTAAAGTCCAAGGTTAGCATCTAACAACATGTCAAGTCACTCATAGAGAAGTAAGTTAATGTCGCAACAACATAATACCTCATATGGATGCTTAAGGTGTAATATAACCTCTTTATCATAATATCTCAATCAAGAAGGTTGCAAGCTAGTGTCATCAACCTATATGCTCAATGTATCTTTATTGGACTTCCCATAAATTGAACTTGACTATAGAACACTATAGCCAGGGGATTATTTAGGCTATATCATTTCCATCAAAAGGCTTGAGATATTAACTTTCATTAAAGAATAGAAGGTAAAAATCTTTTCTCCCATTATTCATTAATGCAATATTACTCGTGATGCACCCAAGGTATCCCACCTCAACGTGAACATTTTTTGACACGATTTTCATCAATACATCAAAGCATGTGACTCATAGTACTCATTAATAATAATCTTAAAGTCTAAGGACCAATACACATGTCCATGTATGGGAACATCCAATGACATATATAAATGTGGATTTCATACTGGTGGATCTCGTTCTAATAATATCCTACACTGGATATTACCAAAGGTGTACACCACGAGAAAGTGCCTCAAAGTCCTGTGAGTCTCCATCCCCAATAGCTTGTATCATTTGTGTCCCTCAAATGATATCATTTGGCTATATAACATATATTTAAGAATAGTGTCATAGCACTTTTGGGTTCTCATCATAGCGAGGATCTACTGTAACCTTTTAGTGCAATAACTACTCTTGGGACATTATCACATACTATGTTATGCAGAAGAAAAAACATGATGTGATAATTAGTTTATTAATATTCAAAACTATGAATACAAGTTATCATAAATTACACAGAAGTTGGTTCTAGGGAAACAACTCCAACAGACTTCCACTTACACTAGATCCAACTACTAAGAACCTTGAGTCTGCTAGCTCTCACATGATACTCATGCTTCTGGTTAAATAGGTCTTTAGTCAAGGGGTCCTCCATGTCCTCTTCTATGGGTACTCTACTCGCTGCAACTTCTCCCCTTTGATAAAAATCCATCAATATGTGATACTTCTAAAGTATATGCTTTTTCTGTTAGCAAGATCATGGCTCTTTTACAAGATTCATCACTGTAGTATTATCACAATACAATGTGATAGGGTCTTTACTGCTAGATACCACATCAAGCTCCTGGAAAAAAATCCAAATCCAAACGGCTTCCTTGGTTACATCAAAATCCGCTATATACTCATAATCCACTGTATAATCAGGAAAAAAACTCATTGCTTTAAACTCTTTGAACTCACAGATCCTCCATTGAGATAGAAAAAATATCCTGACTATAACTTCAAATCATTCTGATCTATCTAAAAACTAGCATCAATATAACCCCTGATGACTAGCTCCTCATCTACTACATACACTTGGAACATATACTTATTTATTCTTAGATACATAAGGATATCCTTAATAGCATACCAATGTTGTTCTCCTAAATTAGCTTGATATCTTCCTACCATGCTCAATGCATAAGCAACCTTAAGTCCAGTACATAACATGGCATACATGATAGATCATATCATCGAAGCGTATGGGATCTTACTAATTATCTCTTTCTCATGTTGTGTCTGAGGACACATTTTATTAGAAATATGTAAATCATGTAACACTAGAACCAATCCCCTCTTCGATTGTTCTATAATAAATATCATTAGTATTTGGTCTACATATGTACTTTGAATTTGCACAAGCAGCCTCTTGTATCTATCATAGATGATCTTGGTCCCTAGAATATAGGTTGTTTCACCTAAGTCCTTTGTGGAGAAACACTTGTTTAACTAGTCCTTAAAAAAATCTAAGACTGGTATTTCATTTTCAATAAGTAATATGTCATCAACATATAACACTAGAATAATGACTATATTCCCACTAAACCTCTTGTAAACACACAACTCACATTCATTCTTAATGAAACTAAATTCTTTTATGTATTCATCGAATCGAATATTCCATGACTTGGAGGCTTTCTTTAATCCATAAATGGATCTATGTAACTTGAAAGTCCTTTTAGCATCACCTGGAGTCACAAACCCTTCTAATTGTGTCATATAGACATCTTCATGAAGGTTCCCATTAAGGAATGCAGTTTTGACATCCATTTTCCAAATATCATAGTCATGGTAAGTTGTTATAGAAAATAGAATTATGATGGATTTAAACATGGAAACTCATGAAATGGTTTCATCATAGTCAATTCCTTAACATCACTATGCTCACTTTATAGGTATTTACTTTACCTTCCATGTCCAGTTTTCTCTTGAATGCCCATTTGTACCCAATGGGATTTACATCAATTATCACATAGGCTAGAATTCAAACTTGATTCTGATATATGGAATCCATTTCATAATTCATGGATTTTTCCATCTTGCAGCTTATGAGTTCTCTACTGCCTCTTTGTAGGAGATAGGTTCATCATTTTCTACCAATAATGAGTGTAACAACCCATGTATTTATAGAATAATACTTTTTCATATCTATTAATATTTATGAATAAGATATTAATTTTATGTTTAATAGGACACTTTGTTTGATATCATACTCAACACACAACAATGGGTTTCTTTGAAATCTTATGTTGCACACAACTTTGAGTTGTACCGAAAAATAATATATTATTATTATTATTTTAAATGGTAGTTAACGCATAGTCATTGTATTACTGGGAATGAATATAATTAACTACATTATGATTACACATGTTTCTTAAATGTCTTTACATTTATCCAATAAATTTTAGAGGCTTAAAATAAGAATGAATCTGATTTTAAGCATGAAATACTCTAATATTCTTTAAAATGTTGATTTACCACCTTTTGATGGCGAACCTTTTTAAATATAGTTTTTGTCACTTTTATATGTTCCATTTGACAAAATAAACTTATTATTTAGAAGTGGGATATCAAAATTTAATTTGGGTAAATTTTTGGTATTTTTATGATAAAGTTCATTTTTTAATGAATTGTGAAAAATACTGCATTTTAAGTCAAAATTGTCTTTTCATCCGATTTATTTATATGGTTAGATTATCTTTTTAATTGGTTTTAAAGTGTAATTAGATTATTTTTTACCATTTAAACCAATTTTGGTTATTGTAAGTAATTTCATATTTTAATTAGATATAAACACATGTCAATCTTTTGATAGTTATTATTTCTTAAAAACATGTTTTTTGGTTTTGACAGTGGGAATTAATTTTAAATTAATTTCTGCAACTTCTGTGTTTTAAATTTAGAAAAATGGATTCCATATTTTGAATCAGGAGGTCCAAATTATGTAAATTGTTACCTTTTATTTTTAGATATTATGAATAGTAACTTCAGTAAATATTTTATTTACCATGGTTAAAGGGTAAATCTGGTAAATAAGGGTAAAAATAATATTATAATAATATTAAATTACCCTAACATGTGTAATAACCCTATTTAATGAGATATTTCCGAACATGGGTATCCTTGTGTCAATTTTAGGACCCCATGGAGCCACTTGTGTGTGAAAATGACATTTAATTACTTTTAATTTAAAGTTGAGGAAAATATAACTTAAACATGTGTCGTTTACTAAAACAATTTTTATATGGGGTTATATAATTTATCTCTTTGACTATAAATATTCATTATAAAGATAAAAATATTTCCTACATCGTGGTATTTTATTTATAATTATTAGACATCATATAAATAAATTTATTTATGACACAGTGGTGATGTAGTGATTACCTTATTAATGAAAGATTTAAATAAATGAGATTATAAATATAAAAATAAATTTATTTTGAAACTTTGTATGCCATCCATAAATTTTAGGGATTATTATGAATTTTTATCTTTGAATTAATGATGTTTTTTTGAAATAATCAAGTAATGGATTTTTAAAAATTCATGATATGAATAGTATAAAAATTGACATAAATAAGTTTTTAAATCAATTAATATTTTATTAAATGATATAATAGTCCTAAAAATATAATATTCCTCAAACTTACATATATGATGTTAAAAATGTCATTAATGATCCATTTTTAGGTCTCTTGGAATTTTATAGTAACTATGGTAACCATATATTATGAATATACAAGAGGACATGGTAAAAGTTAAATAAGTTTACTAAGGGTTAAAGATAAAAGATAAGGTTAATTTTGTGACCTAAACTTGTATAAAACTCATTGGATGAGAATATTTCGACTCATCCTCATATGATCTTAAAAATATATCGCTTTGGTATTATTAGAATTCAAAAATCAATTAATAATAAAATAATACTTTCAAACTTTCCTAAAGTGCCCCTCTTCCCTCTTATAAAAAGACATCACCTCAAACCCTTACTCACGCCTCTCAATCCCCCTTGTCTCATCCAAACTCTGACCAAATAATCTCCTAACATCCCTCTCTTCCTCTTAGAAGCCTTACTTTGGGCAGAAGGCAATTAAAGAAGGCCTTTTAGCTTAAATCAAAAGGAGTTACTCGATTTGAGGTAATGTCTTCTCTCAAGATTCTTTCATTTATTTTCTTTCTCTAACCCCATAGCTCTCTTTATTCGATTATTTTATAACAAAACTAGCATATTAAATATATTATGTTTTTTATGATAAGGATTCTAATTACACTTATACACACCTCTGTTTAATGGGTATAGAACATATTGTTTCTCTGGATGGTGAACTATTGCCTCACGAAACGATGATTATTCAATATTCTCTTACCACATCTTATAGTGTCCATTATGATGGAACTATAATTATATATGATATCTATGATATTTATTTTATCTCTATACTTATTTAATTCTCATTTAGAACATACCTTTGTGTTTTTCATGTTGTATAAATACGATAATTTCATTTGAGGAAGTGCAGACTACCTCCCCCTCAAAGTGATATGAATCGTTCATGCTATACATGGAACGTATAAAGGATGGAATTGATGAACTTATGTAACATATATAACATATATGTTATACTATAATTATAATATACATATGTTTCATTTATTTTCATTCCCTTAAATATGAAAAATAAATGAAAGTAGTGTCCATGCGTACGTACGGCTTACCGTCTCCATGAACGGTGCATTTCATTTATTATATCCAAATGCTATGGACTATTCTAAATACATATATACTGAATATATATGATATATATGATATATAAATCATGAATATCATTTTGTATACAATGTACTTTTGACCACATGGATAATTTGTAATTATAACAAGTTTATTTTTTACTCAAGTTCCGAACATTGGCAAAATGTCCGATATGAACTCAAATAATTAAATAATTCTTATAGTAAGGTAATAAGTGATATAAAAGGAATAATAAACTTGAAAAATGTTATGAATCAATTAGAAATTAACTTAAGTTTATTATTCAGGAAGAACAAGTAACATACGAGATAAGTTTGACTCAAGGTAAGGGACTTCGTCTCAATCTCCTTTCATTGAGGCATGTTTTGATAATATACACCTCCTTCTTTTACATGGTGTGTAATAAAACCCTTTAACTTTTACTTTCATTCAAATGAAATCTATTATCTATGAAGTGTTTTACTAAACGACAAAAGGAATGTTTTTAACGTATGTGGTGACAATGACCTCTCTGTCGTCGTAATCATTATTTGGCTTCCTCTATAAGCCTTAATGTTTTTAAAAGGAAAAAGAAACCCCTTATTCCATTTTTGGGTGTTTTGGTATTGAAAATGGTTTTTGAAAAGGATTGAGTATTTCAATATCTTGAAATGATTTCTTGTGATTGCAAATGAAATATTATTAGTGAAATGTTTATATTTGCAATATTTTACATGTTATGATTGTATAATGGTATTTGGACATTTGAAAAGTGATTACATGATAAACCAAATGACGGGTGGTTCCCTGATAAACCAAGGATGGGTGGTTACGTTATAATCTCTAATGCATTGGGTATGGAATTCAGTCGTATGGCTATTTTATTTAGTGATATGTATAGAAGTAGGATGTATAGTTATTCCATTTAGTGATATGTGTGGAAGTCGGACGTATGGTTATTCTATTTCAGTGTGTTTATGTATCAAGTTTCCTTTATATGCTATATGATTTTTTCTATGGGATTTATGGTAATATTTCGGTTAAAAAAAGAGCAAGCAATGATCTTATATTCAGTGAAGTCTTTTTTCTACTTCTTAAAGGTGAAAGGTATTACTTTATGATAAATTATTCATGGTTTAAATTTTGTTTTGAAAACTAACAGTTTTCCTTCTTTATGTATCCCTTACTAAGCTTTTTATGCTCATCCCAAGTTTTGAAATGTTTTTCATAAGACTTAAAGATGAATAGGATCAAGGATGTGATAAAGGAAAAGTCATGTTGTCTAAAACATAGAACAAGACATGTTTCTTTTTTTAAGAGTTTTTGTTTTATGAAAAAAAAATGGATAGTGAGTAGAAGTGTCTACTTGTAATATTCAAGTTTTTATGTATAATTTATGACCTAATTCTCTAAATCTCTAAACCTGAAAAGATTCTCAATGTGAATTATTAACTTAATTCAATATTATGTAATGTTTAAGGTTGGGGTCTTACAATGAGTCACCAACTTCAGTGACTAGAAAATTATATCTCTCTGGTTCTATTACCTCTCTTGTGATCTTACGCAGTACTTGTGTTTTAGGAACTACTTTTTCCATGGGGACCTGTGGAATCTATTCATGTACCAACTCTTTTATATCTTGAGAATCAACTTCATAAAAGTCAATATTGTTCTCACTATACTTTTTTAGGATGTTCTCCCTCTCAAGTAAGACGACTTGGCTAGTGAAAATCACTTTCTTTTCTGAGGGGTTGTATAGTTAGTATCCCTTTGTTTCCTTAGGATACCCTATAAAGATACACTTTGTGCCCCAGGGTGATAGTTTGTTTCCTGAAAATGCCTTAACAAATGCATCACAACCTCATACACATGTATGCAATAAAACGGGTTTCTTTACACTCCATAACTTGAAGTGAATTCCATTTTCCACTTTAGTTGGTACTCAGTTTAATTTGTATGTTGTAGTTTGTAATGAATATCCCCAAAAGTATAATGGGAGGTCTGAATGACTCATTATCAACCTTACCATGTATAACAAGGTACGATTTATCCTTTCAATAGCACCATTATTTTGTAGTGTATAAGGTGGAGTGAGTTGAGATAGAATCCCAAACTCCCGTAAGAAATCAATAAACTCTTAGTTAAGATATTCACCACCTCGATTCGATCAAAGCTTATTTATCTTATTATCAAGTTGATTCTCTAATTCATTCCTGAATTACTTGAATTTTTCAAAGGACTCAGACTTATACCTCATCAAGTAGACATAGTCATATCTACTCAAGTCATCAGTAAAATTTATGAAGTAATAATATCCACCTCTAGCTTCTACTGGAAATTGTCACCACACATTAGTGTGTACTAATCCTAAAATCTTTGCGGCCCTTTCACCTTGTCCGCCAAATAGTGGTTTGGTAATTTTTTCTTGTAAACGAGAATGATATCTTTCAAGTGGTTTTAGCTCAAAAGAATCTAAATAACCATCTTGACATAGATTTTTCAAACGCATCTCATTTACAAGACCAAGATGGTGATGTAATAGATGGGTGTTATATGAGTCATGTGAACATGATTTGTTATCAATTTCCAATACTTGGTTTTCATAATTTAATACATAAATACTATTATTTAAATGTATCATACCATAACATATGTTGTCTTTGTAAAAGAAATAACTTTTATTTCTAAACTTGAAAATAAACCCATATGCATCTAGGCATGATACAGAAATTATGTTCTTGGTTACCATTGTAACAATATTTTAAAACCAAAATCATTTATGTTGGCAATGAAATGTGGTAGTCACCAACGGCTAGGGTATCCAACCTTGCACCATTAGTAGCTCTCAGATCCACCTCTCTTCTATAAATCTTTCGAAATCTACTTGGTTCTTGAATTTGGATACAAATGTGAGCACCAAAACATGTATCTAATACACAATGTCTAGATATTGAAATATTACACTCGATAAAAAAATCACCTTTAGCCTCCCCTTGTTTCTAGGTGCAGTTTCTCTTCCAGTGGCATGACTTGCCACATGCAAAACATATCGCCTCCTTTTCCTTTCCATGTCTCTGGATCTTCCTCTTCTTGTAAGTGCGGTGATTGGGAGCTTTAGACTTGTTGTGAGTCTTGGGCCCCTTTGTCTTGTTCTTCCTTTTCTTGTTTTCCATAAGGACCGTGGGTTTATCATGACCCATGTCCTTATCCACTTAGTGAATAAAAGAAAGAAGTTCTGAAAGACTCTTATCGTTATTTCTCATATTGTAATTAACAATAAAATTAGAGAAGGTCTTGGGCAGTGATGAAAGCGTGATATATGTAGGAAACCCATTCGGGAATTTAATCCCTAAGATGTCTAAGCATTCAATATAGCCAATAAGCTTGACTACATGAGGCTCAGCTAGCGAAGACTCTCCAAGCTTAGTTGTAAACAAAACATTGGAGATCTTGTACCTCTCTTATCTTGCCTCCCCTTGATATGGATCCTGAAGGTGAGACATCATTCTATACGCATCTATGTCCTTACGTTGCTTCAAAAGCTCATTGGACATGGATGATAGCATGAAACATTGAACATCTGTGGAATCGTTCAAATGTTTCTCATAGAGTGATAACTCTTCATTAATTGCCTCATTACCAAGCGCATCATGAATGGGTTCTTTCAGCACATACAACTTTCTTTCATGGAGAAGGATAACACGTAAGTGCCTTTTCCATTCTTGGAAATTTGTGTCGGTGATAAGGTTATCCTTCTCAAGAATGGATCGCATTGATGTGTTTGAAGTCGTTTTAATATTGTTTCTACAATTAAGATGAGCATAATTTTAGTACTTTATCTGATAAAATTTAGACAAATAAATAAATATTATATTTATTATTCTCCCACTATTTTATCGAAACCCAATAGCCCTCACCATTGGCTTCAGAATATCCTATTGTTTGGAAATTCTAGTGGAAATTATCTATATTCCCCTTCTCATTACCCCAACTTTGGTTGGTCAAGAAACTTGAATGGTTTTAGGTAGGTATTCCAAATGTCAACTGCATTAACTCAGACTTCCTTCGTTTGTTGAGTGGACTCCCCAATCCTAAAATCCTTAAATTGGATTTCCTTAACCCTTTCCTCTCAGATACACCAAGTCCTGTTTTGACAGTCAACCCTTGATGTGAACTAAGTAGTCAATTCAAAACTTCATGTTAGAATTCCCCGATAATTGAAAGTGCCCCAACTTTGGCTGGTCAAGCACTTTGAACTATGGTTTGATTTTAACTAAAGTAGTGGAAGGCTATACTGACTTAATATATGTAATTGATGGATTTTATCCTTTATATGTAAATTTCCAATTATTATATTTATCACATGCTTGTTAATATTAAGTGGATTTGCTTAAGTGATTAAACATGTATTGGATAATATTTATGCATAATCCAGTTTATTTTAGTTTTATCGTGTATGCTCGTTAACTTCATTAATTCATGTGATTGTGACAAAACATCCATAATGAAATAACCATGAAACTTGATAGAAATAAAATTATAAAGCGGTATGATCATAAGATTTTACTATTGGTTAGTTTATCTAGCGGTTGATAAACTAACTGTTGACCTAGGGGAAAACCCCTTGAATCAATTAAGGTTCGTGCTACAGCTTTCCACCTATCCACCTATGTATCTCTCTTAGATTAGTTTTGCCTCAGCTTGAAACTTGAATCATCTCCACTATCTTGGGAGCTTCATCCATTACATATGCTTTTACTCACACACGGGTGAGGGGAAAAGGGTTTACATAAAAGAAAACATGGTCACACAGGTCGTTACATAAAAAGAGAAGAGAAGGCACGCAGACCAACAATTTAATTTAATAATAAATTAAATGAAACCAATCACATACAAAGATCTGGTCTATGCTTATGATCATCCACATGCATGCAACTTATTACGCATTTAATAAAACTAGCATTCAATTCTTAATCGTTCTTAATTAAGATAAATCGTGCTCGAATCAATTAATTATCATCTTTAATTAATCAATTATTTTATCTTAATTCTCATCTAAATTTCCTTGAGATTGTTATCCATTATAATTTTAAACCAATTAAATAAATTTATTTAAAATTAATTGTGTACAGAAATGTTCATTGGAGGCAACATGGTGAATACTCGTCCGAATCTACCCAACATGTATTATACTCGTATACAATTTACTCTTGTGACATATGACATACATGACTTATCATGGACTTTCATGACGTGTACTATCAACTTAATGATTACACAAATTACATGATTTTTCGGTCACGCGTTATGATTCAATGCACGTAGAGTAACAATTGTTAATACGAATCATACATGATATGCAGATCTGAACGTTATGCATATATTAATGATCACAGGCAAGCACATGTCGACATGGTTTACATAGTATAATAAATAAATTTTAAATCTGCGTAATTTGGTATAAGTACACGGCGTGTACAGTCAAGCTACACAGCGTGTACATCACTCACCGTGTATCTAAGGCACACGCCTAGGGACTCGGCGTGTAAACTGTGGTTTTGAAAATTGGAGTACACGGCGTGTATAAGCGACTACACTGCGCGTGGTCTCCTAGTTACACGATCACCAGTTAGGTTGGTCATGTATGGTAATACACGGCCTGTCTGTGACTCAAAGAGACTACACGCCATGTATGTGGGCTACCCAGCATGTACTTCGACTGACTGTGCACCATCCTGGCTCAGTCCACACGCAGTGTAAGAAATAAATACAACGTGTGTTATCAATGCACACAATTTGAATTAATTTCTGAATTAATTCCCGATGCATTGAACATAAGTACACGGTGTGTAACTCTAGTTACATAGCGTGTACTCGTGTGTTATCCGACCAGAATCATTGGCACCTCCGGATGAGTTTTTCGATTTTATTTCGTTCATAAAATTAATCGTATTGATTAGATCTACAAGAAATGAAAGAGAAGAAGTAAATCTCACAATTCAAATTACAAAAACGATTAAACTTGAATTGAAAACTAAACCAAAAATAAGTAAATCAATAAATAATCTTTAAATAATTATAAATAATTTTGTGACCACTCTGATACCACTTGTAGGTTTCGGGCACAGCGAAATCATGCGATGGGTCATGCCCAACTTCACTTTTTGTCATGATCAATGATCAATATGAGATTTACACAATGACGTCATGGTCTATAGAATTGAATCAAAGAAAACAGACAATAGATAGAATTTCAGAATCAGAGAGAGGATCATCACATATTATTTATAATTAATTTAACTAATTAAAGAATTACCTTGTTAGAATTATTTCTTCGTTGATGGATCTAACAACGGATCTATATTGTATGGTTGTTACTTTGTAGGAATCAAAATAGATTTCATCTAGCGGTGAACCACACGGGTTCCACAAATCTCCGAACATCGTTGGAGGAATCCCCAAGTGCTAGCGCAGCAGATCGTATCGTTTGCGTCGTCCGCCTTTGATCGCCTCGAGAACCGCCTCTAAAGCGTTCTTCTGGATCTCTCTTGACTTGAGAGTGGGAGGTGGAGCAAGATCGCTCTATGTTCTTGATAACGTTCTTGGAGAAATGTTCTCTCTAGAGCTTGAGAGGATTCTCCAAATCCGCTGTGTACAACTAAACAAATGAATTGACTCTCTTAGAAAATGATATAATTGAGTTTATATACTGCTGTGGTTAAAATAAAATAATTACACAAGTGCCCGATTATTTATTTAATCCCTACATAAACCCATGTCAACTATTATTATTATTATTATTATATTATTATTATTATTATTATTATTATTATTATTATTTCTTGACATGCGCTTGACTTGCAAATTAAATTAAATATTATTTAATCAAATAATATTTATTATTTATTATTTCTCATCGGATCATTAAACTCGGTCTGTTATTCCTCCACAATATTTATCGGGGATTGAATGATGACTATTTATTTATTAAATAAATATCACTGCATTATTCGTTAATAAATAAATAAATATTATATTCACTAGATAACAAATAAATATTTATGAAATATTCTGCACACATTATATTCTCTTGAATAATTGGTGACGAATATATACGATCAATTAAACATGAATAATTATTAAACCGCGTGCGGGAATAAAATTTATTCAACTCGTTAAATAATAAAAAATATTATTATTATTTAACTGAGATTCTATATACACTTAGTGTGTGACAATCTAAGCCTCTTTCTCAGTGACATTAGGTGAAATAGTTTAATGTTCAAGGTTAGCGTCTAGCAACACGGCAAGGCACTGATAGAGAAAGAAGTTAATGTCGTAACGACATAATACCTCATACAGAGGCTTACTATGTTATATAATCTTTTTATCACAATATCTCTAATCAAGCAGGTTGCATGCTAGTGTCATCGACCTATATGTTCAATATCTCCTTCTTTGACTTCTCGAAGATTGAACTTGCCTATAGAATACAGTGATCATGGATTTATTTAGGCTATATCATTTTTATCAAAGGTCATGAGATATTAACTTATGTTAAAGAACAAAAGGGACAAATCTTTTATCACATTATTCATTAATGCAATATTACTCGTGACGCATCCGACATGTTCTACCTCACCACGAACATGTGTCGTCACGGTTTTCGTCAATACATTAAAGTACGCGACTCATAAAACTCATTAATAATAATCTTAAAGTCTAAGGACTACTGCACATGTTCGCATATAGGAACATCCAATGACACATATAAATACAGATTTCCAATTGACGGGTCTCGGTCTCATAATATCCTATGCTGGATATTACCAAGGGCATACACCATGAGAAGGTGCCTCAAAGTCCTATGAGTCTTCACCCCTAATAGTCTGTATCATTTATGTCTCTCAAATGATATCATCCACCTATAGAACATATATTTAAGAATAATTTCATAATACTTCCGAGTTCTCATCATAGCGGGGATCTGTTATGACCTTTTAGTGTGACAGCTACTCTTGGGACAATATCACATACTATGTGACGTAGAAGAACAACCATGATGTGATAAGTAGTTTATTAATATTCAAAACTATGAATACATGTTATCATAAAGTAAATAGAAGTTGGTTCTAGGGCACCAACTCTAACAATGACAATGATCCATAAGTCATTTATGGAATCAACCGCACCTCAATTTGACGCACGGTGTGACTGGTATGACTCAAAGTTTTTGTTTTTAGTTTAAAATGTCATTTTAGTAAAAAAAACAAGTAACATACTCAAACTAAGTAAACGCAATCGAATTGTTTTGATACTTTGGAACAAAGATCCATAAGTTATTTTTGACGTGTGGGAATCAGCCGCACCTCAATCTGATACACAGTGTGCCCGATATGACTCAAAGTGTCTGTTATCAGTTTAAAATTTGACATTTTAGTTCAAAACGTGTGTCACTCATTGACGCACGTTGTGGTCGGTATTCTCAAATTGTGTGGTTTTAATGTAAAATCGACATTTTAGTTGAAAACGCACCTCATATACTCAAAATCTATTGATACTTTAGAATGATGATCCAGAAGTCATTTGTGACGTGTAGAAATCAATTGCACCTCAATCCAATACAAGATGTGTCTGATATGACTCAAAGTATTTGTTATCAATTTAAATTTAATAATTTAGTTAAAAATGTGTCATTCATTGAAAAACAAGCAAACATACTCGGTTTGTCTTGATCATTTAGGACAATCCATAATTCATTTGTGACACATATAAATTGACTGCACGTCAATCTGACACATGATGTTGTTTGATATGATTCAAAGTATATGTTTTCAGTTTAAAATTGACACTGTGTTTAATTTATTTCTTTATAGTATTACTATTATAAGAATTGTTTTCTTATACATATGCATTCTTTTGCTCAAATTGGAGTGGTTTGTTTGGCAATAGCATGATCGGGCGTCGGGGGCAAAGATAACGAAACATTGATGTTTTTGAATGTCTATGATAATTTGTACTTACTCAGGTAATTGTACAAACCAATGTTTGAAATGTTTATAATATAGTATTTTTTTATTTTTTTTATGTTGTAAATTTTATTTCAATTAAATTTTGTATTTGCAACCTGGTATTTACTGATGTTTTTACCGCTGTAGTATATTGTAATTTAACATCACACTGCAACAGTGTGCCCCTTTATCAGCGTTAGTAATAGCGTTGATAAAGAGACATTTTATCAACGCTGATAAAAGATCCATTTATCATCATTTTTAGTAACGTTGATAAAAAGTACATTTATGAGTAATAAATAAAAACACTAATAAAGGACATTTTTATCGGCACTTTTCTATCGATTTTTTAATAAATGATCCCTTTATCAACAATTTTTATTGTATTTATCCCTCTCTCCTGAACTGTTGTAATATAAAAGGTTAGGGTTTTTAATCATGCTCCGGTTGTCAGTGTTTTTTTATGGTGACCATAGCCTATTTTATTACTGTTAAAAGGTATTGTTTATAGCATTGAATGTTGTTGATAACATGTTGTAAAATTATGTATGTAACATCAGTTGAAAGTACATGTTTTAAACACAAGTGTGATGTTGATTGTAAGAAATAGAACATGATAAATCAACCTGAGCCCCACAAAAAAGGATTTATGTAAAAGAAAAAGATAAGAAACATGAGAATGGAGTTTGTGAAACGAAACTCGTGGGAATCACTGGTCATAGACGGTGACATCCACCGCTAAATCATTATATATAATATTAAAATAAATTAATAATAGATATTTAATATTTGAACCAAAGGAAAAAAACACAAATGATCATTAAAATATAAAAAAAATAGATTGTATCACTATGATTTTGTATTAAAATTTATAATTAAAATATATATATACATAATGATGAGGAAGGAAAGAAATTTGAAGTGTATGAAATACGGATAAAAAGTCATTGACTTGGAAATCCAATGAATGGGATGGGTGCGGTTCGCGTGAGCCGGATGCTAGTAATCATTTTAAAAAATAATTTATAATAAACGGAGAATTTAATTAAAGTGCGATAAACAAAGTGAAAATCAAAATGAAATTAGATTACGTGATGCATAGGGGAAGAGGACACGTGGGATCGTGTGGGCCGCCTCCTGTTCCCATTCATCTTTTAAAACGTGCACCGAGCCGCACCAGATCCAAACCCGACCGCCCGGAGTCCTGGACTCCAACTTTCTTCACCGACACTCCTCAGGATTCGCTTCTTTTTAAATTTATTTCAATTCCGCACAAAATCAATTTTCAAAAATAAATTAATACTCCGACAGGCTGGAATTAATTAAAACGTTTAATCAAATTACTTTCCAATTAATTTCAAAGTAAAATCTTTAATAAATGACTGGAATTAATAAAAAAAGAATTTTTATTCTGTAACAATTGAATTTTAAAATTAATTAAATACTTTGCATCACACCTTTTCAAAGAAAATTGTATAATAATCTGCAAATATAAAACAAAAATCAAGCTCCATCTTATTCGGGCATAAAGACACACTTGATACCTCTCTAGTGGGTGAAGTCTCCGACGAGGTCTCCGACGAGATCCCGATTTGGGAGTCCAGAAAGGGTGCAAAAATCAAAAACAGCAGCAAAACATTATCCACGAAGAGGATAAGGGGACTACCTGTCGGCGGCTTCACATGAACGTTTTTGGGAATCGCTTCGCACGAAGAACACAAATGCTTAGAGAGAAGGTAGAGAGAGAATTTCTGAAATCGTTCTGATTTCTATTCAAAATCACCTCTCCGAACAAATGGGTCGGAGGTCCCTTATATAGGCCTCTGGGCTCAGCTTGCCCGAGAAGCTGACTTGATACAGGACACGCAAAAGCAAAAGTAAAAGCAAAAGAAAAAGCAAAAGGTGGACCGCACTACTGCGACACTTCCACCACACACTTTTATAATAAAAACTACATAAATGACATGTTCGATGTGATCCGCTCGTCCATGCCGGGTATGACGCGTGTCTGGATCAGCGCCTAGAATCCTTCCAAGTCGTATAGAGCATCAATCATCTCTCCAACTGAGACTTCTTTCTCTGACTCCTTCATTTTGATCAATTCTTTGATGGCGCGTTGGATTTGATCTCTGACAATAAAGATATCTTCTTTATGTCCCTTCCACGTCTTGAGTTCTTCAAGAATCGTGTCTGCCTCCACCGCGAAGTCTGTCAGATGTGTCATCTCTGCATGCTGCATGTCTCTAGAGTTGATAGAGACCAACACATTGTCTCCTGCAAAGAATATACAATCTTTGCTTGTTGATTTTGATTCAATTAGATAAATGCTCCAGGCGATTTGGATACGTTCATAATGACTTTTGTTCAAGCTGAACTCTAGCCAATCTTCATCGCTAAACTGCGAGTCTTCGAATGCTTTCTGGACAGGTCCTTTAGTCCAGTGCCCTGGGTACAAGTTCCATAGCATAACCACTCTGTCCGCTAATCTGATAGGTTCAATATGTGCAACCCACCATAACAAACTTGGATATGCATTGTTCAGAACTGTTCTGACCATCCTGGGTACCCAATTGAATGTGGAATTTATTTTCTTAAATCCCAAAAACTGTACTGCTCCCATGCTGAAAGCTTTCTGGCATTCAATGAACTCTTTTGGTTCTAATGCCGTATCTGGTATATGGAGTTTTGGAATCCCTATTCCTGACATTCTCCAAAACCTCTTCAAAACTGGATATTCTTCCATTCCTGTTTCCTTGATTCTCCTAACTTTGTCAAGGAGCCCTGAAACTTGGACCTTCAGCCTGATCTCTTCAGTGATGATCATACTGATCATATCTCGATCAATCTTTTTATAATCCTCCATAAGATCTTCAGATTCTTCAAGCATGTCCAAAACATGGTTCAGACCTCTTTTGAATATCCGATCATCTTTACTTTTCTGGATTAGATTATAAACGGCTCTAGACTTATTTCTTGAAATATTTGGAATTCTTTGCAAATATTTCCATATCTCCTTTGCTGGATTGGGCTCTTCATCTAGCTCATCATCCAGACTTTCTTGATCTTGTTCTTCCTGAACATTCTGTTGTTGAGGTTCTTTCTGAGACTTTTGATGTTTTTCAAGTTCTTCATCTACATGATCAGCCCAACTCTTAATGGTTTTCTCTCTTCCTTTAGAGATTTCATTCGTCTCAACCTTTTGGTTCTTCCGAGCCTTTCTGTTTCTCGGATTATCTGCACATTGAGTGCTGTAATGGCCTTTCTGACCACATACAAAGCATTCAATATGGCTTTTATCCTTAGACTTACTGTCTAGAGGTCTCTTCGAAGCATTTCCTGGTTTTTCAGCTTTCCTAGGTGAGGAACCTGTGCTTTCTGATCTTTCAACCTTACTGGATGAAGATCCCCTCTTCTGAAGGTTATTCTTTGCTAGAATCCCCTTCCTTTGTTCAAGTCGATCAATCCTTTCATTCATTGCTCTGATAACCGGGCATTCTGCCACAGAATGATTATCTATGCAAACAGGGCATCGTCTTGATTTGCTACTTTCTGCCATTGCACCTGCAAGAGTCAAAATAGCGAGTTAGTGCATCTGGAATGATATTGTCTTTCCCTTTAATATTTTCTATATTAAAGTTATAATATTGCAATTCATTCCTCCACCGTACAAGTCGTGCCTGGGTAAACCGTTTCAATTTAATTCTCATAAAATTCTTTATATAAGAACTGTCTGTTCTTATAGTAAAAGGTTTTCCCAAGAAAAGTTCGTTAGCCCTAATTCCTTTAAGGACAGCAAGCAATTCTCTTTCATGGACAGGATAATTCTTCTCTGCCTTGTTAAAACATCCACTCCAGTATCTGCTGATACTATCATTATGGTTTTTTCTAATCTTTAAGATACATCCCCATGCTGAGTCTGATGCATCTGTTTCTAAGATAAGCTGATCTTCACTCCCATCTGGATACTCCAATTCTAGGAGGTTCTGTGCTATCTGCTTCAGAATTCTGATTACTTCAGAATTTTTTTCTGTCCAATCCCAAGGTACCTTACTGGATACCTTTTTCTGTATTGGAACTGAGATTTTTGCTAAATCTCTGATGTATGCTCTGGCATAACTTAGTATACCGAGAAACACCTGTATTTGCTTACGATCTGTAAGCTCATCAGGAAAAGTTTGTAGCTTTTCTGCAATATGCGGTTGAAGCTTTTCTCTACTTCCTTGGATCCGCAATCCCAAGAATTCTATCTTTGGTTGCATCCAAATGATCTTTCTTTCTGAAAGTATCATCCCTTCTTTTCTAAACACTTCATCCACCTGCTGTAAATGTTTTATATGCTCTTCTGTATTTTTACTAAATACGAGCACATCATCTATATAGACTGCCACAAACTGTGATAACCTATTGAATACCTTATCCATTCTTCTCTGGAATATTCCTGGTGCATTCTTGAGTCCAAATGGCATTACTATCCATTCAAACAAGCCAACTGGCGTTGTAAATGCTGTCAATGGTATAGCTTCTTCTTTGATCTTTATCTGCCAATATCCTGACTTGAGATCAAACTTAGAATATACCATTGGCCTTTCATTCCTAATCCTGCTTCTCAAAGCTTCTTGGTTAGGAAGATTGTAGCCATCATCCTTTGTAGCATAATTGAGATCACGATAATCTATAACCATTCTGGCCTTACCACGCTGTTTTTCTGCATGATTCATTACCATGAATGCCGCACTCCTGTGAGGACTTTCACTGTGCCTGATCAGTCCAAGATTGATTAATTCTGGAATCTGTTTCTCAAATTCTTTAACCATCTCATCTGGATAGGCAATTCCCTTACTTCTGATCACTGTACTAGGATCCTTCAGGGTGATGGTAGCTTCTGGCATTGCCTTCTGCCATAGTTTCAGAGGATTTTCTGACCAATTTTCTGATAAGTATTCTTTTATCTTGGCCAATTCCTCTTCTTCATTAATCCTCAGGACTTTTAATCCAACTAGTTCTCTCCACTGCTCGATCTTTCTGTGGTATTCTCTATCTTCATCTAGATAGGCTTCCACTTTAACAGTAGATACTTTTTTATCTGGGACCATTCTGGTTTTTCCAGATGCGGTTGGAATCAAATAGTTATCGAGGATAATTCCTTCTGAAAATATCGTTACAGGCTGATATCTTCTAAGAAACCTATTTCCAATCAAGAAGTCATCTGACAATTGAGGAATAAAACAAAGCCTCTGCTCTATATATATCCTACCATTGAGTTCAATCTGAACATCCTTGGCTACTTCTTGAATCAAAACTGTTGCATTATTACCAACTGTAACTTGCAACTCTGAAGATTCCCAGGTTACTCCTGAAAATCGAATTCTTGTACAAGAGAATGTACATCCTGTATCTACCAGGGCAATACATGTTGTTTCATCAATACTTAATTTTACTAATGTAGCCCATTCCTCTATCTTTGCACTGAGTAATGAAGATCCCATATATCCTACATGAGTTTCTTCATCCTCATAGATAGGTAGTCGAACAGTCCTTTGTCCAACTATCCTTCTGGAAATTGATGTTCTAGGTGCTTCTACTGAAGTACCTTCATCTTTTCCAATTGAGATCCTTGGATCTTCCAAATGGTTCTCCAGTATTTCTGATTTGAAGTCTTCTATCTTCAAATCTGATCTGTTTGATCTTGATCCTTCTGATCTAAGATCATCTTCATCTTCTCTGACCTCAGAGATAACAAGTTTATTTCCAACTTGTCTAATAACATCTGGAATAAGTAGCTTCTGCCTTCTTTCTTCCTCTGGATTTGGTGAAACCCATTCTCTAGGACAAGTTAGCCTCTTGGGGTTTATCACCTATGGTGTCATTGCTCTAATTGATGTTCCTTCATCCTGAAAAAGATGTGTAAATCTTTCCACACCCTTCCTTAGAGCTGGCCTTCCAGTATTATAGAACTTCACATAGAGACGAGTAATTACTCTGACACATCTCCTGTCGGGTGGACATCCCAATGTCTTCTGCCAGTTCATTGTGTTGATCTTTACTTCAAGAGTTCTACTAATACTTCTGTCCATAAGAACAACATGCAAGTCTGGTATTACCTTTACCCATGCTGCTCCCGCATGCAGATTTGCACGTGCTCCTCCTAATAATGCATTGGAGAAATTGGCTAAACTGCCATCCACAACTGCAATTAGGACTGGTAGATCTTGTCCTTTTCTGACAAGAGGATCTACTCCTATCTGGATTATTCCAAAATGCACATACTTTGCATTTTTCTGGATTTCCTTGTTAACCCTTTCTGGTTTTAGCAAAGGCATTGAAAATAATCCTCTATCTGTTTTATAGACTTCAGCTGTCTCTTCATCTTCAAAGATCTTGGTCATTTCTCGATATGGTACCCAAGACTTCTGATATACCTCAGACCAATCAACTCTGGGCATCTTCCATTCTTGACAATCTCTTCCTTCTGAAGGGATTTCAGTTTCTGAAGAATGAACCAGATCTCCTTCCATCTCCTCTAGTTTTACTAGTTCTGGAGAGTCTTCTGATGCACTAGCTCCTGTTCGAATCATGGCTATTCGAAGCTGGATCAAAATAGGGTTACTTACTTCTTCTTCATCTGAGGTAGAGTCTTCCTCTTCTGAGTACTCTGAATATAAAGAATATAAACTCTCATCATCTGAGTCTATATCTTCTCCCCAGATTGGCTCAAACAATATTTCTGATGAATCTTCCATCATTATTGTTTTGAGACTACCCCTTCTTTTATCTGCATATGGGCAACTGTCAGCTCTGTGACCTTTCTTGCCGCAAAACCAACAACAATCACAGCTGGATAGAGATTTTCCTTGAGGGCATTTGGGATACTTCCCATATTTGGCCTTAAAGTTTTCTCTCATATCCTTCTGGATTCTATTTGGTCTAAGAAATCTCTTAGATTTTTCTGGCTTTCTGCCTGAAAATCTACTTGATGATTTTCTTTTTCCAAATCTTTTCCAGACCTTTTTGAATGGTTTCTTTCGTTCACACTGGCCATCCTGACACTGTGTTTTAAATGTTCTTTGTGGGGTTTTACCAAGCTCCTGTCTGGTTGGACCGCACCCATATCTTCCTGCAACACCTACTTTTGGGCAACAAGAAGAACTCATATATGGAATATTTCTTACATCTTGTAAGACATGCCTCTGCATACAATAGAGTCTTATCACCTGCCTTATTGTTTCTGCTCGAACTCCTAGAGTGTCTTGCAAATCTTCACTCTGAGAAAGACGAGTCTTCAACGCTTGTTGAACAATTTCAGGCCAACTGCCTGGAAGCTTCTGGATAAAGACATCTAGAGCATATGCTTGATCTCCTGGTCCAAGAAGATAATACCAGTGCTGAAACTCGCAAAGATATTCTTCAAAGTAACACATGTCACAAATTTGGATTTTGGTTAAAGCTGTTCTAGCTTTTTCTACCAATGCTCCATCCCGATCTACCAGTGAATTTCCTGCAAACTCTTGTTTAAGGAAATCAGCCACTACTGGTATAACTTCAATTGGGAATGTAACATATTTCTGGATAGCTGTTCTCACTTCTGAGTGTCTCAGCAGCATATCCAAAAACTTCCCTGCATTACCTCTTAAGTAGCCCCTGCGAAATTAAGTGCACTATCTATGGTCCACGACTGTAAACCAACCGATAGCATATAATATCTAATGTCTAGAGCCCATTCATCTATGGAGGCTCCTGGATCCTTTTCACAGTCTAGCTTTAGGATCGTCCCATGTTGAGGAACACCTTCTGGATGTGCTTTCTTTGGCCTATATTCGTCCTGAATATGGCTGGGATATGAGGGATTGGCTTCCCTATTGATCTTCTGAAAAAAATCCTTGAACGATCCTTTCTGTCGTTTCCAAGGAATTGGTTTCTGGGAGATTGCCTGCCATACTGGCTTGGCTTCCCAAGGTTTTACACTGAGTCTTTCGGTGGGAGATAACTTACTCTCTTTCTTTTTCCTCTTCTCTTCAAGTTTGGCTTGTAGGTCTTCAACTTTCTTGAGTTTTTCATTTAGGTTTTTGGAGACACGCTCTATATCCCCAAGTTCCCATTTCTCCCGAGTAATAATATCATGGATCTGTCTCTGGTATTCCTGGATACTTTGAGGAATACTCGAAACTTTTTCCTGATATTCTTGAGCTTCTCCTGCTAAAGGCCATGCGTAATCTTCTGCAGTATATCGTCCTGATAAACTTGCTCTCTCTGTATCTCGGTGTGGGTTTGTATCAGAGACAGTGACTCCGGGCTGATTGGAAGCTTCTCTTGAAGCTCTCCCTTCAAGCCTCTGCCAAATATCTCGAATATTTGGTCCGACACCAGACCCTCTTCCGGCCATATTTTACTGTTCAAAGCAAAATACTTCTCCTTCTGGATCTCCTAGAGTTCTTTCTAGGTTTTCAACTAACCACTTGGCCTGTCGAAGTTGAGACTCTGTACGCCTAATTTATGCCTTTAATCCTTCAAGCTTATCACGAGTTGCCTGGGCTTTCTCCAGCGGCAAAGTAATGTGAAGTGATTAATTGGAAGTTTCAGTTAATTAAATTATTAATATTGTTCAAATAATATGTTTATATGTACTTAGAAGGGTTAAATTATACGTGGCTTAATGAATGCAATGAAGATGGTAAGTGTTAATAAAGTGGGGAAAATAATGTATGGAGAGTAAATAAATGTTGTCTAAAATTGATGGTAATTGATTCTTGTGAAAATGATGATAAAATATAAAAAGGGGGTGAAGATGTTTGTTCTGAAATATGTGTAGTGGTGAAGTATATTTGTGTTGTGATTAGAAGTGATGTGGATGTTGATTTGTGGTCGGGGTAGTTGGGATTATAGTGCCGTGTGTTAGGTAGTTGACCTTAGGTTGTGTATGTGATATATTATATATTCACTGTAGTTTTTTATTTCTTATGTGCCACCACCCAAGTTGGATAACATGATCGACGCCCATACCACATCTTGGGTTTCAAGTGTTTTCCCCAAATCAAGGTTGGTGAGGATGCACATGGTTGACGACCCCCCCCCCCCAAACAGAGCATGGTGATATTTGGCTTGACGGTATGTGGTTTTGGTGTGGGTGCACGGTTGGGGTGTACATGGAGGGAGGGAAGAGTGAGGTTGATGTGCTTCGATTATGTACCTAACAATGAGATGATTTATGGATGTCGTGGTGATGTGGGTGTGATGTGTTATTGGAGTTGGTGTCTTAGGACCAACTGTACATTGATTACATGTATATTCGATGTATTGAATATTAATAAAACTTCAAATTACATATTGTTTGTTGTTCCGCATGACTCTAATTTAATAATGTCCTAGAATATACGTCACATTAATAAGGGCATAGTTGTTCCCCGCTATGATGAGAATCTTGATGTGCTATGATGATATTCTCAAAAAATGTTTTGCGGTTGGATAACGTGCTATGATAAAATGCATAATACATAGAATGTCAGGTGCGAGTATTCGTAAGCAGATGATGCTTCTTCTCATGAAGTTCACACTTGGTAATCTCAAAGATTAGAGATTATGAGAATAAACCCATCAGTAGGAATTCCACGCGTTTTGGTGTCATCGAATATTCATATCTACGAGCGTGAGTAATGGTCTTTATACTTTAAAATTATTATTAATGCATGTTACAACTCGTGTACTTGGATGTATTTCGTAAACCATGACGATAACAGTTCATGGAGAAGTTGGATACGTTGGTTGCATTACGAGTGACATGTCATTAATGAATAAGTCGAGAAATGATTTACCCCTTCCATCTTAATGAAAACTCATATTTCGATCCTTTGTTTGGAATAAAACTGTCGCATTCATTCCATGGTTATGGTATAACGACGTGTTTATTTCAGATAGTCAAAGAAAGACATATCAAGCATATAGGTTGGTGACACAGATTGTTGGGAAAGACGACAAGTGACGAACGCACAAACAAATACCAAAGCAAACAAAAAAATTCATTCCCTTTAAACAAGCCTGCAAAAAAATTAAGCGAATGCGCAACGAGCAAATATGTGTGCCGAAAAATAAATGTTGACACCAAAAATTTTAATGTGGAAAAACCCAATGAGGGAAAAAACCACGAGACCTAGTCTAAAAAGTAGATCCACTAAAAAACAACGAGTACACGGTAGAGTCTCCAAAAAATGGAAGAGATCTCAAAAGTATAACTCTCTGATACAACAGAAGAAAATATCCAGCGGACAAGAGAGGCAGAAAGCGAATCTACCAAAAGAACATCGTCCGAGAAAGAAGGGAAAACAATAAATCTGACCGTACAGATCTGAAGATCGTAGCCTGAAAAACTGGATGCTGAAAAACCACCAAGATCATAAGAAAACTGATCGTCGATCAAAGCCGATCACAAAAGATGAATTGCTCCTCGTGTTTGACGTTGTCTATAAAAAACACCAGTTGCTACCTCCTTTTATAACAAAACTGCCCTCATCGAAAAAATGTAACCCCAAGAAAAACATGCCCTTGACCCCATGTTATTTTTTCCTTTTATTTTAAGACATAATGCACGCGAATCGAGGAGACGCCCAACAAACTCCCCCTCTGAATTAAGTGGGGATCACCGCCAACCCTGAAATCAGTAGGTAAGTCTCAAATTTACCTATGGGTAAACTCTTAGTCAACATGTTTGATTCTGTCACGACCCGACCCGTACCGGGGCCCGATCCGCAACTACCTCAAGCCCGCCCCCATAGGCCAGGGGTGGCGACTAGCGCCGAAGGCTCAACAAACATGAGGAGACCTTTGCGTAAGTACATGTACACACACACACACAACCAACTCGATGCAAAAGTGCAGATGGAAAAGAAAAATAAAAGATGAAACCTGCTGTACAGATAAATAAACCATACACGCATGGACCACTAACACAGTACGAGTACAGTAATGTAAACGGAACATAAAAAGTGGCAAAATACACGCCCAAACAGTATAGTGTCCTAACCTGACAAAAAACTGAATGGGAAACTACGGAGGAGGCCCTACTTCGAGAATCCAACTGTGACAACCACACGTAGTCCAGGTGCCTGCGGTCCTAAGCTTCATGATGTCTTGATCAAACATGTTCATCGTCTGCATAAGGCACGATACGTGCGAGCAAAACTCATGCAGGGGTGAGTATAAACATACTCAGTAGGACGCCTCGAAAAGGAGGAGGAGCACTAAGAGACGCAAAGGAAAGGAAAAACAAAAGATAGAACAAGTTACAGTAAACGAGTGCTGCTCAACCCAACAAAGAAGTGAAGTAAGCTCATACAAACACAATGAGCTAGAAACGGTGAGGAGATGAACTTCTCGTCAAGTCTTCACTACCTCTAGTAGGAGAATACACTCGTCCAACTACAAGAAGCTAGACACGAAAAGCACATGGCATACTCCGCGCATCTTCGCCTCTCATGGAAGAAGAGTAACCAGAACCCAAGGAGTGGATGCTACAATAGGGTGTATATATATATGTATGCTCAAACCAACGAAACCCAAACGAGAGAGAGAGTAAGGGAATCTACTTCTCAGAGCTCAGCCCAGGTAAAGAGTCACCAACACTTCCAAGAGTAACAACCATTGATGCCCGTCGTCCCAAACGTCTTCCTTGAACTTTGAGTCAAAAAGGGGCTCAAGCACCACACCTTAATACTATTCACTTTAGATGGGTCTCTCTTGACCACACAGTTTTAGGTCGCGTCACCAGGATGCGTCTCAGTGGGGAAAGCGCTCCTCTTACTCGTGAGTCCAAGGTTGCGTCAAAGTACATCTCATCACTGATCTCATGGCTCAAGTCGCCTCAAGTCAAGGACCCATGCCCATCCCGACTGGAGGGTTCCACTCGTGTATCTATGAGGGCCCATGCCCAGCCCGACCGAAGGGTGCCACTCATGTATCTCTGCGAACCGATGCCCAGCCCGACCTAAGGGTGCCACTTTAGTAGGTCAAGGACCCATGCCTATCCCGGTTGGAGGGTGCCACTTGAAATACTCTGATATAGTCGCCTGATCACTGTTGCCATCGAACACCGCCTAAGAAAGCATCATGCTCGGAACACCTCACATCATAGTCTAAAATCCAAAATCGAGGTCACCATCGCGCTCTACATGAAAAAACACGTAGGATAGGCTATTTATGTGCCCAAAACAGACAATCGGTGAAAATGGTGCTTTTCACCATAAGACACCTGAAGAGGTCCAGGTGGGCCCCGTATCTTGACCCCAAAAGTAAAATTCTAAAATTTATCCCAAAAGTTCCATCTCGAAGAGAGGAACACACTGCCATAGACAGCGCGTCAAACGAACGCCCAGTTAAAAAGATACGGGCATTTGAAGATTCCAGAAGGGGGGCCCTTGGGGCCGGTAGACCGACTCGCGGTCGACCGCAGCCTACGCCGTGGCTACTGCCGTGTAGGTCAACCGACGACCGATTCGGGTCGACCCGGGATCCGACCCGATAGGTCGGATTCGACCTAGCATGGCCTAGCCCACAGTCCGGTCACCGACCACAGGTCTTGCGGTGTCGGTCGCCGCCTGGGATCGCGTGACATGACCCTACCCAGCCAACCGACGGGCTACATGGCCCAACCACGATGCGGCACCGCCAAGTTCAATCCGGTCGCCCAATCGCGATTCCGTCAGTGGATCGGGGACCCTTGCAACAACGCTTTCCCTGCAATGGCATCAAATCATCGATCCACCAGTGATCATGCACGCCCAAAAGTTACCAGTTAAAATCCCGAAGAATAGAGGCAAAAATGACGGTTTAAACACAAATCGATGGGTGTGTTCGTGCATCCATCGATGATTCGAGGTTAGAATGGACAAAGCAAGAGGCTATGGACTAAAACTCAATTAAAACTTTAATCAGAACTCAAAAC
Source organism: Viscum album (assembly GCA_963277665.1). Taxonomy (NCBI): domain Eukaryota; kingdom Viridiplantae; phylum Streptophyta; class Magnoliopsida; order Santalales; family Viscaceae; genus Viscum; species Viscum album. The sequence continues at coordinate 758,793,629 of OY728119.1, read as the reverse complement.
GCGACAAATCCTACCTCGTAACGGGCGATTGTCGTTAGCGATATGTCCACAGTGCTCCTGCCTTGATCCGTCGAAGATTTGACGGAATTTGCTCCTCGATCTGGTGAAGAACGCCTTTCATAGGAGAGAAAGAGAGCTTCTAGAGAGAGAAAGGGATTAGGGCTAACCCTAATCCCATCTTCTTAAATTCTATTTATAGGGGATCCAAAACAACACGGAATCTGAAACCATCACGACCCCTCATTTTATGTCGCGCCTAAACAAAACATCCCATTCCAAACTCAACTGCTGTCTCAGATTTCAAATCCGAGCCTCCACTTGAAAGTTATTTAGCTCGACCCTAGGGGAAAAATAATTATTTTTAATTACCATTTTACCCCCAGACAGCGTTTTCCATAGGAGTCCCACACCGACGAAAGTTATGCCCCACCTAAGGTAAACACCGCGTTACGGACTCAACTGTGGCCCCAGATTTCCGATCCAAGAAATCATTTAAGAGTTATCCCGCTTTTATTGCGTGCATAGTATAAAATATACTTAAATTTTATATAATTTATTATGGGAACACCAGGTCTCAGAATTGCATGCCGTCTAAACGCTTAACTCTAGAAATATATATAGAAATATTTTAAAGTGTTACAAGGTGAAAATCGGGTCTCTACATCATTCCCTCCTTCAAGCTTTTCGTACTCGAAAAAAAAAACTTGGAAAAAAACTCGGGACACTGAGCCTGCATCTGACTCTCCCATTCCCAAGAGCTCTCTTGCACGTTTTTGTACTGCCACAGGATGCAAACAAAGGGAATGGTCCATACACATAAGGTTCGCTCCTGTCGATCCTCAATCGCCATCGGGTGCTCTGCAAAGTTGGCTCCATCCTCGATATCCAGCTCACCATAGTCAATGATGTGCATAGGATCATGCACATATCGCCTCAATTGCAACACATGGAAGATGTCGTGCACTCGCTCCAGCCGCGGGGGTTGGGCAAGGTGGTAGGCAAACTTTCCAACCCTTCACACGATCTCAAATGGCCCGATGAACCTTGGGGATAGCTTGCCTCCCCAACCGAATATCTGCATTCCGCATCGTGGGGAGACTCTCAAGAAGACGTGATCTCCCTGCTTGAACTCCAATGGCCTATGATGAAAGTCTGTATATGATTTCTATCTGCTCTAGTCCATCTTCATCAATTCACGGATAAATCGCACCATCTCTGTTGTGGTTCGCACCAACTCTGGACCCACGAGGGACGATTCTCCAACATCTGTCTAGCACAAGGGTGGCCTGCAGGGCCTCCCGTATAGGGCCTCATACATTGCCATGCCGATGGTAGATTGGTAACTATTGTTGTATACAAACTCTACTAGAGGCAGGTGATCTTCCCAACTCCGGTCGAAATCTAGTACGCAGGCCCCCAACATATCCTCTAACAATTGGATAGTGCGGTCGATCTGTCCATCAGTCTGGGGGTGAAAGGATGTACTCATCCGCAACTGAGTCCCAAATTCCTCTTGTAGGCCTCTCCATAGTCATGATGTAAACCACACATCACGATTGGAGACAATCATCGAGGGTACACCGTGAAGGCGGACATTCTCCCGCAAGTACAACTGCCCCAGACTCTCCATCGAACTCTGCTCCCTGATGGTAAGGAAATGCATTGACTTGGTAAGTCGATCCACTATCACCCAGATGAAGTCGTGGCCCTTCATTATGCGTGGAAGCCCTATGATGAATTTCATGAATATGCCATCCCATTTCCACTCTGGGATGTCGAGAGGCTGCAACCAACTCGCTGAAAACCTGATGCTCAGCCTTCACCTAATGACAGGTAAGACATCAGGAGACGAACTCAGCAACGCCTCACCTCATGCCGAACCACCAAAAATGCTGCTATAGATCCCTGTGCATCTTCCTTGCACTAGGATATACAGCTAAGGGAGATGCATGGAACTCCCACATCACTTCCTCCCTCATAGCAACTGGAATCACTATTCTCCCCTGGAACAAGATCTCGTGATTCCCTCCTTCAGAATACCCATCAGGTGCATCACCTATGGATATCTGGTTGCGTAGAACCTCTTAGTTGATATCTCCCGGCTGAGACTCTCTCACCCGATTAAGGAGTGAAGGTGTCAGCACCATTGACTGTAGAAAAGATGTACCCTCCTACTCCACCAAGGTCAGTTGCAAGGAAGCTAACTGATCTGAATCTTCCTGCACTAGGCAAGTCTGGGACTTCCTGCTAAGGGCATCTACTACAACATTTCCCTTTCCCGTTGTATAGAAGATCTCAAAGTCGTAGTCCTGCAGGAACTCCAACCAACATTGCTACCTCAGGATCAGATCTCTCTGAGTGAAGATATACCTCAGGCTTTGGTGGTCTGAGTAAACCACAAAGTGTTCCCCTAGGAGGTAGTGTCTCCACATCCTCAAGGTGAAAACTACCATTGAGAGCTCCAAGTCACGAGTCATGTAGTTTTGCTCATGGGGTCTCAACTTCCTCGACCCATATGTGATGACTTCCCATTGTTGCATCAAGATGCAACCGAGCCCAACTCTTGAGGCATCACAGTAAACTACGAACTCAACATCCTCCTTAGGTAGTCTCAGAACTGGAGCACGCTTTAGCCTCTGCCTCAACCCATCAAAGGCCTTCTGGTACTGCTCAGACAAGGTAAATGGTTGTCTCTTCCGTGTCAAAGAGATCAAAGGGGCTACAATCCCGGAGAATTCTCCCACAAATCTCCAGTAGTACCCAGCTAAACCGAGAAATCTCTGCACCTCTGACGCATTTTGGGGTGGCTCCCAAGAAAGCACCACCTTGATCTTTGCGGGATCCACAACTAAACTCTCTTCAGAGATGACATGCCCCAGAAAGTGAACCTCATGTATCCAGAACTGACACTTCGAGAGCTTCCCATAAATCTGGTGCTCTCAAAGCAAATCAAGGACCATCCTCAGATGTTCTGTGTGCTTCTCCTATAATGCCAAGTAAACGAGTATGTCGTCTATAAAGACAATAACAAATCAGTCCAAGTATGTCTGGAAGACTGGGTTCATCAAATCCATGAAAATTGAGAGGGCATTTGTCACACCAAAGGGCATCGCCAGGAACTCGTAATGTCTGCAATGACATTGGAAGGCCAAATTCGGAATATCAGCCTTGCGTACCCATAACTAGTAGCAGATGAATCTCAAATCGATATTGGAGAACCACTTCGCACCTCGAAACTGGTCAAAGAGGTCATTAATCCTTGGTAAGGGGTACTTGTTCTTTATCATGGTCTGGTTCAGGCGATGATAATCTATAAAAATACGCAAACTCCTATATTCCTTCTTCACAAATAGAGACGTAACTACCCAGGGGGACACACTAGGCCTGATAAAACCCTTCTCACAAAGGTCTTCAAACTACAAACATAGATATCAAGGCTCAGTGGATGCCACCTGATAGGCCATAGAAGATATCAGGGTTGTCCCTGGTTGCAAATCAATGCAAAACTCCAACTGTCACCTCAGAGGTAGTCCCAAGACATCTTTAGGGAAGATATATATGTAATCCTACACAACTAAAGGAACCCAGGTGTCTAAAGAATTTTATACACTAAGGTTCATGCTCACTAACTAATGGAAAAAAGGTTGCGGTCCCTTATTCACTGCACTCACCTGCCCTGCTACAAGGACTCTTTCACCAAGAAAGGTGAATCCCGTCCCATCAGTGTGTATACATATGACTAACCTATGGTGACAATCAATATGGGCTCAAACCATGGAAATCTAGTCCATGCCCAAGATGACATCATAAGGTTCCATTTTGATGACCAGTAAGTCCCACAGGAACATTTCCCCTCCAAACGAAAGCTCGCACTGCCGGAAGATAAAAGAAAAAGAAAAGGTGCTTCCCGTAGGAACCTCGAGACTAAGCCATTGCGATAGCACCTCTATTGGGAGCTCCAACTCTCGTACCAAAAGTAATGAGACAATTGAGTGTCTAGACCACGTGTCTACTAATACTGATGCATGAGTAGAATAAACCCAGAGCGTACCTCATATCATCTCATGTGGTGGAGGATAACGGGTATCTATCGCTTGAATCCATCCGTGACCCCAACCGCTAGCTCCTTGAGCCTGACGTTGGATTCCCAGTGGGGGGGGGGGGGACTTGTAATTCCATCCCCCACCTCCATCCCCTCCTTCTTCTGCTCATGCTCCTCTTCTAGCTCCGCCTCCCTAGGAACCACCCTGATCACGGTGCTGCCTCTGCCATAGTGATCCACCTGTTGCATGCCCTGGATGCTCAACACGTCGATTCAGGCAGTCCCTCTCTATATGAAATCGCCCATCACACGTAAAACATCGCCCCTCTCAGGGTCGACCTGGTTCTCTGCATGGTCTAGGAGCTACTTGACCACACGATTGAGTGTGATTCTGAGTAGACCTCCTGTGTCGTTGCCCCATAACCTAACATCTTCCACCCACTGTAGATGTCTCTGCTCTGAAGCATCCAATACCAGTCCCAGCTGACTAGAATTATTCTTCTAGGAAACTCTCCATCACAGGCACCCACTTTAGTACCCCAGCATAGGTAGGGATTCATAGGGGCACTAAGCTCACACGAATCTCTTGACGGAGACCTTGCTCAAACTTATATGCTTGGAAATAACTATCACAAAACATATCTAGGGAGTCATGTGTGAGGTCAATAAACCTAGCTACGTACGTAGCCACTGTCATGGCTCTCTGCTGCAACTATAGAAGCTCCTGTATCCTGAAGCTTGAGGGAATTACTCCTCATGAAACAACTGTTGAAACTCACCCCAAAAGAGTACAATATCTTCATGAATCTAGGTAACTAAACCCCACCAATGACCAGCCAGTTTGAGAAAAAGGTTGGATTCCAAGGCTACCATCTAGTCTGTCGGTGTCCGCAACAACCTAAGAATGTGGATCACTGACTCCATCCAGTCCTCTGATGCCTGAGGGTCTATATCACCATGAAACCTCAGTGGTATCTTCCACTAGAACTCACAAAGAATAATCAGCCTACACTTGTCCTCAATATGCAATGTCGGTACTAGCTGCTGCTCTATAGGTGGAGGTACTGCTGGTGGTCCACCTGGAGGAAGGAGATCATGTGGCAACCCCTGAACCGAGGACTCATCGCTCACGACGTCATCGTCACAGGTTGGAGCAGTTAACCTGGATGGTTGTCTATGCAGAGGCATCCTGAAAATTTATTAAGGAGTACCACAGTTAGATGAGCATACATATATATAACAAGAACAATAATAAAGGGGAACTGAATCAATAAGGACAGTCAAATACTCTATCCTATATGATGCATGTACCATTAATCCCTACAACACGTGTCTCAGCATGCCAAGTCAAAAAGCGGGTAATTAGGGTCCTAGTGGATGGCTACGTCGGCCGCCACACCATTACTAGAATACCTAGACTGAGAGCCGATCTCAAGATACATCAACACTATTTCCCTATACCCAACCAAGACCTTTTTAGGGAAATGTCCGAACAAAGTCCCAAGGGTCGAACCACCTTTGATACCACTTTGTCATAACCCGACCCGTACTAGGGCCCGATCCGCACTACCCCAAGCCCACCTTCATAGGCCAGGGGGTGATGACTAGTGCCGAAGGCTTAAAAAACATGGGGAGGACTTTTCCTAAGTACCTACACACACACACAGCCAACTCGATGAAAAAGTGATGAGGGAAAAGAAAAGTAAAAGATTCAACCCGCTGTAAAGATAAATAAACCATACATGAATGGGCCAATAACATAGTACGAGCACAATAATGAAAAAAAAACAAAAAAAGGGAAAAAATACACACCCAAATAGTATAGTGTCCCAACCTGACAGAAAACTGAAAGGGAAACTACAGAGGAGGCCCTGCTCTGGGAATCCAACTATGACCACCGTACACGGTCCAAGTGCCTACGATCCTGAGCTCCCTGATGTCCTGATCAAAACTATTTGTCATCTTTATAAGGCACGATACATGTGGGTAAATCCCATGCAGGGTTGAGTATAAACATACTCAGTAGGACACCCTGAAAAGGAAGGGGCAGTAAGATACACAAAGGAAAGGAAAAACAACAGATATAACAAGGTATAGTAAATGAGTATAGATCAACCCAATAAAGAAGTGAAGTAAGATCATCCAAACACAAGGATATATAAATAATGAGGATATGAACTTATCATTGAGTCTTCACTACCTCTAGTAGGAGATTGGACTCTTCCAACCATGAGAAGCTAGACACGGAAATCACGTGACATACCCCGTGCATCTTCGCCTCTCATGGAAGGAGAGTAACCAAAACCCAAGGAGTGGGTACTATAATAGGGTGTAAATATATATATGTATGCTCAAACCAACGAAACCCAAATGAGAGAGAGAGTAAGGGAATTTCCTTCTCAAAGATCATCCCAGGTAAAGAGTCGCCAACAATTCTAGGAGTAACCACTATCGATGCTCGTCATTCTAAACGTCTTCCCTGAACTTTGAGTCAAAAAGGGGCTCAAGCACCACACCTTGATACCATCTTCTTTGGATGGGTTTATCTCAACCGTATGGTTTTAGGTCACATCACAAGGACTCATCTCAGTGGGGAAATAAACCCTCTTACTCATGATTCTAGGGTTGTGTCAAAGTACATCTCGCCACTGATCTCGTGGATTAGAAGTCGCCTCAAGTTGAGGACCCATCCCCAGCCCGACCAAAGGGTGCCACTCTAATTATCATCGAGGACTCATGCCCAGCCCTACTGGAGGGTGCCACTCATGTATCTTTGAGGACCCATGCCCATCCCAGCTGGAGGGTTCCACTTGTGTATCTCTAAGGGCCCATGCCCAGCCTGGACGAAGGGTGCCACTCTAGTAGGTCGAGGAACCATGCCCATCTCGGCTGGAGGGCGCCACTCGGAAAACTCTGATATAGTCTCCTGATCACTACTGCCATCGAACACCGCCTTAGAAAGCATCGTGCTCAGAACACCTCACATCGTAGTCTGAAAGCCAAAACCAAGGTCACCATCGCGCTCCACATGAAAAAACTCATAGTATAGGCTACTCTCATCATAGTATGAAATCCCAATGGATTTTCATGTATAATTATTTTGAAAAATACTGTTTTTGTATGTATTCAATTATTTGTGAGAAACTATTTTGAGTATGTTTATAAAATTTTCAAGAAATACTAATAGGATTTTTTAGTTGTTTTGAAACCCCTTAGTGGGAATTTTGTGCTCACTCTATGTATTTAAAATTATTCTTACAGGTTTATTGGAAGTACTATGATGAATTTATAATGAGGAAGATTTGCTCTAATGTTACTTTTCTTAATGTTTATTAAAATTTTTACATTTATATTTTAATGTAATATTGGATTCTAATTCTCCAAAACCTAGGCTGGTAAAAGATCATCTGTTATGTAATATGTTGTGTAAATATTTAGTTACTTTTTCAAAAAAAAATTACACAGTATATTTTTGCACTGACTCTAGTTGCTCAGGATCAGGTATTTACAGTTGGTATTAGAGGAATGACCTAGTGAACTTTGTAAAATTAGAATAAAACTACTGATTTAAGTATGTTTTCTTAAATAAAATTCCTTTTGTACACTTTTAGATGGAAGGTGAGGATTCACCAACTAATATCTTTTCTCTTCCTACTGAGCTGCTCAATACCATAATAGCCAAATCGCATTTAGATGCTTACCAGCATTTTTCAAACATATGTTTGTACTGTAAACACCTCTACCAAGTATCAAACAACCCAAATATCCTTCGACTATACCAAGGACCAAGTCATGTCTATTACTTTATGTTGCATGCACAACTTTCATATTATACGCATAAAGGCGGGTACTATGAAGGTCTCTTCCTATGTTTCACCCTATTTGAGACTTATCGAGCCTTAGAAAAATTATGAGAAGCTGAAGAAGTGGGTGACCCCCATGCAGCCTATCTGTTTCAAGTTATAAGCTTTAGCATGTATGGAAGACTTTATGACATATGGTTTTTAGAAAAAATGTAAGATGAATTTTAATTTACCAACATTTAATGTTTTCATAATAACCATAGAGACAATAATAATGGGAAACTAATATATATACAAATAAGAAAATAAATATTTATGTATTTTTTAATATAATATTTAAAAAAAAACAAATATGGCTAAGACACCCACCCATCGAGGGCGGCCTTATAGACCAAGCCCTCAAGGCTGAGGTGGGTGCTTAACAGAGCGCTTGAGCAGCGCTGAAGTGAACCCTAGCGGGAGGAGGGTGAGCCAGGTCATGCACTGGCATGAGAGAGGGTGTGTATAGTTGGGCCAAGGCCCACGAGTGGGGTCCCGTGTGTAAGGACCCCTTGAGTGTGTTCTTGTGTCATCGGGAGATGGCACCACACACTGAGCCTTATATGGAGGTATTGAAACCAGTTGGGTTTCAATGCGAGACACAGAATTTTCTACAGTACATGATCTCAGTCGTAGGATCTCGCTATGTGAGATCCTGACCGTCCACACCGATACACTATCCAAGTCCCAGTGTAGCAGATTATTGTCGCGTGTTTTTGAAGACCATTCGATCTAGTTGCACTTGATCTAGACCGTCGAACCTATTTAAAGCTCGTGGATCCACCGCGAATGTCCAATAAATCCCGATCTAATCATATCCATCCATGGTTTTTAAAAAAAAATGCAATATCAATCCTGGATGTCCGATCAATGCGTGGATCAATCTGGGCCTTCTGTTTCCTCAACCATAAGTCTCCCCTTATTAATTTTTTTAGGGTTAATCTTGACCCTTGGATCGGACCAAAATTAATTTGAGCTATCTATTTCTTCTCTATTATTCTTCCTCATGGAGCCACACCAGTCACCATACAATCTTGTAGCCATCATCCCCTCTCTATCCCCTCTTTCTTTTGTTACTTCTCGATGTGTTTCCCTTAGTATCACCCCCTTTGTTTGATTTCCAAAGGTGGTGTTATTTTAAACCAAACATTATAGTCTGTGACACAGATCCCCCTCCTCATTTCATTTTTATAATTTTAGGGTGTCAATTAACCCCGTTTCACGTTGATTTTGTGCTAATAAACATTTTTGTTTGATTGACTTTGGTCTTTTAGGATCAATAATTGGAAACTTTGGTTTTTTTAAAAACCCCACTTTGTACCCGAATGGCTACTTGAAATTTCCATCTACCAAGTCTCTTTTTATCCCTCTCGGTTCTATGAAATCTCAACCCACTTCTAAGATGAATCAAGTAAGGGAATTTTATGGTTTTTATATGATTTTTCAAATGTATATATATATATATAGTTATATATGTATATATATTCATGTTAAACCATATTTGGATAACCCTAATTTCAGTTATGACTACGTCTTCTTATTTAAAATGTCTTTTTCCTAAAATCTAATAATTTCAGGGGGGTATGATTTTGATTATGAAGAAAGGATGTTTTTTTATTAACAAATATTTAAATGTGTGTATATACATATTTCATATATAACCTAATATTTTCAGTGTTTATGTTTCTATTCTTGATAAGGGTTCTTTTTCCTTGAACCATATTTCTAGATATCTATGTTTATTTTGAAATTACCATGGTTTTCAAAGTTGTTATGTAAAACATATATAAGTGTATATGTATATATCGTTAAACACACACACACACATATATGTATTTAATTAAAAATAACTTAAGCTTAACTAGTCCTCATCTATTTAAAAATTATGATGATGTTTACTGTCTAATGAATCTTGAACCCTATAGACGCTTAGTTTTTCTCAAATTGCATGGGACAAACTTATCATTTTATGTGAATTTGTGAAATGAGTTATCATTTCATGTGTGTATTTACATCTGCATCATCCTCTGTGTAGTACATGAATAGGAATGTCCATCACCTAGTTCATTCATGACATTGTCAGCATTAATTATGTGATCATGCATGCATTTAACCCATGTATTTAGAAGTTATGGTTCTTCATTTATAAAGGGGGTTTCAAGAATGGTATTCTCTCTAAACAACTTCATAAAATTTTTTGAGAATGTCAATGGCACTCATCTGAGTGAAATTATACTATGTAGTTATTTTGAAAATGTTTTGGGATGGAAATGAGAAAGGCAGGACTATGCGAGAATGTTTTCAAAAATGGAACTGGTGAATTAAGGGATGTTATGGGGAGTGAACTCGTATGTCTAAGTTAAGACATGTGGCCTTATGTAATGGATTTTAGACATGGACTGTGAAGTATTTTTATTATCCCATAGAAAAATTAATATTTTTAAAGTAGAATCCTCAATGGATTTTCATGTATAATTATTTTATGAAATACTATTGTTCTAAGTATTCAAGTATTTGTGAGAAACTATTTTGAGCATGTTTATAAAATTTTCAAGAAATGCTAAAAGGGTTTTTGTCAGTTGTTTTGAAACCCCTTACTGGGCATTTTGTGCTCACCCTATATTTTTAAAATTATTCTTACAGATTTAGTAAGTGTTACGATGAATTTCTAACGTGGAATCATTTATCTGATGCTACTTTTCTTAATGTTTATTAAAATTTGTACATTTATATTTGAATGTAATATTAGATTATAATTATCCAAAACCTGGGCTGTTAAAAGATCCTCTATTATGTAATATATAGTGTAAATATTCAGTTACTTTTTCAAAAAAAAAATTACACAATATATTTTAGCACAGACTCTGATTGCTCGGGCTTGAGTCTTTACAGTAAAGATATAAAGCATAAGGTCCCCTTTTCCAAAACACAAACTTAGATCATTAGTATAAAAAAGATAACGAAATATATACTTCAATTCTCTTCAATGTTCTCTACCTGGATTAGAAATAAAATGACTAACCACACCAACTACAAATGAATAAGGTATGTGTTGAATCTCCTCTCTCTCTTCATTAGTAAAAGGAGATTGACTGAAACTAAGCTTAAAATGTAAATCAAGAGGAGTACTAACCACTTTCACTCTGCCCATAGAAAATATCTGAAGAACCTTCTTTATATATCTCTCCTGAGATAACTACAATTTCCTGGTCTTTCTATCACGGGATATCAACATGCCAAGAACCTGTCATGTCGGCCCAAAGTCTTTCATCGCAAAATACTGAAAAATATACTTCTTTAATCTATAAATTCAAGAAGAATCATGGACAATAATGAGAATATCATCAACATAAAACAACAGTATAATAAAATCACCATCAGTAATTCTATAAAGAAGAACAAAATGATTAGAAGATGTATTCCTGAAACCTTGATGAAAAATGACATATTCAAACTTCTTATACCATTATCTTGAATCTTGATTCAAATCATAAAAACTATTCTTTAACCTTAAGTAATGATTCTCTTTACCTGTTTCAACAAATCCCTCTGGCTGCTCTATATAAATATCCTCCTCTAAATATCCATGGAGGAAAACTATCTTCACAGCAATCTGCTTAATCTGCAGATCCAAACTAGCATCTAAACCAAGAACAACCCAAATAGAAGACATTTTGACAACAGGTGAAAAAATCTCATCAAAATAAATACCTTTCTTCTGATAAAATCCTTTAACAACTAACCTTGCCTTGTATCGTGGAACAAAACTAGATTCTTCATTTTTAATCAAATAAATCCACTAATTTTGAAAATCTCTTGTACCTATGGGTAATTTCACTAGCTTAAAAGTATGGTTGTCATTAAATGATGTCATCTCCTCATCCATTTATGAAACCCATATGTCATTTCATTCACTTTTCATCACCTCATTAAAAGATTTTGGTTCCCCCCCTTTAACGAGGAGTACATACCCATCAGGTGAATACCAAGTAGAAATGGTATGATGCTGAGATGACCTCTAGAGTGGAACTATGAGTTTATTAATAAACCTTGTCACCAGATCATCAGAAACAAAAGGTGCATCAAAAATATCAACTCCAACCTATTCACCCTGAACATCATTCTGCACATCAACATGATCATCAGAATCAACAATATAAGGTAAATGTGAATCATAACCTGGCTCAAGACTGGCAAAGCCATCAAAAGTTTGAGAAGTATATTTTTATCCTTTATCAATATCTGCGATAGTATGATCCTCTTTAAATAGTTCATCATGACCTATGACAAGTTTCTTCACAATAGGATCAAAAAAATTGTACCCAAACTCATCATTTCCATATCCAATAAAAATAGAATAGAGTGACTTACCATCTAACTTAGATTTCTCATCTCTAGGCACATGAACAAAAGCCTTACAACCAAAAACACGTAAGTGATCGCACCTGATCTATTTGTCATACCAAAACTTATTAGGAGTGTTTGCCTGAAAAGAAACCACAAGTGATAAATTGATAATATAGTTAATAGTAAGTAAAGTCTCACCCCAAAAATGTCCAGAAAACTTTTCTTCCGAAAGAAAACAACAGACTCTTTCCAACAAAGTCTTGTTCATCCGATTAGCTACACCATTTAGCTGAGGTGTCCTGGGAGGCGTCTTCTGATTTTAAACACATTCCTTCCTGCAATACTGACCAAACACACCAAAATAATATCCCCCATTATCAGTGTTAATAAATTTCAATTTCTTACCAGATTCCCTCTCATCAGAAACCTATAATTGCTTAAAAACACCAAGTACCCGACTTTTGGAATTCAAAACATAAACCCAAAACTTACGTGAGTAGTCATCAATAAATTTCACAAAATAAATACCACCACTAAAGGTATTAGATTTCAAATGACCAAAAACGTCAGAATGTATTAATTCAAGTACCTGTGACTTCCTATGTAAAGGTTGTCTGCTGAAACTCACCCTGCTTTGTTTTCCTTATATACAGTGATCGCACGTGTCCAATTCTACACTATTAAAATATGGAAGATGATTTATATTGGCCAAAAAACCAATTCCTTTCTCATTAGTGTGACTGAGCCTCTTATTTCATAACTTGGACCAAACACTACATTCAACAATGCAAGTAGTATCACAAGAAATGGAAGCTCTAGTCTAGTACAAACCTGACTACTTTTTACCATGATCCATAGTCAAAGAACCCTTGGAAATCTTCTATTGGAAATATTCCATTGGAAATCACCAAAAGTACCAATAAACAATTCATCATCAAGATCAGTGGTAGAAATAAGATTCAAGTGAACCTCAGGCGTATGTCGAACATTCTTCAAAATCAGCTTACTTCATGTGCTGGTCTCTAAAAAAATAATCTCGATACCTAAAACATCAGCATGACCATCATTACCCATCTTCAAAATCCCAAAATCACTTGGGTTGTAAGATGTAAAGAACTCCTTCTTCGATGTCATGTGAAAATAGACACCACTGTCAAAAATCCGACAAGAATCATCAGAAGAAATATTAATGGAGTCAACATTAAATTGTTCATCCATTAATATTGAGAATTAAATTTTCATTAATGTTGATAGAAAATACCCTATTAATGTTGAGAAAAATCTCTCCATTAATTGACAATACCATTACTTAATATTTTTTATTGCCCAAGTTGGTGCGTGCTACAAAAAAATAATAATATACTTATTATTATGTTACATGAAGTTTATTAAAGGTAATAAATGTTATTTTCTGGCCGGTATGTAATTAAATAATATTTTAAATTAAATCCTAACTATATAAATAGAAGGCTATGTTTATTTTTTATAGCATAAAAAAAATTGAGAATAGAGAATTTTTGTGCATAACAAATTTTCTCTCAACTCCTCTCTTAAGAATGAGAAGTGCAAGATAGATTTCTTCATGCCTGAAGAACTAGCGATTAAGAACAAACAATGCAAGACATTCAACTCATCATGATAGAACCTAGAGATTGAATGGTGTTTCTCAAAGAACATAGGATCATGTGTGGATCACCACTAGATGGATTCTATCCTTGGGTCATCACAACACAATGAAGGTCATCTAAATGGGTCTTTTCAGACAATCAACATTCACCAACAAAGAAAGTTCATATGACCAGGTATTTATTTCTTCAAATATTAAATAAATTAATTATAAATTTAACATTAAATATCCTTTCAATTGGTTTTTGGAAATGATTATTAAAATAAATTTTAATATATCACCCACCTCTGCTCGCTTCCCCTGCGTTCGGAACCAACAAGTGGTATCAAAGGTAGGTTACATTAAAATTTATTGTAACATTCTATTAATATTTTTAGTTATCCAAAAACCCCTCTTTTAATCATACTTTATTTGGGTTTTCTTAAGGGTAATTGGGGTGAAATTTTAGGAAATTTTTAAAGTTTCTAGGCTTTTGCACGGTTGGCGCACAATTTTCCCAAACCATGTGTCCTTCTAGAGAAAACCGTGCAAACCAAAAAAATGAAGGTTTTCATGGTTGGTGCATGGTTTGGAAATCCATGAGCCCACCTAGGAGAAACTATGCAACATCATTAAAATGGGAACACAATTTTTCTAACTGTGCGGCTCTACCTAGCTAACTGTGCGTACACGATTTTTTAATGCAAAAAATATTTTTTAATCCAAAATATATTTTTTAAACATTCCAAACCCCCCCTTTTAAGTGCCTAAAAGACCCAATTCGACCCATTTTGATTTATTATTTCAGGGGAGACCCTAAAAGGTTATTTTGGCCCCTCTACACCCTTCCGAAAGCAAATCAAAACTAGGTGAACAACGTTTGATCTCTACACAGTAGGTTTTCTCTTCCCATTCCCTTTCTCCCAATTTCTCTCCTTTCCTACCTAGGGATTTGTAGATCTCCATGTTGTGAGAGAATATAATATCCTATGTTTTAGATCTTGAATTTAGGTTTGATTCTCAGATCTTTATTGTCAATTATCTTCATTGGAGTTTTCTGTTTAAGGATTTTTGTTTTGAGATCCCATAATACTGAGGTAGGTGATTCCATTTTGATTATTCAATTTGATTAACACTAAATTCTTTGATTTAAATTTAACTATTTGATATAAATAAAATTGTTTTTTATTAGTTGATTAAAATCCACATTCCATTGAATTGAGATTTTGAAATTGGATTTGGCATGAATTTGGGAAAAACCCCTAATTCCATTAAATTGGGGTGGAATTGCGAAATTGATGGAATTTTGTGAAATTTAATTTTTGAAATTGATTTTATGAAATTGATTTCAAAATGATATTTTATAAAAATGAATTAAAATGGTTTTCATAGAAACCCATTGGTTTTATCTTGGAAAAATACATGTTTTGATTAAAAACCCATTTTGGTTTTTAAATGGAAAATTGGAATATTTGAAATGGAGAATGGGATGAATTGTATTTTAAGAAGTCTTAAAATAAATTTTCCATCATTGATTTGTATTAGAGAACATGAAATCCTAGTTAGTTAGTGAGTTATTGAGATAACCGTCCTTTGAAACTTACAGCTGAAACAAAACCTAAAGCAGTAGGTCACATCTCCGAAGAGATAGTGATGGGTCCTCTTTAGTCAGTATCCAAGGGGTGTGCATATACACATATTTCTATGATTCAACTTCGAGTGTGTGAAGATCCCGTATCCTGGAACTATCATACCTTTTGGAACATGACCATGTTGCTCACTTGTTTTTATTTAAAATATATGCCATTTTTCTGTAAATTATTTTACATTTCTTATGAATTTATATAAAATATTTATATAAAATGTTTATTAAGCCATTTTTTAAAGTATTTCCATCATTTGAAATGTAAAGCATTATTTGTTTTAAAAATTATTTTGAACTTTCATGCCTTTTTATTTAAAAATGAAAACTTTATTTGGTTAATTTAATGTTGGCATCTTATTATGGAATCTTTGGTGAGACCCTACCAGGTTTTTAGCTCACACCCTACCTGTGCCTTCGGGTGTTTGTATATTATCTTCTTCTAGGATTGAGCAAGGGTAAGGCACCACTTGGAGGTGGTAGTAGCTATTGATCTTTGGGCTTGGTGAGTTACATTTGAGTTGGGACTTGGGTTGTTTACCTTCCTATTTTTGGAACTTTATTATAGTACATTGGGGTTTTTATGCTTGTTTTACTTATGGTACACTTCTCCTTGTGAATTTCTTCTTGTATGCACACTGAATTTTTTATCTATTTTTCATTATGTTTGTGGAAAATTTGTTTCCACTTTCATATTGTGTGATGCTAGGTGATTTTTACCAACCTGTGGAGATCGAGAATTCCCTTCAGACTATGTCAAGACCAACTCAGTTATTGTAACGAACCAAAGTTTTATCATTGAAAATTCCCTTCTTAAATTATTTCATATAGTATAATGACATGAAATCACATTAAGAACACAATACAAACTTTATAAATGATGAATGAATAAGAAAACTAACTTGGTTCAATTCTGATTTTATACAAACAATTATGCTTTTTCCATTTTAAAGAACCTTGAAAGTTTTTCCTTAAACCGTACTAAAACGTTTTATTTATAAAGTTTCTTAAAAACTCTTTTCACTTAAGTTTGACATCACTTATCATGATATATGAATATATTCATTTATTAATGTACAAGAATTATTTAATTCCTTTATTTCATGGACACTTTTACAATATTTCCATTTATTATACTTTTGACATGATTATGATACCCAATTCTTTTCATGGGTAACCCTTATGTTTATGCTTGATTACTTATGTATGATTCTTTATGTGGAAAGAATATTCATGAACATGTTATGATGGGTGTTCCTAGATAGCGCTCCAATGCATTGGGTAAAGTTTAGTCTCATGATATGTTATGTGCAATGGTCTTGGTGGTTAGCCTTGACTCGTGCTCCTCTATGTGCAACATGTCGTGACTCATGATAAAGTCATGTTTTATGTTGCTGCCACATTACTACGATTCCATGAATATATAATCCCATGTTCTATATGTTATGATTCATTATATAATGTTCCATGTAACAACTAAAGGTTTTGAAAATAAATATAGAATTCAATTTTATAATCTATACATTAAACACAACTTTTCCTCTTCTATGTTTTGAATTTCGAAAAATGGTCATCTAGAGTTGCGTTCAGTAAGTCATTTGGAGTCTGATAGAACAAACTTGATTTTTTGGTGAATAGTAACATACCCATATGAATATTAATATTAATAGTAATATGACTCCTATGAATAGTAATAGTAATAATATTTTATTTTCTTAATGCAATAAGATAATGAGATCTTAATTAGTTTTTCAATGAGAAATAAAACTAATTGCACTTTAAGATTGTTAATTTTCGAATTAACTATGACCTTATTTAAAAATTAAATTAATAATATTTAGAAAATTATTTTTGAAAAATGGATTTCACTTTTGAATTCTACATGTCGAAAAATGGTTAGGGTAAATTTTGGGAAATTTTCTGAAACAGTTGATTTTTCAGTGAATAGTAAAAAATACAGTTTTTAGTTTCGGTGTGTTAATGACATCATTAATGATGTAATAATGATGTAATAAATCTGGTAGACTTGTGTATAGTAAAATAAGGTGTGAGGTGTCCCAATTGGCTTATACCATGGGAAAATACCACGAGAAAGCCCATGGTTTTGCAAAAACCACTCATGAGGTGTCCCTTGAAAATTATTAAAAAAATCCCTCAATTTTCCTATAAATACCAACTCTTCCCTTCATTGAATTCATTCCCAATTCTCCCTAAACGAAGCTCTGACCTCCTTAACTCCATATTAGTCCTCCAAAGGTTTCCTAAAGCCAACAAGGTCCCAACCTTCAGGTTATAAGGGTTACTCTACAAGGTAAGAAAATTCTCAATTTCTTTCTTTTTCCATTCAAGTTCTCTTTTATGTGGTATAACTTTCAAGTTTCCATACCATGTTCTTATGTAATTATTATTCTTGATCCATTTCTATATTATGATTCATTTCTGTATGGGTGACCCTTGTCCCATATCTTCTTAATGTTTTCTAAAACCCTGTCGCATAGCCGTTGGGCTGCCGAATATTTTGTAAGAGATTTCTCAATTATTCTTTTATTTTGAGTTCCTTTCTTATTCTTTCTTCATATATTCTTACCCAGGAGGCATTAAATCTACAGAAATCATGTATATTTTGTATGTTATCATGTTTATGAAAAATCCTCATCATTATTTTTTCTCCTCTCCCACTTATTTAAGGAATAAAAACATTGTCCGTGAAGTGTCGAATTACTGACATCATGGATGGTGTAATCTCAATTTCCATTAATTCTTTCAAGTCTGGTCATGAAATTATGACTCACCCATGGTTCTGGAATTCTTTTGTACTCATGGTTCTAATTTATAACACAAAATGAGGTTGTTATTATCAAAGAACCACTAAAACGATCTAAACGAACATCATTAATGTTTTAACTAATGAATTGTCATCATGGTATACAACCCAAAATCATTATAAGATCATTTATATCTCCATAATTTCATTACCAAGATGTATTAAAAATTATGTATGTTTAACCATGTTTCAAATGAACTTCCATTCATGGAAACAAGTAAACGAACCATGAAAACCAAGGAAGAAAATGCTTCCAAAACATGAAAATTGAACCAATTGAACCCATAGAAAGGGCCACGAATGAACCTAATAAGGTTATAATAAATCAATTACTTGTATAATAGGTTATATAAATATTAATTAATGAAGATAAATTTTATTATTCAGGTCATTAAAACAAACAAAGAACACACTCGAGCATAAGGTAAGGGGTTTCTCATCTCACTTTCATTTCTGTGAGATTTTCATTGTTCACCACATATTTCTTGTATGTGGTATATGTGTACTACCATTTGTTATATAATAACATGATTCTATTTATATTCATGTTATTCAATTATTCACTTTATTTTCATTAAGTTATGTTCATATGATTCGACTAATTACATTGTGGTAAAGGACTTTGTCTCAACAACCTTTTCATTGTGACTAACTTTTTATTGTGCACCTAATAATCCTTATGTGGTGTACCTACTGCCCATTTGAGATCAATTTTCATTTGAAATTGTATTTATATTAAATATCCATAATCTCATGTCATGGATATATTTTTTTCTAAATTGTATACCATCTTACATACGGTGTTTATTTGGAAAGTTATTTTAGGAAATATTGATGAATCTATATACTCTACTCTATACAGATATTGAAAAGGATTATTTCTATTGTATTGAATCAATATATAAAGAATGATTTGGACATGTAGTGGTGGGTGGGACCCACTTTTACCCTTGATGCATCGGTAGGTCTCATGAGATAAAACACTTTGGCGAAAAACCCTTCGAGTTTGTTTCCAAAAATCAGAAGGGTTTCTACCCATAGAACTAAACCATTTTTACGGTATTATGGTTTCATGTTCCAGATACATGAAGTCCAATTAATAAGAATTATCTTTATTCATTATCAGTTATTATTATTATCCATGAGGTTTTTACTATGAAAAAATCTATGGATGCAGTTTCATTCTCAGTTTATTAATGTCATTAGTTATTCATTTATTCACTATGCCATATTGATTATGTCAGATTGATTGTTATTCACTTATTATTGTACTCATGATTCCACTATCTGTAACCCTTACTGAGCATTTGAGCTCACCCCTTTCGTTTTCTACCTTCAACAGGTGATGAAGAGAAGATATTTTATTAAGTTCCTGGGGATGCCGTTTTTAGTTTTTGTTACGTATTGTATTTTGTAAACTTTTCCAATGTAATTTGAGTAACATCTATGTATCTAGTTTCTTCAAGACTACTAAACTGATTTTTCTTTTGGGATTTTCATTCCTTCTAACCATGCCAATATCACAAGTAATGCACCGGATCCATCCTAGTGGGGTCGGGGTGTTACAATTGGTATCAGAGGAAGTTTAGTAAGAAACTTGGAAACTAGATTTAGAAAATGTGGATTAGGGAGGAGTCCCTAAAATATTTTTGAGTAAAAACATATATGAACATCCTGGTATTTTGGTAAGGAATAGATTATGTGGATCTTTTAAGCAACGTCCCTGTCTGGATATGAGAAGGTAGAGGCAGCTCTGACACATATGTATTTAGGGGTAAAACCTGAAAACACCGCTTTGAGCTAGAATCGAACGGGAACTGGTGCACGACAACGGGCCTTGCTGCACTATTGGTTACGACACTCCTGGGGAATATGCTTAGGATAATTCATATTTTCTTTACAATCCATTATGAAGGATTTTAATGTAAATTTGTCCTCAGAGGAACCATGTTTGTAAGATTAGCGATGCATAAAATTTTAATCTATGTTGAGTGATTTTCTATTTGAGATTCATAAACTAATCTAGTGTATCCCATTATTTAGAAATGGTGTCTAATGGAAGAAGGGGAATCAATACTCGTGGGCAAGGTAGGGATCTACCTACTGAGCAAGTCAACACAGTCAACGTTGAAGTAGATTAGATCATGAACATATTGGGACAACTTACTCAAGCTGTAACAAATAACCATTCCACACAGGTGTTGGATCGTTTCATGTGGAAGAAGCCCACATCTTTCAGCAGGACTACTAATCCAGTGGTTTCTGTGCAATGGATCAAGTCCCTCGAAAAGATATTCACAGCATTAAGATGCAATGAAAATGAAAAGGTAGTACTAGCAGTATATTGTCTCAAGGGTGATACTGATCAATGGTGGTCCCTGATTCAAAATACCACGGAGGAAGAAGAGATAGAGGATATGGAATGGAGGACTATTAAGGAAATATGCTTCGAAAAATATTTCTCTCATGATCAACGAACTAAAATGAAGAGGAAATTCCTTAGCTTGAAACAAAGTGAAGAAGGCAGTGTTGTAGAGTATGAGGCTACCTTCACAAGGCTAGCCAGGTATGCCGTGGATTACGTACGTCACTCAGTGGATAAGATTGATCATTTCTTTGAAGGTATTAATCCAAGTCTTTGAAGGGTACTGAATTCTCAATAATTTTCATCATATGATGAAATTGTATCAAGTGCCATCAAAATAGAGAAGGAGTTTTCTAGATCAAATCCTTTCAAAGGAAACCGAGATAAGAAGCGGTATTTTGATAACAAAGGAAAAGGAGAAGCACCAAAGAAGATAAAGGGAACGAATAGTTTCCCATTATGCGAGAATTGTGGAAATAATCATCCCGGGAAATGCTTGAAAGGCATTTGGAGTCTGCTATAACTGTGGAGAAAAAGGCCATAGATCAGATGAATTCAAGGGGAAGAAACAATTTAATGATGTTCAATGCTATAATTGCAGAGAGATGGGACACTATGAGAATGAGTGTCCTAATCACCAAGGAAACATGCCTCAGAAAAAGACAAGAGAGAAAGGGAGAGCCTATGTGATTACAACCGCAGAGGTTGAAGTTCCTAGTGATGTGGTGGCAGGTACTTTAATTATTTCCTCAAACTTAGCCAACACTTTATTTGATTCTGGATCATCACATTCATTTATATCCTATCAGTTTACCAAGAAAATTAGATATTCCCAATTTGATTTAAGAAAGGAGTTGTCAGTCAAAACTCCCATGGGATATATCATTGCAACAAAGGAATGTCGACTAGTCCCCCTCCAAACACCAAAACGTGCTTTAGTTGCTAACCTTATCATCATACCCATGACTGGATTTGATATAATTCTTGGTATGGATTGGCTGTAAAATTATGATGTGTGGATTTATTGCAAGAAAAAGGAAGTCACAATTTTTGAAAATGGAGTAGAATCTTTTATCTTTAGAGCAGAGATTTCACCATCTGATTCTTATCTAGACCCACCCCCAGTAGATCTATTGAATGCAATTCTTGGAGAGTAAGAGAACCCAATATCTATGGGTGAGGAAATAAATATTCAAATTGAATATGTGAATATAGTTAAAGAATACATTGATGTGTTTCCAGAGGGTTTACCTGGACATCCTCCTAAGCGGAAAATTGTGTTTTCCATTGACTTAATTCCTAGTGCAAGACCTATATCAAAGACCCCATATAGAATGGCCACTGTGGAGTTAGTGGAGCTGAAAAAACAACTAGAGGAGTTGAGTGACAAAGGATTTATTCGAACTAGAATTTCTCCATGGGGAGCCCCGATCTTGTTTGTAAAGAAGAAAGATGGATCCATGAGGCTATGCATTGATTACAGAGAAACCAATGCTATTACAATAAAGAATAAGTATCCTCTACCTAGGATTGATGATTTATTTGACCAACTTCATGGAGCTCAATACTTTTCAAAGATTTACCTTCGATCCAGATATCATCAACTGAGTGTGAGGAAGGAAGATATTCCGAAGACAACATTTCAAACCAGGCATGGGCATTACGAGTTTACAGTGATGCCTTTTGGACTGACGAATGCACCATCTGTTTTCATGGATTTAATGAATAGAGTTTTCAAGGAATATCTTGATAACTTTTTTGTGATATTCATCGATGATATCCTCGTATACTCAAAAAGCTATGAATACCATGAGAGTCACTTGTGAGTTATTCTGGGAACTCTTAGAAGAAATGAATTATATGGGAAGTTTAGAAAGTGAAAATTTCGGATTCAATTAGTTTCTTTTCTAGGCCATATTGTCTCTATGGATGGAATCCTAGTTGATCTTGTGAAGACAAAGGCAATCCAAGATTGGCCCATGCCAACAAACATAACTGAGGTATGCAGTTTTATTGGCTTAGCAGGTTATTATTGGCGTTTCGTGTAGAATTTTGCTTGACTGGCTAACCCGCTAACGAAGCTCAAACGTAAAGGGGTTAAATTTGTTTGGACAAAATATTGTAAATAATGTTTCTAATAACTGAATAGAATATTAGTTAATGATCCTATATTGACTCTACCATCGGGGAATGACGGGTTTGTTATTTATAGTGATGCTTCAAAGAATGGACTTGGTTGTGTCCTTATGCAAAATGATAGGGTTATTTCCTATGCATCACGACAACTAAAAGTTCATGAGAAAAACTATCCTACTCATGATATTGAGTTAGCTTCTGTAATTTTTTTTAAGATATGGAGACATTATCTCTATGGTGAAAAATGTGAGATTTATACTGATCACAACAGTTTGAAGTATATTTTCTCACAGAAAGAACTCAACATGAGGCAAAGCAGATAGCTTGAACTACTCAAGGATTATGATTGCACGATACACTACCACCCGAGGAAGGAAAATAAGGTGGAAGATGCTTTGAGCAGAAAGGATCATGGAGTTTTGAACAAGATGAGAGTTGAAAGGGATCCTATTTTCATGGATCTAGTAAATATGGATATGGGAATAACCATGGAAGGTGAAACATCAATGCTTTTTCAAATGGTTACCAAAACATATTTACTAGAAAGGATAAAAAGTTCTCAAGCTGACGATGAGGAGTTTCAAAAGAAGATTAAAGTTATAAATGATGAGAGATTTAGTGACTTCGTATATGAAGATGGAATTTTTAAATTTGGGAAGAGAATTTGTGTTCCCGATATACCTGATCTAAAAAGGGAATTGTTGGAAGATTCTCATAGTTCCAATTTCTCTATACATCCTGGTAGCACTAAGATGTATAGATATTTGAAGGAACATTTTTGGTGGGAAAACATGAAGAGGGAGATTGCTGATTTTGTGTCAAGATGTATGGATTGTCAACAAGTGAAAGCTGGAAGGAAACAGACTGGAGGAGTATTGCAACCTCTTCCCATACCTGAGTGGAAATGGGATAACATCACGATGGACTTTGTCATGGGACTACCAAAGACTCCTAGAAGGAACGATGCAATATGGGTCATTGTTGATCGTTTTACCAAGTCAGCACATTTTCTTGCTATAAGAGAAGATCTAACACTTGAACGTCTAGCAAGACTATATATTAATGAAGTTGTGAGACTTCATGGAGTACCCCTATCAATTGTTTCTGATCGTGCTCCACATTTTACATCAAGATTCTAGAAAAGTCTTCAGAAGGCCCTAGATACTGATCTTCATTTGAGCACTACCTACCACCCACAAACTGATGGAAAATCAGAACGGATGATTCAAAAATTGGAAGACATGTTGAGGTCTCGTTCACTTGATTTTTAAGGCATGTGGGATCAGTATTTACCTCTCATGGAATTTTCCTACAACAATAACTTCCATTCAAGTATTCAGATGGCACCCTATGAAGCATTATATGGGAGGAGATGCCATACACCAACTTGCTGGGATGAAGTTGGTGAAAGAAAGATCGTGGGCCTAAAACTTGTTGAAAAAACAATAGAAAAGGTGAATATTATCCAGAACCAAATCAAAATAGCTCAAAGTATGCAAAAGATCTATGTAGATTACCGAAGGAAGCATTTGGAGTTTCAAGAAGGTGATCATGTTTTCTTAAATGTATCTCCATGGAAGGGTATTATACGATTCGGTAAGAAGAGGAAGTTAAGTCCCAGGTACATCGGACCTTTTGAAATTTTGGACCGAATTGGAGCCGTAGCTTACCGTTTGGCAATGCCGCCAAGTCTCTCCAAGGTTCATAATGTGTTCCACGTGTCAATGTTAAGAAAGTACATGCCATACCCAACACATGTACTCACTTATGAAGAAGTAGAACTCGAGCTAGGTCTATCTTATTGTGAAGATTCTATCAAGATTCTTGATACTAGAGAACAAGTATTGAGAAATCGGATGACTCGTCTGGTAAAGGTTCTATGGAAGAACCATAAGATGGAGGAAGCAACATGGGAGCCTGAGGAGCTTATGTTAAAGACATACCCGAATCTTTTTAGGTAATATTTTGTGAATTTTGAGGACGAATTTTTTTTAAGGAGGGGAGAATGTAACACCTCAAGGTTATGAAAATAAATATAGAATGCAATTTTATAATCTATCCATTAAACACAACTTTTCCTCTTCTATGTTTTGAATTTCGAAAAATGGTCATATAGAGTTGTGTTCAGTAAGTCATTTGGAGTCTGATAGAACAAACTTGATTTTTTAGTGAATAGTAACATACCCGTATGAATAGTAATATGACCCTTATGAATAGTAAATAATAATATTATTTTATTTTCTTAAGGCAATAAGATAATGAGATCTTAATTAGTTTTTCAATGAGAAATAAAACTAATTGCACTTTAAGATTGTTATTTTTCGAATTAACTATGACCTTATTTAAAAATTAAATTAATAATATTTAGAAAATTATTTTTGAAAAATGTATTTCACTTTTTAATTCTACACGTGGAAAAATGGTTAGGGCGAATTTTGGGAATTTTTCTGAAATAGTTGATTTTTCAGTGAATAGTAAAAAATACAGTTTTTAGTTTCAGTGTGTTAATGATATCATTAATGATGTAATAATTATGTCATAAATCTGGTCGACTTGTGTATAGTTAAATAAGGTGTGAGGTGTCCCAAGTGGCTTATACCATGGGAAATACCATGGGCAAGACCATGGTTTTGCAAAAACCACTCATGAGGTGTCCTTTAAAAATTATTAAAATAATCCCTCACTTTTCCTATAAATATGAACTCTTCCCTTCATTGAATTCATTCCCAATTATCCCTAAATTAAGCTCTGTCCTCCTTAACTCCATATTAGTCCTCCAAAGGTTTCCTCAAGCCCCCAAGGTCCTAACTTTCAAGTTCTAAGGGTTACTCTACAAGGTAAGAAAATTCTCAATTTCTTTCTTTTTCTATTCAAGTTCTCTTTTATGTGGTATAACTTTCAAGTTTCCACACCATGTTATTATGTAATTATTATTCTTGATCTATTTCTATATTATGATTCATTTATGGATGGTTGAACCTTGTAACCTCTCTTCTTAATGTTTTATAAAACCCTGTCTCATAACCGTTGGGCTGCCGAATTTTTTGTAAGAGATTTCTCATTTATTCTTTTATTTTGAGTTCCTTTATTATTATTTCTTCATATCTTCTTACCCAAGAGGCATTAAATCTCCATAAATAATGTATATTCTATATGTTATCATGTTTATGAAAAATCCTCATCATTATTTTTTCTCCTCTCCCACTTATTTAAGGAATAAAAACATTTTCCGTGAAGTGTCGAATTACCGACATCGTGGATGATGTAATCTCAATTTCCATTAATTATTTCAAGTCTAGTCATGAAACCATTTATATGGTTGAAAAAGGTTATAATATATGTGTTATGACTCACCCATGGTTCTGCAATTCTTTTGTACTCATGGTTCTAATTTATAAGACAAAATGAGGTTGTTATTATCAAAGAACCACTAAAAGGATCTAAACGAACATCATTAATGTTTTAAATAATGAATCATCATCATGGTATATAACCCAAAATCATTATAAGATAATTTATATCTCCATAATTTCATTAATAAGATGTATTAACAATTCTGTATGTTTAACCATGTTTCAAATGAACTTCCATTCATGGAAACAAGTAAACGGACCATGAAAATAAAGGAAGAAAATGATTCCAAAACATGAAAATTGAACCAATTGAACCCATAGAAATGGCCATGAATGAACCTAATAATGTTATAATAAATCAATTACATGTATAAGAGGTTCTGTAAATATTAATTAATGAAGCTAAATTTGATTATTTAGGTCATTAAAACAAACTAAGAACACACTCGAGCATAAGGTAAGGGGTTTCTCATCTCACTTTCATTTCTGTGAGATTTTCATTCTTCGCCACATATTTCTTGTATGTGGTATATGTGTACTTCCATTTGTTATATAATAACATGATTCTATTTATATTCATGTTATTCAATGATTCACTTTATTTTCATTAAGTTCTAGTCATATGATTCGACTAATTACATTGTGGTAAGGGACTTTGTGTCAACTACCTTTTCGTTGTGACTAACTTTTTATTGTGCACCTAATAATCCTTATGTGGTGTACCTACTGCCCATTTGAGATCACTTTTAATTTGAAATTATATTTATATTAAATATCCATAATCTCATGTCATGAATATGTTTGTTGTCTGAGCCGTATACCATCTTACATACGGTGTTTATTTGGAAAGTTATTTTAGGAAATATTGATGAATCTGTATACTCTACTCTATACGGATATTGAAAAGGCTTATTTATCTTGTATTGAATCAATGTATAAAGAATTATTTGGACATGCAGTGGTGGGTGGGGACCACTATAGCCCCTCGATGCATCGGTAGGTCTCATGAGACAAAATAGTTTGGCGACAAACCCTTCGAGTTTGTTTCCAAAAATCAGAAGGGTTTCTATCCATAGAACTAAACTGTTTTTACAGTATTATGGTTTCATATTCCAGATACATGAAGTCTAATTAATAATAATTCTATTTATTCATTATGATTTATTATTATTATCCATGAGGTTTTCACTATGACAAAATCTATGGATGCAATTTCATTCTCAGTTTATTAATGGCATTAGTTTTTCATTTATTCACTATGCCATATTGATTATGTCAGATTGATTGTGATTCACTTATTATTTTACTCATGCTTCCGTTATTTGTAACCATTACTGAGCATTTGATCTCACCCCTTTCATTGTCTACCTTTAACAGGTGATGAAGAGAATATCTTTTATTAAGTTCCTGGGGATGGCGTTTTTAGTTTTTGTTATGTATTGTATTTTGTAAACTTTTCCAATGTAATTTGAGTAACATATATGTATCTAGTTTCTTCAAGAATACTAAAATGGTCATTCTTTCGGAATTTTCATTCCTTCTAACCATGCCAATATCACAAGTAATGCATCGGCTCCAGCCTAGAGGGGTCGGGGTGTTACATTCCACACCTTTTTATATCATTATGTCATGCCTTCTAACCCTTGTGCTAAGATTTATTCTTATGATTATTCTCTTACTGGGATTTTTAGCTCATCCCTTTGTTCATGTTATCCCCAATTTATCCTATGCTGATGTTAGGGCTCAAAGGAAGTTAGGATCTCTTAATGGATGATAAATAAAGACGTGTTTTATTAAGTCCCATGTTTTAAGTTTTATGTACATAGTCTTCCAAGACACTAGACTTTACGATCCTTGGCTTGTAATTTGATGTTTAATTGTGATTAAAATCATGTAATGTTATGTGTAAAAGGATTGGCATTATATATTTGGTATTAGAGAACACGTTTAGTTATTTTTAGAGACTAAGAATAGAGAAATTTATTAATAACCCTAGGGATAAGACTAAGCATGAGTAAACATCCTTAAATTTTGGTAAGTATAGAGTAACTGGTTTATCAAGAAAATACATCCCTATCTGGATACTACAAGTTGATGTGGTTTTGGAACAGTCTATCGGGGCGTATGAAGAAAACTTTACAAGGATTCCAAGATATGCCTACAGCTTTGTCATGAACACCGAAATCAAGTTAGATCACTTATTTAGTGGAATAAAGTCGAGTCTATGAAAAATGTTGGCGATTCGTGACTTCGACAGTTATGAGGAGATTGTATGTTGTGCTCTCAAGGTTGAAATGGAGATCATAGACTCAATGGTCTCATGGACCTGGTGAAAAAAATAAAGATAAAATGGAGTATAATATAAGGTGGTTCAACAAATATATTTGAGGATCATGTGGTCAGTATATATCTCACACTTCTCCCCATAGAGATAATGCTGCCAGATTTTCATGGCAAAGATCACAACTGTCAACTCTAGATCATGCATGTGATAGTTTTTCTCATGATTTTCAACTGACTTGAGGCGTAGGCTATCACTTTATCATTTTTCATCAATACATAGCCTAATCTATTCTTTGAATCATTTTTTTACACTACAAATAGTTCTCCACTTATATGTAGTGTGAGCATTGGTGCTTCGATAAACCTATTTTTCAACTCTTTGAAGTAGTATTCACATTCACTAGTTCAGATAAACTTTACTCCCTTTTGAGTCACCTTGGTTAGTGGGCTTGACAATCATGATAAGTTCTTCACAAATCTTCGATAATACCCAGATTGACCAAGGAAACTATGGATCTCTGTTACACATGTTGGCCAAGGCCACTCCTCAATTGACTTTGTAACGCCCCAAGATTTTTGAAAATAAATTTAATATTGAATGCATGAAACATTGAGTCCCTACAAAACACTGTTTTGTTATAACCTAGCCAGTAAACATAATTTTACTACCTCTGTGATTTGAATTTCAAAAAACTGACATACACAGTTGCATTCATTATAATATTTAGAGCCTCATAAGACCAACTTACATTTTTTATGAATAGTAACTTGATCCTTATGAATAGTAACATACCCTTTTGAATAGTAATATGACCCTTATGAATAGTAATCACACCCATCAAATTATAAATAAAATTTAGAATCCTTATAAATGAAATAGAGTATTTTAGAAATTAATAATTATGTGTTGGTATTTTTGTGAGTAATAAATATTCAATAAAATTTTAAATTAATAAATTGATTTAAAAGAAAATTAATTTTCATAAATTTTATTCTTAAATAAATATTTTTTTCCTATAATTTTAGTATTATTTAATAAGACCTTAGTTAATTTTTGAAAGTATTATAAAATCAGTTTTAAATTTAAATTTGTATTTTTCAAGTAAATAATGATTTTAATTAAAAAATTAAATTTATATTATTTAGAAAATTGTTTTGATAAAATGGAGTATATTTTTGAATTCTACACATCAAAAAATGGTTAGGGTGAAGTTTTGGGATCTTTCTGAAATACTCGATTTTTTTAGTGAACTAGTGAAATTTGATAATTTACGAAAAATGCTAATTAAGTGAATTTCTGCATCATGCTTGAGTCATGGATGATGTAAATATCCATTGGTTCGAACTCACATGCACTTATTACTATTTTTTGTCACAATAATCAACATTATTTCTTGCCTTGATCAAAATAATAAAATAATGAATAAAATATTCAAAAATCACTCCTCTCCTCCACTATAACACCCCCTCACTTCCTCTTCTTTTCACTCCTCTTAAACCTTGTTCCTTGTCTAAATTCTGCCCAAATATCCTCCCAATATCCTATCCTACATCCATCATCCCTTAGTTTCATAAAAAGACCAAAAAATCTCCCCTTAAGCGGCTCTCAAGGAAGATTACTTCAAGAGGTAAATTCATTTTTCATTTCTTTTATTTCAAGTTCCTTTATTTTCTTTTTCTTTACTCACCTCCTTTCATCCAAGTGTTATGATATATCTAGTACCTTACATGTACTATAATTTTGTTATGATAATGGAATAAATCATCATCATCTCTCCTTTACCCTTCCTTTATACTAAAAATGAAAGCACCATCTGAGATGTATTAATTTATCACATTCAAGGACGACAAAGTTTCAATTTCTATTACCATATTTAATTCTGGTCATGAAACCATTTTGATGGTTGAACCAGACCATAATATATGTATTATAACTTATTTAAGGTTCTGGAATTATTTTTTACACATGGTATTAAATTATAAAACAAAATGAGTTCATGGTGATCAGAAAACCTCCAAATTAATCTAAGTGTTTATCATTAAAATTTTATCTATTGATCCATCCTCTCCCAAAATAACCATAAGATTTATATGATCATTTAACCTTCTGGATTATCATTAATAACTTATAAATTCAATTCTATATTTCAATTTCCATTTTACATGAACTTCCATATTCTTACACAAATGAACCGATCATGAAAACTAATGAAACTACTACTGGAATAAGAGGTATTTGCAACGGGCTATTTGCGAAGGGATCTCATCGCAAATAGGATTTTGCAACAGGGCCCCATCATAAATAGCCCATTGAAAAAAACTACGTCACAAATAAGACTCCGATTATGTACATTATATATAAATAACCCTTTTGCGATGGGCCCATCGCAAATAGTATTAATCTTTTGTGACAGGACGACAGGCCCATCACAATTACTAATAATAAAAAATTATATTTAAATTATTTGCGATGGTATCCCGTCACAAATACTGAACATAATAAAAAAATATATTTAATAAAATTATGATTAATGAAAAATAAATAAAAATATATTTTTTAAAATAATTTTTTTTTCACCAATATAAAAGACAGAAACTATAAATAGTTAATATTACAAAAAATATTAATTTGAATGTTTTTAACATAAAAAAATCACTAGGGGGTCGTCTTCTGGAGGAGGTGGAGGAGCTGTAGGAGATGGTGGAGGAAACTCCACCCCTAAACTACGAGTCAGACGATGCATGTACTCCATCTGCTAGTGATGCTGCTGCTGCTGTTGCTGCCATCGACACATCTCCTCCTCGTGTTGCTGCTGCTGCCATCAATGCATCTCCTCCTCATACTACTGTTGCTGCTGCTGATGCATCTCTTCATGCTGCTTCTGCAAACTCTCTATAAGCTCAGTCTGAGTTTGGAACTGCTCCTGATACTGTGAGGTAGAAGATAATGCCTCTCCACGAAATCCTCTCGAACTGGACATTGACATCATAGAAATACCATAATAAGTATCAGGAGTCAAACACGAGCCGATACCAACTACTAGGCCCTTATCAAATCCATAATGAGTCGCCTGCATCCATGCCACCTCATCGAAATGGTGGACACTGGTCTGCTCAGTCGTCTCGTCCTGACTCTCAGCCTATGTCTGAGAGGTCGCAGCCTCATATAACTCCTTAATTACAATTTGAAATTAAAATTGTGAAAATATTATATGCACTTAATTGTCAAACTAAAAAAATAATACTAACCATAATCTGATGCTGGCAATCATCTCTAATCTCTCCAGTGGCTGGATCACTGTACATCCTCTGATAAATGTCAAACTCCATAATATCGAGATGCTCGACTACCTATAGAAATATAAAATAAACTATTTATATTTAAAGTTATATAAAATATTTAAAAAATATACTTACCATATGCTCTCTATGTGTACTAAATGTACGACTACCAGCTCGATGTGTCATCTCCTGTCTCCCCCGATTCTGCCGTCCCGCTGAAGATTTCCTCTGAAATCTACTACCCAACTAGTGTAAACATAATCCATACCAAACATGAGATGAAATGTACTCTGGTCAGTGGGATCTACACGACTTATCAAATTCTGTCACTCCTGCTTTCTTAATGGCTGTTCTTCTCAAATTGTGCAAAAACTAACAAAAATGGTCACGCATAGACACCTGCTATGCCGCGTGGATAGCGTCACACATGCTATCATCGATGGGATATCATAAACCCTACGAATTATTTATAATATCAAGTTATTAATAAAATAAATTTCAAAATAAATATTATTTATTTACACACCAGCCAATGATTGAACATGTCGAGCCGCACATCAACAAGAATCTGTTCCCATGTAATCCATGACTGAGAAAAATAATTGTGCAAGATAGCACTCCCCTGTCCAACACCTATATGCGCAAAAATGTGAAAAAAGAATAAATAATCAAACAATTAGTATATATGTAAATAAATTAATGAAAGATAACTAAAATATACAGGTTATAATACCTCTATGTGCATGGATCGAAGCCAAGACGTGGACGTTGCTTGGGGATAGGGTCAAGAATCATCAGTCGCCCAAGACCGTGCACCCTCCACGTACCCCCTGAACCATCAGTAGGCTGGGGGTCAGATGGTTCACAACCTCCCTCATCCAAAGGTAACTCAACCTCCTGTAACTCGCAAAATAGATCCGGATCCATCTGAAACACAAAATGATTGTTGTTAGCAGATAGTTGAAAATAACTATTATATATTGATATATATTAGTTATGATTATAACCAACATTTAACTATGTCAATGTCTATCTTCATTCTCATCTCCATAGCTGTCAATGTCAATGTCTCCATCTTCCTCCTCAGCATCATCAATATCCATATGAGTTTCAGTCTCATCATCTCTTGTCATTTCAAATTCATTTGTAACATTGTTAACATCTTTATTATCATCGATCCTTAATTGTGGAGTGTCATCATCGATATTCACTTCTCTTTGTGAAAAAGATAGATTTTGAGCAGTTTATTGAAAAATTTCAATTCCTTCCACTTTAGTGGAACCACATTCAGTTTGAGTGAAATGATTTCCCCGAGATTTTATTTTTATTATGCTCCACCAATCACTCAAGTCTCTTGAAGTAACACAGTACTTTGCGTAATAAATTTTATGTGCCTGTTGAGCCATTAAAAATGGTTCATTTACTGCAAGAAGACTTTTATATTTAATATCGATTATTCCATGAGTCGGATGAACACACAAGCCTATCTCAATATCCAACCACCGACATTTAAACATCATTATGTAATTCTTTCCTAGATAACACAACCCAATAATTTCATCCAGAATGCCATAAAAGTTAACTTCAGTTTCTCTGTGATGCGATCCTCTCAAGAAAACTCCACTGTTCATTGTTTTTTTATTCTCTATATGCACGTGTATGAAATCAAAAATCATTCACCACATATTCATTATAAGATTTAACCATTTTGGATGGTGGGTTACTCAATATACACAATCGCTTATCAATTTTATCAGCATGTTGATACACCTGAAAATTTGTAAAAAAATTATCAATATAATAAATAATAAACTGAATTGATATTAAACCATCAATAATTTATGTTACCAGTTTTTGAAACCATTGAGAATTTTTTTTTTGTCTGCGTTGTTCAAGAGAAACTACTGTAATTTGGGAAAGTTGTTTATTGATATGATTATCATAAAACCTACAAATAAAATAAGTTTACATATTATAACATAAATTATAGAATAATTTATAGAAGCATTCATAGTACAAAGAATTTCATTTCTTTACAGTTGACCAGAACATATGTATGAGCTCTGTGATGTTCATCATCTGAAAGCCATCATTCATGAACTCCACCGAAGCCAAGATTAGGCTGATTAAAAACTAATAATTGATTTTCCATTTCTTCATTAAAATTCCCTTCATTTCGTCCCATGCGATTGTGTTTTGAGGGATATTGAGATTCAAAATAATGAGATAAGAAAAAAGAAATTTCCTCTTGAAAATAAGCTTCAGCAATTAAGCCTTCAACTGATGCTTTGTTACGTAATTTTTTATTCAATTTCTGTATGCATCTATCGAATGGGTACATCCATTGAAATTTTACCGGACCTACACATTTAGCTTCATGTATAAAATGTAATATCAGTTGTTTTATTGAGTCAAAGAAAGCTGGTGGAAAGATTTTTTCCAGTTTACATATAATTACAACAACATCTTCTTTCAGTTTTCTTAGCGCATCATAGTATGTTGTCACTGCACAAATGTATTGAAAAAATATTATATGTCTATTATCGAATCTCAAATCATAGAATTCAAAAAACCTCTAAATCCAATCAACACAAGTCTTTACATTATAACATGACAATCATGACTTTTTAATCCGGTAATATAACCATTCTTAACACATATGCCCAAATTGGAAGCATATCCATCTGGAAGTCTCAAATATGCAATCCACTGACAAAATAATAAGCGACTCTCTTTGGACAGTGTATAAGCTGCTTTTGGCTTCATTAACCTCTATGATCTAAAATTTTCAAATAGTTCAAGTTCTGGTCTCCTGAAAATTTGGGCAAGATCTAATCGTGCCTTTACAGTATCTTTGGTCTTACCTGGTGTATTCAAAACTATATGAAATAAATTATCAAAATAGTTCTTCTCAATATGCATGACATCCAACATGTGGTGGACCAACAAATCAGACCAATATGGAAGATCCCAAAAAATGCTTCGTTTTATCCAATTATGTTCTTTCCAAAAGCCATGAATTTTCTATTGGTTTACTGTTAGCTAAAATGTAATGGGAGGTAATGAAAATACAACTGATTTTAACTCTATACCTGAGATCATTTTTGGAGGTTCATCCCTTTCAATTATACCTTTTCTGAAATGAGATTTTTTCCTCTGAAAAGGGTGATCGGTTGGGAGAAATCTACGGTGACAGTCAAAATAGAAAAGTTTTTTTCCATTGACGAGCATAAAGGCTTTGTTTTCTTTCATATTGTAAGGACATGATTTCAGACCATGTGTACTCCAGCCAGATAACATTCCATATGCCGGAAAGTCACTAATCGTCCACATCAATGCAACTTTTAATATGAAATTTTGTTTCATAACAAGATCTTATGTACTAACACTATCACTCCAAAATGCATTTAACTCATCAATCGATGGTTTAAAATAAACATCAATATTCTTTTTCAGATGTCTTGGGATTAATAAGGTCAAAAAGACATGGGGCTCCTTCATCAACATCCATAGAGGTAAATTGTACGGAGTTATAAAGACAGGACAACATGAATACTGACTACCATAAGAACCAAATGGACACAAACCATTAGTAGAAAGACCCAATCACACATTTCGGGCTTCTAAAGAAAAAGACGGATGGAGACAGTCAAAATGTTTCCATGAATCACCATCAGATGGATGATTCAAGCTTTTATCAGTTGAAATCTTGGTTTTGTGCCATGACATCATTGACGTTGTGTTCTAAGATATAAATAAATGTTGCAACCTGGGTGTAAGGGGAAAATATCTCAACTGTTTTATTGGAATCGATCCAGACCTCCCTGGTTGAGCTTCTTTATACCTCGATTGTCCACATGTGGGACAACTATCCAACAAATCATTTTCACCAGAATATAAGATGAAATCATTTGGACATGCATGAATCTTCTGATAACTAAGGCCCAGATTACGAACCAGCCACTTACTCTCATAGTAATTTGCAGGCAACACATTTCCTTCAGGTAATAGTGTTTTAACCAAAGAAAGTATCAGATCAAAACAGTTGTTTGACATTGCATTATCTGATTTAATAGCCATAAATTTTGCATCTGCTTCTACTTTTCTTATCTTACAACCAGGATATAATGTATCCTCAACAGATCTCAACAACTCAAAAAATTAAGATGGTGCCAACTCTAGAGTTAAATCAACATCATCTTGAGTTTCAGTTTGTTGAATAGATGGACCTGCAACATCATGTACTAAATTTTGAAATCGCAAAGGATCCAGAATCAAGTTATTAGTATCTTATCTGGAACTGCGTTCACCGTGTTGATACCAAAAAACATAATCTGGTTTAAAACCAAACTGAAAGAGATGTCCCCCAACCTTGTCAAATGTGTCAAACGTTCTCAGAGCACATTTTTTACAAGGACACTTTATTGTGCCTTCTGAAACATATTCTGGTTTTGATGATGCAAATGATAAAAAAGATTCAACACCATCAATATATATTAGATTTAAACCAAAACCATTTGTATTTCTACGCTGATTTATCCAAGTGCGATCATCTAATAATGATTGTTGTCAACTTCCTTATTCCATATTTTTCTACAAAATATAAAATCATTATTGTTTTTGAATAATTTCAAATTTTAAAAGCACTATCTGAAAAAAGTATAAATAATTACAACAACTTATTAATAATTACCATTATTTATGGGCGACACAATTTCCAGTGGATTGAAGACTACTCTTTTGTCTGACGGGTCATTTACTTGCAACTATCTCACACAGAAATCACAATGAACAATCTGCTCAGAGGTACGCATATTCATTCTCGTACATATGAGAATGAATATGAGTAACTCTGAGCAGATTCTTCATTGTGATTTCTGTGTGAGATAGTTGTAAGTAAATGAGCCGCCTGACAAAAGAGACCTCTTTTCGTCAATGAATCATATTCTTGCAACTGTCACTACTTGAACACATTGTGAAAAATGTGGTCCTACGAATGCATATTCCAAGTCATGCAAAAGGAGAAGAGTCATCAAGCAAAAGGAGTGCCGTCAATCCACAGGAAATTGTGCCAAGTTATTACAAGTTATTACAAGTTATTACAAGTTATTACAATTTATTACAATTTATTTTCTTCCTAATTATTCCTATTTCTTACCAATTATTCCTATTTCTTACTAATTGGTACAATTTATTACTAATTGTTATAATTTATTACTAATTGTTACAATTTATTACCAATTGTTACAATTTATTACTAATTGTTACAATTTATTCGTACTTATTGCTAATTATTGCTAATTATTGTTAATTATTGCTAATTATTACTAATTATTGCTAATTATTTCCATTTATTCCTATTTATTCCTATTTATTCCTATTTATTACTATTTATTACTAATTATTACAAATTATTACTATTTATTACTAATTATTACTATTTATTACTAATTATTAATATTTATTACTATTTATTACTATTTATTACTATTTATTACTATTATTACTAATTATTACTATTAATTACTATTAATTACTATTAATTACTATTAATTACTATTAACTATTATTTATTAGTATTTATTACTATTTAGTACTATTAATTACTATTTATTACAAATTATTACAAATTATTACAATTTATTACAAATTATTACAAATTATTACAAATTATTACAAATTATTACAAATTATTCCTAATTATTCCTAATTATTCCTAATTATTCCTAATTATTCCTAATTATTCCTATATATTCCTATTTATTCCTATTTATTCCTTTTTATTCCTATTTATTACTATTTATTAATAATTATTACTATTTATTACTATTTATTACTAATTATTACTATTTATTTTTAATTATTACTAATTATTGTTAATTATTCTAATTATTCATAATTATTCCTAATTATTTCTAATTATTCCTAATTATTCCTATTTATTACAAATTATTCCAATTTAATGCTATTTAATTCTATTTATTCCTATTTATTACTAATTATACATATTTATTACTAATTATTCATATTTATTACTAATTATTTTTATTTATTACTAATTATTACTAATTATTATTAATTATTCCTACTTATTTCGAATTATTCCTAATTATTCCAATTTATTACTAATTATTACTAATTATTACTAATTATTACTAATTATTACTAATTATTACTAATTATTCCTAATTATTCCTAATTATTATTAATTATTACTATTTATTCCTAATTATTCCTAATTATTACTAATTATTCCTTTTTATTTCTATTTATCTCTATTTATTTCTCTTTATTCCAATTTATTTCAATTTATTCCAATTTATTCCAATTTATTTCCATTTATTACTAATTATTCCTATTTGTTACTAATTAGCGTTAATTGGTATTAATAACTACAATTTACAACTACTAATTACTAATTATAAGTAATTATTTATATACACAACTACAACTACTAATTAAGTAATTACTACTAATTACTAATTACAAGTAACAACAATAATTAAAATTATCATAAAAAAATGAAATAAATAATAAATTAAATAAAATATAAATACCTTTAAACTTGATCTCCTATTGATGTAAACGACTTCACAAATTTTCCGTAAAAAAAACTGACTCAGAGAAATTTCCACTAAAAAAATAGAGTTTAGAGAGAGGGAAATAAGAATTGAGAGAATGAGAAAGAAAAACGGAGGGGGTATATATAGGTTAGATTAGTTGCGACAGGACTATTTGCGACGGGGATACCATCTCAAATAGTAATATATCCGACGGGTCCTTTCGCAAAAACCTTTTCCCGCATTAAATGCCGTCGATGGTTAAAAAGGTATTTGCGACGGGACCCTTCGCAAAAGGTGTGCTGCCGACACACTTTTTGCAACGGG
This sequence comes from Viscum album, assembly GCA_963277665.1. NCBI lineage: Eukaryota > Viridiplantae > Streptophyta > Magnoliopsida > Santalales > Viscaceae > Viscum > Viscum album. The sequence continues at coordinate 758,755,020 of OY728119.1, read as the reverse complement.
CCGAGATCCCATCGCAAAAAACCATTTACCGCCGCCAGTATTTGTGACGGGTCTCATCGCAAAATGTGTCTTGACGACACACTTTTTTGCGACGCGACAAGATCCCGTCGCAAAAAAACATTTACCACCGCCGGTATTTAGGACGGGGAGATTGTCCCGTCGCAAATAACCTTCCCGCAGTTTGGCGCGCATCCCGCGCCAAACCGCGCATTACCTTTTGCGACAGGACCCTAAATCCCGTTCCAAATAAGAGGTTATTTGCGACGGGTTGAATCCCCCATCGCAAATAACCTCCGTGAAGGACCTTTTGTGACGGTATTAATTCTCATCGCAAAAAGCCCGTCACAAAAGACCGTTTTTCCCACAGTGAACGAGCACTCAAAAACGATGATATTGAATTTATTAACCCCTAAAAATGATCATAAATTAAATTAATAAAATTCTAATAAATAATATAAATGTCTAATGGGTTCTAAAATAATTTATTAATAAGTCTAATTTTATATTCCAGGACCTAAAGTTCAAGATTAGAACATATCTGAACATAAGGTAAGAGTTTTCTACTCGAACCTCCATTTTTATTCGGGTTACTCTTATTTTCTACTTACCTCAATAAAATTTTTATTTATTCATATGTACCCCTCATAAATTCTGTGTGAATGTTCTATATATGTGTACCAACTCGAATCCTACTTTCATTTATGAGGAGTTATATGTTTTACAAGATCTTTCAAATTTTATTCCCAAAATACAAGCCCGATTCAAGGGAATTTCTCAAATTCTTACCTATTTTCAAGGTAACTCTATAATCTCTTTTTAGCAACCATTATCTTTATAAATTCAGTCATTTTTTATGAAAATACTATCATAATTTAATTTTGGTTTTGTACAAAGAATTTTCCAAAAGAACACTTCTTTTCAAAGTAAAAGTGTATTTATCTCAAAAATTACTCGATGATTTTGTAAGAGTACCTTCATCTCTTTTAACACTCTTGTTGATTCTTATATATTATTGGGATTAATATTTTATGACATCATATACCATATTTAATTGAATGGTTTATTATTAGTTTGACTGTGGATGTGCTATCTTAAAACCATTCACCGATTTACTCCAAATGCTTAGTGTTTATGCTTAATGTTGGGGGAAAGTTATTTACATTTCATATGTTAGTTTCAATATGAATGTATATGTTGTTTATGTTTATACCCATTAATATTAGGAATGCATTGGACTTAGTAAGTATTGGGTAGAGCCCGCTATAGCCCATCTATGCATTGGTAGGTCTCATGAGACAAACTAGGTCTTGGCACGAGGACTTGACAAAATGGTTATTTATGGTATTGGCATGAGGCCTTGACGATATGATTATGATGTCCCGCATTATGCATTCCCTCATTATGAAACTAGTAATTGATAGTTCATGTGGTTATTTGACTAGTAGAATACCCATGACTATGTTTTATTATGGAATTATTTATTCAGCTCTTATTCATATCATATTATGTTCAAGTTTATTTTTAAAGGAATGTATTTTTAGTTATTCAACATACCTAGTATTTATGTTTATGATATCTTCCGCTGTATTGCTTACCCTTACTAAGTTTTTGAGCTCACCCCGTTTTTATGTCTTATTTTTTTCCCAATATGTGAAGAAGTATATTATGAATGAATAACAGGGATAACCTAGGATATATGGATGTTTCCATATGAATTTTTATGTTGTATTTCTTTTCAAGTTGTAATGTTGAACTTATGTATGTATCTTGTTTCCAAAGCTACTAAACTACTCGATACTTTGGGATGCATATTCATTTTTATATGCCAATTTAATAAAATAAGGCATCGAATCTGGGAAATTGGGGTCAGGCCTTTACAACCTTTGTCTTGGAAAGGTCCACAGATATTCTTTTACTGGTGATAACATGCCCCGAGAATGATACTTCCTCCATCCAAAACTCACATTTATTTTACTTTGCATAAAGTTTATCCCTTCACAAATTCTTCAACATAGTATTTGTAATATCCCAAGTAAATAAAGAATAAGATATTTTCATATTTATTAATATTTGGGAATTAAATATTAATTTTACTTTAAAGGGGTTGATATGTTCGATAGCGTACCTGATCCGCAACAACGGGTTTCTTTGGAATCTTAAGTTGCACACTAATAATATAATATTATTATTTTAAATGGTAGTTAACTTCTAGTCATTGTATTGGCAGGAATGAAAAAAACTAACTATAATATGATTATACATGTTTGTTAAATTCATTTACATTTATCCAAAAAAAGTTAGAGGTTTAAAATGTGAATGAATCTAATTTTAAGCATAATTTACATTAAAAGGCCGATTTATCGCCTTTTAATGGAGAACCATTTTTAAATCTAGTTTTGGTCACTTTAATACATTCTATATGACCAAATAAAATCCCTATTTAGAATGGGGACATCAAAATTTACTTTGTGTAAATTTTTGGAATTTTTCCGATAAAGTTTATTTTTTATTGAATAGTGAAAATATTGTATTTTAATTCAAAACTATGTTTTAATATAATTTATTTATATGTATATATTATCTTTTTAATTGGTTTTAAAGTCTAATTAGAATATATTTTTACCATTTAATCCAATGTTGGTCATTGGAATTAATTTCACTTTGAAATTGGACAAAAACAAGTGTCAATATTTTGATAGTTATTGTTTCTTAAAAACACGTGATTTGTTTTAACAACGGAAATTACTTTTAAAATTAATTAATGTTACTTCTATGTTTTGAATTTGGAAAAATAGATATCAATTTTGAATTCGTAATATCAAATACAGATTAGGCTGAATTTTTGGTATTTTTCTGAAAAACTTCAATTTTTGATGAATAGTGAAACCACTTAGTAGTAGTTAAAAAACTATCTTTATCATTTAAATGAAATTTTACAACTTCTGTGAATTGAATTTCAAAAATACCACATACATGGTTGTTATCAATAAGTAAAATCTGGTTCAATAAGAAGAAAATAATTTTTCATGAACAATAACTTTTGACTTTTATTTACCGCAATTAAAGGTAAATAGGGTAATTCAAGGTTAAAAGAATACTATAATAATTCATAATTACCTTAACACTTGTCCAAAACTTATTGTTTGACTCATTTACAACCATGGGCATCTTTGGGTCAATTTTGGGACCCCATTGAGCCACTTGAGAGTGATAAAGACAATTTAGAGTAATTAACTTAAAGTAAAGGCAAAAATGACAAAAGAAAATATCTTTTAGTAAATTAATTTTAAGAAGGGGTTATATAAATTATCATTTTGACTGTAAATATTCATTGGAAAATTAAAAATATTTCCTACATCATGGTATTTTTTTTATAATTTTTAGACATCAAATAAATTAAATTATTTACGACACAATAATGATGCATTATTTACCTCATTAATAAATGATTTAAATAAATAAGATTATAATGATTAAAATATTATCCAAAACATGTCCAATTATGATTGGATGATTTTATTTTGAATATTAGTCATATTATCTTCGACGTTAATGATTTTTGGACCTTTTGAAACCGAATATATGTTTATAATAAAATAATGTTTTCACACTTTCCTAAAGAGCCCCTCCTCTCCCTTATAAAAAGTGACCATTGCTAACCAATTCTTCACACCTCTCAATCCTTCCAAAATATACCCATTTAAGCTCCCTAAAACCATATCCTCCTCCTAGATGCCTTACCTTAGGTATAAGGCAGTTCAAGAAGTCTTTGGTTCAAACCAAAGGGAGTTACCCAAATTAAAGGTAACAGTTTCTCTTAAATTGTTTTCTTTTATTTTACTTCTCCAACCCCTACACTCTTTTTATTACTTTATTTTGTAAAAAAAACAGTATCCCAAATATACTTGGATGTTTTTATGAGAAGGATTCTAACTACACTTACACACACCTCCATCTAATGGATGAAGAACATAATGTTTATGTGGATGGAAAACTAACACCTCACGAAACGATGATTGTTCAAATATCTCCAACCGCCTCTCATGGAGGCCATTATGATGGAACTATATTTATATATGATATATATTATATTTATTTTTTCTTTATGCTTCTGTATTTTCAATTTATAGCATGCCTTTATGGTTTCCATTATGGGTAAACGCGATAATCTCATTAGAGGAAGTGCGGACTACCGCCCCTCAAAGTGATATGACTCGTTCATACGATATGTGGTACGTATAAAGGATAGATTTAATAATATTATATATGATATAATACAGGAATTATAATACTACTATGTGTCATTATGTTTTAATTTCATTAAATATGAAATAGAAATGAGTAGCGTTCATGCGTACGTACGGCTTACCATCTCCATGAATGGTGCATTTCATTTCTTACCTCTAAATGTAATCTACTATTATAAATACATGTATATGATGGATATATATGATATATATGATATCAAAATCATGAATATCATTCTGGATATAATGAAACTTTGACCACATGAACAAAATGTTATTATAAGAAGTCCATTTTTGACTCAAGTACTAAATATCAACAAAATGAACATTATTAACTTAAATGATTACATAATGTTTATAAGATTGTAATAAGTGATATAAAAGGAATAATAAATTTGAAAAAGGTTCTTAAGCAAGTATAAATTAACTTTAGTTTATTATTCAGGAGATTAAAGAACGATCGCGTCAAGTCGGACACGAGGTAAGGGACTTCGTCTCAATCTTCTTTCATTGAGGCATATTTTGTTTTATACACAACTTTCTTTTACAAGGTGTATAAAACCCTTTGACTTTTACTTTTATTCAAAAGGAATCTATTCTCTATGAAGTATTTTCCTAAAGGACAAAAAATTATGTTTCTTTTTAACGTATGTGGTGACAACGACCTTTCCGCTGCCGCGAGTATTATTTGATATTTGGCTTCCTCAACAAGCTGTAATGTTTTCAAAAGAAAATAAATACCTTATACTCTTTTAAGTATTTTTGGTATTGAAAATGGTTTTGAAAATGGATCTGTTATGTCAATATATTTAAGTGATATATTGTGATTGAAATGTGGAAATGTTTTCTTTCCTTTATATTTGTTGTATGTGTTATGATTTTATATTGGTACTTGGACATTTGATGGGTGGTAACGTGATAAACCAAATGACAGGTGGTTCCATGAATACCAGGATGGGTGGTCACGTTATAAACTCTAATGCATTGGGTATGGAAGTCAGCCGTATGGCTATTCCATTTAGTGATATGTGTGGAAGTCGACCGTATGATTATTCCATTTATGTATGTTTATGTCCCAAGTTACCTTTATATGTTATGTGTTCTTTATATGGGTTTTATGGTAATATTTTGGTTACAAAAGGGTAAGTAATGATCTTTTATTTAGTGAAGAGTATTTACTACTTCATAAAGGTGAAAAGTATTATTTATCTTAATGTATTCATGGTTTACTTGTTTTTTTGAAAAGTTAACAGTTTATTTCTTTGTGTATCCCTTAGTGAGATTTTTATGCTCATCCCAAGTTTTTAAAATATTTTTCACATGACATAATGTGGAATAGAGTCAAGGATGGGATCAAGGAAAATTTATGCTGTCTTAAACATGGAACTAGACATGACTCTTTTTTTCAATAGTTCATGTTTTGTAAAAAAAATGGATACTGGGTAAAAGTGACTACTTTGTAATATTTTGAGATGTAATAGTTATATCATAATTCTCTAAAACTCTAAACCTGAAAAGATCCTCAATGTGAATTATTCATTTAATTCAAGATTATGTAATGTTTTAAGCCCGGGTCCTTATAGTTGGTATCATAGGTCGGTTTAGACAACTTAAGGAGTTAGAATATTATTAAATTAATGTTCATAAATTAATTTATGTTAAGATTAAAATGATATAGCATTTATAGATTACCATGTTGCTTTGCCTAAGATATTTTTGTGTTCAGAATGGTTTTCCGCAGAGGAAACAGGGCAGCTATGTTGGGACGACATCAGGAGGAAGACAACCTTCCAAATCAGCAACCTGAGATGGTCGGAATCAGAACTGAACAGTTTTTTTAAATGATGGCACAGTTGACTCAGGATATAAATGGTGGTGGTATCCATGCAAGAGATCAGCTAAATATACTACATAGGAACATGTCAGTAGTAGACCATTTCATGAGACAACATCCGCCATCATTCAGAGGATCATCTGACCTGGTGCTAAAGAAGGGTGGATTAAAGAACTGGAGAATATTTTCGATGTCATGGTTTGTTCATAACATTAGAAGGTTAGTCTCTCTGTTTACCATTTTGAAGGTAAAACTGATCAGTGGTGGTCGATTGCGAAAAATATCTGGGATAGTGGGGAGATTTATACTCTTGATTGAGATGAATTCAAAGGTATGTTTCTTGAGAAATATTTTCCTAAGGTGGTTCGTCTTAGGATTGAAAAACAATTCCTAGAATTGAGGCAGGAGGATGAATCTGTGGCTGCTTATGAAGAAATGGTCACTCGACTGGCAAGGTATGCACCAAATATCATCCGAGATCTTAATAGTAAGATAAATCGATTTCACTCAGGACGGAAGCCACGATATCAAAGAGAGTTAGCCTCTCGTGATTTCAAAATTTATGAAAAACTTGTTCGATGTGCGGAGAAGGTGAAAATGGATTTTTCCGATGATCAAGTGTTCTTTGAAAAACAATAGAATAAGAGGACCAGTTGGCAGGCAAAGGGGAAGAATTAATCAAAGAATCCTGAAGGTAAGAAAACAAAATATCCATCTTGTGAGAAGTGTGGTAAAAAGCATCCTAGAGAATGTTTATCAAAGTCAGGAAAGTGCTTCTAGTGTGGTATGTATGGTCATATTTCTCATAACTGTAAGGAAGATGATCAAGCAGGTAATGAAAAACCATTGGTAAGATGTTTTAAGTGTAATGAAATGGGTCACTAAGAAAATGAGTGTCCAGAGAAGAACTCAACTGAGGGAAAGAAGCCAAACTACAAGCAGAAAGGGGTGGTGAAATCCTTTGCAACTACTTCAGCAGATGTTGGGCCATCGAATGAAGTCGTATCAGGTACACTATTTGTTTGTTTAGATTATGCCAATGTGTTGTTTGATTCAGGGTCTACACACTCTTTCATTTTTGATAAGTTTTCTAGTAAATTGGGAATTCCATCTCATGATATGAATACTGAACTTATGGTAAAAACACCTGGAGGAAATATTGAGACAAAAAGAAATTATAAGAACCTTCATGTCCTTGTGTGCACAAAGAATATACTTGCAAACCTTATTGTTTTTCCTCTAGTAGAGTTTGATGTTATTTTGGGCATGGATTGGCTTTCTGTTTATCATGCTAAGATTGACTACAGAGCTAAAGAGGTTTCTTTTCAGAAATATTTTCAGTTTGTGTACAAGAATGAACCCTTACTTTTGATAACATATCAAGAAGTTGAGAAACTAGTAAAAGATGGAAATGAATGTTACATTGCACATATTGTTGAAAATAAAGGGACTGTTCAGATTAATGACGTGCCAGTGGTAAATGAGTACCTTGATGTTTTTCCTTATGAGTTGCCTGGTATAATACCTGATTGGGAAGTTGAATTTACTGTTGACTTAGTTCCTGATGCTAAGACAATTTCAAAAACCCCTTATCGAATGGATCAAATTGAACTTTTAGAGTTAAAGAAGCAATTTGAGGAGTTATTAGATAAAGGTTTTATTCGACCTAGCACAACACCATGGGGTGCTCCTGTATTGTTTGTTAAAAAGAAATATGGTTCAATGAGACTTTGAATTGATTATAGAGCATTGAATAACATTACTATTAAGAACAAATATCCATTGCCTCATATCGATGATTTGTATGATCAGCTCCAGGGAGCTCAGTATTTTTCGAAGATTGACTTGAGGTCAGGGTACCATCAGTTGAATGTAAAAGAAGCAGACATTCCGAAGACCGCATTTCCTACTAGATATAACCATTATGAAATTGTAGTTATGCCTTTTGGGTTAACCAATGCACCTGCTGTATTCATGGATCTTATGAATAAAATTTTCCGTGAGTTCTTGGATAAGTTTGTGGTTGTGTTCATTGATTATATTTTGGTTTATTCCAAAAGTAAGGAGGAACATGAAAGTTATTTAAGGGTTGTCTTGCAAACCTTAAAAGAAAAGAAACTTTATGGGAAATTCAGTAAGTGTGAGTTTTGGTTACAACAAATTTCTTTCCTTGGTCACATTGTTTCAAAAAATGGCATAACTGTTGATCCTGCTAAAACAAAAGTTGTTGAAGAATGACCAAGACCCACAAATATAACCGAGATTCTTAGTTTTCTTGGTTTGGCAGGTTATTACCGGAGGTTTGTTGAAAATTTTGTCCAGTTATCTAGTCCAATGACTAAGTTAACTTGAAAAGGTGTTAAATTTATTTGGAAAAAAGAGTGTGATGATTGTTTTCAGGAATTGAAAAGAAGATTAGGGAATTCTCTAGTTTTGGCACTTCCATCCAGAAATGGTGAGTTTGTTATCTACATTGATGCTTCGTTGAAAGGAATGGGTTGTGTCTTATTACAGAATGATCAGGTAATTACTTTCTTCACTTCAGTTGAAACCCCATGAGTTAAATTACCCTACAAATGATTTTGAATTAGCTGTTGTTATTTTTGATTTAAAAATTTGGAGGTATCATTTGTATGGAGTGAAGTGTGAAATATATACTGATCACAAAAATTTAAATTATATATTCACTCAAAAATAATTGAACATGAGATTGAGGAGATGGTTGAAATTAATCAAGGATTATGATTGCATGATCCATTACCATCTGGGAAAAGAAAATAAAGTGGCTGATTCTTTGAGTCGAAAAAGTAATACTTCATTAACCATGTTACGTTTGGAACGAGATCCTTTAATTTTTGATTTGATGAACTTTATCATAGAAGTTGTTGGTGTAGGAAATTATTCTATTTTGTATCAGGTGTAAGTGATATCATCTCTATCAGACAGAATAAAGCCAGTGTAGAAAGAAGGCAGTGAGTTGTAGAAAAAGGTAGTGTTGGCTCAGAAGGGTAAGTTGCCTGATTTTAACATTGATAATGATTGTGTTTTGAGATTTGGAAAGAGATTATGTGTGCCTTGTGATTCACAGTTGAAGAATGAGTTGTTATGTGAAGATCATAGTTCCCCGTTTTCAGTTCATCCTGGTAGTACTAAGATGTACAAAGATCTTCGGGAGTATTACTGGTGGGATAGAATGAAAAGAGATATTGCTGATTTTACTATGAAGTGTTTGACTTGTCAGTAGGTTAAAGCAGAGCGAAAATTACCGAAATAAATACTTCAGACTTTACCGGTGCCGGGGTGGAAATGAGAAAATATATCCATGGATTTTGTTGTGGGATTACCAAAGACATCTCGAGGAAATAATGCAATCTAGGTTATAGTTGATCGATTGACTAAATCTGCTCATTTCCTTCCTATTAGAGATACTTTGTCTCTAGATCAACTTGCTCAGTTGTATGTTAAAGAGATAGTCAGGTTGCATGGAGTTTCCCTCTCTATTGTATCTGATTGTGATCCCAGGTTCACTTCTAACTTTTGGAAAGGCCTTCAGAAGTCATTGGGTACTGAATTAAATTTTAGTACAACTTTTCATCCTCAATCAGATGGGAAGTCAGAACGAACAATTCTGACCTTGGAGGATATGTTACGTGCTTTCTCGATGAATTAACATGTAAGTTGGGACCAACTTCTTTCTTTGATTGAATTTTCTTATAATAACAGCTTTCATTCCAGTATACAGATGGATTCATTTGAGGCATTATATGGAAAGCGTTGTTGAAATCTAGCTTTTTGGGATGAAGAAGGTGAAAGGAAGATGATGGGACCAGAATTGGTAGATGAGATGGTAGATTGAGTTCAGTTGATTCAGAATCACATGAGAACAGCTCAGAGCAGACAGAAAAGTTATGCAGATAACCAGAGGAAGGATCTTTCTTTTGAGGTAGGTGATTATGTCTTTCTCAAAGTTTCTCCATGGAAAAATGTGATGCGTTTTGGTAAGAAGGGAAAGTTGAGTCCGAGGTTCATTGGACCTTATGAAATCTTGGAGAAAGTTGGATCAGTTTCATACAGAGTGGATTTACCTCCAAGTTTATCCCAGGTACACAATGTTTTTCATGTTTCGATGTTGAGAAAGTATATGCCAGATCCATCTCATGTTTTGAGCCCAGAGCTAGTTCAGTTGGAAGAGAATCTCTCTTATGAAGAACAACCAGTCCAGATTCTTGACCGTAGAGAGAAAGTGTTGCGAAATAGGGTGATTCACCAGGTAAAGGTTTTGTGAAAAAACCATATGGTCGAAGAGGCAACGTGGGAATCTGAAAATGCTATGAGGGATAAATACTCCCACTTGTTTTGATAAGTGAATAAAAATTACGAGGACGCAATTCCCAAAATGAGGGAAGGATGTAACATACCAAGTAAATGAAGAATAAGATATTTTCATATTTATTAAAATTTGTGAATTAAATATTAATTTTACTTTAAAGGGGTTTCTATGTTCGATAGCGTACCTGATACACAACAACATGTTTCTTTGGAATCTTACGTTGCACACTAATAATATAATATCATTATTTTAAATGGTAGTTAATTCCTAGCCGTTTTATTAGTGGGAATGAACGAAACTAACTACAATATGATTACACATGTTTTTTAAATGTATTTACATTTATCCAATAAAAGTTAGAGACTTAAAATGTGAATGAATCTAATTTTAAGAATAATTTACATTAAAAGGCATATTTATCGCCTTTTAATGGAGAACCCTTTTTAAATCTAGTTTTGGTCACTTTAATACATTCTATATGACCAAATAAAATCCTTATTTAGAATGGGGACATCAAAATTTACTTTGTGAAATTTTTTGGAATTTTTCTGATAAATTTCATTTTTTATTGAACAGTGAAAATATTGTATTTTAAATCAAAACTATGTTTTAATATAATTTATTTATATGGATATATTATCTTTTTAATTTGTTTTAAAGTGTAATTAGAATATATTTTTACCATTTAATATAATTTTGGTCCTTTTAATTAATTTAACTTTGAAATTTGACATAAACAAGTGTCAATCTTTTGATAGTTATTGTTTCTTAAAAACACACTATTTGTTTTAACAACGGGAATTAATTTTAAAATTAATTAATGTCACTTATATGTTTTGAATTTGTAAAAATAGACATAAATTTTGAATTCGGAATATCAAATATATATCAGGCTTAATTTTTGGTATTTTTCTGAAAAACTTCAATTTTTGATTAATAGTGAAAGCACTTAGTAGTAGTTAAAAAACTGACTTTTTCATTCAAATGAAATTTTACCACTTCTGTGAATTGAATTTTGAAAATCCGACATACATGATTATTATAAATAAGTAAAATGTGGTTCAATAAGAAGAAAATATTTTTTCATGAACAATAACTTTTGACTTTTATTTACCGCGGTTAAAGGTAAATAGGGAAATTAAAGGTTAAAAGAATATTATAATAATTCAAAATTACCTTAACACTTGTCCAAACATTATTGGTTGACTGATTTACGACCATGTTAATCTTTGGGTTGATTTTGGGACCCCATTGTGCCACTTGGGAGTGATAATGACAATTTAGATTAATTAACTTAAAGTAAATGCAAAAATGACAAAAGCAAATATCTTTTAGTAAATTAATTTTTAGAAGGGGTTATATAAATTATCTTTTTGACTATAAATATTAATTGGAAATATAAAAATATTTCCTACATCATGGTATTTTTTTTATAATTTTTATACATCATATAAATTAAATTATTTACGACACAATAATGATGCAGTATTTACCTCATTAATAAATGATTTAAATAAATAAGATTATAATGATTAAAATATTATCCAAAACATGTCCAATTATGATTGAATGATTTTATTTCGATTATTAGTCATCTTATCTTCTAATTTAATTATTTTTGGACCTTTTGAAATCGAATATATGTTTATAATAAAATAATGTTTTCACACTTTCCTAAAGAGCCCCTCCTCTCCCTTATAAAAGGAGACCATTACTAACGAATTCCTCACACCTCTCAAGCCTTTTGTCTAGTCCAAACTATACCCAATTAATCTCCCTAAAACCCTATCCTCCTCCTAGAAGCCTTACCTTAGGCAGAAGGTACTTCAAGAAATCCTTTGATTCAAAACAAAGGGAGTTACCCAAATTAAAGGTAACCGTTTCTCTTAAATTGTTTTCTTTTATTTTACTTCTCCAACCCCTAAACTCTTTTTATTCCTTTCTTTTGTAACAACACCAGTATCCTAAATATACTAGGATATTGTTATGAGAAGTATTCTAACTACACTTACACACACCTCTATCTAATGGATGAATAACATAATGATTCTGTGGATGGCCAACTAACGCCTCACGAAACGATGATTGTTCAAATATCTCAAACTGCCTCTCATGGAGTCCATTATGATGGAACTGTATTTATCTATGATATATATTATGTTTATGTTTTATTTATGCATCTGTATTTTCAATTTTTAGCACACCTTTATGATTTCCATTATGGGTAAACACGATAATCTCATTAGATGAAGTGCAGACTACCGCCCCCTCAAAGTGATATGACTCGTTCATACCATATGTGTTATGTATAAAGGATATATTTAATGATATTATATATTATAAAATACTGGAATTATAATACTACTATGTATAATTATGTTTTAATTCCATTAAATATGAAATAGAAATTGAAATAGCGTTCATGCGTACGTACGGCTTACCGTCTCCATGAACGATGCATTTCATTTGTTACCTCTAAATGTTATGTACTATTATAAATACATGTATATGATGTATATATATGATATATATGATATCAAAATCATGAAGATCATTCTTGATATAATGAACCTTTGACCACATTAACAACATGTTATTATAAAAAGTCCATTTTTAACTCATGTACTAAATATCGACAAAAGGAACATTATTAACTTAAATGTTTACATAATGTTTATAACATAGTAATAAGTGATATAAAAGGAATGATAAATTTGAAAAAGGTTCTTAATCAAGTATAAATTAACTTTAGTATATTATTCAGGAGATTAAAGAACGATCGCGTCAAGTCGGACATGAGGTAAGGGACTTCATCTCAGTCTTCTTTCATTGAGGCATATTTTGTTTTATACAAAACTTTCTTTTATACGGTGTATAAACCCCTTTGACTTTGACTTTTATTCAAAAGGAATCTTTTCCCTATGAAACGTTTTTCTAAACAACAAAAAGTATGTTTCTTTTTAACGTACGCAGTGACAACGACCTTTCCGCCACCGCGATTATTATTTGATCTTTGGATTCCTCAAAAAGATATAATGTTTTGAAAAGAAAATAAATACCTTATACTCTTTTAAGTATTTTTGGTATTGAAAACGGTTTTGAAAATGTATCTGTTATGTCAATATATTTAAGTGATATATTGTGATTGAAATGTGGAAATGTTTTCTTTCCTTTATATTTGTTGTATGTGTTATGATTTTATATTGGTACTTGGACAATTGATGGGTGGTTACGTGATAAACCAAATGACGGGTGGTGCCGTGAATACCAGGATAGAAGGTTACATTATAACCTCCAATGCATTGGGTAAGACATTCAGCCGTATGGTTATTCCATTTAGTGATATGTGTGGAAGTAGACCGTATGGTTATTCCATTTATGTATGTTTATGTCCCAAGTTACCTTTATATGTTATGTGTTCTTTATATGGGTTTTATGGTAATATTTTGGTTACAAAAGGGTAAGTAATGATCTTTTATTCAGTGATAGGTATTTACTACTTCATAAAGTTGAAAAGTATTACTTATGTTAAAGTATTCATGGTTTACTTGTTGTTTTGAAAAACTAACAGTTTATTTCTTTGTGTATCCCTTAGTGAGATTTTTATGCTCATCCCATGTTTTTTGAAATGTTTTTCATAGGAAATAATGTGGAATTAGGTTAAGGAAGGGATCAATGAAAATTCATGCTATCTTAAACATGGAATTAGACCTGACTCTTTTTTTCAATAGTTTATGTTTTATAAAAAAATGGATACTGGGTAGAAGTGTCTACTTTGTAATCTTTTGAGATGTAATAGTTATGTACTAATTCTCTAAAACTGTAAACCTGAAAAGATCCTCAATGTGAATTATTCATTTAATTCAAGATTATGTAATATTTTAAGGCCGAGTCCTTATAGTTGGTATCAGAGGTCGGTTTAGATAACTTTAGGAGTTAGAATATTGTTAAATTAATGTTCAAAAATTAATTTATGTTAAGATTGAAATGATATAGCATTTATAGATTACCATGTTGCTTCGCCTTAGATATTTATGTGTTCAGAATGGTTTTCCACAGAGGAAATACGGAAGCTATGTTGGGACGACATCCGGAGGAAGACAACCTTCCAAATCAGCAACTTGAGATGGTTAGAATCAGAAATGAACCGCTTGTTTCAATGATGGCATTGTTGACTCAGACGATAAATGGTGGTGGTATTCATGCAAGAGATCCTCTAGATCTACCGCAGAGGAACTTGTCAGTAGTGGAGCATTTCATGAGGCAACATCCCCCATCATTCAGAGGATCATCTGACCCGGTGAAATCATAAGGGTGGATTAAAGCATTGGAGGAGATTTTTGATGTCATGGGTTGTTCAGAACATCAAAAGGTTAGTCTCGTTGTTTACCATTTTGAAGGTGAAGTTGATCAGTGGTGGTTGATTGTGAAAAATATCAGGGATAGTGAGAAGATTGATACTCTTGATTGGGATGAATTCAATGGTATGTTTCTTGAGAAATATTTTCCTAAGGTGGTTTGTCTTAGGATGGAAAAACAATTCCTAAAATTGAGGTAGGATGATGACTCAGTGGCTGCTTATGAAGCAAAGTTCACTCGACTGGCAAGGTATGCACCAAATTTCATTCGAGATCTTGATAGTAAGATAAATCAATTTTACTCAGTACTGAAGCCACGATATCGAAGAGTGTTAGACTCTCGTGAGTTCAAAAGTTATGAAAAAATTGTTCGATGTGCGGAGAAGGTGGAAATGGAGTTTTCCGATGATCAAGTGTTCTTTGAAAAACAACAAAATAAGAGGTCTAGTTGGTAGGAAAAGGGGAATAATTCATCATAGAAGCCTGTAGGTAAGAAAACTAAATATCCATCTTGTGAAAAGTGTGGTAAAAAGCATCCTAGATAATGTTTATTAAAGTCTGGAAAGTGCTTCCAGTGTGGTATGTCTGGCCATATTGCTCATAACTGTAAGGAAGATGATCACACAGGCAATAAAAAACCATCGGTAATATGTTTTAAGTGTAATGAAATGGATCATTATGAAAATGAGTGTCCAGAGAAGAACTCAACTGAGGGAAGGAAGCCAGAATACAAGCAGAAAGGGGTTGTGAAATCCTATTCAACTACTTCAGAAGATGTTGGGACATCGAATGAAGCAGTATCAGGCACACTGTTTATTTGTTCAGATTATGCCAATGTGTTGTTTGATTCAGGGTCTACACACTATTTGATTTCGGATAAGTTTTCTAGTAAATTGAGAATTCCATCTCATGATATGAATATTGAAATTATGGTAAAAACCCTTGGAGGAAATGTTGAGACAAAAAGAAATTATAATAACCTTCCTGTCCTTGTGTGCGGAAAGAATACACCTGCAAACCTTATTATTTTGCCTCTAGTAGAGTTTGATGTTATTTTGGGCATGGATTGGATTTCTGTTTATCATGTTAAGATTGACTATAGAGATAAAGAGGTTTCTTTTCAGAAAGATTTTTAGTTTGTGTACAAGAATGAACCCTTACTTTTGATAACAATGAGGAAGTTGAGAAACTAGTAAAAGATGGAAATGAATGTTACATTGCACATATTTGAAAACAAAGGGACTTTTTAGATTAATGATGTGCCAGTGGTAAATGAGTACCTTGATGTTTTTCCTGATGAGTTTCCTGGTATAATACCTGATCAGGAAGTTGAATTTACTGTTGACTTAGTTCTTGATGCTAATCCAATTTCAAAAACCCCTTATCGAATGGATCAAATTGAACTTTTAGAGTTAAAGAAGCAATTGCAGGAGTTATTAGATAAAAGTTTTATTCGACCTAGCACATCACCATGGGGTGCTCCTGTATTGTTTGTTAAAAATAAAGATGGTTCAATGAGACTTTGCATTGATTATAGAGCATTGAATAACATTATTGTTAAGAAAAAATATCCTTTTCCTCATATCGATGATTTGTTTGATCAGCTCCAGGGAGCTCAGTATTTTTCGAAGATTGACTTGAGGTCGGGGTACCATCAGTTGAAAGTAAAAGAAGTAGATGTTCCGAAGACCGCGTTTCGTACTAGATATGGCCATTATGAATTTTTAGTTATGCCTTTTGGGTTAACCAATGCACCTGCTGTATTCATGGATCTTATGAATAAAATTTTCCGTGAGTTCTTGGATAAGTTTGTGGTTGTGTTCATTGATTATATTTTGGTTTATTCCAAAAGTATAGAGGAACATGAAAGTCATTTAAGGGTTGTATTGCAAACATTAAAAGAAAAGAAACTTTATGGGAAATTCAGCAAGTGTGAATTTTGGTTACAAAAAATTTCTTTCCTTGGTCACATTGTTTCAAAAAATGGCATAACTGTTGATCCTTCTAAAACAAAAGTTGTTGAAGAATGGCCAAGACCCACAAATATAACCGAGATTCGTAGTTTTCTTGGTTTGGTAGGTTATTACTGGAGGTTTGTTGAAAATTTTTCCTGGTTATCTAGTCCAATGACTAAGTTAACTTGAAAAGGTGTTAAGTTTATTTGGACAAAAGAATGTGATGATTGTTTTCAGGAATTGAAAAGAAGATTGGTGAATGCTCCAGTTTTGGCACTTCCATCCAAAAATGGTGAGTTTGTTATCTACAGTGATGATTCATTGAAAGGACTGGTTTGTGTATTAATGTATAATGATAAAGTAATTACTTATTCTTCATGTCAGTTAAAACCCCTTGAGTTAAATTACCCTATACATGATTTGGAATTAGCTGTTGTTGTTTTTGCTTTAAAAATTTGGAGGCATCATTTGTTTGAGGTGAAGTGTGAAATATATACTGATCACAAAAGTTTGAAGTATATTTTCACTCAGAAGGAATTGAACATGAGATAGAGGATATGGTTGAAGTTAATCAAGGATTATGATTGCATGATCCATTACCATCTGGGAAAAGCAAAAAAAAGTGGTTGATGCTTTGAGTCGAAAAAGTAATACTTCATTAACCATGTTACATTTAGAACGAGATCCATTAATTTTTGATTTGATGAACTTTGGTATAGAAGTTGTTAGTGCATAAAATTCTTCTATTTTTTATCAGGTGTCCGTGAGATCATCTCTATCAGACAGAATAAAGCAAGCGTAGAAAGAAGACATTGAGTTGCAGAAAAAGGTAGTGTTGGTTCAGAAGGGTAAGTTTCCTGATTTTAACGTTGATAATGATTTTATTTTGAGATTTGGAAAGAGATTATGTGTGCCTTGTGATTCATAGTTGAAGAATGATTTGTTATGTGAAACTCATTGTTCCCCGTTTTCAGTTCATCTTGGTATTACTAAGATGTACAGAGATCTTTGGGAGTATTACTGGTGGGATGAAATGAAAAGAGATATTGATGATTTTACTATGAATTGTTTGATTTTTCAGTAGGTTAAAGCAGAGCGACAGTTACCGAAAGGAATACTTCAGCCATTACCGGTGCCAGAGTAGAAATAGGAAAATATATCCATGGCTTTGTTGTGGGATTACCAAAGACATCTTGAGGTAATAATGCAATCTGGGTTATAGTTGATCGATTAAATAAACTGCTCATTTTCTTCCTATTAGAGATAATTTGTATCTAGATCAACTTGCTCGGTTGTATGTTAAAGAGATAGTCAGGTTGAGAAAGTATATGCCAGATCCATCTCATGTTTTGAGCCCAGAGCTAGTTCAGTTGGAAGAGAATCTCTCTTATGAAGAACAACCAGTCCAGATTCTTGACCCTAGAGAGCAAGTGTTGCGGAATAGGGTGATTCACTAGGTAAAGGTTTTGTGAAAAAACCATATGGTCTAAGAGGCAACGTGGGAATCTGAAAATGCTATGAGGGATAAATACCCCCACTTATTTTGATAAGTGAATAAAAATTGCGAGGACGCAATTCCCAAAATGGGGGAAGGATGTAACATACCAAGTAAATGAAGAATAAGATATTTTCATATTTATTAATATTTGTGAATTAAATATTAATTTTACTTTAAAGGGGTTTCTATGTTCTATAGCGTACCTGATACACAACAACATGTTTCTTTGGAATCTTACGTTGCACACTAATAATATAATATCATTATTTTAAATGGTAGTTAATTCCTAGCCGTTGTATTGGTGGGAATGAACGAAACTAACTACAATATGATTACACATGTTTGTTAAATGTATTTACATTTATCCAATAAAAGTTAGAGACTTAAAATGTGAATGAATCTAATTTTAAGAATAATTTACATTAAAAGGCATATTTATCGCCTTTTAATGGAGAACCCTTTTTAAATATAGTTTTGGTAACTTTAATACATTCTATATAACCAAATAAAATCCTTCTTTAGAATGGGGACATCAAAATTTACTTTGTGAAATTTTTTTGAATTTTTCTGATAAATTTCATTTTTTATTGAATAGTGAAAATATTGTATTTTAAATCAAAACTATGTTTTAATATAATTTATTTATATGGATATATTATCTTTTTAATTGGTTTTAAAGTGTAATTAGAATATATTTTTACCATTTAATCCAATTTTGGTCCTTGGAATTAATTTCACTTTGAAATTTGACATAAACAAGTGTCAATCTTTTGATAGTTATTGTTTCTTAAAAACACGCTATTTGTTTTAACAACGGGAATTAATTTTAAAATTAATTAATGCCACTTATATGTTTTGAATTTGTGAAAATAGACATAAATTTTGAATTCGGAATATCAAATATAGCTCAGGCTTAATTTTTGGTATTTTTCTGAAAAACTTCAATTTTTGATTAATAGTGAAAGCACTTAGTAGTAGTTAAAAAACCGACTTTTTCATTTAAATGAAATTTTAACACTTCTGTGAATTGAATTTCGAAAATACGACATACATAATTGTTATAAAGAAGTAAAATGTGGTTCAATAAGAAGAAAATATTTTTTCATGAACAATAACTTTTGACTTTTATTTACCGCGGTTAAAGGTAAATAGGGCAATTAAAGGTTAAAAGAATATTATAATAATTCAAAATTACCTTAACAGTTGTCCAAACATTATTGGTTGAGTCATTTACGACCATGCTCATCTTTGGGTTGATTTTGGGACCCCATTGTGTCACTTGGGAGTGATAATGACAATTTAGATTAATTAACTTAAAGTAAATGCAAAAATGACAAAAGCAAATATCTTTTAGTAAATTAATTTTTAGAAGGGGTTATATAAATTATCTTTTTGACTATAAATATTAATTGGAAATATAAAAATATTTCCTACATCATTGTATTTTTTTTATAATTTTTAGACATCATATAAATTAAATTATTTACGACACAATAATGATGCAGTATTTACCTCATTAATAAATGATTTAAATAAATAAGATTATAATGATTAAAATATTATCCAAAACATGTACAATTATGATTGAATGATTTTATTTCGATTATTAGTCATCTTATCTTCTAATTTAATGATTTTTTGACCTTTTGAAATCAAATATATGTTTATAATAAAATAATGTTTTCACACTTTCCTAAAGAGCCCCTCCTCTCCCTTATAAAAGGAGACCATTACTAACCAATTCCTCACACCTCTCAAGCCTTTTGTCTAGTCCAAACTCTACCCAATTAATCTAACTAAAACCATATCCTCCTCCTAGAAGCCTTACCTTAGGCAGAAGGTACTTCAAGAAATCCTTTGATTCAAAACAAAGGGAGTTACCCAAATTAAAGTTAACAGTTTCTCTTAAATTGTTTTCTTTTATTTTACTTCTCCAACCCCTAAACTCTTTTTATTACTTTCTTTTGTAACAACACCAGTATCCTAAATATACTAGGATATTGTTATGATAAGTATTCTCACTACACTTACACACACCTCTATCTAATGTATGAATAACATAATGATTCTGTGGATGGCCAACTAACGCCTCACGAAACGATGATTGTTCAAATATCTCAAACCGCCTCTCATGGTGTCCATTATGATGGAACTGTATTTATCTATGATATATATTATGTTTATGTTTTCTTTATGCTTCTGTATTTTCAGTTTTTAGCACACCTTTATGGTTTCCATTATGGGTAAACACGATAATCTCATTAGATGAAGTGCAGAATACCGCCCCCTCAAAGTGATATGACCCGTTCATACCATATGTGGTATGTATAAAGGATATATTTAATGATATTATATATTATAAAATACTGTAATTATAATACTACTATGTATAATTATGTTTTAATTCCATTAAATATGAAATAGAAATGGTAGTAGTGTTCATGCGTACGTACGGCTTACCGTCTCCATGAACGATGCATTTCATTTGTTACCTCTAAATGTTATGTACTATTATAAATACATGTATATGATGGATATATATGATATATATGATATCAAAATCATGAATATCATTCTTGATATAATGAACCTTTGACCACATGAACAACATGTGATTATAAAAAGTCCATTTTTAACTCATGTACTAAATATCGACAAAAGGAACATTATTAACTTAAATGTTTACATAATGTTTATAACATAGTAATAAGTGATATAAAAGGAATGATAAATTTGAAAAAGGTTATTAGGAAAATATAAATTAACTTTAGTTTATTATTCAGGAGATTAAATAACTATCGCGTCAAGTCGGACACGAGGTAAGGGACTTCGTCTCAATCTTCTTTCATTGAGGCATATTTTGTTTTATACAAAACTTTCTTTTATACGGTGTATAAACCCCTTTGACTTTTACTTTTATTCAAAAGGAATCTTTTCTCTATGAAACGTTTTTCTAAACAACAAAAAGTATGTTTCTTTTTAACGTACGCAGTGACAACGACCTTTCCGCCGCCGCGATTATTATTTGATCTTTAGATTCCTCAACAAGATATAATTTTTTGAAAAGAAAATAAATACCTTATACTCTTTTAAGTATTTTTGGTATTGAAAATGGTTTTGAAAATGGATCTGTTATGTCAATATATTTAAGTGATATAATGTGATTGAAATGTGAAAATGTTTTCTTTCCTTTATATTTGTTGTATGTGTTATGATTTTATATTGGTACTTGGACATTTGATGGGTGGTTACGTGATAAACCAAATGACGGGTGGTGCCATGAATACCAGGATAGGAGGTTACGTTATAACCTCCAATGCATTGGGTAAGAAATTCAGCCGTATGGTTATTCCATTTAGTGATATGTGTGGAAGTAGACCGTATGGTTATTCCATTTATGTATGTTTATGTCCCAAGTTACCTTTATATGTTATGTGTTCTTTATATGGGTTTTATGGTAATATTTTGGTTACAAAAGGGTAAGTAATGATCTTTTATTCAGTTATGGGTATTTTCTACTTCATAAAGTTGAAAAGTATTACTTATGTTAAAGTATTCATGGTTTACTTGTTGTTTTGAAAAACTAACAGTTTATTTCTTTGTGTATCCCTTAGTGAGCTTTTTATGCTCATCCCATGTTTTTGAAATGTTTTTCATAGGAAATAATGTGGAATTAGGTCAAGGAAGGGATCAAGGAAAATTCATGCTATCTTAAACATGGAACTAGACCTGACTCTTTTTTTCAATAGTTTATGTTTTGTAAAAAAATGGATACTGGGTAGAAGTGTCTACTTTGTAATCTTCTGAGATGTAATAGTTATGTACTAATTCTCTAAAACTGTAAACCTGAAAATATCCTCAATGTGAATTATTCATTTAATTCAAGATTATGTAATATTTTAAGGCCGGGTCCTTATAGTTGGTATCAGAGGTCGGTTTAGATAACTTTAGGAGTTAGAATATTGTTAAATTAATGTTCAAAAATTAATTTATGTTAAGATTGAAATGATATAGCATTTATAGATTACCATGTTGCTTCGCCTTAGATATTTATGTGTTCAGAATGGTTTTCCGTAGAGGAAACAGGGCAGCTATGTTGGGACGACATCAAGAGGAAGACAACCTTCCAAATCAGCAACTTGAGATGGTTAGAATCGGAAATGAACCGCTTGTTTCAATGATGGAATTGTTGACTCAGACGATAAATGGTGGTGGTATTCATGCAAGAGATCCTACAGATCTACCGTAGAGGAACTTGTCAGTAGTGGAGCATTTCATGAGGCAACATCCCCCATCATTCAGAGGATCATCTGACCCGGTGCTATCAAAAGGGTGGATTAAAGCATTGGAGAAGATTTTCGATGTCATGGGTTGTTCAGAACATCAAAAGGTTAGTCTCGTTGTTTACCATTTTGAAGGTGAAGTTGATCAGTGGTGGTTGATTGTGAAAAATATCAAGGATAGTGAGAAGATTGATACTCTTGATTGGGATGAATTCAATGGTATGTTTCTTGAGAAATATTTTCCTAAGGTGTTTTGTCTTAGGATGGAAAAACAATTCCTAGAATTGAGGTAGGAGGATGACTCAGTGGCTGCTTATGAAGCAAAGTTCACTCGACTGGAAAGGTATGCACCAAATTTCATTCGAGATCTTGATAGTAAGATAAATCGATTTTACTCAGTACTGAAGCCACGATATCGAAGAGTGTTAGACTCTCGTGAGTTCAAAAGTTATGAAAAACTTGTTCGATGTGCGGAGAAGGTGGAAATGGAGTTTGCCGATGATCAAGTGTTCTTTGACAAACAACAAAATAAGAGGTCTAGTTGGCAGGAAAAGGGGAATAATTCATCAAAGAAGCCTGGAGGTAAGAAAACTAAATATCCATCTTGTGAGAAGTGTGGTCAAAAGCATCCCAGATAATGTTTATCAAAGTCTGGAAAGTGCTTCCAATGTGGTATGTCTGGCCATATTGCCCATAACTGTAAGGAAGATGATCAAGCAGGCAATGAAAAACCATCGGTAATATTTTTTAAGTGTAATGAAATGGATCATTATGAAAATGAGTGTCCATAGAAGAACTCAACTAAGGGAAGGAATCCAGAATACAAGCAAAAAGGGGTGGTGAAATCCTTTTCAACTACTTCAGAAGATGTTGGGACATCGAATGAAGCAGTATCAGGCACACTATTTGTTTGTTCAGATTATGCCAATGTGTTGTTTGATTCAGGGTCTATACACTCTTTCATTTTGGATAAGTTTTCTAGTAAATTGAGAATTCCATCTCATGATATGAATACTGAAATTATGGTAAAAACCCTTGTAGCAAATGTTGAGACAAAAAGAAATTATAAGAACCTTCCTGTCCTTGTGTGCGGAAAGAATCCACCTGCAAACCTTATTATTTTGCCTCTAATAGAGTTTGATGTTATTTTGGGCATAGATTGGCTTTCTGTTTATCATGATAAGATTGACTGTAGAGCTAAAGAGGTTTCTTTTCAGAAATTTTTTTAGTTTGTGTACAAGAATGAACCCTTACTTTTGATAACAATGAGGAAGTTGAGAAACTAGTAAAAGATGGAAATGAATGTTACATTGCACATATTTGAAAACAAAGGGACTTTTTAGATTAATGATGTGCCAGTGGTAAATGAGTACCTTGATGTTATTCCTGATGAGTTTCCTGGTATAATACCTGATCGGGAAGTTGAATTTACTGTTGACTTAGTTCTTGATGCTAAGACAATTTCAAAAAGACCATATCGAATGGATCAAATTGAACTTTTAGAGTTAAAGAAGCAATTGCAGGAGTTATTAGATAAAGGTTTTATTCGACCTAGCACATCACTATGGGGTGCTCCTGTATTGTTTGTTAAAAAGAAAGGTGGTTCAATGAGACTTTGCATTGATTATAGAGCATTGAATAACATTATTGTTAAGAACAAATATCCTTTTCCTCATATCGATGATTTGTTTGATCAGCTCCAGGGAGCTCAGTATTTTTCGAAGATTGACTTGAGGTCGGGGTACCATCAGTTGAAAGTAAAAGAAGCAGATGTTTCGAAGACCGTGTTTCGTACTAGATATGGCCATTATGAATTTGTAGTTATGCCTTTTGGGTTAACCAATACACCTGCTGTATTCATGGATCTTATGAATAAAATTTTCCGTGAGTTCTTGGATAAGTTTGTGGTTGTGTTCATTGATTATATTTTGGTTTATTCCAAAAGTAAGGAGGAACATGAAAGTCATTTAAGGGTTGTCTTGAAAACCTTAAAAGAAAAGAAACTTTATGAGAAATTCAGCAAGTGTGAATTTTGGTTACAACAAATTTCTTTCCTTGGTCACATTGTTTCAAAAAATGGCATAACTGTTGATCCTTCTAAAATAAAAGTTGTTGAAGAATGGCCAAGACCCACAAATATAACCGAGATTCGTAGTTTTCTTGGTTTGGTAGGTTATTACTGGAGGTTTGTTGAAAATTTTTCCTGGTTATCTAGTCCAATGAATAAGTTAACTTGGAAAGGTGTTAAGTTTATTTGGACAAAAGAATGTGATGATTGTTTTCAGGAATTGAAAAGAAGATTGGTGAATACTCCAGTTTTGGCACTTCCATCCAAAAATGGTGAGTTTTTTATCTACAGTGATGCTTCGTTGAAAGGACTGGGTTGTGTATTAATGCAGAATGATCAGGTAATTACTTATTCTTCACATCAGTTGAAACCCCTTGAGTTAAATTACCCTATACATGATTTGGAATTAGCTGCTGTTGTTTTTGCTTTAAAAATTTGGAGGCATCATTTGTATGAGGTGAAGTGTGAAATATATACTGATCACAAAAGTTTCAAGTATATATTCACTCAAAAAGGAATTGAACATGAGATAGAGGATATGGTTGAAGTTAATCAAGGATTATGATTGCATGATCCATTACCATATGGGAAAAGCAAAAAAAGTGGCTGATTCTTTGAGTCGAAAAAGTAATACTTCATTAACCATGTTACATTTAGAACGAGATCCTTTAATTTTTGATTTTATGAAATTTGGTATAGAAGTTGTTAGTGCATAAAATTCTTCTATTTTGTATCAGGTGTCAGTGAGATCATCTCTATCAGACAGAATAAAGCAAGCCTAGAAAGAAGACAGTGAGTTGCAGAAAAAGGTAGTGTTGGTTCAGAAGGGTAAGTTGCCTGATTTTAACGTTGATAATGATTGTATTTTGAGATTTGGAAAGAGATTATGTGTGCCTTGTGATTCATAGTTGAAGAATGATTTGTTATGTGAAACTCATTGTTCCCCGTTTTCAGTTCATCTTGGTATTACTAAGATGTACAGAGATATTTGGGAGTATTACTGGTGGGATGGAATGAAAAGAAATATTGATGATTTTACTATGAAGTGTTTGATTTTTCAGTAGGTTAAAGCAGAGCGACAGTTACCAAAAGGAATACTTCAGCCTTTACCGGTGCCAGAGTGGAAATGGGAAAATATATCCATGGAATTTGTTGTGGGATTACCAAAGACATCTTGAGGTAATAATGCAATTTGGGTTATAGTTGATCGATTAAATAAATCTGCTCATTTTCTTCCTATTAGAGATACTTTGTATCTAGATCAATTTGCTTGGTTGTTTGTTAAAGAGATAGTCAGGTTGCGTGGAGTTACTCTCTCTATTGTATCTGATCATCATCCCAGGTTCACTTCTAACTTTTGGAAAGTCCTTTAGAAGTCGTTGGGTACTGAATTAAATTTTAGTACAGGTTTTCATCCTCAATCAGATGGGTAGTCAGAATAAACAATTCTGACATTGGAGGATATGTTACATGCTTGCTTGATGGATTAACAGGGAAGTTGGGACCAATATCTTTCTTTGGTTGAATGTTATTATAATAACAACTTTCAATCCAGTATACAGATGGCTCCATTTGAGGCCTTATATGGAAATCATTGTCGAACTCTAGCTTTTTGTGATGAAGAAGGTGAAAGGAAGCTGATGGGACCATAATTGGTAGAAGAGATGGCAGATAAAGTTCAGTTGATTCAGAAGCACATGAGAACAACTCAGAGAAAACAGAAAAGTTATGTAGATAACTGGAGGAAGGATCTTTCTTTTGAGGTAGGTGATCATGTCTTTCTCAAAGTTTCTCCATGGAAAACTGTGATGCGTTTTGGTAAGAAGGGAAAGTTGAGTCTGAGGTTCATTGGACCTTATGAAATCTTGGATAAAGTTGGATCAGTTGCATACAGAGTGGCTTTACCTCCATGTTTATCCTAGGTACACAATGTTTTTCATGTTTTGATGTTGAGAAAGTATATGGCAGATCCATCTCATGTTTTGAGCCCAGAGCTAGTTCAGTTGGAAGAGAATATCTCTTATGAAGAAAAACCAGTCCAGATTCTTGACCATAGAGAGAAAGTGTTGCGGAATAGGGTGATTCACCAGGTAAAGGTTTTGTGGAAAAACCATATGGTTGAATAGGCACCGTGGGAATCTGAAAATGCTATGAGGGATAAATACCCCCACTTATTTTGATAAGTGAATAAAAATTGCGAGGACGCAATTCCCAAAAGGGGGGAAGGATGTAACATCCCAAGTAAATGAAGAATAATATATTTTCATATTTATTAATATTTGTGAATTAAATATTAATTTTACTTTAAATGGGTTTTTATGTTCTATAGCGTACCCGATACACAACAACAGGTTTCTTTGGAATCTTACGTTGCACACTAATAATATAATATTATTATTTTAAATGGCAGTTAACTCCTAGCCGTTGTATTGGTGGGAATGAACGAAACTAACTACAATATGATTATACATGTTTGTTAAATGTATTTACATTTATCCAATAAAAGTTAGAGGCTTAAAATGTGAATGAATCTAATTTTAAGCATAATTTACCTTAAAAGGCTGATTTATCGCCTTTTAATGGAGAACCCTTTTTAAATATAGTTTTGGTCACTTTAATACAATATATATGACCAAATAAAATCCCTATTTAGAATGTGGATATCAAAATTTACTTTGTGAAATTTTTTGGAATTTTTCCGATAAAGGTCATTTTTTATTGAATAGTGAAAATATTGTATTTTAATTCAAAACTATGTTTTAATCTAATTTATTTATACGGATATATTATCTTTTTAATTGGTTTTAAAGTTTAATTAGAATATATTTTTACCATTTAATCCAATTTTTGTCATTGTAATTAATTTCACTTTGAAATTGGACGTAAACAAGTGTCAATCTTTTGATAGTTATTGTTTCTTAAAAACACGCTATTTGTTTTAACAACAAGAATTAATTTTAAAATTAATTAATTCCACTTCTATGTTTTGAATTTGGAAAAATAGACATCAATTTTGAATTCGGAATATCAAATATAGCTCAGGCTCAATTTTTGGTATTTTTCTGAAAAACTTCAATTTTTGATGAATAGTGAAACCACTTTGTAGTAGTTAAAAAATTGATTTTTCATTTAAATGAAATTTTACCACTTCTGTGAATTGTATTTTGAAAATACAACATTAATTATTGTTATCAAGAAGTAAAATGTGGTTCAATAAGAGGAAAATAATTTTTCATGAACAATAACTTTTGACTTTTATTTACCGCAGTTAAAGGTAAATAGGGTAATTTAAGCTTAAAAGAATATTATAATAATTCAAAATTACCTTAACACCTGTCCAAACATTATTGGTTGAGTCATTTACGACCATGGACATCTTTGGGTCGATTTAGGGACCCCATTGAGCCACTTGATAGTGATAATGACAATTTAGATTAATTAACATAAAGTAAAGCCAAAATGAAAAAAGAAAATATCTTTTAGTAAATTAATTTTTATAACGGGTTATATAAATTGTCTTTTCGACTATGAATATTCATTGAAGATATAAACAGATTTCCTACATCATGGTATTTGTCTATAATTTTTATACATCAAATAAATTAAATTATTTATGACACAATAATGACGCAATATTTACCTCATTAATAAATGATTTAAATAAATAAGATTATAATGATTAACATATTATCCAAAACATGTCCAATTATGATTGGATGATTTTATTTTGAATATGATTCATCTTAAATTCAAATTTAATTATTTTTGGACCTTTTTAAACCTAATATATGTTTATAATAAAATAATGTTTTCACACTTTCCTAAAGAGCCCCTCCTCTCCCTTATAAAAGGAGACCATTGCTAACCAATTCGTCACAACTCTCAAGCCTTTTGGATCATCCAAACTCTACCCAATTAAGCTCCCTACATCCTTATCCTCCTCCTAGAAGCCTTACCTTAGGCAGAAGACACTTCAAGAAGTCCTTTGGTTCAAACCAAAGCGAGTTACCCAAATTAAAGGTAACGATTTCTCTTAAATTGTTTTCTTTTATTTTACTTCTGAAACCCCTAAACTCTTTTTATTCCTTTATTTTGTAACAAAACCAGTATTATCAATATAATAGGATGTTCTTATGATAATTATTTGAACTACACTTACACACACCTCCATCTAATGGATGAAGAACATAATGTTTCTGTGGATAACAAACTAACGCCTCACGAAACGATGATTGTTCAAATATCTCCAACCGCCTCTCATGGTGGCCATTATGATGGAATTTTATTTACATATGATATATATTATGTTTATGTTTTCTTTATGCTTCTGTATTTTCAATTTATAGCAGACTTTTATGGTTTCCATTATGGGTAAACGCGATAATCTCATTAGAGGAAGTGCGGACTACCGCCCCCTCATAGTGATATGACTCGTTCATAGCATATGTGGTACGTGTAAAGGATATATTTAATGATATTATATATGATAAAATACTAGAATTATAATACTACTATGTATCATTATGTTTTAATTCCATTAAATATGAAATAGAAATGGAAGTAGCGTTCATGCGTACGTACGGCTTACCGTCTCCATGAACGGTGCATTTCATTTATTACCTCTAAATGTTATGTACTATTATAAATACATGTATATTCTGGATATATATGATATATATAATATCCAAATCATGAATATCATTCTGGATATAATAAACCTTTGACCACATGAACAACATGTTATTTTACGAAGTCCATTTTGGACTCAAGTACTAAATTTCGACAAAACGAACATTATTAACTTAAATGATTACATAATGTTTATAACATGGTAATAAGTGATATAAAAGGAATAATAAATTTTAAAAAGGTTCTTAAGAAAGTATAAATTAACTTTAGTTTATTATTTAGGAGATTAAAGAACGATCGAGTCAAGTCGGACACGAGGTAAGGGACTTCATCTCAATATCCTTTCATTGAGGCATATTTTGTTTTATACACAACTTTATTTTATACAGTTTATAAACCCCTTTGACTTTTACTTTTATTCAAAAGTAATCTTTTCTCTATGAATCATTTTACTAAACGACAAAATGTATGTTTCTTTTTAACGTACGCAGTGACAAGGACCTTTCTACAGCCACGAGTATTATTTGATCTTTGGCTTCCTCAACAAGCCGTAATGTTTTTAAAAGAAAATAAATACCTTATACTTTTTTACGTATTTTTGGTATTGAAAATGGTATTGAAAATGGATCTGTTATGTCAATATATTTAAGTGATATATTGTGATTAAAATGTGGAAATGTTTTCTTTCCTTTATATTTGTTGTATGTGTTATGATTTTATATTGGTACTTCGACATTTTATGGGTGGTTATGTGATAAACCAAACGACGGGTGGTGTCGTGAATACCAGGATGGGTGGTTACGTTATAACCTCAAATGCATTGGGTATGGAAGTCAGCCATATGACTATTCCATTTAGTGATATGTGTGGAAGTCGACCGTATGGTTATTCTATTTATGTATGTTTATGTCCCAAATTACCTTTATATGTTATATGTTCTTTATATGGGTTTTATGGTAATATTTTGGTTACAAAAGGGTAATTAATGATATTTTATTAAGTGAAGAGTATTTAATACTTCATAAAGGTGAAAAGTATTGCTTATGTTAAAGTATTCATGGATTACTTGTTGTTTTGAAAAACTAACAGTTTATTTCTTTGTGTATCCCTTACTGAGCTTTTTGTGATCATCCCAAGTTGTTGAAATGTTTTTCACAGGACATAATGTAGAATAGGGTCAAGGATGGGATCAAGGAAAATTAATTTTGTCTTAAACATGGAACTAGACATGAATATTTTTTTCAATAGTTCATGTTTTGTAAAAAAAATGGATACTGGGTAGAAGTTTCTACTTTGTAATCTTTTGAGATGTAACAGTTATGACCTAATTCTCTAAAAATATAAACCTAAAAATATCCTCAATGTGAATTATTCATTTAATTCAAGATTATGTAATGTTTTAAGGTCGGGTCCTTATAGTATTCAAATACTCCTCATGTTCCTCCTTGCTCTTAGAGTATATGATAATATCATCAATAAAGACTACCACAAATTTATTGAGGTAATCTCTAAAGACTATATTTATTAAGTCCATTAATATTAATAGAGAATTTGTGAGTCTAAAGAGAAACACTATGAACTCATAGTGTCCATACCTTGTTTGAAAGGTATTCATGGGAATATCTTTCTTATTCATCTTTAATTGGTGATATCCAGACTGAAGGTCCACCTTAGAGAAATACTTTTACCCCCATAGTTGATTGAACAAGTCATCTATTTGTGGCAGGTGATACTTTTTATTTATCATGATTTTATTGAGATCGTGATAATCAATACATAGTCGCATTTATCCATCCTTATTATTGATGAAGAGGACTGGCGCACCCTATGGTGAAGCACTCGGGTCTATAATACCCTTTTCTAGATTCTATTGTAACTGCTTCTTTAGTTATTCTAGCTAAACGGTGTTTATTCTATAAGGTTTCTTTGATATAGGAAAAGATCTAGGAATAAGTTCAATCAAAAAGTCAACCTATCGATCAGAAGAAAGACCAGAAAATTATTTGGGGAATGCATCGATGAATTCCCTCAAAATGGGCATGTATTTGAGCATGATTATATCTTTTGTATCAATCATTTGATATAGATATGCTTTATCATAAGGCAATAATATCAACAATTAAGATTATGATTCTAAAGAAGATTCATCTTCCTCCTTAAACTTGTATAGAATTGGAGGATTCCTTGGGATGTGAAGAGTAATCTCCCTTTCTCGATAGTTTATGTTGGATTTGTATAAAGATAGTAAATCCATGCCCAATATAGCATTGAACTCCACCAAAGGAAGTAAAACAAGATTTACAGGGAGGTTCAGTCTACAAATATTAACTGGGGAGGATTTATATACTTTGGATGAAATAATTTCCCATTTTTTGTTTTCACAGATAACTCAACCTCCATATTTTGAGGTGGTGTTTGAATAGTTCTACTAAACTTACAAGATATGAAAGAATTCATCGAACTAGAATCAAATAGTTTTTTTTTCTATTCTTGAATTAATAACCAGCGTACCTATCACCACATCATTGTCAAGATCCACCTCGTTAGTAGTGATAGCATATGCCCTTCCTTGATACCTTGGAGGTTATTGTTGATTGCCTCCAACAACCCTTGGATTATGGTAATGGCTTACATAATGACCATGTTCCTTGTAGTTGAAAAACTACACTACAGGCTGAGTGTTGATCTAAACCTTCCTTTCTTTTTCCACATTAGTGGGATTCTTCTTATCCCTTCGGTATTTATTATCCATATGTCCCTCTCTTCCACATTTTAAGTATCTCGTGGTTCCCTTTAAGGAGTTTCTAGGATGCTTCTTCCCACACTTTTGACATGTGGGATGTTGGGTCTTATTTTTATCATGGAATTTATCTATTGATCCACCCATATTAAACTCCAATTTCCTCTTTTTATCTTTGGTCCCATGAGACAACTGAGATTATCTTATCTCTATTTCAAACTTAAGGGCACAACAAACAATCTCATCATAACTGTCAAAGTATCAAATCACCAATTATTTTCATAGACTTGGATTTAGTCCACTAAAGAAGCATTCCATCATTCTTTTGGTGTTCATGAAAAATATAGAGGCATATCACTAAATCCTAGTGAAGTTTTCATCATATACTCCAATAGACTCATCTTCCTTTTGCTTTAGTCTAAGGAAATACCTTTCTATCTTAGGATGGAGGGTTCGAGGAAAATATTTATAAAAAAATATTTTCCTGAAATCTTCCCATTCCATGGAATCAATTTTCTTATTAGACTTTGTGTTCTTGATCATTATCCACCATTGATCAGCTTCCCCATAAAAATGATATACTTTCAGCATAACTTTCTCTTCTTATAAGCATTGGAGGAAAGAGAATATCTTCTCAATGGAGTTAATTCGTTTTTCTATGATGATATGATCAGAAGATCCACTAAAGATGGGATGCCTTTTGTCACTTGAAGGATTTGACCACAACTTACTCTTTCTTAGGAGAAGGAGGGCGTTCCACATGATTCAAGTTATTATTAATAACTTGAGCTAGTTGATCAAGTACTGCCATAAATTTTTGAGCACCCATTCCCATCATATTTGGTATATCATTAGGGAAATCATCACATTGACAATCACATTGATTACCAGCACAAGTTATTCTATTTCTATCCGTTAACTAAGAAAAAGAAAGAAAAATTAGGGGGCTTGAATACTTAGATAATAATCATAATAAAATGAAACTTTGAACATAGAATGATAAACTTAAAAATGGAAAGTATATCTTATCTTTTGATTCCCTAAGTTTCAATCTTGGTTATACATGGTGATAGAATTATCCCTAGGGTTCTTACTAAAGTGATCTAGTTCTAATATCCAAAAATAACTAGACCTTTCTTTGATACCAACTATAGTGACCCCATCCTTTTAAACACATTATTACATGTTTTTAAGCATAATTAACCATCAAATTACAATCCAAGGATCGTAAAGTATAGTTTCTTTGGATGATTAGGTACATAAAATTGAAAACATGGAAATTGAATAAAACATCTTTATTTTAATCATCCATAAAGATCTCCAATATTCCATTGAGATCCTACATCTGCATTGGATAACTAGGGAATACGTGATTAAAAGGGTTGATCTAAAAAATCCCTTTAAGGGTATAAACATAGGAATAAAGAAAATCACATGGGTTAGATGGAATAACATGATGACATAAAAATGTGTGGATCATGAATAAAAATAAGGAAGTATAAAATGTAGATAATGGGGACATGTAATCATGGAATCATAGGAATGTTTCAACAATATGAAACATGACATAAACATGAGTCAATGCCAACTGTCAATACCATTGCACATGGCAGACAAAGTCCCTTAAAGGAATTAGGTTTACTCCCATCCCAACATGACATATCATGAGACTAAATATTACCCAATGCATTGGAGAACTATCCAGATGAACCCATAATAACATGTTCATGCATATGTGTTTCAAAATAAGAATCAAACATGAGGTATAAACATAAGGGTTACCCAAGTAAAGAATTGGGTATCATAAACATGTTATAAGGCATAACTAAAGAGTGTATCATAAAAGAGTTCATGAAAGAATGAATTTAAATATTAAATGGAAATTAATAAAGGAAAATAGTCATAAATAATTATAAATTATTTCCAAATTATGTGAAAATATTTAAAAATAGTGTTTAGGAAACTTTAGAAATGTGTCACTTTAGTACGGTTTAATGGAAAACATTAAAGAGTCATTAAAATGGAAAAGTCATAATTCTTTGTATAAAACTAGAAATGAACCAAGATATATTTTCATGATAAAATGAGTGATTTTAGAAAAATAATGGTGGCTTAAAACAAATTATGGAGTTCACTTGAAAATGGGTAAGAAAATTGGGAAGTTCCCTTTAATCAGCCTTGTTTATCAGGAATAATTGAGAATGAAACCATTTTAAAACATTTATTTCACTGTCAAAAAAGGTTGTAATGATCTGAATACATGAGTTTGTAACATAAAAACTGAATTTATAATAATTATATTAAAATAAAGAGAGTTACATTGGGGTAAATAGGGAGAAAGCGTAACTCGAAGCAAAAATAGTGGTTTGGAAAGAATCTCTCACCTTATGTTCGAAAGTGTTATGCACTTGATCTTAATGTCTTGGATAATCAAATTAAATCCGTTAATTAATTAATTATGAACCTTTTATGCATGAATTTTATTTACTATAATTTTATTAAGTTCATTTATGGCCTTTTTGATGAGTTATAAGATACAATTTCATCGTTTGATAGTGTTTGTTTCCTTGGATTTTATGATTGGTTCACTTGTATAAATGTATGAAAGGTCATGTGAAATGGGAATAAATATACAGAATTTAATTTATAAGTTATTAATTAAATCCCATAAGATTAAATTGTTATATAATTCATTTGGTTATTTGGTGTGAAGATGAATCATTAGATAAGACGTTAATGATAATATTTTAGATTATTTTCGCAGTTTTTCAATCACCACAAACTAGTTTTGTTTCATTATTCATTATTGTGTATAAAAGTTGGTTTTAGAACATAAAAAGGATTATAAAATACATTTTACAATCTATACCAACCATTATAATGGTTTCATGTCCAGCCTTGAAGGTGGTAAAGGAAAATGAAAACTTTTCATCCTCGAAGGTGATAAATCAACACCTTATGGACGATAAATCAACCCCTTGTGAATTTTAAGAAGTTTTCTAAGAAGTTTCAATTTGATGAATAGTGTTTTATGAATAGTGTTTTTATGAATAGTATTGATGAATAGTGCGTTTTTTATAAATACTAAAAAAATATTTTATGATTAAATAACTTTTTCCGTGAAATGATTTTCAAAAATCTAACATACATTGTTGTAATTAGGGTGAAAAATGCGGTTCAATAAGATCAAAATAATTTTTGGGTGAATAGTAAGTTCACACTTTGGAATAGTAATTTTACCCTTATGAATGGTAATTTCACCAATGGAATAGTAACATCACCTAAAGAGGTATAAATATGTTTTAGTCATCTTATGTGGTAATGTGATATAATTATATCACAGTGTAAGTAAATAAATGTTTTAGAAATTATTAGTCAAGTATTAGTATTTTATTTATTTAATTTAATTTAAAATTAAATTAATTTTTATAATATGGAGTTCACTTTTATATTCTACACGTCGAAAAATGGTTAGGGTGATTTTTTGGGATTTTTCTGAAACAGTTGAATTTTTAGTAAATAGTAAAAATATAGTTTTTAGTTTTCGGTAAGTTTAGTGACATAATTAAGGATGTAATAATGATGTAATAATTATGGTAGACTCTTTAGAAATAAATTATGTTATGAGGTGTCCCAAGTGGCCAATACCATGGGCAAATACCATGGGAAAGCCCATGGTTTTGCAAATATCACTGAAGAGGTGTCCCTTGAAAATTAATAAAATATTCCCTCATTTTTGCTATAAATACCAACCCATTCTTTCAGTAATTTCATTCAAAATTCTTTATCAATTAAGATCTAGTCTTTTTACCTTCCAAGGAGTCCTCCCAAGGTTCCCTCAAGCCCCCCAAGTCCCCAACCTTTGAGTTTTTGAAGTTACTCTTCAAGGTAAGGGAGTTTTTCACCCTCCTCTTTTTGTTAAGACTTCTTTTATATTATGTATTTTAAATTTCTATTTTCTTATGTGGGGGTATGTTATTCTATATATTTATTTCTGTTAATTTTATTTCCAAAATATTAGAGACCCTTTCTTCTCTCATCAACTGATTTTTTGATTTTTTAAGCAACATTATTTGGCTGCCGAATTTTCGTAAGGGAATTCACAACTTCTTTTTTTTTCTTTCAAATTATCTTTTATGTGGTATGTATTTCAAGTTTCCATACCATGTTCTTATTTAAATTTTATTATATCCCTCTATTTTAAAATTATTCATTTAGTAATTGTATACCCTTGTTCCCTCTCTTTGTAATGTTTTCTAAAACCATGTTGCATAGTCGTTATGCTGCAGAATTTTTGTCTCAAAATCTGTCTCTTTTTCTCAAGAAATTCTCTTAATTTATTTATATGAATACTCAAACCAATTTAATTTCTAGGGGTATTCACCAAGACATAAAAATGATATATTTTATTCTATAATTGACATACATGAAACCCTCATCCCCTTTTTGTGGGTTATAAATGATATAATGATCTTGTTTTTAAGCACTTTTTAAAATGTCACAATTTTGATAGGAAACCCATTTCTTTTATTCTTGTTGGGTTGTTTATGAAATGTTTGATTATGATATATGTGTCTCACATGAAAATAAAGACATATTAAGGTTTCACCCTGATAGTGATCCAATGCATTGGGTAAATAAACTAATCTCTAGAGATGACAAGTTTCATGATACCTTAGTGAACAACCTTAGTAATTTTTATGACACCTTGGGGATGGACCCTGGTGATATACTTATGAATGTCTAAATTAAATGTTTTAGCCACATTTTTAAGTTATATTTCAAGTTATTAATATTATTATATGCCTCTTCATCATGCCTGTATGATATTCCACATGTTCTTATTGATATCACTCAAGTTCGCAGTAAACTATTTCACTTGTTTTCTTTCCTGGGTCTTTTGCTCACCCTTACCTTTGATGTATGTCCCCACATTATGAGATGTAGTAATTTTAATTAGGATGAAATTTTCAAGAATCCTTTCAATATGATTAAAATAATGTTATATGTTTTCATTTATTATGTACCTTTTTTCCAAGACACTAAACTTTTAAGATTCTCTGTTTGTAATTTAATGAAAAGCTATGTAATAAGAAGGTGGGATGCCATAGTTGGTATCAAATGATAATTTAGTTATTTGTGGAAATTAGTCTATGAAAACTTTAGGAATAACCCTATAAAAAATTTTAAATATATAAAAACTTCTTGGTGCTTTGGTGAAATATTAAGTAAGTGGTTTACGAACAAGTGGATGTGGCTCTGGCACAGATGTATCTAGGGATAAAACCCGAAAACACTGCTTTGAGCTAAACTCAAATGGGAAATAGTGCCCGACAATGGACCTTGATTCACTCCTAGTTTAACACTCTCGGGGGATATGTTTATTTAATTGTAAGATTTTTATGAATCATTATGAAGAATTTATAGAGAAATGAAATTATTGTTAAAGAGTAATATGTTTTAGAATTAAGTTTTAAGACATAAAAATCCTTTACAGATAAAATATTCCTAATGAAATAAGTTTCTCACTAAGATTTTATTATTTTATAAAATGGCAGGAAATAGGAGGTACCATGCAAATGGTGACCGAAATGGACTATGTGCTGATCACCCTCCGATGGAAGCCGGAATGGAAACTTTCATGAGGATGATGAACCAACTGAATCAAGTTATGGGAAATGACTTGAATCAATCTTAGAGACCAATGTCACCATGAAGGGAATTAATTTCTATTATGTTCTTTATGATTCAACAACCGCAAACATTTAGTGGATTTACCAAACCATTGATTACTGAAGAGTGGATCAGCTATATCAAAAATATCTTTTCTAAGCTCCGATGTTCACAATAAGAGAAGGTCACCCTAGCTATTTACCACTTAAAGGGAGAAGCTGATCAGTGGTGGGAACTGATTAAAAACTTGAGGCCAAGAGCAGAGGTTGAAGCTATGGAGTGGGAAGAGTTCATAGGGATCTTATTCAATATGTGTTTCCCTCGTTAGATGAGAATGCAGGAGTTTCTCGAGCAGAAGTATAAGGAGGAAGAATCTGTTAGAAGCTATGAGATAAACTTTACAAGAATTTCCCATTACACCTAAAGCTTTTTCATGAATTAAAATGGGAAGTTTGATGGATTCTTTGGTGGACTAAGACCTCATCTGCAGAAGAATCTAGACAACCAAGACTATGATAGCTATGTAAATATTGTGCGTGGTGCTATGAAAGTTGAACTGGAGTTTAGTGAGACATAGTGGTCTCATAAATCCAATGACAAGAAGAGATCAATGGAGCCAAGATTAGGGAGGGTATTTGATCAGGGAAGAGGATGCAAGCAATTGAAATGTACCATGTGTAATAAATGTGGGAAGAAGCATTTGGGGAACTACCTTCTCAGGAGCGGGAAGTGCTAAAAGTGTGGAAGAGATGACCATATCCCACGGAATTGTCGAAGTGAGGTGAAGCCTAAACTTCCCAACACTAACGACAAAGGGAAGATGGTACATTCCCTACTTAAAGTTCAATGCTATAAGTGTGGACAGCTTGGACACTTTTCCAATCACCATCCAAATTCAAGGGCAGTGGAGGGAAATCACCATAAGGCTCAGCAAAGGCCAAGAGAGCAAGGTTGCGATTTTTTTATCATGATAGATTATTTTGAAGATCTAAATGATGTGATGGTAGGTACTCTTGTTGTTCTCTCAAATCCGTCTTGTACTTTGTTTGATTCTGGTTCTACAAATTTCTTTATTTCCTCCAAGTTTGCAAAGAATTTAGAATCAACCCCTAAATTTCTAAAGGTAAATTTATCAATCAAAATTCCTGATGGGATTATCCAAGCATCAATAATATTTATAAACTCTAGTATTTACTTTAGTAAGCACAATATTATCACAAATCTATCAGTCACTCCCATGTTGGAATTCTACATTATACTAGGGATGGACGGGCTCTCAAAGTATAATGCTAAGATCAAATGTAGAAGTAAGGGAATCTCAGTAGTCTTGAATGGGAAACCTAGAGTTATCTTCCAGGGAGATATTTCTCAACCTGATCTTTGTCTAGAATCAAATCCTATAGCCTTCTATATGGAGTTGATCGGTGAAGAAAAAGAAGGAAATGAAAGTATAAGGATAGAAAATGTCACGAACCAGTCCGGGTACCCTGGTAACCCGATAACAGAGCCGACCCTGCCATAGCTCGAAGGGCGTTCCTGATCCCCATGGGTCGGCGACTAGCACATGGCATCGTACAACATACAAGTGGGAACGATTTTTTCCACAAGAATGCGGAAGAAAAAGAAACAAGACAATATGCATAACAAAATAAACTCCACTAGGAGTAATGTACCATAAAACAAAGAGGCATAAAAAGCCTAAAGTACTATAACCCAAGTAATAAAAATGGGAAAAACAACCCCAAGGTCCTTAAGGACACATCTCACCAAGACCAAAGATCAACAGCTGGATCCACCTCCAAGAGGTCTCTTCCCTTTGCTCGATCCTGGAAGAAGAAAGTCCACAAACACCCGAAGGCAAAAGTAGGGTGTGAGCCTTATCCCGGTAGGATACCAACAAAGATTCCATAACAGATTCCAAATATATATTATCCAAATAAAAGCTTTCAATTTTCAAATAAATAGGTTTGGCATTTCAAAATCATATTTTAACAAAGCATTCTATACATTTTCAAATGATGGAAAAATCAATTTAAGCAAAGGTTTTACAATGATGGAATATTTATAAAACAATGGCTTAAGAAAAAAATTTATATAAAACAGTTTATATAAATTCAGGAGGCATGTAAGGCAGTTCAAAATCATTGGCATACATTTATATCTCAAATATAAATCAACAAGTGAGCGACATGGTCATCTGCCTAAAGGTACGATAGTATTAACCAGCTATAGGATTCCGAACTCTCTATGTGAACTTAGAAAAATGT
This sequence comes from Viscum album, assembly GCA_963277665.1. Lineage (NCBI taxonomy): Eukaryota > Viridiplantae > Streptophyta > Magnoliopsida > Santalales > Viscaceae > Viscum > Viscum album. Next base: position 758,715,138 of record OY728119.1, on the reverse strand, counting down.
GTATACACACGTCCCTATGAAACTGGCCAAAGGAGACTCGTCCCCAACCCATCGGGGATGTGACCCGCTACAAGTATGTTTTAGAACGTTGTCGTAGCTTAGAGTGTATCCAAATAACTCACTAACTACCTAAGGCTTGCATGCACTCTTACATGATGGGCGAACTATTTTAAGAATTATTAAAATATGATCAATCCCATTCTTCCATTTCAAAATATCCAATTTCACTCCATTTAAAACCAAAACAGGTTTTATTCAAAACTTTCCTTTTTCACAAGATAAAACCAATGAGTTTCTATCAAATCATTTTAAGCCATTTTCACTAGTTTGAAATACATTCAAAACCAATTCCATCATTACAAAATTTATTTCCACAATTAAATTCAACAATTTAATTGAAATCATTTCCATAAAATCTACAATTTAAATTCAACAATTTAAATCGGCCATTTTCCATAAACAAACCCTATTCAATGGAATTGGGGTTTTCCAAATTTCCATGCCAAAACCATTTCAAATATCTCGAACCACTGGAATCAAATTTTTATAAATTTAATTGAAGGAAAACTTGAGTAATTGGATTTAAATAAACAATTGAAATAAACCAATCAAATAAAATGTTAATCAATTTGGAAAGTCGGGACGGAACCACCTATCTCGAAGGTTTTGACCAAATCCACAACGGTCGAGAACGCTCAAGAAAACCAGGTTTCTTCTTTAAGAACCCACCTTAGATCTCTTCTCCTAGAAAGATCATGACCAAATATCATCAAATTTGGTACCACACACTTAGATCTACCCATAACGGGTGTAGATCTAAGAAACCAAGAAAAGAGGAGAAGTATATCTAAGTAGATCTAAGAAACCGATCAAGAACGATAGAGAACGATGACATACCTTAAGAATCCAGATTTGATTCACCAAGAGGAGCCTTTGGATCGCCTCTGGAATGATGGGAGAACCTTCTCTGACCTTAGGAGAAGACAAATCCTAAGTTAGGACCGCTTAGGAGGAAAAACGAGGCACTTAGTGGAAAAACCGAGTGAGATCCACAATTTAAGGATCTCATTTAAGTGGTCGCACATTTAGTTCACACAGTTTGACAAACCGCGTGTTAGATTCTACCTCGTCTACCCTTCACGCATGGTTTTCCCACACGGTTAGACAAACCGTGCACTACTCGTGCGGAAGCTACTGCCTCCAAGACCAACTGCGCACGGTTTGGATAACCCATGAGCCACCCGTGCGACTCCCCCTTTTCCCCAATACAACTTTTAAAGTTCTCCCTACTCTCCCAAGTTACAAATCCAAAACAGAGGTACTTAGAAACATAAAAAGTACCTGACAATGTAACATGATGTTACAACCTCCCCACCATAAGATCTTTTTGTCCCCAGAAATCCTATGAAGAAACCTCCATGTCAAAAAGATGAGGCCACTACTCTCTCATGAGTGCCCCCCTTTCCCACATCTCATGAGAATCAGCACCATGCTGCCAAAGTACACAGACCAGAGATATCGTTCTACCACGAAGTAACTTGGTCTCAAAATCAACAACCCTGACTGGTCGTTCAGTAATAGATAAATCTAGTTCAATCTCAAGATCACTCTAGCTCACAACATGAGATGGATCCGAGAGATACTTTCGCAGCTGCGATACATGGAACACGTCATATATCGACGTCAGCTGTGGTGGTAGAACTAGATGGTAAGCAACTTTCCCCACAAGACCAACAACCTCAAAAGGTCCCAAAAAATGAGGATCAGTATTCCCTTTCCTCCCAAGCCGTCAATGACCCAACTGGGGTGAAACTTTCAAGAACACCTGGTCACCAACTGAGAACTCTAAAGGTTTACTGCGATGATCAATATAAGACTTGTACCAAATCTATGCTCTCAACATTCTCTGATGAATAAACTGGATCTTAACTGTCATCTCTTGGACCAAACTCGGTCATACCAAAGAAATTTCACCAATCTCTGACCAACATAAAGGAGATTTACAAGGATGGACATACAAAGCCTCAAAAGGAGCCATTTTGATCGCAGACTGATAACTGTTGTTATAATAAAACTCAACTAGCCCTAGATGATCATCCCAAGACCCACCAAAGTCGAGAACACATGCACGGAACATATCCCCAAGGATCAAAATAGCTCTCTCTATCTAGCCATTTGACTGTGGATGGTAGGACGTGCTCAAACGGACTTGAGATCCCAGTGCCTCCTGAAGGCCTCTCCAAAAGTGAGAAGTAAACCGAGGATCCCTATCAGAGACTATAGCATGTGGAACTTTTTCCAAACGAACAACTTCTTTCACATATATATTTTCCAACTCCTCAACTTTGGTTGTATATCTAATAGGTATAAAGTGAGCCGACTTGGTCAGTCTGTCGATCACAACCCATATCGCGTTCTTCTTCCTCTAGGTTTGAGGTAACCCAACCACAAAGTCCATAGAGATTTCATCCCACTTCCATGTAGGAACTGGAAGTGTTTGAAGCAAACTCGAAGGTTTTTGGTGCTCGGATTTCATCTTCTGGCATGTATAGCAACGAGATACAAACTCAGAAATGTATCGTCTCATACTTGGCCACCAGAACTGTCGCGGCATGTCATAGAACATCTTCGTGGTTCCTGGGTGTACAGCCCATTGAGAGTTATGGAAACCCCCCATCACATCCTTCCTTGCCGCTAACGGCACAAAGTAACTGTTTTGATAACATAGAACACCCTCTTTGGAGAACGACCACTGAGCGTCAGTCTCCCCATCATAAAGAGAGTCCCTAATTCTATGGAATTCATCATCCAGTTGTTGGTCCTGAATATTTAACTCGAGGAGAGAAGAATTCAACTGAAAACTAGCTAAAGAAACTTCATTCCCCTTCCACTGAACTTCAATATGAAACTGAGCAAAAAGAGCCATCAGACTCCACTCTTCTAAATATTCATTCACATCCTGTGATGGAAGTTTTCTACTTAATGCATCTGCAACTACATTCCCTTTCCCTGGGGTATAGGCAATGTCAAAGTCGAATGATTGCAGGTACTCCACCCAATGCCTTTGGCAGAGATTAAAATCTTTTTGAGAGAAAATATAACTCAAGCTCTTGTGGTCTGAATACACAGTAAACCTTTCTCCATAAAGGTAATGTCTCCAACACTTAAGTGCGTGCATTACAGTTGCAAGTTCAAGGTCATGGGTAAGATAGTTCTTCTCATGAGGCTTAAGCTGATGAGACCCATAGGCAACAACATGATTACCTTGCATAAAGACACATCCCAAACCGGAACCCGATGCATCACAAAAGACCATGTAACCTATCCCAGCCTCAGGAAGAGTTAACACCGGTGCAGTAGTCAAAAGTCACTTTAGCTCAACAAAAGAACTCTGACATTTATCATTCCAGGAAAACTTCACTCCCTTTTGAGTCAGAGTAGTTATTGGAGAAGCTAACTTTGAGAAGTCTTTAACAAACCGGCGATAATTTCCTGCTAATCCCAAGAATCTCTGAATCTCAAAAACATTTCGTGGTTGTTCCTAAGTCATAACAGCCCTCACCTTCTCAGGATCAACTGATATTCCTTGTTCTGACACCCCATGTCCCAATAATTTCACTTCCCGAATCCATAAATCGCACTTTGAAGGCTTGACATAAAGTCAGTGATTCCTTAGAAGTCTCAGAATTGTTCTCAGATGATGCACATGATCCACCTCAGACTTGGAATAGACAAGAATTTCATCCACAAAGACTACCACAAAAGTATCTAGATACTCACAGAAAACCTTTTTCATCAAAGCCATGAAAACTGCAAGAGCATTTGTTAGGCCGAAGGGCATAACAAGGTACTAATAATGGCCATACCTAATCTGAAAAGCAGTATTATTAATGTCATATTCTTTTATCCTCAACTGATGGTAAACAGATCAAAGATCAACTTTTGAAAACCACTTCACCCCTTTCAATTGATCAAACAAATCATCAATTCGTGGTAACAGATATTTTTTATTTATTGTAACTCGATTGAGATTTCGATAATCAACACATAAGTGAAGAGAACCATCAGCCTTCTTAGCGAAGAGATCAGGTGATGCCCAAGGTGACACACTCGGGCGTATAAAAACTTTCTTAAGAAGATCGTCTAAATGAGACTTCAGTTCTTTTAGTTCATCTGGAGCTATTTGGTAAGAGGTAATAGAAACTGGTTGAGTACCAGTAATTAAGTCAATATAGAAATCAACCTCCCTTACTGGTGGAAAACCAGAGAAGTCAGAAGGAAACACATCGGGAAACTCAGTGGAGACTGGAGGAAGATCACCACACATTGAATATCTCTAGATCAAAAGAAAACATTGATATAACATTCCTCAACTCTGAGTAAGAGGGTCTGGCTCTGCTTGACCTTGGGTCCCATTCTCCTTGAAAAACAAGAGGCACACCACTGAGTGTAGTAAGGTATACCCATCGAAGATAACAATTGATCTAGGCTTTATTGGCAATGAGACAATCCATCCAAAAAATGACATCAAAAGATTTCATGTCGAGAACCAAGAAACTCCAAGCATGATCAACATCTGATAGAGAGAAGACACAAGCAGGACTACAGAGACCCTTCTCTCTCATTATACCAAGGGGTGTAGTAATATACATCACACAAGATAAAATTTCCATAGGTAGATTAAGCAGATTAACAAGATGGGTTGAAATAAAAGAGTGAGATGCACCAGTATCAAAAAGAGTTGTCACTAAAGATAAAGCTATAGTAATGGTATATCTCACAGTTGCAGGACCTATATCAGCTACCTTTGGAGACTCTTATACTATGTGAAGAAGCTTCATTCCAGATGCCTATGGCTAGAACCCTTTTGTATGTGAAGAATTTGATTTCCCTGCAGTTTCTGGAGGTGCTGATGATCCTGTTCCACCACGTGGAGTAGAGAAGTGATGGAAGAATCTCTGTAAGTGCCCTAAATGTCCGCAGGAGCTACAAATCGTGGGTGCCTCAGTGCAAACCCTCTTAGAATGACCTGGCTTCCCACACTGATAACAAGTCAAAGAATCCCCTCTTGCTACTACCGAAGGTCTGGAATGACTCTACTGTCGAGAACCGCCATGAGAAAAGTCACGCTTTCGTTTTCCTTTAAAGGAACCCACACTTCCACTAGGAGGGAAAAGAACCTCCTTCAACCCTGAATTTCCTGCCAAGTCCATCTCAACCATCATCGCCCTATCCAACACATCAGCATAAGTGGGTAGCTTTAGTAAGAAAACCTGAGAATGGATATCTGATCAAAGTACCAACTCGAATCGTCGAGCCTTCATCCCCTCATTAGATACAATCTCAAGATTAAATTGTACCATCTCAAAAAATTGATTTGAGTACTCAGTCTATAAGGCCCCGGCCTTAAACCTTACTTAATATTGAATTAAATGAATAATTCACATCGAGGATCTTTTCAGGTTTAGAGTTTTAGAGAATTAGAACATAACTATTACATCTCAAAAGATTACAAAGTAGTCACTTCTACTAAGTTTCCATAATAAAAAAAACTCTTAAAAAGAAACGTGTCTAGTTCCCTGTTTTATATAGGATGACATTCCCTTGATCCCATCCTTGACCTTATTCCACATTAAGTCCTGTGAAAACATTTCAAAAAAAAACTTGGGGTGAGCATAAAAAGCTCAGTAAGGGATACAGAAAGAATGAAAACTGTTAGTTTTTCAAACATCAAATAAACCATATATACTCTATCAAAGTAATACCTTCACCTTCATGAAGTAGTAAAAACTCTTCACTGAATAAAGTATCATTACTTACCTTTTTGTGACCAAAGTATTACCATAAAATCCATAAAAAGAACACATAACATATATAAAGGTAACTTGGGACATAAACATACTTAAGTGGAATAACCATACAGTCGACTTCCACACATATCACTTAATGGAATAGCCATACGGCCAATTTCCATACATACTTAATGGAATAGCCATACGGCCGACTTCCATACCCAATGCATTGGAGGTTATAACGTAACCACCCATCCTGGTATTCACGGCACCACCCGTCATATGGTTTATAACGTAACCACCCATTAAAATGTCCAAGTACCAGTATAAAATCATAAAACATAAAACCAATATAAAGGAATGATAACACTTCCACATTTCAATCACAATATATCATAAATATATTGACATAATAGAATCCTTTTTCAAAACCATTTTCAATACCAAAATACATAAAAGAGTATATGGTATTTATTTTATTCTAAAAACATTACGGCTTGTTGAGAAAGCCAAAGACCAAAAAATACTCGCGGCGGCGGAAAAGGTCGTTGTCACCGCGTACGTTAAAAAAAACATTCCTTTTTGTCGTTTAGTAAAACGCTTCTTAGAAAAATATTCCCTTTGTATAAAAGTAAAAGTCAAAGGGGTTTATACACCGTATAAAAGAAAGTTGTGTATAAAACGAAATATGCCTCAATGAAAGGAGATTGAGACGAAGTCCCTTACCTCGGGTCCGACTTGACTCGATCGTTCTTTTTAACGTCCTGAATAATAAACTTGAGTTAATTTATACTTGATTAAGAACCTTTTTAAAGTTCATTATTCCTTTTATATCACTTATTTCCATGTTATAAACATTATGTAACCATTTGAGTTAATAATGTTTGTTTTTTCAATATTTGGTTCTTAAGTCGAAAGTGGACTTCTTACAATTACATGTTGTTCGTGTGGTCAAAGGTTCTTTATATCCAGAATGAAATTCCCGATTTGGATATAATATGTATCATATATATCCAGCATATACATGTATTTATAATATTACATAATCATTTAGAGTTAATAAATGAAATGCACCGTTCATGGAGACGGTAAGCCGTACGTATGCATGAACGCTACTTTCATTTCTTTGTCATATTAATGGAATTAAAATTAAATGAGAGGTATGTATATTTTAATTCCAGAATTATATTCATCATTTATATATATCATTAATTATATATATCAATTATATACATGTACTTTTAATAGTACATTACATTTGGGGATAAGAAATGAAATGCACCGTTCATGGAGACGGTAAGCCGTACGTACGCATGAACGCTACTTTCATTTCTATCTCATACTTTAATGGAAATAAATAATAATGATATAGAGGTATATTATAATTCCAGTATAACATCATATATAATAACTTTAAATCCATCCTTTACACATCCCACATATGGCATTAACGAATCACATCACTTTGAGGGGGCGGTAGTCCGCACTTCCTTAAATGAAGATATCGTGTTTACCCATAATAGAAACCATAAAGGTATGCCCAAAATGAAAAATACAGTATCTTAAAGAAAAAAAATAAACATATTATATATCATATATAAAAATAGTGACATCATAATGGCCACCTTTGAAGGTGTTAAATGAGTATTGAACAATCATCGTTTCGGGAGGCAGAATTTCGCCATCCACGGAAACCGTATATTCTTTAACCATTTGATGTAGTTGTGTGAGAGTGTAGCTCGAATAAATCTAATAAAAACATCCTAGTATATTTAAGATACTGGTTTTGTTACAAAAGAAGTAAATAAAAAGAGTTTAGAGGGTTGGAGAAGCAAAATAAAACAAATGAACAAGAGAGAATGAATTACCTTTAAAAGTGTAACTCCTTTTGATTTGAGCCTAAAGGCTTCCTTTGAAAGGATTCTGCCCAAAGAGAATCCTCTAGAATGAGGAGAGGGATGTGGAGAGAGTAAATGTGCAGGGTTTGGCCGAGCTAAAGGCTTGAGGAGTGTGTGAAATGAGGTAGAGGTGGGGGCCTTTTATAAGAGGAGAGGAGGGGCACTTTTGGAAAGTAAAGAAATATTACTTTATTTGAAAATGTGTTTCGGTTTTATAAGGTCCCCCATTGATATAATTCGTGGATAAGGTGATAAGGGTTCTAAATCAACTCATCCAATTGGTTTTGGACATGTGTAGTTCATAGATTTTACATTATCTTTCCATTTTATTTAAATCGTCAAATAATGATGTCATCACTGCATCATTATTATGTCATAAATAATTTAATTTATTTAATGTCTAAAAATTATAAAAAAAATACTATGATGTAGGAAATAGTTTTAGCTTTCTAATGACTATTTATAATCAAAAATCTGATCTTTATAACCCCATGTAAAAATTGTTTTTGTAAAACATATTATGTTTGTGTCATAAAAGGTTATTTATGTCATTTCCCAACCAAAGTGTCTCCATGGGGTCACCAAGTTGACCCATGGCTTGTCTTGGTCGGCCATGACACAACCAATGAGGTTGGGACATGTTTCTAGGTCATTTCATATTATTAAATCATTATTTATACCTTAAACTACACTAATTACCACTAATCGCGATTAAGAACTTAATAAGTTACTATTCACCAAAAAAATTATTATAATCTCATTGAACCACATTTTACTTCTTAATGACAACCATGTATGTCGGATTTTTGAAATTCAAAACACAATGAAGGAAAAATTTCATTTAAACGGAAAATCAGTCTTTATAAGTACCACTTAGTGGTTTCACTATTCATCAAAAATTGAAGTTTTTCAGAAAATTACTAAAAATTCACCCTAAGCAATATTTGATATTACGAATTCAAAAATGAAGTCTATTTTAAAAAATTCAAAACATATAAGTCACGTTAATTAATTTAATAATTAATTCCCGCTGTTAGAGTAAATAGCGTGTTTTTATGAAACAATAAGTATCAAAAGATTGACACTAGTTTAAGTCTGATTTCAAAGTGAAATTAATTCCAACGACCACTATTGGATTTAATGGTAGAAATATTTTCTAATTTCACTTTAAAACCAATTCAAAAGATAATCTAATCATATAAATAAATTAGATTAAAAAGAGGTTTTGAATTAAAATACAACATTTTACACTATTCATTAAAAAAATGAACTTTATCAGAAAGGTACCAAAAATTTACACAAAGTAAATTTTGATGTCCCGATTCTAAAGAAGAGTTATATTTGGTCCAATAGAATTTATAAGATCGATCAAAACTATATTTAATGACGGTTCGCCGTCAAAAGGTGATAAGTGAACCCTTAGTGAAAATTAGGGTATAAATGCCTAAAATTGAACTCTTTTCGTATTTTAAGCCTTTATCTTTTATTGGGTAAATGTAAAAACATTTAAAAACATATATAATCATATTTTAGTTATCTCTATCCATTCCCGCCAGTACAACGGCTACATGTTAACTACCATTTAAAATAATGTTATTATATTACTAGTGTGTGACGTAAGATTTCAAAGAAACTCATCATTGCGTACCGAGTACGCTATCGAACGTAGAAACCCCTTTTAATTAAAATTAATATTTAATTCGTAAATATTAATAAATATGAAAATTCTTTATTCTTTATTTACCTGGGATGTTACATCCTTCCCCCCTTTTGGGAATTGCGTCCTCGCAATTTTATTCACTTATCAAAATAAGTGGGGGTATTTATCCCTCATAGCATTTTCAGATTCCCACGTTGCCTCTTCAATCACATGGTTTTTCCACAAAACCTTTACCTGATGAATCACCTTATTCCGTAACACCTGCTCCCTGTGGTCAAGAATCTGGACCGGTTGTTCCTCATAAGATAGGTTCTCTTCCAGCTGAACTACCTCTGGACTCAAAACATGAGATGGATCTGGCATATACTTTCTCAACATTGAAACATGAAAAACATTATGTACCTGAGATAAACTCGGAGGTAAAGCCACCCGGTATGCAACTGATCCAACTCTCTCCAGAATTTCATATGGTCCAATAAACCTTGGACTCAACTTTCATTTCTTACCAAATCTCATCACACTTTTCCAAGGAGAAACCTTGAGAAAAACATGATCACCTACCTCGAAAGATAGATCCTTCCTCCGGTTATCCGCATAACTCTTCTGCCTGCTCTGAGCTGTTCTCATGTGCTTCTGAATCAACTGAACTTTTTCTGTCATCTCTTCTACCAATTCTGGTCCCATCAGCTTCCTTTCACCCACTTCATCCCAAAATGCTGGAGTTCGACACCGCTTCTCATATAATGCCTCAAATGGTTCCATCTGTATACTGGAATGAAAACTGTTATTATAAGAAAACTCAACCAAAGAAAGATGTTGGTCCCAACTTCCCTGATAATCCATAGAACAAGCTCGTAGCATATCCTCCAATGTCTGGATTGTTCGTTCTGACTGCCCATCTGATTGAGGATGAAAAGCTGTACTAAAATTTAATTCAGTACCCAACGACTTCTGAAGGCCTTTCCAAAATTTAGAAGTAAACCTGAGATCACGATCCGATACAATGGAGAGAGGAACTCCATGTAACCTGACTATCTCTTTAATATACAAACGGGAAAGTTGATCTAGGGAAAAAGTATCTCGTATAGCAAGGAAATGAGCAGATTTAGTCAAGCGATCAATAATAATCCAGATTGCATTATTACCTCGAGATGTCCTCGGTAATCCCACAACAAGGTCCATGGATATGTTTTCCCATTTCCACTCTGGCACTGGTAAAGGCATAAGCATCCCTTTCGGTAACTGCCGCTCTGCTTTAACCTGTTGTCATGTCAAACACTTCACAGTAAAATCAGCAATGTCTCTTTTCATTCCATCCCACCAGTAATACTCTCGCAGATCTCTGTACATCTTAGTACTGCCAGGATGAACTGAAAACGGGGAACTATGAGCCTCACATAACAACTCATTCTTCAACTATGAATCACAAGGCACACATAACCTCTTCCCAAACCTCAAAACAAAAACACAAACTTATCCAAGAACTCATGGAAAATTTTATTCATAAGGTCCATGAATACAGCAGGTGCATTGGTTAACCCAAAAGGCATATATATAAATTCATAATGGCCATATCTAGTACGGAACGCAGTCTTCGGAACGTCTTCTTATTTTACTTTCAACTGATGGTACCCCGACCTCAAGTCAATCTTCAAAAAATACTGAGCTTCTTGGAGATGATACCACTTCATTTGATGGCCCAACATCTGCTGAAGTTGTTGCAAAGGATTTCACCACCCCTTTCTTCTTGTAGTCTGGCTGCATTCCCCCAGTTGAGTTCTTTGTTGGAAACTCGTTTGCATAATGACCCATTTCATTACACTTAAAACATCTTACCGTTGGCTTTTCATTTCCTGCTTGATCATCTTCCTTACAGTTACGAGCAATATGACCAGACTTACCACACCGAAAGCACTTACCATACTTGGATAAACATTCTCCAGGATGCATTTTACCACACTTCTCACAGGATGGATATTTGGTTTTCTTACCTCCTTGCTTCTTTGATGAATTCTTCCCCTTTGCCTACCAACTAGACCTCTTATTCTGTTGTTTGTCATAGAACACCTGATCATCGACAAACTCCATTTCCACCTTCTCTGCACATCGAACAAGTTTTTCATAACTTTTGAACTCACGAGAAGCTAAAGCCCTTCGATACTTTGGCTTTAACCCTGAGTAAAAACGATTTATTTTACTATCAAGATCTCGTATGAAGTTTGGAGCATACCTTGCCAATCGAGTGAACTTTTCTTTATAAGCAGCCACTGAATCATCCTCCTGCCTCAATTCTAGGAACTGTTTTTCCATCCTAAGACGAACCACCTTAGGAAAATATTTCTCAAGAAACATACCTTTGAATTCGTCCTAGTGAGGATCCTCAATCTCATCACTATCCCTTATATTTTTCACCATCGACCACCACTGATCCGCTTCACCTTCAAAACGGTAAACAGCAAGACTAACCTTTTGATGTTCTGAACACCCCATGACATCAAAAATCTTCTCCAGTGCTTTAATCCACCCTTCAGCTTGCACAGGGTCAGATGATCCTCTGAATGATGGGGGGTGTTGCCTCATGAAATGTTCAACCACTGACATGTTCCTATGCGGTTTATATGGCTGATCTCGTGCATGGATACCACCACCATTTATAGCCTGAGTCAAATGTGCCATCACTGCAACAAACTGTTCAGTTCCGATTCCGACCATCTCAGGTTGCGGATTTGGAAGGTTATCTTCCTCCTGATGTCGTCCCAACATAGCTGCTTTGTTTCCTCTACGGAAAACCATTCTGAACACAGAAATATCTTAGGCGAAGCAACATGGTAATTCGTAAATTCTATATCATTTCAATCATATTATAATTTAACACTTTCCTAACTCCTAAAGTTGTCTAAACCGACCTCTGATACCAACTATAAGGCCCCGTCCTTAAACCTTACTTAATATTGAATTAAATGAATAATTCATGTCGAGGATCTTTTCAGGTTTAGAGTTTTAGAGAATTAGAACATAACTATTACATCTCAAAAGATTACAAAGTAGTCACTTATACTAAGTTTCCATAATAAAAAAACTCTTAAAAAGAAACGTGTCTAGTTCCATGTTTTATATAGGATGACATTCTCTTGATCCCATCCTTGACCTTATTCCACATTAAGTCCTGTGAAAACATTTCAAAAAAAAACTTGGGGTGAGCATAAAAAGCTCAGTAAGGGATACAGAAAGAATGAAAACTGTTAGTTTTTCAAACATCAAATAAACCATATATACTCTATCAAAGTAATACCTTCACCTTCATGAAGTAGTAAAAACTCTTCACTGAATAAAGTATCATTACTTACCTTTTTGTAACCAAAGTATTACCATAAAATCCATAAAAAGAACACATAACATATATAAAGGTAACTTGGGACATAAACATACTTAAGTGGAATAACCATACGGTCGACTTCCACACATATCACTTAATGGAATAGCCATACGGCCAATTTCCATACATACATAATGGAATAGCCATACGGCCGACTTCCATACCCAATGCATTGGAGGTTATAACGTAACCACCCGTCCTGGTATTCACGGCACCACCCATCATATGGTTTATAACGTAACCACCCCTTAAAATGTCCAAGTACCAGTATAAAATCATAAAACATAAAACCAATATAAAGGAATGATAACATTTCCACATTTCAATCACAATATATCATAAATATATTGACATAATAGAATCCTTTTTCAAAACCATTTTCAATACCAAAATACATAAAAGAGTATATGGTATTTATTTTATTCTAAAAACATTACGGCTTGTTGAGAAAGCCAAAGACCAAATAATACTCGCGGCGGCGGAAAAGGTCGTTGTCACCGCGTACGTCAAAAAAAACATTCCTTTTTGTCATTTAGTAAAACGCTTCTTAGAAAAAGATTCCCTTTGTATAAAAGTAAAAGTCAAAGGGGTTTATACACCGTATAAAAGAAAGTTGTGTATAAAACGAAATATGCCTCAATGAAAAGAGATTGAGACGAAGTCCCTTACCTCGGGTCCGACTTGACTCGATCGTTCTTTAACGTCCTGAATAATAAACTTGAGTTAATTTATACTTGATTAAGAACCTTTTTAAAGTTCATTATTCCTTTTATATCACTTATTTCCATGTTATAAACATTATGTAACCATTTAAGTTAATAATGTTTGTTTTGTCAATATTTGGTTCTTAAGTCGAAAGTGGAATTCTTACAATTACATGTTGTTTGTGTGGTCAAAGGTTCTTTATATCCAGAATGAAATTCCCGATTTGGATATAATATGTATCATATATATCCAGAATATAAATGTATTTATAATATTACATAATCATTTAGAGGTAAGAAATGAAATGCACCGTTCATGGAGACGGTAAGCCGTACGTACGCATGAACGCTACTTTCATTTCTTTGTCATATTAATGGAATTAAAACTAAATGAGAGGTATGTATATTTTAATTAAAGAATTATATTCATCATTTAGATATATCACTAATTATATATATCCATTATATACATGTACTTTTAATAGTACATTACATTTGGGGATAATAAATGAAATGCACCGTTCATGGAGACGGTAAACCGTACGTACGCATGAACGCTACTTTCATTTCTATCTAATAATTTAATGGAAAGAAATAATAATGATATAGATGTATATTATAATTCCATTATAACATCATATATAATAACTTTAAATCCATCCTTTACACATCCCACATATGGCATTAACGAATCACATCACTTTGAGGGGGCGGTAGTCCGCACTTCCTTAAATGAAGATATCGTGTTTACCCATAATGGAAACCATAAAGGTATACCCAAAATGAAAAATATAGAAGCTTAAATAAAAAAAAATAAACATATTATATATCATATATAAAAATAGTGACATCATAATGGCCACCTTTGAAGGTGTTAAATGAGTATTGAACAATCATCGTTTCGGGAGGCAGAATTTCGCCATCCACGGAAACCGTATGTTCTTTAACCATTTGATGTAGTTGTGTGAGAGTGTAGCTCGAATAAATCTTATAACAACATCCTAGTATATTGAAGATACTGGTGTTGTTACAAAAGAAGTAAATAAAAAGAGTTTAGAGGGTTGGAGATGCAAAATAAAACAAATGAACAAGAGAGAATGAATTACCTTTAAAAGTGTAACTCCTTTTGATTTGAGCCTAAAGGATTCCTTTGAAAGGATTATGCCCAAAGGGAATCCTCTAGGATGAGGAGAGGGATGTGGAGAGATTAAATGGGCAGGGTTTGGCCGAGCTAAAGGCTTGAGGAGTGTGTGAAATGAGGTAGAGGTGGGGGCCTTTTATAAGAGGAGAGGGGGGGCACTTTTGGAAAGTAAAGAAATATTACTTTATTTGAAAATGTGTTTCGGTTTTAGAAGGTCCCCCATTGATATAATTCGTGGATAAGGTGATAAGGGTTCGAAATCCACTCATCCAATTGGTTTTGGACATGTGTAGTTCATAGATTTTACATTATCTTTCCATTTTATTTAAATCGTCAAATAATGATGTCATCGCTTCATCATTATTATGTCATAAATAATTTAATTTATTTAATGTATAAAAATTATAAAACAAATACTATGATGTAGGAAATCTTTTTAGCTTTCCAATTACTATTTATAATCAAAAATCTGATCTTTATAACCCCATGTAAAAATTGTTTTCGTAAAACATATTATGTTTGTGTCATAAAACGTTATTTATGTCATTTCCCAACCAAAGTGTCTCCATGGGGTCCCCAAGTTGACCCATGGCTTGTCTTGGTCGGCCATGACACAACCAATGAGGTTGGGACATGTGTCTAGGTCATTTAATATTATTAAATCATTATTTATACCTTAAACTACACTAATTACCACTAATCGCACACTAGTGAAATATATCATTTTTATGTCTTGGTGAATACCCCTAGAATTTACATACATAAAACCCCCATCCTCTTTCCATGGTTTATAAATGACATAATGATCTTGTTTTTAAGCACTTTTTAAAACGTCACGATTTTGATATGAAACCCATTTCTTTTATTATCTTTGGGTTATTTATGAAATGTTTGATTATGATCTATATGAATAACATGAAAATAAAATACATATTAAGGGTGCACCCTGATAGTGATATAATTCATTGGGTAAATAAATTAATCTCTAGAGATCACAAGTTTCACGATACCTTGGTGACCAACCGTGGTAATTTTTATGACACCTTGGGGTTCGACCTTGGTGATATGCTTATGAATGTCTAAATTAAATGTTGTAACCACATTTTCAAGTAATGTATCAAGTTATTAATATTATTATCTACCTCTTTATCATGCCTTTATGATATTCCCCATGTTCTTATTGATATCACTCAAGTTCACATGTAAACTATTTCACTTGTTTTTCTTATTGGACCTTCTGCTCACCCTTTCCTTTGATGTATGTCCTCAGGTTATGAGATGCAGTAATTGTACTTAGAAAGAAATTTTCAAGAAGAATTTAAGGAGGATTAAAACAATGTTATATGTTTTTATGTATTATGTACCTTTTTTCCAAGACACTAAACTTTAAAGATCCTCTGTTTGTAATGTAATGAAAAGTTATGTAATAAGAAGACGAGATGCCATAATTTTGGCTTAGGACTATAAATAGTGTGTATTCTTGTGACTAAGAATTGTAACTATTTCATGTGAGTTCAAACCAATGGTGCTTACATCATCCAAACATCATCAATGACTCAATAATTCAGGTATTTAGCTTATACCGTTAATTTCTTTATTTCACTATTCACAAAAAATTCAACTATTTTAGAAAAGACCCAAAAATTCACCCTAAAATTTTTCGATGTGTAGAATTAAAAAATGAACTCCATTTTATGAAAATAATTTTCCAAATATGAGAAATTTAATTTTTAATTAAAATCACCATTTATTCGAAAAATACCAATTTTAAAATTATAACTGATTTTATAACACTTTGAAAAATTAATTAAGGTCTCATAAAATTATCTTATAATCATAAGAAAAAAAATATTAATTAATAAATATAATTTATAAAAATGGATTTTCTTTTAAATCATTATATTAATTATATAATTGAAAATAAACATTTCTGTTTCACAAAAATACCAAAACTTAATCTATCATTTTTAAAACATTTATTTTCTTATATCATGATATAATTATATCATATTTTAATTTATAAGATACCTAAATTTGATTTATACTTTCATGGGTGAGATTACTATTCTATTGAGCGGTTTACTATTCATAATGGTCATATTACTATTCCAAATTTCAAGTTATTATTCCATTAGTATAGGTTCCTTAATTTATGAAAAAGACTCTTATTTTATTCACTCTTCATTTATCAAGTTATTTTGCGTTCTTTATGTGATTTTATGTGATTTATACTACATGACATAATTGTAAGAAAGGAAACTTCATTGATAGAATTTTAGGTCGTTACATATCATCGCTTGAGGGATTTTTCTCAAAGAGGTGAAGTTGTAGTGAGCAGTATTTCCACAAAAGACAACATGGCAGACCCCTTGAAAAATCCTTGACTTAGTTGAAACATGACTATCATGTGAAGCCTAGCGGGCTGAAGGTCATAGGCAGTTGGCTCTAGTCCAAGTGGGAGTTTGTTGGAGTTGGTGTCATAAGAACAACTATTTGTACTTTCTTCTTCAAAAGTAAATCCCCGGGTGTGTTCTTTTCAAACCCTCCACACCAGTAAAACCCCCTCCCCATGAAGGGATCACTCTGGAGAGAGCCGTAGCCGGGAAGGAGTGGTTTTCAACCTATATGGCAGAGCGTCCTGAAGGGTGATGACCCAATCAAATACGAATCTAATGTAATAATGTCTTAGAGTATACATCACATTAATAAGGTCATAACATATCCCCACTATGATGAGAACCTTGGTGTGCTATGATGATATTCTCAAATAATGTTATGTGGTTGTATAACGTACTATGATGGCACACATAATACATAGACTATTAGGTGTGAGTACTCATAAGCAGATGAGACTTATTCTCATAAAGCTCGCACTTGGTAATCTACATGATGAAAGATTATGAGAATAGACTCACCAGTAGGAATTCTTCATGTTTTGGTGTCATCAGATATTCCTATCAACGAGCGTGTGTGATGGTCCTTAGACTTTAAGATTATTATTAATTCATATTACAACTCGCGTACTTAGATGTATTTTATAAACCATAACGATAATAGTTCATGGCGAAGTTGGATATGTTGGGTGCGTCTTGAGTGACATGTCATTAATGAATAAGTCAAAGAAGTATTTGTCTCTTCTATATTTATGGAAGCTGATATCTCGGCCCTTTGATTGGAATAGAATTGTCGCATTAAATTCCTTGTTCATGGTATAATGATGTGTTTATTTCAGATAGTCAAAGAAAGACATATCAAACATATAGGTTGGTAGCATGAATGTGAAACCTTCTTGATGAGATATTGTGAAAAAGGGATTATATTACACAATGATCATTCATATGTGGTTGTTGACGTTGTGTTATTAAGTTCTTTCTCTTAGGTGTCTTGACCCATTTCTAAACAGTAATCTTGGACTTTAGGCAAGCTCGCCTAATGTCAATGAGAAAGAATCCTAGAGGGTCACACACTAAGTGTTTCCATTGATCTTGATTAAATTATATTTGAGTTTAATAAATGGAATAAATATTATTCTCAAGTCTGATGAATAATTTTATTTAGGTTATATTGATCACATAAATTAAATAAATATTTATTTTTCAGCTTGTGAATAAAATATTTATTTTATTTATTGAACATTTTAATAAATATTCATTCTCTAGATTGTGAATAAAATATTTATTCGGTTGTTAAATAAATTCTAGAGGAGTTTTAACGGACCAAGACTGGGTCTGGTGACAAATATTAATTAACAATACCGTTACATAATATTTTTTATTGTGCAAGTTGGCGTGCATCACAAAATAATAATAATATAATTATTATTATGTGGCATGGGGATTATTAAATGTAATAAATGTTATTTAATGGTTGGTATGCAATTAAATAACATTTTAACTTAAATCTTAACTCTATAAATAGACGATTATGTCTATTGTGTAGAGAATCCAAAAAAATTGAGAATAGAGACATGTTGCGCATAACGAATTATCTCTCAACTCCTCCTATCGCCCTTTCAAGAATGAGAAGTGCAAGGGATATTTCTTCAAGACCAAAGAACGAGCAATAAAAAACAAACAATGCAAGACATTCAACTCACCACATTAGCACCTGGAGATCGAGTGGTGTTTCTCAGAGATCATAGGAGTATATGTGGATCACTGCTAAAGGGACTCTATCTATAGATCCTCATAGCATAATGAAGGTTATCTGAAAGGGTCTTTTTGGACGATCAGTATTCACTAATGAATAAAGTTCATAAGCCCAAGTATTTATTTCTTCAAATATTAAATAAATTAATTATAAATTTGACGTGCAAGATCCTCACTTTGGTTTCAAGTAATGATTATTAACATAAATTTTAATATATTTCCCACCTCTGTGTGCTTCTGCTGTTCCCGGAAATGACATATGTAGTATGTGGTCATGTAACGACCTGAACTTTTGAATAATATTTGTTTCCTGATTTTATTTTGTACTCAAAAAAAACTATATATTTTTATTAATGAAGTGAGTATAATTAAAATGAGACAGTTGGGTTTGGACTATTATATGATCGTTGGTCAATATGACCATTGGAAACTATACTCTTAACATTAATATTGGTGATTATAAATGAAAATGATAATGGTTATTATTGTAGAAAGAAGATTAGATGGCCTCATTTAGTAGACTCAGGCCATATTAAGCTCATTTTTTCGGAGCTTGGGAAAGAGGTGGCGTCGCTGGGCTTAACTCTGGAGCGAGCCTAATCCAAACTTCAACACGTTAAGCTTGAATGGAATCGCTTACGGGAGAAGTTCAAGTTGATAGAAATCAAAACTCAGGTAAATTTGTCTGAGCCACCCCAAGATTCTATCACCATTTCACACCTTACTCTTAGGTCTTATGCAAGTGTTATAAGGGGTTATGTAACGAGGCCTTAGTTACTTTGTGTAATCCCTTGGTATAAATAAAATTGTTATTTCATTATTCATGTTTTAGGAATGCTTTTCTTAATAAAGTATATGTTTAATTAAGAAAAAATTTCTAAATAGATTTTATAATTAAAAATTTCACTTTTTAGAGATTTTTCATATAGAGAATTATTATGGTAAAATAAACATCATTTTTTATTTTCAAATGTCAAAAATTAACCTAGGCTGAATTTTTAGAAGTTTTCTAAGAAGTTTAAATTTGATGAATAGTATTTTATGAATAGTGTTTTTTGATGAATAGTATTTGATAAATGGTGTTTTTTATGAATAGTAAAAAATATTTTATTATTAAATAACTTTTTCTGTGAAATTATTTTCAAAAATCTGGCATACATAGTTGTAATCAAGGTGAAAAATGTGGTTCAATAAGTTCAAAATAATTTTTTGGTGAATAGTAACTTTACCCTTTGGAATAGTAATTTTACCCTTATGAATGGTAATTTTACCAATGGAATAGTAACATCACCTAAGGAGGTATAAATATGTTTTAGTCATCTTAAGTGGTAATGTGATATAATTATAGTATAAGTAAATAAACGTTTTAAAAATTATTAGTCAAGTATTGGTATTTTATTTATTTAATTTAATTTAAAATGAAATTAAATTTTCTAAAATAGATTTCACTTTGGGATTCTATACATCGAAAAATAATTAGGGTGAATTTTTGGGATTTTTCTGAAACAGTTGAATTTGTAGTGAATAGTAAAAATACAGTTTTTAGTTTTTGGTAAGTTTAATGACATCATTAATGATGTAATAATGTTGTAATAATTTTGGTAGACTCTTGAGGAATAAAATATGTTATGAGGTGTCCCAAGTGGCCAATACCATTGGAAAATACCATGGGAAAGCCCATGGTTTTACAAATACCACTAATGTGGTGTCCCTTGAAAATTAATAAAATATTCCTTCACTTTTTCTATAAATACCAACTCATTCCTTCATTCATTTAATTCAAAATTCCTCCTCAATGAAGATCTTGTATTTTTACCTCCCAATTAGTCCACATAAGGTTCCCCCAAGCTCCCCAAGGTCCCAACCATCGAGTTTTTGAAGTTACTCTTCAAGGTAAGGGAACCTTTCACCCTCCTCTTTTAGTCAAGACTTCTTTTATGTTATGTCTTTTAAATTTCCATTTTATTATGTGGGGGTATGTTATTTTGTATCCTTATTGATATCCATTTTATTTTCAAATTATGATAAGTCTTTCCTCTCTCATCAACTGATTTTCTGAATTTTTAAGCGACGTCGTTATGTAGTCGAATTTTTGTAAGGGAATTCAGAACTTATTTTTTTCTTTCAAATTCTCTTTTATGTGGTATGTCTTTAAAGTTTCCATACCATGTTCTTATTTCCATTTTATTATTTACCTCTATTTTAAAATGATTCATTTATGTATGTTATACCCTTGTCCCCTCTCTTTTTAATGTTTTCTAAAACCATGTTGCATAGTCGTTATGCTGCAGAATTTCCATCTCAAAATCTCTCTCTTTTTCTCAAGAAATTCTCTTAATTTATTTATGTGAATACCCAAACCTATTTCATTTCTAGGTTTAAGAACCCGGTTCTTAGTTTTGAGGTATGGGCTTCTTCTTTTCCCTTTTCCTTAAGTGTTTTTGAGAAAATATGGAAAATGGGAAAAAATACTAATTTTTGGAACTACACGTCATGTACTTTTTCCACACATCGTGTACTTTTGGCCGTGTGGGGATGAGTACACGGGGCGTGTAGCCATGTCGGCAACGAAGGGTGTAGGAACTAACTACATGTCGTGTAGTGGTCCCTTACACTCCATGTAGTCAGTCGGCATGCCAAAACAGTAAGGCGGTGGAGCAGCCGCCAGCTGGGCGGTAGTACACGCCATGTACTCAGGAGTACATGCCGTGTAAACATGTTGACGGATGAACAGTGTGGCGGTGCCGCCAGATGAACAGTTAAATGAAGGGAGTACATGCCGTGTACTTGGAAGTACACGCCATGTACTTTGTTTTTCTCACTTAAAACAGGCAGTATCTAACCCTGTTCATAGGATTGGGTTAGATCCGGAGGAAGGAGCTCGGGAGGAAGGCCGGATCTTCGTGGATCAACCGATCGAGCGTCGGGAATCCAATCTCACTTCCGTCGATCACGTTGGAACCGCGCGGGTAAGCCCTCTCTTCTCCTAGCGTTTTGATGACCAATTATTTCCCTAACGGGAGTTATTTGAGGTTGAATGAAATTTTTCTTACCTCAGATCTATGTCGTTATTGGGTGTTTCTGGTATCGACGATTTTGTATAGCGCTCGTTGGCGTAAGGTAGGTGGCTTGGTGTTAATTTTTCCAATTGTCGTGTGTTTTGTGCATTTTTGTTCCACGAACCCATGTTGGGGTGTTGTGTGGCAGAGGCCATTGCTATAATAAACACCTAGAATTGAGTGGGTGATTATTTGTGATATTAAAATACTGGTTGGGATCATTGCTTGGATCTGGAACCACCCTGGGGGTGTGTTCCACTATTTAGCCGTTTGGCCAGGATACCCGAGGGTATGCCTTTAAAGTAGTAAATGTATAATTTCCTTGAGAGGAATTTCTTGTTTACTGCTTATTTACTTGTTGGGAATGGCCTGGTTACCTTCTTTTTTGAAGAAGGGAATTCCCTTGTGTGGCCTTTTCGAACACTCCACACAAGGAAACCCCCCTCCCCACGAAGAGGTCACTCCGGAGAGAGCCCCAGCCGGGAAGGATCCGTTGCCAGCTGAGATGGAAGAGCGTCCCGAAGGGTGACAAGTCGGGCATAGATGGTTCGTCAAGCAATCCGTCAGCACGGGTGGGTTGCGCCTCATTTTTCCCACCCAGTCAGAAACCGGGTGACCCGGCAAGGTGAGTGGATCCCAGGGGAGAGGTTCGCCCCGAAAGAAGACTCCCAGGATTCGAACCTTGTACCTCCCAAAGAACAGCGTTGTTGTACCCCTCTCCTTCACCACTACTCCACCGCCGAAGCGACAGGCATGGCCCGGTTACCTATTTAGCCTGAGGTCATTGTTATGATTAGCCTGTGGGAACTGCACTATTTAGCCTGTGGGTAGTAGTTATTTCAGCCTGAGGGCAACTTCTTCCGTGCCTGTGGGTAGCTGATTCTGTACCTGTGGGCGACACTACTTACACCTAAGGGAAAACTCTATTATGTCTGAGGGAAGATTCTTATGTTGGATACTCTTTACCTGAGGGTAGGAGTTTAAATGTCTGAGGACATTAGCTGGTTATTTAGAATATTCACTGTGGTGGTATTTTAAATTAAATGGATTAAATGAATAATAAAATGGCAATATAACTAGTAATTAGTTACATTTGAGTACTGCTTACTTTATTTCATTTTACTACTGCACACTATTGTTGCATGTTTGCATGCAGTTGGGCACGGGCCTTTGGTGGGTGCCTACTGAGATATATTTCTCACACCCTGTTTGGGTCATGCTTTTCGGCCCAAACAGATTACATTTCTGCATGTGTGGATAGGGGCAAGAGTCCCTATACAGGTACTTGACTGTTGCTGTGGAGTAGGAGGACATGGGACCGAGCCTAGGATCGCTATGCCACTGCCAGTTGTTTTGTTTTGATTTGTTGTACTCTGCTTTTTGTTGTACTGTACCAATTTATAACATGTTCTGGCTGTTTTCTTAGAACTTGAGACATGTTGCATCATTTTCTATATATTGTTTGTTATATCCATTGTTGTTGTTTATTTCAGTTGTGTATGGTTTACTGCTTCCACTGTATGTTGTATGTTTAATTTATATATCTGCTGCGCTACACTTTGACAAATGAGGGCATAGTTTCCCCACTATCAGACCTGGGCCCTCGCTGCTAGTCGGCAGCCTCTGGCATTTGGGGAAATGCGCTTGAGGTCACCTAACGAACCGGGTTCGGGGCACCCGTTGCGTGGCACCCGGACCCGGGACGTTACACTAGGGGTATTCACAAAGATATAAAAATGATATATTTTATTCTATAATTGACATACATAAAACCCTCATCCCCTTTATGTGGGTTATAAATGACATAATGATCTTGTTTTTAAACACTTTTTAAAATGTCACGATTTTGATATGAAACTCATTTCTTTTATTCTCTTTGGGTTATTTATAAAATGTTTGATTATGATCTATGTGGTTCACATAAAAATAAATACATATTAAGGGTGTGCCCTGATAGTGCTTCAATGCATTGGGTAAAGAAATTAATCTTTAGTGATGACAAGTTTCACGATACTTGGTGAACAACCTTGGTAATTTTTATGACACCTTGGTAATGGACCTTGGTGATATGCTTATGAATGTCTAAATTAAATTTTGTAGCCACATTTTCATGTTATGTTTCAAGTTATTAATATTATGATATGCCTCTTTATCATGCCTTTATGATATTCCCCATGTTCTTATGGATATCGATCAAGTTCTCATGCAAACTGTTTCACTTGTTTTCCCAGTAAGCTCACCCTTTTCTTTGATGTATGTCCCCAGGTTATAGGATACAATCATTGTACTTAGGATGAACTTTTCATAAGCCTTTAAAGAGGAATAAAATAATGTTTTATGTTTTAATTTATTATGTACATTTTTTCAAAGACACTAAACTTTAAAGATCCTATGTTTGTAATGTAATGAAAAGTTATGTAATAAGAAGGTGGGATGTCATAGTTGTTATCAAAGGATAGTTTAGTTATTTGTGTAAATTAGCCTATGAAAACTTTAGGAATAACCCTATAGAAAAGTTTAAATATAAGAAAAATTCTTGGTATTTTGGTGAAATATTAAGTAAGTGGTTTCCAAACAAATAAATCTCTGTCTAGATATGAACAAGTGGATGTGGCTCTGGCATAGATGTATTTAGGGGTAAAATCTAAAAACACCACTTTTAGCTAGACTCGAATGGGAACTGGTGCACAATAATAGGCCTTGCTACATGAATGCACTATCATGACACGTCAAATTGATTATGATTTTAATGTTGATTTGTAGTCAAGAGTAGACCCTAGGTCATCTTTCAAGGAGTGTTGATAGGTTTTGAGTGTGTATTTTTAATAAGAAGAATAAAAGAGGGGGTGATTTTGTAAACAATTTTAAGAAAGTAACTTAATGTAAAGAGTTGTAAAGTTGAAAGACAAAGTGGATTTTGAAAAATATGAGATAAATAAGTGATCATTGCTAAGTTACTACAGCACTTGAAGAGTTCATCATTCTTAATTGATTATTAGGTTTTAGTGTAATCCTTTGGTTGAGGGTTAACCAAGCTCTTGGTTCCCCTCTTTCCTCTTAAAATGATGCACAAAGAACCACCCCTTGACAAAAAAATAGTGTTGTCAAGTTTTAGACCACAAGCATAGTGAGGTCTACCAAAGCATACTAAAATATCATGTATGAGTGAGAGAAAGAGGATGCTTGTGTTATCCAATCAGAAAAACCCAAGATTCCCACTTGAATCTCAACCCAATCGGTATTGAAATGAGAAATGTTTCACTTAATTAAACCAAATCACTGCATTCAGAGAAGAATAATATAAAGATTAAACATAAGTGAAATAATTCACACGCAAATTACAAAAAACCAATAGAATATAAGGTGCTGGAACTCCCTCTTCAAGTGTGTAGCTCCCTCGCAATGATCACCCACCGTTCCGCTCGACATCGAAAGGAGGAGGAAGCTCGGGTGGAACTCCTTCTTCATTATTGATCCCCCTATGAGGATAGGGACCTCCAGAACTTCAAGGATGAAATTTAGACTCCTTCAGGACTCCAAAATGGTAGAGCTTCACTTCTGATTCGATCTTACAAATGAGGTGCCCATGGTGCCTTTTTATATCCAAAATAAGACATGGTTTTGGGAACCCTACTTTTGAGATACCACTTGTGTCTCAGTTGTGGAATAGTAGAAAGACATATCATGACTTGAACAAAAGAGAAGAGTTGTTGGATGTCCTCTTGAATATATACTTGTCTAAATTGACGGCCATTAAACAATTGGATTGGGAGATATGTTCAAAAGATCAAAACAACCTTTTGAATTCGGGTAGATTCTGTCCCCTGAACAGAATGGTTCGAATGGGCCACCAAATAGCCGAATTAGGATTAGGTTCCTCAATAAGAGTTGTAGCCGATGATTTTTTGGAGGGGATCACCAAGTTTCATCCCATTTGGATGCAGTTAATTCTCGTACTGTTCAAAATAGTGGACAGATATCCATGGGATTCCATGCAGTTTGGCCCATTTTTCTTCTGGATGATCTTCGGGCCTCCAAATCACCTCCACCTTCAATGAAAATATCAAAACAAGTATAGTTTCCCTTTTTAATAGTGATAAAAATTAATTCATTAAATAAAACATGAATTTTAATTTATTATTATATTTTTAATATTCATTACAAAACTAGTTTAAAACAGCGGTGTAGGGGTGGAATTGAATAGTGAATCACTATGCGATCACACCCCCACACCTAAACATTTGCACTCCTGGGAAAAGTCACATATCTAAAAAATGATGCATGTATATATTCCCAACATCATGAAGATTTAACATTTGAAGAAATTTTAATTCATTAAAGTAATGTGATCAATGCACGAACCACACCAAGGAGTTCTTCCTAGTGAAAATGGAAAAAAGATGTCTCATAAATTATATCACGATGAAATTAAAAGAGATTCATGACACCAAATTGAGCAAGGAATTAAAATTTAAACCATTCCACTAATTCTCCATGTGTGTGTAAAAACCATTCCATGTTATTATTTCTACTTTCTATCCAATAAATGTAGGTTATTTTAAAATTATTCAGCTTTAAATGAATTTTTTTCACCGAACCTGCCCTACATCATTTGCAATCATATTTCAAGACCCACTCACTTAAGAATTCCCAGAAGTCAAACCATAAGCTCCTAACCTAGATATCCCCATATGTTGCACATTTCATCACTCCCCTTATTTATTATTTTTGTTTTTTAGAAGTTGCATTTGGAACAAATCTCACACTCATATCTCAACCCTTGTTTGATATCCTCACGACACTAATTGAAATAGTTATAACAAGATCAAAGGTTGAGGAGGAGTGGTTTTTGACCTTCCCAAGACACAACCCAATTTTTTTTGAGGACGTACAATATTCGGACACTAGGTACACACACATAGGTCAATCTGGTACAGTAATGAAACAGATCAGATAAGGAATGAACGTAAGAAAATATCATTTAAAGATGAAAAATATTAACCTAACATATATTTACCTTATATTAAGTAAGAAATATTTACATTATGTGGTTTGGTGCAAAAATGTTTGGAGATATTAGTGACATATTTTTTCCAAAAACTACTCACACAAGGGGAATTAATCATCTCAAATATTTCACAATGATACAACCATTTATATTATTGACAGAAAACCAATTCACTAAAAATCACTCCCTGATGTTAAATTCATACAAACATTCAATCCAAAATAGAGACAAGTTTTTTTTATAAAATGTTAAATCAACACAGAATCAAAAATTTCAACATGCATTTTCAGTAAGTTCCATGATTTGGTGACCATAAGGGGGGGTAATGTAAAAATACCATAAAGAAGGTGAAGAGCAGAAGAAAGAAGAAAAACAATGAAAATACTAATGAACCTAGAAAGATGGAGAAAAGTAAAAATACCATAAAGAAGGCAAAAAAAGAGAAGAAATAAGAAAGACGATGAAAATCCTAATGAACACAACAAGATGGGTAAAAATGAAAATACCATAAAGAAGGCGAAAAAGAGAAGAAAGAAAAAAGACGATGAAAATTCCTAAATAACCCAGGAATATACCCATCCCCCCACACCTAAAGTGTGTAGTTTCCTCACTATAATAGAAGAGAATGTGGGAAGGAAGGATAAAACATGGTGAGTTTCATTCATATATTTCTTCTTGAAGATGGAGTTCCTCCATCGGGGACTCCAAAATGGATTCATGGAAGTACTTTAGCCGCTGCCCATTGACAGTGAAGGTTTACTTGGTTTCTTCATTTTGAACCTAGACAACATCAAATGGAGAGACGTTAGTAATAGTGTGTGGTCCAAACCAATGGGAATGAAGATTACCTGGATGCAACTTCAGCCTTTCATTGTAGAGGAGGACCTTCTGCCCAATGTGAAACTGGCAATGAAGGATAAGACAGTCGTGGGTAGCCTTGCTTCTCTCCTTATAAATCCCAGAGTTCTTATATGCATCTCTTCTCATTTCTCCAAATCCTAAATCTATAACTTCCTTTGAGAACCTGCACCAGAAAGATTATAATTGCATTGTTTGATGGCCCAGTAGGCCCGGTGCTCAATCTTAACAGGCAGGTGACAACTCTTTCCAAACACTAGCCAATATGGTGACATGCCAATTGGAGTTTTGAAATCAGTATGGTACGCCCATAATGAATCATCAAGTCTAAGACTCCAATCTTTTATATTAGGTTGAATAGTTTTTTCAAGAATTTGTTTTACCTCTCTATTTGACACCTCATCTTGACCATTGGTCTGTGAGTGATAAGCAGTAGACACTCGATGACCGACCCCATACCGATGCAAAAGTGACTACATTGTTCGGTTGCAGAAATGAGAACCCTGGTCACTGATGATGAACCTAGGTAAACCAAACCTACAGAAGATTTGGATTCTCAAAAATTATACAACTACCTTAGAATCATCGGTCCTTGTAGCTTGTGCCTCTCCCCATTTTTACACGTAATAAACTGCCAAAAGATTATGTAAGTTGCCAAAGGAATTGGGAAATGGCCCCATAAATTCAATACCCCAAACATCAAAAATGTCATGAAAGAGTAATGGTTTTTGTGGAATTTCATTTCTTTTAGATATAATACCCATTATTTGACAACGAGGGCAAGATTTACAAAAATCATGGGCATCCCGAAAAATTGTTGGCCAAAAGAGATCAGAATCAAAGATTTTGTGAGCAGTCTGTTGGGGACCAAAGTGGTCCCCACAAAAAAGAGTGTGGCAGAATCTCAGGACAGACTGAAACTCGCTATCGGGGATACAACGCCTAAGGACTTGATCATTACATGTACGCCAAAGGTAGGGGTCATCCTAAATGTACCAACAAGACTCATGTTTTAGACGAATGGATTGGTTTTTATTGAAATCAGTAGGAATGAAAGATGATACCAAATAATTTACAATTTTATCATACCAAGGAATAACATCTTGCACTCGGTACAATTTCTCATCAGGAAACATGTTGTTTATAGGAATACGGGGGGATGAGTCAATGCCTGAGGATGGGGGAATCCTACTGATATGGTCATCCACCACATTCTCGGCTCATTTTTATCTATAATTTCTAGATTGAATTCTTGAAGGAGGAGCATCCAGTGAATGTGATGTGGTTTGGATTCCGGTTTCTTAAGGAGATACCGAAGGGCTTCATGGTTTGAGAACACAATGACTTTGGACCCTAAATGATACGACCTGAATTTATCCAAGGAAAACACAATGGCAAGGAATTATTTTTCAGTTGTGGTGTAGTTTTCTTAGGTAGGGTCCAAAGTATGTGAGGCATAGGCAATGACATGTGGAGCTCGATCGACCCTTTGTGAAATACTGCCCCAACTGCATAGTTAGAGGCATCACACATGAGCTCAAATGGTAAATCCCACCAAGGTGGTTGGCTTACCGGGGGTGACGTGAGACTCCATTTTAACTTATTAAAAGCTTCCTCACATTTTTTATCAAAAAAAAATCTTTTTCTTTTTGGAGTAACCGAGAGAGGGGGAGCTCAATCTTACTAAAGTCATGAATGAAATGAAGGTAAAATCCAGCATGACCTAGGAAAGACTGCACATCCCATACATTTTTAGGGAATGGTAGAGAAGAAATGACATCCACTTTTGATGTATCTACTTGGATACCATCCCCAGAAATGACATGTCCCAAAACTATACCTTATCGCACCATGAAATGGTATTTCTCATAATTTAATATGAGATTATTTTCAATACAGCAATGTAGGACTAAAGCAATACTACTCAAACATTCATCAAAAGAAGAGCCATAAATAGTGAAATCATCCATGAATACTTCCATGCAATTCTCCAGGTAATCTGAAAAAATACTAATCATGCAATCCAAGAAAGTACCTGGAGAATTGCACAGACCAAATGGTATCCTCCTATATGAAAATGTTCCAAAGGGGCAAGTGAAGGTTGTCTTTTCCTGATCCTCAGGGGCAATATGGATCTGAAAGTATCTAGAATACCCATTAAGGAAACAGTAGTGGGACTTACCCTCTATCCTCTCTAGAATTTGGTCAATGAATAGAAAAGGGAAATGTTCCTTCCAGGTGTGTTGGTTTAGTCAGTGATAGTCTATATAGACCCTCCAACTATTCTGCACACGAGTTGGAAACAATTCATTGTTTTCATTTTTGATTACTGTAAGGCCGGTTTTTTTAGGAACTACTTGAACGGGACTGACCCATTGGCTGTCAGAGATGGGGTAAATGATTCCAACTGCCAATAATTTTGTTACCTCCTTTTTCACAACTTCTAGGAGGTTTGGGTTCAGTCAACGTTGTTCCCACCTAAATGGTTTATCCTCATAATTTAATAAAATATGATGTGTACAAATTGATGGGTTAATACCAGGAATGTCAGAAAGTGTCCATCCCAAAGCTTTTTTAGACTCCCTTAAAAGTTCAAGCAGTCGCAATTCATGCTCAGGAGGGAGTGAACTAGCAATGATGACGGGAAACTTATTTCCATTTTCAAGATATGAATATTTTAAATCTTGAGGCAGGTGTTTCAGTTCCAATTTAGGTGTATTTTAGATTTATGGGAGTGTGTGTGAAAGTAAGAGGTCACTGATCTCATCTAACTGCTCAATGGTATCATCCTCAGATGAGGAATGAGCTTTTACAAGCTTATAAGTATCATCAATGGTCATTGGATCCTTGGTGTTCAAGAAATCATCAATTAATAAACATGCGTGACATTTTTCTAGAACACTACAACAATCGATGCATGATTCATTACTAAGAATTTCAATTAAGGATGAAAACTCAGAAAGGGGATCGGGGGAATGGAATGAAGTTTTTTCAGGGGAAGGGAGTACATCAATTGAATTTACTGAGAGAGAGGAATGTTCTTCTGAGGGGTGCTTCAAGGAATCAAGGATGTTGAAATGAACTATGTCACCACTAAATTCCATAGATAATGTACCATTATGGAAATTAATTATGGTCTTGGCAGTTTTCAAGAAAGGTATCCCTAATATAATTGGGGTGTGTCCATTCATCCTATCATCTTCCATTTTAAACACATAAAAATCAGTAGGAAAAATTAAATTTTGAACCCTCAGAAGAACATCCTCTAACACACCAGAAGGGTGTGTTGTACTATGATTTTATAATTGAATGATTATCCTAGTTGGATCTAATTATCCAACCTTCAATGAATAGTAAATGGAGTAAGGTATCACATTTATAGAAGCACATAAATCAATCATAGCATTGGAAAATGAATACTCCCCTATAGTGCATGGAATCGAGAAAGTTCCAGGATCATTGCATTTGGTAGGCAGTGATGGTTCTATCAATGATGAGACATTCCTCCCCAAGCTTACCTTCTCATCACCACGAAGTCTCCTTCGATGTGTACACATATCCTTTAAAAACTTTGCATATCTTGGAATTTGATTCACGACATCAATCAAAGGAATGTTAACCTGTACTTTTTTGAAAGTTTCCAATATTTCCTTATCAAGTTCAGTTTCCTTTTTTTTCTTGGTTGGGCGGACCTTTGGAGAAATGGAAGAGAAATGGTTGGGATAGGAGACTCATCGACATACACACTCTTTCCTTTGGAATGTCTTCTCTCAAGACAAGGATTTTCTTCTCTTGGACCATTTTTATTAGTGGTTGGGATGGTGGTTTCCTCAGGAGGGGATGACTATAATGGAGGATTCATTTGGTTTTTAAGTTTTGTTCCACTCCTAAGGGTGATGGCACTAACATTTCCTTTATCCCTAGGGTTAAATACCATTTGAGAGGGTAGTTTACCCAACCCATGACTTTGAATTTCCCCCACCGAGTTAGCTAGTTTGCCTAATTGGGTTTTGAGGTCTTGTATGGTAGCTTGGGTGGTTTGTTGGAATTGGAGATTGTTGGAATCCATTTGTTTCATCATATCTTCTAGGCTAGGATCAGTTTTGGTAGGGGCAGTTGGAAAGGTAATTGGGGTGGTTGAGGATTTCTGGGTGGTGGTGGTGGTGGATGACTACTCTAACCTTATTGGTTCTATGGTTGATGAGGTTGGTTTGAATACCCCCCTTGCCTATAACCTTGGTTTTCTTTCCACCCAGAGTTGGATGGATAGTATGGTTCTTGCCTAAAAGGTTGGTTATAGGGGCGTCCTGGGAAGATTTTCTCACAACTCTGAGAATTTTCTCTCAATTGGGGGAATTGGTCAGAATAATGGGTGTCAGAAGAGCAGATTCCACAATGGATGGGAGGAGAAGATTGAGATTTCCCTTAAGAGAGAGCAAGTTGTCGTAGAAGGGTACTTACCTCCTCAAACTTTGTGTCCACATTCTTCTCGAATTTAGTATTTTGCACCTCATGGACACCTCGAATGGGTAAGTTGGACCTTGTACCGAATTATTGAGTGTTTTGCACCATGTTCTCAATCAGGGTTCTTGCAAAGATTGGGGTTTTATCTATGAGTGTACCACCAACAACAGCATCAATCATGTTATGATCAATTGTAATTAAACCTTCATAAAAATACTGAATTAAAAGTTGATCACTTATTTGGTGGTGTGGACAACTTGAACATAATCTTTTAAATATTTCTCAATATTCATGAATTGTTTCCCCTTGATATTTTCTTATCCTACAAATTTCTTTCCTTATTGTTGCAGTTCGAGAGGCTGGGAAATAATTTTCAATAAAAAGGTGTTTCATGTCCGCCCAACCTCTTATTTGTGAATTTACATAATAAAGCCAGTCTTTTGCAGTGTCTTATAATGAAAATGGGAATGCTCTGAGATTTACTTGTTCTTCATCCACATTTGCAGGTTTTAATATAGAACACACAGTATGAAATTCTTTTAAGTGTTTATGCGGATATTCTCTAGGAAGTCCATGGAATCTTGGTAATAAATGAATTAGACCAGATTTTAGTTCAAAATTGGGTGCCTCACCTTTCATTTGAATGTAAGTGGGTTGGATATCAACATCAGGAGAGGTTGGTTCTTTTAATGTCCGGTTATTTTCAGCCATGTTATGCAAGTTTATTTCAATTTTGATGTTGGTTCTAGAAGAAGAAGAGTAATGATCAAGAAGAGTTTCTATGTTTTGTGTGTCCTCCTTCGAAGGGTTCTCTTCTATGTCTCGGTGTCGCTGACATGGGATCCTCTCCGGTTTGGGTTCGAAAGGAGGTAAATCTCCCAAATTAGAATGCGTCACACACCAAACCTACACAAAAAATAGATCATAATAAAAAAATATAGGTAGATGTATAATATAAAATAGATAAATATTCACAAAATTTACAAAAATCTTATAAAAAACATGCACTAAAAACCAAAGCGCTCCCCGGAAACGACACCAAAATTTGAACGTGTTGTCATGACACGTCAAATTGATTATGATTTTAAGGTTGATTTGTAGTCTAGGGAAGACCCTAGGTCATCTCTCAAGGAGCATTTATAGGTTTTTAGTGTTTATTTTTAATAAGAAGAATAAAAGAGGGGGTGATTTTGTAAACAATTTTAAGAAAGTAACTTAACGTAGAGTTGAAAAGTTGAAAGACAAAGTGGATTTTGAAAAATATGAGATAAATAAGTGACCTTTTCTAAGTTACTACAACAATTGAATAGTTCTTCATTCTTAATTGATTATTAGGTTTTAGTGTAATCCTTTGGTTAAGGGTTAACCAAGATCTTGGTTCCCCTCTTTCCTCTTAAAATGATGCACAAAGAACCACCCCTTGACGCAACAATCATGTTGTCAAGGTTTGGACCACAAGCATAGAGTGAGTTCTACCAAAGAATTCTAAAATCTCATGTATGAGTGAGAGAAATAGGATGATTGTGTTATCCAATCAGAACAACCCAAGATTCCCACTTGAATCTCAACCCAATCGGTATTGAAATGAGAAATGTTTCACTTAATTAAACCAAATCAATGCATTCAGAGAAGAAGAATATAAAGATTAAACATAAGTGAAATAGTTCACACACAAATTAAACAAAACTAGTAGAATATAAGGTACTGGAACTCCCTTTTTAAGTGTGTATCTCCCTCGCAATGATCACCCGCCGTTTAGCTCAACATCGGGAGGAGGAGAAAGATCGAGTGGAACTCCTTCTTCATTATTGATCCCCATATGATGATAGGGACCTACAGAACTTCAAGGATGAGGGGGGAGACTCTTACAGGACTCTAAAATGGTAGATATTCACTTCTGGTTCGAACTTACAAATGAGGTGCCCATGGTTCCTTTTTATAGCCAAAATGGGACATGGTTTTGGGCACCCTGTTTTTGAGATACTACTTGTGTCTCAGTTTTGGAATATTAGAAAGCCATATCACGACTTTACCAAAAGAGAAGAGTTATTGAAAGACCTATTTAATGTCTCCTTGTCGAATTTGGAGGAAATTAATCAACTTCATTAAGAGATATGGTCAAAATACTGAAACAAACTTTTGAATTCGGGCAGATTTCGTCCCCTGGACAGAATGGTTCGGATGGGCCACCAAATTGCCGAATTAGGCTTAGGTTCCTCAATAAGAGTTGTATACCATGATGTTTTAGAGATGACCACCATTTTTCAGCCTATTTAGATTCACAGAATTCTAATACTGTTCAAAATAGTGGAAAAATGTTCATGGGATGTCATGCAGTTTGGCCCATTTTTCTTCTGGATGATCTCCGGGCCTCCAAATCACCTCCACCTTCAATGAAAATATCAAAACAATATAATTGATCTTTTTAATAGTTATAAAAATTAATTCATTGAATAAAACATGAAGTTAAATTTATTATTATATTTTGAATATTCATTACAAAACTAGTTTAAAACAAAGGTGTAAGGGTGGAATTGAATAGTGAATCACTATGCGATCACTACACTCTTGTTTTGACACTCTCGGGGGATATTTTTGGTTAATAAAAATCTTTTTATGAATCATTATGAAGGATTTATAGATAAATGGATTTTTTTAAAGAAAAATATGCTTAAGCATTAAGTTTTAAGACATAAAAATCCTTTATAGATAAAAGATTCCTAATAAAATAAGTTTCTCGCTAAGCTTTTATTCTTTTAGAAAATGGTGGGAAAGAGGAGGAACTGTGAAAATGGTGACCAAAATGGACCATGTGCTGACGGCCCTTTAATGGAAGATAGAATGAAAACATTCATGAGAATGATGAACCAACTGACACA
The DNA here is from genome assembly GCA_963277665.1 of Viscum album. Classification (NCBI taxonomy): domain Eukaryota; kingdom Viridiplantae; phylum Streptophyta; class Magnoliopsida; order Santalales; family Viscaceae; genus Viscum; species Viscum album. The sequence continues at coordinate 758,680,151 of OY728119.1, read as the reverse complement.
AGTTATGGGAAATAACTTGAATCAAGCTGAGAGACCAATGTCACCATGAAGGGAACAACTTTATGTTGAGTCCTTTATGTGTCAACGACCACCAACGTTTAGTGGATCTACTGACCCATTGATTACTGAAGAGTGGATCGGCTCTATTGAAAAGATCTTTTTTGTGCTCCTCTATTCAGAACCAGAGAAGGTCACCCTGGCTGTTTACCGCTTAGAGGGAGAAGTTGATTAGTGGTGGGAACTGATTACAAACTTGAGTCCAAGAGTGGTGGTTGAAGCTATGGAGTGGGAAGATTTTAGGGGGATCTTATTCAATAAGTATTTCCCTCTTTTGATGAGAACAAAATGGAGAAGGAGTTTCTCGAGATAAAGTAGAAGGATAATGAATCTATTGGGAGCTACGAGATGAACTTCACAAGACTTTCCTGTTACACCTCAACCTTTGTCATGAATCTTAATGGGAAGGTTGATAGATTCTTTGGTGTACTAAGACCTCATTTGCAGAAGAATCTATCCAACCGATACTATGATAGCTATGAGGAGATCATATGGAGTGTTATGAAAGTCGAACTGGAGTTCAGTGAGACATAGTGGTCTCATAAATCCAATGACAAGAAGAGATCAATGGAGCCAAGCTTAGGGAGGAGCTTTGATTAGCGAAGAGGAGGAAAGCAAGTGCAATGACCCATGGGTAATAAATATTGGAATAAGCATTCGGGGAACTGCCCGCTTGGGAGTGGGAAGTGCTACAAGTGTAGAAGAGATGACCATATCACGCGGAATTGTCATAGTGAGGTGAAGCTTCAACTTCCCAACACTAATGAAAAAGGGAATATGGTGAAGGCCATACCTGAAGTTCAATGCTATAAGTGTAGAAAACTTGGGCACTTTTCCAATCACTGTCCAAATCTTAGGGTAGTGGAGGGGAATCACCATCAGCCTCAACAAAGGCGAAGGGAGCAGGGTTGTGCTTATATTATCACGACAGCTGATGTTGAAGCTCCAAATGATGTGGTGGTAGGTACTCTTGTTTTTCTCTCAAAGCTAGAAAGTAATTTGTTTGACTCTAGTTCTACACATTCCTTTATTTCCTCCAAGTTTGCAAGGAATTTAGAATCAACCCATGAATTGCTAAAAGTATAGTTATCGGTCACGACTCCTGGTGGGATTATCCAAGCATCAACAGTATTTTGAAACTCTAGTATTTACTTTAGTGATCACAATCTTATCGCAAATCTAGTAGTCATTCCCATGTTGGAATTCAACATTATACTAGGAATGGACTGGATCTCAAAGTATAATGCTAAGATCAAATGCAGAAGCAAGGAAATCTTAGTAGTCTTGAATGGGAAACCTATCGTTATCTTCCATGGAGATATTTCTCGACCTGATCTTTGTCTAGAAGCAACTCCTATAGCCTTTTATATGGAGTTAATCAGTGAAGAAGAAGAAGGAAATGAGATTATACGGATATAAAATGTCCCCATCATCCAGGAATACGTTAACGTATTTCCTGAGGAGTTACTCAGACATCCCCCGAAAAGAGAGGTAGAGTTCTCCATTGAACCCATACCTGGATATCATCTGATATCAAAGACCACATAGAGGATGGAAAATGTGGAGTTGGAGGAATTAAATATTCAACTCCAATATCTTTTGGATAATGGGTTTATCTAACTGATTGTGTGTCTCCTTGGGTAGCACCTGTTCTCTTTGTAAAGAAAAAGGATGGATCAATGCGACTATGCATTGATTATAGAGAACTGAACGGGATCACAGTGGAGAATAAATACCCTCTTCTAAGAATTGATGACTTATTTGACCAACTTCATGGGGCTCAATTCTTCTTTAAGATTGATCTTCGATCTAGTTATCATCAATTGAGGGTGAAGAAAGAAGATGTTCCAAAAACTGTCTTCCGATCAAGATATGAACATTATGAGTTTGTTGTTATGTCATTTGTCTTGAATAATGCTCTTATTATTTTTTATGGATTTGATTAATAGAGTCTTTAAGGACTACCTTGATAACTTTGTGATAGTTTTTATTAATGATATTCTGATATATTCTAAAAGTCACGAGGAGCATGAGGATCATCTAAGGGTTATTTTGAAAACTCTACAGAAGGAGAGGATTTTTAGAAAGTTCAGAAAATGTGAATTTTGGTTACAAAAAGTTGCTTTCTTGGGGCACATTGTAACTAATAAAGGAGCCATATTTGACCCTACAAAGACAAATGTTGTAGAGGGGTGGCCTCAGCCTACAACAATAACTGAGATTCGTAGTTTACTTGGATTAGTGGGATATTATAGGAGGTTTGTGAAAAACTTTTCACGACTTTCTAATTCATTAACCAAGTTAACTTGAAAAGGGGTCAAGTTAATATAGACAAAGAAGTGTGAGGAATGTTTCCAAGAGATGAATAGAAGATTAGTTACTGCACCCATGTTAACTTTTCCCTCAAATAGAGAAGGATTCGTTATTTTTAGTGATGCATCTCTGAAAGGGATTGGGTGAATCCTCATGAAAAATGACAAGGTGATTGGTTTTTCATCTTGACAGTTGAAGACTCATGAGAAAAACTATCCTAAGCATGATCTTGAGCTGGCTGCGGTTGTTTTTGATCTGAAGATATGGAGGAACTATCTTTATGGGGAGAAATGTGATATATACATAGACCACTAAAGTTTAAAGTATATTTTCACACAAAAGGAATTGAACATGAGACATAGGAGAGGGTTAGAACTTCTTAAAGACTGTGATTGTTCAATTCATTATCATCCCGAATGAGCAAACAATTTCATTGATGCATTAAGTATGAAAGACCCAGTTGTTCTATCCATGATGAGGATTCAAAGAGATCCTTTGATCAATGACCTAGTAAATCTGGACATGGGAATTGTAAGGAGAGGGACATCATCAACCCTAACCCAAATGATTTCTCAATCACCATTACTAGAGAAGATTAAGAAAGCTCATAAAGAAGATCCTTTGTTACAGAATAAGTTTGAGTCTGTGAAGGATGAGAAGCTTCCTAAGTTCAATATTGATAAAGAAGGTGTACTGAAATTTCGTACAAGACTATGTGTTCCATCTGTTCTGGAAATAAAGAAGGAGCTTGGGGCGTGAGGGAGACTAGTTCAGTAGGGAAGTAGATAAGGGTGTATTATTATATATTCCCTTTGATATTATATTACCATACTCTTATACATATTTGGGTGAGTGAGCCTTAGTGGAGTTTGGAAAATTAGTTGACAATATGTGGGCAACAAGTTGGTTTTGATGTTTATTCACTGAGACATTAATATGATTCTTCAATATTTGGATGATAAGTTTTAGGAAGGATCCTACTAAGTATACTTGTATGCTCACCCTTGTGTGAGTGTGTGTGTGTTTGGGTATGCTGGATGAGGTAGGTGAATGAGTTGGGCAATACTATCTCATGGTGATTATTGGAGTTAGTAGGTGTTTGTGGAGTCGTTGTCATAGGAGTTTCATTTGGGTATTTATTTTGGAGATTTTGGTTTCTGTATGGCATTACATGCATTGAGGGATTGGTTTGTTTATTTATAGAGTTAACTGTGGGTTTTTTCTTTTCTCTTAGGATTTATGAGGGCAATGCCTCCAATTTGTGTGTTTTTATATCTTTGTTTTTAGTTGTCAACTCATGGCTTATTGGAAGCGAGGTTCGAGGGTCGCAATTGTCTGTAGTGCTCACCCAAGAGGGGTTCTAGTGGGAGCAGGTCGTGATAGGTGATCCTTGTACATCATTGTGTTCATCTTGGGTTGTGTGGAAATGTTATTGAAATCATTGAACTAATTGATTAACTTAAAAAATGGTTCAGTGTTGAAGAAGAAAGTCGATGACAACTTGCATGTTTCATCCTAACCAGTGATGAAGTCTTATTGGTGAAAAATCATAAAAGATTGTTATCTACTGATTCATTCCCCCAACCCCATTAACGAATACTTGCATGGGACATCATTATTATTGGTGGCATTGGCTTCTACATGGTCTATGGTATGATTAACAATTTTTTTTAATAATTTTCTACTTCCCTTTAATTGATTGTTGTGAAAGATCAATAATGTATTGGTGCACGACATGTAGATCGACCTTTCATGCCACATTGAAAAGAATCATTTTCAACATGTTTTTATTTTTTTCAGATGTGATTGTTCACCATTTGACCACTTTTGGTGGTGTTCTTTTTGACTTTTCATTTAATGTATGATTAAATGAAGCATAATATTTCCCTCAATCTTGGCCACATCGATTTTACTATGATGATGATTATATTAAGTCACGTTCACTTTAGAGAATAAAGCTAAACTAGTTGATCAAGTTTCACGATTCATCATGGAGATGATGAAAAGGCAATATTATGGATTGGACATGATGTTGTGTGGAAACATTATTATCCACTTTGATTGTCTCCCTTAGACTATTTGCATACAAATGTATTTTAACATCTAAAATCCATAATAAATAATTCTTTTCACTGATGTCGAAAAAGTGGAAGTTGAGTTTATATTTTCTCTTATAAGGCTTTTGATTAATTTCTCACTATCGGTTAAGGTACTTGCATGAGCACTTCCTATTCATGTGTGTGTGCCTATAAGAAGTAAAATACATAAGAAAAAGGAATAAAAATAGACAACATTTGTTAAAAACACTATAAAACCATATAACATCTCATTTATGAGCATTTGCATATCATCATCATGCTCAACACTTTTGATGTTTACAAAAAAAATGGAGATGTTGAAATTCATCATATCATCATCATGGTTCAAGATATGATCACCAAAATTCACTTTAATGCTTTTTTCGTACCAATTATTTGATTGTTGATAAATATCAACAAAGTGTTTTGTTATACAACATGTATGCAACCATTGCTCTTTCATTCCGCCTCAAAAACGGTTATTTTTTACATGTTTTATTTTTTTTCAAATGTGGCTCTTCATCATTTGACAACTTTTGGTAGTGTATTTTCCTCTTTTTGTTTGATGTATGATTAAATCGGGCGTGATTTTTTTTTTCTTGAACTCGATCCTAATGATTATTAATACGATTACAACTATATGCAGTGTTGGTGGTCAATTCCATGTTTTTTTTATTTCTCCTTTTAATTGGGTTGAGAGGGAACTTTTACATGACCTGAATGCCCAAAGACACAAAGGCCTTCGAATTACATGGTCTGTAGGCCCAAAGGTACAATCCTTAAAAGTTTATTTAAACCCAACTACACTAAAACAACTCATCCTCAACACCTTCTTTAAGTCTATACCTAGCTCACCACCTGGTGTTACTATCGGCTTGCAATGTCTTGTGCAGTGTTGCACAGTCCAACAACGTGACTGTTATATCCCTCCTTCAATCCTTGTTCGGGTTAGCTCTATCGGGTGAGTGCTACGACTTGGATCCATCATCTTGGGGTTGCTCCAGTACAATCAAACCTGATATGCTCCATGGCCTGAAGGCATGCGATGGCCTAAAGGCCTTGCGGGCCGAAGACCCATTTTTTGTGACTTGAAAGTCCATTTGAGATGAATAGTATTATTGCTACAGTGGTGCTGCGAAACCTACAAAATTCACTCTAATTCGATTTTGTACCCGGGTTTCATGCAGGATGATGATGTGACATTACTACTCAGGTAATCCCACAACCGCTAAATATATGATTCGCTAATGCTGAATACCTGAAGGTGGCCCCGCCAACCCAACATGTTCCTACCCAGGCAAAGGGTTTGAACCCGTGTTCATAACACGAACAATGTTTGAGTCTGATGAGACTCGAAAGAGTGGAAATTGAACTTATGAATATTCATCATAGAAAATAAAATTTGCATGGTGACACAAACCCATTCAAACAAGTAGAGCTCTGGGTGATAATTATGTTGAAAACATTAATTGCTTCCAAGGGTGTAGTGGTTATGATTTTGTAGGGTCTTGTGGGAGGTCTCAGGGTCTCCTTGGGTACATAGATGCGGTAGTTTTCTCCATTTATTTGTATTCCCCTCCCTGAACTCTTGTAATATGTTGAAAACACCGATTAAAAACTTTTTTTTTTTTTTTGTGCAAGGCAATACAAATAAAAACTTATCGACTCGGAAATCCAATGAATGGGATGGGAGCGGTTCGTGTGGGCCGGATGCTGGTCGTCATTTTAGACAAATAATTTATAATGAACGGAGAATTTAATTAATGTTCGATAAACATAGTGAAAATCGAAATGAAATTAGATTGCGTGATGATTAGGCGTCCGACCTTTCGTCTGGGTGGCCGAAAGAGAATACGTGGAAGCGTGTGGCCCGCATACCTGTTCCCATTCATCTTTTAAACGTGCACCGAGCCGCACCGGATCGAAACCCGACCGCCCGGAGTCCGCGACTCGAACTTTCACCCGCGCAAAATCACTTTTCAAAAATAAATCAGCACTCCGACAGGCTGGAATTAATTAAAACGTCTAATCAAATTACTTTCCATGTAAAATCATAATAACTTACTGGAATTAATTAAAAGAGAATTTTTATTCTGTGACAATTTAAATTTAATTAAATACTAATATTCCATTTGTCGGTGGCGAGAGGGCACCGAATCTCCCCAGCATTTTAAAAAAAAAGTATAATAATCTACAAATATAAAACAAAAATCACGCTCCGTCTTCTTCTTTCGTCCATCCATGGGAGAGCGGCCGCCGGAATTTTTTTCCGGCAGGATTTTATTTGAATTTCAGTGGTGCTGCTCCCTCAGGAATCCAGAGAGAAGGGCGTCTGCAGCAGATCGTAGGGCGCCCAAAGAGCATCCAGCGGGCATGGCCGGTTGGCGTCGAGGCGAGCCCACGGCTTCCCCTTCCCGCTCCAATGCAAGAGGCTGACGGGCCCCGGGTGGAGATTCCGGCAGAGTCCCCGGTAGTTATCGCCGCCGAGGCCGTGCTGGTTCCACCGGTGATCCACCGGCGCGATGATTCCGGCGAACACCAGCAGGAAGGGAGGCAGAGATCCGAGCTCGTAGATCCGGACACTCTTCTGGATCTCCATCCACTCCTCGATCCTCGCCGTGTACTCCCCCGCCCGCCACCGGTCCAGGTCGATCACCATCACCCCTGTGTTGAAGTAGCACGCCCTCCGGTTCGCGAACGTCAGGGACAGCGAGGGGTTGGACCAGAACGCCGCCGTGAAGTAGGCGCTGAAATTGGCGTTGCAGTACTCGGGGGCGGCGAGCACGGCGCCGCCGCCGAGGGGGGTGGCCGCGAGCTTGGCGATGTCGTCGACGAGCACGAGGTCGGAGTCGAGGTAGACGACGCGGCGGACGCAGGGCGGGAGGAGGTCGGCGAGGTAGCTCCGGGCGTAGTTGAGGGGGCAGTCGAGCGCGGAGCGGATGGAGGCGGAGATCAGGCCGGCCACGGCGGCGCCGTCGAAGAGGTGGATTTGGAAGCGCAGGTACGGGAAGGCGGCGGCGACGGTGGAGCGGAGGCGGAGGCCGCCCCCGGAGGCGGAGGCGACGAAGTGGAAGACGGCGTTCTGGGGGCAGGCGGAGTGCTGGAGGATGGAGAGGACGGCGGCGAGGGATCCCCGGATGTAGGTCGCGTCTAGGGTCATTGCGACGTGGACGGCCTGGTCCGAGCACATGAACCCATCTCCGCCGGCGATGGCTGGGCAGGCGGGGGAGTTGTAGAACTGAGCGGCCTCTCGGAATCGCTGGCGAATGGCCGGAGCTCCGGCGCCGGCATCGAGAGCGGAGGAGAGGAATAGCAGTGAGAGGAATGGGAGAAGGGTGAAGCGGCGGGGCATGCCGGAATGAGCCGGGGCGGCGGAGCTTCAAAGGTGGAGGAATGGCTCTGAACGGGCGGCGTCTTTTATATGGAGAGAAGCAGAGATTCAAAGATGATTGGCGTAGAAATGTAGTCAACTCAATAATAAAATAATAAAAAAATAAAAAAAATTATGACGAAGGTACAGTACAGGCGATGAATAGCTTTGTTGGGGTGGCGCGGTCCCGTCATCTAGACTCATTTTAATTTTTTAATATTTAATATTTCAAGTGACATTTAATTATATTTTCTTTTATATCATTTTTATGGTATTACTGTTTAAAAAGGTGAAATAATATATTAAATGAATTCAGTATTTGAAAAATACACTGCTGGTGGTCCTTTGTGTGTCCCTCTCTCCCTCCTGTTGGAATGTCGGCCTCAAACAGCCATATTTCACCCGCTCTCCCACTTTCCTTCCGAATTCCGATTTCACACACCGAACCCATCTCGCCTTTAAAAAAAAAAACGCAATAATAAACCGACTCCGCTAATAAGGCCGCGTTTGGGCTGGAAAGTAATCCGTGTGTCGCCGTGTTTGGAAAGTGGGCCGAGCAATGGTAAAACAACAAATCAAAAATAAAATAATGTAATTGAAGTAGAAGCGAAACAAAGCATATAATAGGATGACGAAGTAAAACATCTCAATTACAATAGAATATAAAAAAAAACAATTATATGACCACACAAAATCTCACACACATTTTATTCCATCCACGTCACTATATTTATAGATTACAAAAGTCTTGATCCAACTAATAAAATTAATTCCTATAAATTGGATCAAACAATAAGAATGCAAAGGATTTTGATCATATGAAGAGATTTGTTGAGAAATAAATAGACCTCATTCATTATGATTTATGACATCCACATAATTAATGATAATTCATAACACTCCCCATTGGATGTCATAATCCCATGAAATCTAATATAAATCTCCACTTAAAAAAAACTCAGTGGGAAAAATAATTGAACCCAAATTAATATGATTTCATGCTATGGTGTCTCATTACAAACCTTATCAGAAAACCCAATGAGAAAATTTGATTAAAGGAAAAAGAGTACGGTGTTTCTAACTCTCCCACATAAAATCACGAAAGATTTTTCAGTCTTCGCATTCCAATTTTATAAATCAATTTCTCAAATGTTGAAGTTGACAATGTCTTTGTGAACAAATATGCGACATTGTCACAAGACCTTATTTTTTTTGAAATAAAAAGATATATTACTGATCAAAGAAACCAGGATTACAAAGCCAATCAGGGAACTAGTTCACTCAACAATGATCACCCCAACATTTCTCAAAATGGGCCAAACGATGGGGTTTCGAGTTCTCATCTCTTTTGATAAAAGAAAATTTGCATACGTCGAATCCATAGATCAGGGACCAGATCTTCCTCAAGATGAGGCTATAAGGTTGAGAATCTTCATCTTTTGTTGAGAGAGCATTCACCACTTCGAGGAAGTCGGATTCCACCAGAATCTTGGGCCATAATTTTGAACGGGCAAAAAGAAGCCCTTGGAGTATGGTCGAGGCCTCTACCACCACAGGGCGCCATGAGTTAGGCATTGTCCTACACTAAGCTTCCACAATCTGGTCAAAACTGTTATGAACAATGAGCCCAATACCGACACTTGAATTAGCAGAGACTGCAGCATCTGTATTAATCTTGAAAAAACTCTCAGGGGGGAGACCAAAAAGGAACCGCTTGTCGAGTGTGGCCCAAAGAATGCACCGCATCACTTTTCTTCCAATCATTCATCCACTCCAAAGCTCTATCCACCCATAGGTGATCAGGGGTCACCTTTGTTGGGGTTCAGCCCACACATGGGTGTTTCCATTATTTTTAGATATGATGTATCTTTTAGATTTGAAGATATATTTTTTTTTTGGAAATTCAAGATTCTTCTAGTGTGTATTTGCCAGCATGAGATTCAGGTAATATCTCATGATATCTTTTTGAGATATTTTCAGATTTCTTTTTCAATCAAGATATGTGGCATATGAGAGCCTATTAAAGGGGAAACAGCGAATCAAGGGAAGAACAATTGGTGGTGCGCGAAAACCCAAGGAGAGCAGATACTTGGGTGACTGTTTTCTAGGGCGTGGGCAGCAGCGAGCAGCGACAAATCAGGTTGTGCAACGAGGTGCTGCAACGACGCTGCAAGTTCGATTTTGATCTCCGAAGGGTGACGTATTGTCACAGACTATTATCAGAGAGGCGACAGAGGCATATCAGAGTGTGGTTTTTCGCACAGGTTTTTATGCTGTATTTGCGATTCAAGTTTCTGGTTTAACTTGGATTTTTGTACCCTCTGATTCATAGTGAATATTTTGGGAGTTGCCCCGTGGTTTTTTAATCCTTCGAAAGGAGGGTTTTTCCACGTTAAAATTTGTGTCCTCATTTGTTATTCTGCTGTTTGGTTTGACGCTTCGTTTACATTGGTGATTCTCACAAATTGTTGTTGTCGCAACTAAGTTTATATTTGAAACCAATCTGTTTCCGACCCAACATCTGGTATCAGAGGAGGTTATCCGTGTCTTCTTACTGATTAATATGGGGGATTCACGCCGTGGGATTTCTGCTCACATTGAACTGTTCAACGGGCAAAATGATTTTACACTTTGGCAGCAAAGAGTTAAAAATATTTTGGTCCGTGAGAAGACAACGAAGGTGTTGAAGAAAAAATTAGAGAAGCCGGAGACGATGAGTGATGATGATTGACAGGATATGCGAGAGTTGGCGACAAGCACGATTCAGATGTATTTGGGTGATAATACACTGCGGGAAGTGATGAATCTGACAGATCCGGAGGAGATCTGGGCGAAGCTTGAAAGCAGGTATAAATCAAAATCCCTCACAAATCGTTTATATTTGAAGAAACGGTTGTATCGTTTGCGAATGCCAGAGAATGGAGATTTAGGTAACCATCTGGACGAGTTCACCAAACTTCTGACGGAGCTATCCTCAGTGGCGGTCAAGATTGATGATAAAGGTAATGCGGTACCTGTTGAAATGGAAGAAGAAGACAAGGCTTTGCTTCTTTTGGGTTCGTTGCCTGATTCATATGATAATCTCGTCACCACACTGTTGTTCGGGAAGGATACACTGAAGTTGGATGATGTGATTTCATCGTTGTTGATGAACGAGACTCGACGAAAGACCAATGATGATGAATCTTCAGGTTATGGTGGTACTCTGGCTGTGGCAGATGGACGCGGTAGTCAGAGAGGTCAGTTAAAGACAAGAAGAAAGGTCAAGTGCTACTTTTGCAATAAGGAGGGTCATGTGCAGAGACACTGCTATGAATTGAAAAAGCTTAAGAAGGAAAAGAAGACGCACGACACCGATTCTGAGGATACCGGCGTAAGTCTTGTTCAGGGTGAGGGTGATTTACTTTTAGTTGGCATTGATTGTTGCAGATCAGATTTGTACACCGAATGAGTGGTTGATTCAGCAGCATCATACCATATTTCACCAAAGAAGGGGCTATTTTCTTCATATGAAGAAGGTGACTTTGGTAGATTGAAGATGAGAAATGGAGATTCTGCTGATGTCGTTGGTGTTGGTGATATTTGTATCACTACGAATGCAGGTTGTACACTGACATTGAAGGATGTGCGACATGTGCCAGGTATTCGCCATAATTTGTTATCTGCTAGTGCTCTTGATACTGATGGATTCAGGAGTTCGTTTGGCGGTGGAAGATGGACTTTGTCCAGAGGATCGATGGTTTGTGCGCGCGGCAAAATGGATGACATGCTTTACAGGACAGATATAAAGGCATGCGGTGATGTGACGAATCCAGTTGCGAAGAGGACTTCGTCAGATTTGTGGCAGTGGCGATCGTCGTGCATGAGTCGAAGACCGTCGACTAAGTTGAAGAAGGTTTGGAAGCCGAAGCTTGTCATGGCAGGTGTTTCAGATCTTACACCTAATTCTTTTTCTTCAGAGAGTGCCACTATTGAAGAAAGAATAGAAATCAAAGATCGAGGTGATGCGCTGAGGGTTTTTGACTGCTCGAAGGATGTTGAGCAGAGGGAGCAAGTAATTCCTGCAGGTGCTCCAGATTATGTGACTATCACAGTTATGGGGGAGCCATATATTGTTGATTCTGGTATTAGCGGTGCAGACATAAGTATGAAGAAGACTTCGGCATTTGGATTTCTTTTGCAGGGGGAGCTTTCAGGTTTCCGTCAAAGATGCAAAGGAGGGATGTCATATTTTCTGCAGAGGATGACTGTTGGTGCGATACCAACCGGTTTTCTTTCCAACTGAGTTTGTTGGATGCGATCTCCTTCTTCGATGGGCTGAAGGGGGAGATTGTTGGGCTTCAGCCCACACATGGGTGTTTCCATTATTTTTAGATATGATGTATCTTTTAGATTTGAAGATATATTTTTTTTGGAAATTCAAGATTCTTCCACTGTGTATCTGCCAACATGAGATTCAGGTAATATCTCATGATATCTTTTTGAGATATTTTTAGATTTCCTTTTCAATCAAGATATGTGGCATATGGGAGCCTATTAAAGGAGAAGCAGCGAATCAAGGGAAGAACAATTGGTGGTGCGCGAAAACCCAAGGAGAGCAGATACTTGGGTGACTGTTTTCTAGGGCGTGGGCAGCAGCGAGCAGCGGCAAATCAGGTTGTGCAACAAGGTGCTGCAACGACGCTGCAAGTTCGATTTTGATCTCCGAAGGGTGACGTATTGTCACGGACTATTATCAGAGAGGCGACGGAGGCATATCAGAGTGTGGTTTTTCGCACAGGTTTTTATGCTGTATTTGCGATTCAAGTTTCGGGTTTAACTTGGATTTTTGTACCCTCTGATTCATAGTGAATATTTTGGGAGTTGCCCCGTGGTTTTTTAATCCTTCGAAAGGAGGGTTTTTCCACGTTAAAAATTTGTGTCCTCATTTGTTATTCTGCTGTTTGGTTTGACACTTCGTTTACATTGGTGATTCTTACAAATTGTTGTTGTCGCAACTAAGTTTATATTTGAAACCAATCTGTTTCCGACCCAACAACCTTCATTTGGAAAATGCATTCATTTCGTCGAGTCCAAACCAACCAAGCAATTGGGCATATCAGCCCTATCACTCTCGGTTCCAGAGAAGACACCCATTTAGAAAGGTTCGGGACCAACCCAATTGAAAGATCAAAGAACATATCAAAATCTGGCCCCCAAACCTTCCACACCCTTACAGGAAAGAATTGCATGCAATGGAGATTCCACGTCATGGAGGCACAACGAACAAGTGTCGTCCTCCGCCAAATGTCGCTGCACCAGGAAGTCACGGGTTGGAAGAACCCCAGCACAGACTTACCACACACAAAAATTCACCTTAGGGGGAGCGGTGAGGGACCAGAGGTACTTCCATCGATTATCGGTAAAGACCTGAGCCAAACCTTGAACCCTCATTTTGTAACCTGAACGAACAGAATATCTTCCATGAGGTTCCCCAGTCCAGCAAATCTGATCAATACCCATTCCTAGTGTGAGAGGGATACTCAGGATGAACTTACGATCCACCTCGTTAAACCAACAACAACGCTTCTCCCGATCCCATTCCTCAAGCGAGTCATCAAGCAGATCACATACCCTTGCATCTTTGAATCCGGGAACAACCGGTGAGGAAACCTTATGATTGACGCCATCTTCCCGCCATGGATCATTCCAAATTTTAATATTATGCGCATCGACAATTCTCCACACGCAGCCCAAATCAATGAGAGATTTTTCTCCCCAAATGCTCCTCCACATAAAACTTGGTCGTGGCCCCAACTGGGCATGCAAGAAATCAGAGTGAGGGAAGTACTTAACTCGCATCACCTTTGAGAACATGGTATTTGGGTGGGAAAGAAGGCGCCATCCTTGCTTCGCCAAAAGAGCCTTGTTAAACCATTTGAGATTTCAGAAGCCGAGACCGCCACAGAATTTTGAAACACACTGCTTCTCCCAAGACATCAAATGAGACTTACGTTTTCCCTCATGGGAGCCCCACCAAAAATTGTCCAACCGGGAGTGGATTTGATCAACGAGAGTTTCTGAGAATTTAAACAGCGACATAGCATAAGAAGAGATTGCTTGAGCCACTGACTTCACGAGTACTTCCTTTCCTGCCTTGGAAATCTTCCTACTAGACCAAAGACAAATCAGATTATCCACCCTATCCACAATCGCGCCGAAAACTTGTTTCTTCGACCTACCCACCAGGGTCGGGAGGCCAAGGTACTTAGGATGCTTATCAACCAGCGGAAACCCACACATTCGCTGCAACTCCTCTCTCTTATCTTGTAGGACGCCTTTACTAAAAGATAACTCTGATTTCGAAGCATTAAGATGTTGCCCAGAGGCCTTTTCGTACAGATTGATGATATTCAGCACTGCACTGCATTCTTGCGGGGTAGCACGCGCGAAAAGGAGGCTATCATCTGCAAAGAAGAGATGGGAGATAGGGGGACCGTTTCTATATACCATAGCACCATAGATAACTCCTTGATCCGCTGCCTTCAGGATGAGATGAGAAAAGACATCTGCCACCAGAATGAAGAGGTAAGGTGATAGGGGGTCCCCTTGTCTCAAACCTCTTGACGGTTTAAAACTCAATGAAGGGCCCCCATTAATATTGATTGTGTAGGAGACAGACGTAACACAATTCATGACATTAGAGATCCATTTCATCACAAAGCCCAACCTGAATAGAACAAGTCCGAGAAAAAGCCATTCAACTCTGTCATAAGCTTTCATCATATCAAGTTTCATTGCCATGGTGCCACGCTTGGATGTGGAGCAAGTTTTCATAGAGTGGAATAATTCGAAGACAATGGCAGCATTGTCAGTAATAGATCTCTTTGGAACAAAAGCACTTTGGTTATCTGAGACAAGTAGTGGGAGAAAATCCCTAAGTCTGGCCACCATGATTTTGGAGAAAATTTTGTAAATCACATTACACAGGCTGATTGGCCGAAACTCTGAGATTTTCTGAGGGCACTGGGATTTGGGGATAAGAGTAATAAGAGTTTTATTCAGGGATTCAAGAGAGGCTCTACCAGCCCACACCTCCTTCATTAGGGCCACCACATCGGACCCCACAATATGCCAAAAGCGTTTAAAGAACAGAGCATGAAACCCATCAGGCCCCGGTGCCTTGGTAGAGTGAATAAGATGCAGGGCCCCAAGAACTTCCTCATCAGACAAATCTCTTTCCAGGTACCGATTCATGTCTTCTGTAACCAACTTTGGGATGCATCCAATCAGGCATGAGGGAGTGCTAATACTTTCTACTGAATAGAGGTTGCTGAAAAAGTTCAGGATAATGGAGTGAATGTCATTTATGCCATGCACAACTCTTCCTGTGGGGTCCTCCAAATGAGCAATATGATTCTTCCTTCTCCTCACAGACGCACGTTGGTGAAAAAAGTTGGTGTTCTGATCACCATCTCTGATATGGGACTCTCGTGCCCGAAGGTACCAAAAACTCTCTTTCTCCCTCAAAGCTGCATTAAGTTTCTTTTCTGCCACAGAGATGTTTCTAAGGACAGAGTCACAAAAAGTATAAGAGTGGAGTCTCTTTAATTGATTCTCCACCTCCTTAATATGAAGGTCAAAGTTACCAAACCTAGTCGAGCTCCACTTCTGAAGGCAAGACGCAACAATGTGGAAGTTGGACATGATGAACCAATTCGATCCCTCCCTAGCCGCTTGAACCACCTTTTCACAATCACTATCTTGGAGCCACATACTTTCAAAGCGAAAGGTTCACTCAGGTCCCCTCTGTTGCCCTTGTGAGACTGTTGACAAAATGATTGGGCAGTGGTTAGAAGAGACGGGGGGCAAGTGGACGATAGAGAAGGCATGAAAAAGAGAGGTCCACTCATCATTCCCAACAAATATGTCTAACCTTTCCGCCAGGTGGTTCTCCATTGACCTACCCCGATGCCAGGTAAACGGCGAGCCAGAATACCCGAGGTCATGAAGAGAGTTCGACACAAGATACATCCTAAAATCGTTCATCACAGCACCACTCCTCACACGTCCCCCTTCTTTTTCATGGGGTGACAAAACCTCGTTAAAATCCCCCCCCCCCCCATCAGAAGAGGGCCAGGGAGGGAGTCTCGCAACCGCTTCAAAAGGGCCCATGATCCGTGTTTATCCTGCCCACCCGGCCACCTGTAGAACCCAAAAAACGACCAAGGAGGAGCTCCTGGGCCAGAAACTGTCATAGCAATGTGATTACTTGAGTAATTAGAGATCTTGACCCCAAGGTCCTCCTTCTACAAGAGGCAAAGTCCACCTGACTGTCCCTGTTTTCCAATGGGAAAGACGTTTTTGAACCCAATCTTCCAGCCCATAAGGCCCGCATCCTTGCTATCCAACATAGTTTCAGATACAAAAACTATGTCGAGGTGAAATTTGGAACTCTAGTGATAGAGAACGCGAACCGTTCGGGGATTGCCAAGCCCTCGACAGTTCTATCATAAGATTTTCATTGCCCTAGGCGGGGCTGAGACACTCCCACCGCCGCCTCTGAAACTTCGACTACCTGACCGTCGTCTTCCACTTTCCACCTCTTTGACAGGCTCTCAATCATCTGAGATGCCTCCAAGCGTCGTTTATGGTCCCTGGGCTGTAAACTGGGGGATCCATACCCCTATCCTCGCTAATTATTCTTTTCCATGTCCGATGTTGTAAAGTATCTGTCAATGTGATCCCAGTCATGTCATCTACAGCCTGAGGGGTAGCACTGGGAGTAACATCATCTGAACTGGACACCAGATCTGGTGGGTCGTTACATAGCTGTTTTACCCATGAGCCTGGATCTGGTGGTTCCTTGCAGTTTGGCTGCAGCCTAGCAGATGGGGGGGAAATGGCCTGTAAAATAGATGTGGTTTGGCTGGGGGGGGGGGGCAGTCGGCCCCTGCCCCTGACTCATGTGTTGTTCCCTCGGCTCGACCGAGATCCGTGGCCAGCCCAGGTTCCTTCCTTCCGCCCGTTGATCCACCTGACTTTCAGCAGTAATATTTGGCTGCCCAAGCATGATTATATTAGTATGAATTGGTTCATCCCGCTTAATAAGAGCCTTCGATAGTTTGTAACGGTCCTGTTGTTTTTCAACTTCGGAAATAAAAGCCGTCCCAGAGGTTTTTGCGCGGAGTCAGGGACCATATTGCAAAATAACATTGCCCTGTACATCCTCCCTTTTCACCTCACATGCCTTTTCTAAGTGTCCAAGGCACCCACAAAAGAAACAAAAAATAGGGAGCTTTTCAAACTCAAAAGAAATCGAGATGTCAAATTCCTCAATTGTCAATAACATGCCCCTCATAAGAGGTTGTGAAACATCCATCGAAGATCTGATTCGCACAAAAGGTCCCCAGTGAATTGGATCAGACCGGTCCCATTCCAGAAATGAACCGATGCGTCCTCCAATCTCACGAATAACACATTCAGTTCTACCATGAAAGGGGATTCCTCTAATTTGAATCCAGAAAGGTGAGAAAGATAGATTAACTGCCTGAAAATTTTCTTCACCTTTAAGGTTCTCCATGAGAATGATTTGGTTGTCAAAGGACCATGGTCGACCTTTGAGGACTTTTAATTTATCTCCTTCATTAAAGAATTCAAAGACTAGGAGTCCCGCATCCACTTCTCTTATAGCAACGCCGTCATCCAATCGCCAGATATTTTGCAGAGTATTTTTCAGCACTCCCTGATTGAAGGACCTTTTTGATAGAAATTTTCCAACAACAAGCAAGGACAGTCGCTGTGAGAGAAACACATCTTCACTCTTCCGTGTAACAATTACCAATTTTTCTTTATCTGTTAAGGAGAGGTTCTGCCAACGATTCATTAGGTCCGACTCTATTAAACTGAAAATGAGAACTTCCCTCGTCCCCACAACCCCTTCGTCCCTGGGCTGCGTAGTCACACTTCTCCACGGGATCCCCTCAAGTGTCACCATGCTTTGAGCTGCCGCACGCCTGTACCTTCACGGGAAAGCGCCTTCGTGGACCCGTGCCAGAACGCGAACCACCTTCTGATCGCAAACCAACACCTTCGGTGAACCAACGCCAAGTCGTGAACCAACTTAACACACACCGTGCTCCCGCCCGAAACTCCTCACAAGCCTTCAAATCTCACTCCCACCGCGGATCAAACCCACCATAGTCCAGGAAAAGGGGGCACCACAGGAAACAAGCTCCAGTTGTCCACGAACCATACCCATCCGTGAACCACGCCCGCAGCTACCACGCACCGCATCCTCCACTCACCCTACGTGGTTCTTCCTTCGCGATCACACCCTGTGCGACCCTTCCTTCGCGCTCACACCTTGCGCGACCCTTCCATCGCACTCCCACCCTGTGCGATTACAGACCTGTCGCGGAAAAAAATCACCTACGCGAACCAAGAGAGATCCCCCAAGTGCGAATCGAAATAAGCTCCCCGTGCAAACAGAAAACCCTGAGCAAACAAATCTCCCCCCCGTGCAAATAAGATTCCACTGCGCAAACCAAAAATTCCTTCACGAGCAACACACCCCTGCGCGACCAAAAGTCCTAATTCACGAACACAACTCCCCAGCCCAAACTGAAAACTCCTTCGCGAACACACCCTTCACAAAAACTCCTTCGCGGATTCGCCCTTCGCAAACCTTCCCTTCACGATCCGTCCCTTCGCGAACCTTCCCTTCGCGAACACTCCCTGCGATCAAACCCCGGCTGAAGGGTCGTAGCGCCCGCAGGAAACCGGCAACACTACTCAAACTTGAGGGGCCATAAACGACAAATAACCATCACCAAAGAACCCCCAAAGAGGCACAGATCTACAACACAAGGAGACCGAAACCAAAGAAACCGCAGTGCCAGAGGGGGGCCAGACGCCGGAACACAGGGAAGGAAAAAACTGGAAGAGCCGACGCACTCGGAAACCCGTAGCCGGTGATGAAATGCAGAACTGTCACCTGGCGTAGATCTGGTAAGCCATGCCGCCGCTGCTGCCAGAACACCACGAACCCCAAAACCCTAGAGCGCTCTAGGGAGAGAAACTCACCAGCGAGAGAGATGGAATAAAAATTTTCACAAGACCTTATTTGTTGGACATCAATCTCACCATTCTTTTAAAGGTCACGAGTGATTTTTTTTGAGTGAGATATGATTTGTTCTATCACCTTTAATAAATTCACCTTGAAACTGTACTATGAAAATCAGTATTGTATTCATATAATATGGTGGGAATATTATTATTCATATGTAATTCATCGTTACTTCTAATACAATTAATCACTGATATCCAAACACATTCTCAACTTGTTTAATGAATAGAAATCAACTCAGCTTGGTTGGAAGAAGTCGCGGTAATGGTTTGTTTTGTAGAACGCCAAGAAATAGCAGTTCCACCATATGTAAACACATATCCAGTTTGAGATCTTACTTTGTGTGGATCACACAAGTATCCAACATCAGCGTAACAAACCAACTCTGGTTATGAAAATTTGGAATAAAGTAACCCCCGATCTTTTGACCCTTGAAGGTATCTTAATACATGTTTGATATCATTCCAATGCCAACGAGTATGCGAAGAACTATACCTTGCCAATAAATTTATAGAAAATGATATATCAGGTCTTGTATTATTTGCAAGGTACATCAGTGCTCTTATAGCACTCAAATATGGTACTTCAAGACCAATTAATTCTTCATCATCCGCTTGTGGTTTAAAAAGATCATCATCTCGATCAAGAGATCGTACAACCATTGGTGTACTTAATGGATGCAATTCATTCATATTAAATCTCTGCAGGCCTTTAGCAATATATCATGATTGATGAATGAAAATTCCATCCTTAAGATGTTCAATTTGTAATCCAAGGCAGAACTTTTTCTTTCAAAAGTCTTTCATTTCAAATTCTTTATTCAAATATTCCACTGCCTTGAAAAGTTCACCATTAGTCCCAATTATATTTAAATCATCAACGTATACTGCAATGATCACAAATTAAGATTCAATCTTCTTAATGAAGACACATGGACAAATTTGATCATTTTTATAACCTTCATTCATTAAATATTTACTCAGACGATTATACCACATACATCCTGACTGCTTTAATCCGTATAATGATTTATTCAACTTAACTGAATAAAGAACTCGAGATCCAGGATTTTTTGCCAACAATTTGAATCATTTTTGGATTTTCATGTAAACATCGTTATCAATATCACCATAAAATATGCAGTCACAACATCCATCAGGTGTAGCTCAAGTTTCTCATGCACAACAAACGTTATGAGAGACTGAAAGGTTATCGCATCCATTACAAGAGAGTGTGTTTCATCATAATCAATCTTGGGTTTTTGTGAGAAGCCTTGAGCAACTACTCGTGCTTTATATTTCATGATTTCATGATTTTCATTTCTTTTTCTCAGAAATACTCATTTGTATCCAATAGGCTTAATCACTCTAGAGGTTTTCATGATCAACCCAAAAACCTCACATTTAGAATGTCATGACCCGCCCCCGAGGCTCGTGTCGTGACTACCCCAAGCCCGCTTCTGATAGGCCATGAGCTGACGACTAACATCGAGTAGGCATATCCCACACGTGAGAGACATTTGCCTAAGAACCCGTACACACGCACACAACTCCTAGCCAAAGATGATGGAAAGTAAAAACACTAAGTAAAGAAAATGCATGTATACCACTACAACCCAACAACAGAGTACAACATAAAACAAAGCAGTAAAGTACAACCGGGCTAGAATACACGCCTAACAAAGTAAGACAACTACAAGGTCTGACCTGTTAAAAAGGGTACTGAAGCTGCAGTAGAAAGCTGTTGGGAACACCTCGGCTCGTCTGATCTCACAAGGCACCATCTGGTCCTGGTCTTGCTCCTCCTAGGGCTCCGTCAAAGCATCAATCGTCTGCACAAGACACGAAACATGTGGGAAAATCCTGTATAAGGGTGAGTAACACAATACTCAGTAAGACACCCCAAAACCACAAAGGAAGAACCACAAAAAATTCACAGTCAGCTCTACACAGGTATATTCCCCTACATATGCCAAGAACATCCAGATAAACTCAAATACTTTCCACACAGTAGAAGGATAAGTCACAACCACTTCCGCCATAAGATTCTTCTAACTTGGGACCAACCCAATGAGAAGACGCTTGTCAAGGGTCATAATGTACAAATAGGGGATTCTCCTCGAACAATACCATGAACCCAATATGTATTACCCTGCAATGTAGGGGATTCTTAGAGAATACCACGAACCCTACGATGCAGCTTCTAACGTAGGAGATTCCAAAGAATACCACGAACCCTACAATGTGGCCCACTAGATGGAGGATTAACGCCCTTCACCCGGAGGTCACGTCAATACCCAAATAATTCCATCAAGGGTGATAGAGTATTACTTCAGTCCCAAGGAGGATTCCCTGACTCTATTCGGGTCTCTATCTCTCGAGGGGATTTCCATGAAATGTCATACCAAACCCTCAAGGAAAGAACCAAGTGGAAGCTAAGCACCTATAATAGTCCTTAATAAAATCCCACAAAGGCATTTCAAAAGGACCACCCCATCGCAAGGGTCCCAACACCGTAAACGTCTTGTCAAACAAACTTACGGTTTGAAAGTTATGAAGTTTTTTGTAAAAAGGGGTCGGTCGTGTCCGGGTTCGGTCCGACCTGGCCAGACCGACCCGACCCGACCTGGTCCGACCCAAACAGATTGATTCGTCCCACCCGACCAACCCGTCCCATTGAAGCGGGCTGGTCTTCTCCGCTCGGGACGCGGTGGGCGTCGCGTCTCCGAACCACCCACGGTCCTGCCACATGACGCGTCCGCCGAGACCGCCGCCTGCGGCATAGCCGTGGGCCTCTTCCACCACTACGACCGTAGCCCTCCGCTCATCACCCATGGATGCAGTCGCAGGTGCCTCCTCCGTCGACTGTCGAGCCAGCGACCGTTCGCCACTGGGTGGTCGCGCCACCCCGCACCGACACTCCTTCCGCATGCTCCCATTCCTTAGTCGTCGGTCAGAAATTTCATCTGACCATAGATTTGAGATCCCTAGGTCCCAATCTACGCTGATTTGGTTTCTGTGGTTGAATCACCTTCAATCCGGGGGTTCAATTGTGCATGGAATCGCCTGAAAATCATCGAGCCATGACCAAGAGGGGTTCAACGATGAAGCGCGAAAAACGGGTAAGAAGAAGAATCAAGAACACCCAAAATGGATGGATCTTGGCCTTGTTCGTAATGGACTCGATTTGTCCAAGTTAGATGTGAAGGTTCCGGGTGCAGCGGAAGCTTGTGGGTGGATGTGCCCACTTGTCTTTTTTTCATTAGCAATGATCAATCTGGGATCAATACGATGATAAATGCCAGTCTCCACGGATCTATTCATAGAAATAGACAAAGAAGAAGAAAGGTCCTGGAACCAAAAAAGTGGATCGTCACAGGTTGATTATAATTAATTTAATTAATTCATAAGAAGTACCTTTTGGGTGTTCTTTCTTCGTTGATATTCTTGATCACGTTTCGATGTGATTCGCCGTTGCGTCGTAGAAGCCAAGTGTAGACTTCCTCTAGCGGTGATCCACATGTGCACCTCGTATCTCTAGATGTCGCCAAAGGAGTCTCGGGTGCTAGTTTAGAGAAACCTTTGCTTGCGTTGTCTGCATTAGATCTTCTTGATCCGATGGAAGAGGATCTCTCTCGGTCTTGAGAGCGTTCTTAGAGGAAAATGTTCTTTCGGCCTAGAAAGAATTCTCCAGAATTGTTGTGCACAACGATTCTCTTAAGAAAAGAGTTGGGGTTGTGAGGATATTTATAACCGGGTTTGAGGTTGTAGAGTTATGACAATAAATAAATGCGTTACAAGTTTTATTTATTTCATTAACTCTTTTGAAAACCCCATGTAGAGTCATTAATTCCTTGACATGCACCCACACTGATTATAATAAATATCATTTAATAAAACAATATTTCCTCAAAATCCCGACCGGAAAAACTACACGGTGTGTAATCATAAATACATGGCATGTACCTGTTTTTCATTGAAAACTACACGGCGTGTACATTCAATGTACACGGTGTGTATATCTTGTTTTCATTTATTCATTTCCTTTCCAATAATGAAAACTACATGGCATGTACATTCAATAATACACAACGTGTACTTGTTTTCATTTTATTCTTCCTCCAACATTAAAATGATTTAGGATTCCTTGAATAATTATTAAACCACGTACGAGAATAATCTTTATTCTACTTGAGATACTTGAATACACTTAGTGTGTGACCCTTTAGGCCTCTTTCTTGTTGGCATTAGGCGGGCTTGCCTAAAGTCCAAGATTATTGTCTAGCAATGGGTCAAGGCACCCAAGAGAAAGAAGTTGATGCCGCATTAACGTGTCACCTCATATGAACGATTACCGTGTAATTTAATCCCTTTGTCTCAATACCTCATCAAGCAGGTTTCATGGTAGTGTCATAAACCTATATGCTTGATCTATCATTCTTTGACTTCCAGAAATAAACTCGTCGTGACACCATGGCCATGAAATTTGTTCGAAAGTTCTATTTCAATCAAAGGGCCTGAGATATCTACTTCCATAAATATGGAAGGGACAAATCCTTCTCCGACTTATTCATTAACAACATGTCATTTGTGACGCACCCAACGTACCCTACTTCCTGCCAACACTTTTTGTGACGATTTTCATCAGCAAATCTAAGTACGCGAGTCATGACATGAGTTAATGATAATATTACAGTCTAAGGACCATTACATACGCTCACAGATAGCAATGTATGATGACACCAAGACATGCAAAATTGCTACTGGTGGGTCTGTTCTCATAATCTCCCATATTGGAGATTACCAAGTTTGAACTCCATGAGAGAGAGTCTCGTCTCCTTACGAGTACTCGCACATGAAGGTCTGTATACTATGTTTCCCATCATAGTATGTAATCCAACTGTAGAACTTTATTTAAGAATATTATTATAGCATTTCAAGGTTCTCATCATAGCGGGGATCTTCCATGACCTTATCAATGAAACAAATATTCCAAAACATTATTATATTATAGTCATGAAGAACAATGAACAATATATAATAAGTGAACATTCATGTAATCAAAGTACAAAACAGTTGGTTCTCAGGAAACCAACCCTAACCAGATGAATAACAAGGGGTAGAATAATCCAAATTCTAAATTTGATTTAACCTAATTCAACCCCACAAGTTTAACCCATCCCGCAAGACACACACGATCCATGAATTGATCCATTCATCGATCGATTCATGTTCGTAATGATCAGGATCAAGAACGAGGAGTAAACCAAATAAAGAAATGCCCTACCTAGAAAATTAGACCAGTTGATGAAGAACCTTCATGTTCGTTGTTCGTCAATCCGCCGTCGATCTGTCTACGAGTGATCAAGATCCTTGATTTCCCATATTTTTCTTGCCAATACTTCCTTCCAAGGTTCCCTATCACTAGATCTCTCAAGGAAATCTCAAGGTTAAGAATTTTAATCCTAGACCTCTGACCCTGGGTAAAAATGAAACAAAATCTGTTGCGTCATGAAAACATTTTTATTAAAATATTTAATAATGGTTACGTCCAAAATCTAACTTTTTCGTCTCGCCCGCACCAGACGATGTTAGGCCCTACCAAGGTGAAGTTATTGTTCCGGACGCAATGGTTCCCTCATATTTTCGATCCGAGAACCTATTTAGTAGTTATAAAAATTCAAAGTTAGCTGCCAAGCGTTAATAAATTTTAAAGCAGAGCTTTATTGAAAAAAAATTATTTTGGGCACATCGGGCCTTGGAATCTCATTCCGTCTCAGCACGTGGTCTCAGTATTTTCCCAATTAATTTATTAAAATAAATTGGAGAGAAATACGAGTCATTACATAGAAAGTGTCTAGATCATATTGGATTACGACTTTCCATTGATCCCAATTTGGCCTTTCATGACATTCATTAACTGTTTTAGGTTCTTGATCCTCATCTATAATTTCAAGGGCTACATTGTAAGAAAATGTGTTATCAACAATGATCTCCACTCAGTTCCAACATCTTCAGTATTGGTGAAATTTATTGAAATTTCCTCTTGATCATGTTCATGTACTTCTGGTACATTTACATTATCTTCAAATTCATTCATATCTTCAACCAACATAGGTTGTTTACCCTTTCTTTGATGGGAATTTTTATCTCTTGAACCAAGTGGTCTTCCAAGTTTCAGGCATGGATTGGAAACATTGTTGTTAATACCATCATATTGTCCTTCTGGGACATCTATACTTACCGGTGCATTCACAATAGGTATATATGATTTTGTAACCCTTTTTGAATCATTGAATGCATGAGGCAATTGATTTGCTAAAATTTTCAAATTAATGATCTTTTGAACTTCAAGTTCACTTATATTTGTATGAGGATCAAGATGTAATAATTAAGTCGCCTTCCATGATATTTCTTTTGAAGTCGATTGATTTTCCCCTTTGAGTTTTGGAAATAATTTTTCATCAAAATGACAATAAAAAAATCTCACTATGAATACATATCTTGTCATAATCTCAAGATATTTAATGATCGAGGGAGATTCAAAACCAACATAAATCCCGAATCTCCTTTAGGGTCCCATTTTTGTTCGTTGTGAGGGTGCTACAGGCATATATACTGCACAACCAAATATCCTCAAGTGTGAAATATTTGGTTCATGACCACAAGCTAATTACAAAGGGGAATAATCATGATAACTTGATGACATTATTTGAATCAGTGCTACTGCATTCAAAATTGCATATCCCCATGCTGAAATGGGCAATTTAGTTTTCATAAGTAATGGTCTAGTGATAAGTTGTAATCACTTTATAAATGATTCAGCTAGACTATTTTGTGTATGAACATGAGCTACAAGATGTTCAACAATTACTCCCAATGACATGAAATAATTATTAAAAGCATGTGATGAATATTCACCATCATTATCAACCCTAATTTGCTTGATTGAATAATTGGGGAACTACACCCTTAACCTTATTATTTGGGCAAGTAATTTCACAAACACCTGGTTGCGAGTGGACAATAAACACACATGACACTATCTAGTTGACCCATCAATCATGATCATAAAATATATGAATGGTTTACATGGTGGATGAATTGGTCTATATATCACCATGAATTCAGTCCAAGAACATCGAGGATTTGGTCCTGATCTGTGATGGTGATGGTCTTGTGATTAATTTGCCTCGAGAACAAGAAGCACATGAGAAATCATAGGCTGTAAGAACCCTTTTATCAACCAATGGATGACCATGCATACATTTAATTATTTTTCTCATCATTATTGATCCAGAATGATCGAAACGGTCATGCTACACAATAAATGTATCATGGTTGGTAAACTTACGGTTTACCATGTTTGATTCAATTGTACATATATTGATAAAGTACAATCCGGATGGAAGCCTTAAAATCTTCTCTTGAATCAATTTATGCTCATTATTAATGCTTGTGATATAAAGGTATTCAATACCTCCTTCATCCACATTCTCGATGTGATATCCATTGTTAAGAATATATTTAAAACTTATCAAATTCCGTCAAGACTCAGGAGAAAAAATTCATTGTTTATCATAATTATTATACCACCAGGTATGTATATTCATGCTCTTCTAGAGAATTTGATTAATTGTTCACTACCAGTTAATGTACATACATGAGCACTACCCATTTTAATGGTGATAAAATATTCTCATGTTTAAGAATTGTGTGCATCGTTGTGCTGTCAATGAGAAAAATATCTTCATCATGAAAATTATTCACAACGGATCGATTTATATCATCAATTTCTATTTAAAGAAAATAAAACATATATATAAGGAATAAAATGAAACAAAATGAAACATGTGATATTTAAAAATATTACAAAACCAAAAACCATATTTCATTTCAACCACAAGCATACAAAAAAAAAGTCAAAATTCAATTCCCTCATGAGCATTTATGATTGATCTATATGCTCATTACCTTTAGGGTGTACAAAATATTTGGAAATATCAAAGTTTGTAATATCATCATCATATTTCAAAGTCTGGTCAGTAAAATTCTCTTCAACATTATTTTCCTTTCCATTGATAGATTGTTGATAAATATCAACAAAATGATTTGGAATACGACAGGTACACGACCAATTCCCTTTCATGCCACATAGAAAACAATTATTTTCATCGCTCTTTGCTTTCTTTATTTGTGGCTGTTCATTATTGGACCACTTTTGGTGATTCCATTTCCTCTTCTCATTTGGTGTATGACCACCTCGAGAAAATAACTTTCCTCAGCCTCGATTGTGTTGATTCTTCCCATGACCATGATTAAAAGAAGTCACATTCACTTCAGGGAATGGATCCACACCAATAGGTCAAGATTCATGATTTCTCATCAGGAGTTCATTATTTTGTTCTGCAATAAGAAGTCAAGAAAGTAATTCAGAGTATTTTGTAAAACCTTTCTCATGATATTATTGTTGTAGAATGAAATTTTATGCATGGAATGTAGAATATATTCTTTGCAACATATCGATATTAGTGATAGTATATCCGCATAATTTTAGTTGGGGATGTTATTTTAAACATTGTAGAGTTGTATTCACTTATCAATTTATAATCTTGGAATCGTAAATGACTCCATTCAAACCTTTCTCTTGGTAATATTACAAGTCGAAGGTGATCATACCACTCCTTAAGATTCTTCCATAGCACCGAAGGATCCTTCACTATGAGGTACTCATTCTTCAGAACCTCATGGAGGTAATGGTGGAAGAATATTAGGGCTCAGGCACAGCCTTGAGTAGAAGCGTGATTGCCAAATTTAATTGCATCACCAAGACCATCTGCATCAAGGTTCATCTCTGCATTCAGAATCCATAATAAGTAATTCTTTATAGAAATGCCGAGAGGGATAAATCCATGCTTCATAATATTCGTCATGAAAAAATTATCTTACTAGTACAACTAACCTTTTTACTTCGTAGAGCAGTCGTGCTGATAAAGTGTTGTAAAACTGGTTGATTGAAGGAAAAAAGAAACAAAGCATATAACGATGTTGAATGCCTAGAATGATGATGGCGAAGTAAAACGTCTCAATCACAATAGAACATAAAATAAAGAACACAAGTATATGGCCACACAAAATCTCACACACACATTTTATTCCATTAACATGTCACTGTATTTATAGATTACAAAAGGCTTGATCCAACAAACAAAATTAATTCTTATGAATTAGATCCAATAGTGGGAATACAAATGGTTTTGGCCATATGAAGAGACTTATTGGGAAATGAATAGACCTCATTCATTATAATTTATAACATCCACATAATTAATGATAATTCATAACATTTTTTTAATATTTACAAATAATTATAAATAATAATAATTTAGTATCAAAAAACCTATAAGAAGTTGATGATACTGCTTAAAAATAAAATAAAATAAAAAAATTAACAAAATTCAAAGTTAATTGTGTGATTATTTTACTATTTATGCATAATTAAAGTATTTTTTTTATGAAAAATGACACTTTTGATCTCTGGTCTCAAATTAATTTTCATTTTCATAGGTTATAAATAAATTGAAAGTCATTATTCTAACACTAGGCAATAATTGTTTTGTTTTTTGGATAATTTTAAATATGTTTGTAACTTGAAAAATATTAATATTTCTATCTGGGATTCTTTCTTTCCATTGGAGTATATCTTACACCATCAATGCATGTAGAGGCAGGATCCATGAAGAAACGAATATTCTTCACACCTGGTGTGAGGTGAACTTTGTGGTAGATTGCTCAAATTCCAAAGAAGTTTAGGATGATGCATTAATTATCTATTCGAGTGTTGGCTCTTCTCTTAAGGATTGTAATGATTTTTTTAATGGAGACACTATCGTGATTTTCTATTTCCACTCCACCTTGATATTGATTTTATTTTACACCATCAATGATTTGCATCTTTATAATAAAAAGATTCAAATTCCCAGTCATGAAGGTGAGAAATAACATGTCAGTTGTCTTAAATTTTAATGATAAACTAACCTAGTTTTCTTATAATCATTTGACACTCATTTCACACTAATGATACTTTTGATCATTTTGATAATTTAAGGTTTCAAATTCGTATGCAACATGTTTCTATAGGTCATAAATTGCTCATGGGCTATTGTGATGATGTTGAATGAAAAACAAAACACATTTACTCTTCTCTTTATTAATTGTTCCATGATTTAAAAGGGATAACAATCATAAAGACTGTTTTTGACTATTAAATCCCTCAAAACTACAATGTATGGCTATTATAATGATTCAAAACCTTAACCATGAGTCCAAAACTATTAGAGGCTATCACCGGGGTTTTGGCACTCGTAGCGGTAGACTCTGTGGTAGTAAATCGATGATCACAATTAAAAAAAATTTTATTGTTAAACATCCATTTCCAGGATTTGAAAACCGTGATATTAGGTACCTTGTCACCATGATCATGGAAATAGGGTACCTGTAACGCCCCGACCCCAGTTACCCAGAGTCGGTGCATTATTTTAATACATTGGCATGATTACAAGGAATCAAGTCCCGAAGAACCAATCATTTTAGCAGTCTTGGAAAATAGATTACATACATGAATGTTACATTACACTTCATAACATACAAAACAACATAAATAATCCTTCACAAATGTCATTATTCCCTTGTCTTAACCATGCATATCAATCACAATACACTTCTTGGAATCCTGGAAAAAATAAAACATAGAAAGGGGTGAGCTCAGATGCTTAGTAAGGATAACAATACTGTAGAAACTTCATAAATAAGCATAAACATTTAAGGCAATGTATAGCTATAACAAAAGCCTTTTAAACTTGAACTTTAGCATAATATGGAAAAAATAAAATGAAGTAATTCCATTTACTTGTTCACATGGATATTCTACTAGTCGAATAATCACATGCAATATCACTAACCACTTTCATAATGATGGAATGCATAATGCCAGACTATCATAACCACATAGTCAAAGCCTTGTGCCAAGACTAAAAATAAGATTTTATCAAGGCCTTGTGACAAGACACTAGTTTTTCTCATGAGACCTACCGATGCATCGAGGAGCTATAGCGGACTCCACCCGTCACTTACTAAGTCCAATGCATTCTTCATACGAAAAGGTTATAACATAAACATTCGTATTAAAACTAGCATACTAAATGTCAATACTTTCTCCATAAACCATGAATGATATAAAAATAACACATCCACAGTCAAACATATCACAAAAAATTTAATACAATATGGAAGATTTGTATCATAATAAATCATATTCAAACAAGTTTAAAATCCATCAAAGGATGTTGACATAAATGAAAATGATTTTTAAAACTCTTTGAGAGAAATATCCATTTTTCTTGAAAAAATTTAAAAGTCACACAATTATAAAATAATACATTTAAAGAAATTTTTTAATCAAAGTTTCCCATACCACTTTGAAACTTTTTAAAGAAATAAACATTTTAAAAACATTCATGTTCATATAAATAAATCCTTAAAAACCATTTTGAAGACATGGACATTAATGAGAAAGATTTAGAAGAATAAATATTTAAAAAATTTGAAATGATGTTTTAGTAAAAAAGTCCCTTAAAATAATCCCTTTAAAAACTATTTCATAAAACATGGACATGGATAATAAATATGTCCCAGTAGATACTTACATAAAAACAACCTCAGATAATAAAGAGATTGTGAAATTAACCCTTACCAATTTGGTAAATTACGAAACATACATCCCATGAAAGAGGTATCATACAATGAATATGTAAATACACATAAATTAAAGTGTATTATACAAAGAATACAATTATGGGCAGTACATACACCACACAAAAGATAATAGTGGCAATATGGCATGAATCTCACGGGAATAAGGAGTGAGATGAAAACCCCTTACCTTGCACTTTCCTTTAGTCGAGGGTACGTTTAACCTCCTGTATGAAGACTATAGTATGTTATTAAATTATACCAGAACCATATTAATATTTATGATATCATACATTATTCATTTATTACTTTATACTACCCATTTAATAATAATTTCCATGTTATATTAATATTTCGGGTAATAATCGCTTTCTTTATCGTACGTGTTTTAACTTGTTACTCTTGATTGTATCACTTATATCATGATTTAAATACTTATAGAATATAAAAATGATTTATATATCATATATATTTAGAATATAAATATGTATAATAGACATATATATGAAATGTAAAACACAGTTTATGGAGACGGTAGTCCGTACGTACGCAAAAACGCTGTTTCCGTTTTCATATAGTATTGAACGAAAGTAAGTGAATAAGATATATGTAAGTACATAAATACTTATATATATAAATATATATATCTCCAGTAAAATTATTATGTCATATATTACATACTTATTAGTAATATATATTTTTATAATTGTCGATGAATGGTGAACTTGGAAATGAATCTCATCGCGTCGTGGAGACGGTAATCCGTACGTACACACGAGTGAAAATATCATTCTTTTGATATTAAAATAATATATAATTTGATGGTATATCATATATAAAAAATTATTATCATGTTATATTTATTATTTACATCAAATACACATCATTATTATACCCATACAAATAATAATGTATTGAATAACAATTACACCACGACGTGGAGACGGTAAGCCGTACGTACGCACGTATGTTGACATGTCATTCAAAGGATGGATAGAATAATGAATTTGGTTGTACCATAATTATAATAACATAAAAATATATAGAATATAATGGAGTTATTATTTTATAATGGAAACAACAAAGAAAAAGGAAGTGGAAGAAGAAAGGAACTTGAAAGAGGGTGGTGAAATCATTACCTCTTCTTCAGGTTCTTCCTTTTGATTTGATCAAAAGGGATTCTTAGGTAGGCTTTCTGATAAAAATAAGGCCTCTAGTTTGAAGGGAGGATAGTTTATAGGGTATTTGGGTAGGGGTTGTCCGAGCCAAATGGCTTAGAAGGTGTGAATTAGAGTGAAGGAGGAGTGTCCTTTTGTAAGAGGGGTGAGGGGCACCTTAGAAAAAACTTAAAATATTATTTTATAATAAATTAATATTCGGTTTATAATGGCTCCAAAGTGGATAATTTAAACGTTAAGGTGGGGATGGGTAGAAATCATTTCAACCAATATATTTTAGATAGGTTTGGGTCACTATATTAACCTTATCTTTTAGTTTTTACTCTTAGTTAATTAGTTTGACATTTACCATGTCACTTTATATTTTTATATTATATAGTTAATAAACTTACTATATACATATAAGAGACCCCCCAAGTGGTCCATTAATGATACACCTATCATTATATAAGTACTTTGGACGATCCTTAGATTTTTAGGAATATAATATCAATTAATAATATAATATTTGTTTTAAAAACTCATTTAGGTCAATTTTGACAATATTTAATAATTGATTTTTGTTAAAGTCTTAACAACTTTATTAATTCGAACCAAATTAATTTAAGCAGTAATCACATGTCATATTAACCAATAAAATTAGTGGATGTCATCAAAACTTTCAAATTATATTTATTTTAACATTTATAATACTAATTGTTTGATTCTTACATTAATAAGTAAAATACTGCATCATTATTGTGTCATAAATAAATTTAATTATTAAATGTCTAAAAATTATAAATAAAATACCATTATATAGGAAATATTTTTAGATTTATAATGAATATTTTTATTTGAAAATATAACATATATAACCCTATGTAAAAATTGTTTTGCTAAAAGATATATGCTTATGTCATTTTTGTATTTACTTTAACTTAATTAATATAAAGTGTCATTATCACTTACAAGTGGCTCTATGGGGTCCCAAAATCGACCCAAAGATGTCAATGGTCGGACATGTATCAACCAATAGGGTTAAGACACGTTTTAGGATAATTTAATATTATTATAATATTATTTTGTTACCCTTAGTTACCAGATTTACCCTTTAACCATGGTAAATAAAATATTTACCGAAATAATTATTCAAAATGTCTAAAAATAAGAGATACCTATTTACAAAATTTGGAAATCCTGATTCCAAATATGGAATCCATTTTTCCAAATTCAAAACACAGAAGTGGCAGAAATTAATTTAAAATTAATTCCTGCTGTCAAAACAAAAAGCGTGTTTTTAAGAAATAATAACTATCAAAAGATTGACACTTTTTAATGTTCTGTTTAAATGTGAAATTATGTTCAATGACCAAAATTGTATTAAATGGTAAAAATATATTCTAAATATACTTTGAAACCACTCAAATTCATAATTTATTACTATTAATTATTTCGATTAAAAAAGTTGTTTTTAATTAAAATTTAGTAATTTTCACTATTCATCAAAAAATTGAAAGTTTTCAGAAAAATACCAAAATTTCACCCTATGCTAATTTCGATATTCTGAATCCAAAAATTAAGTCCATTTTGAAAGATAAAATTTATAAAATTTTAAAAAGTGGGTATTACTATTCATAACGGCTATTTTGATTAGTCACGGTGTGTTAGAATCTCGAAGTTGCGTATAATGCTAGCTATTACATTATTCAAAGAGAAACATACCGTGGAAGCTTGGGGTGTTACATTCTCCCCTCCTTCAGTAAATTGTGTCCTTGCAATTTGAAAATGTTCTTCAAAAATAAAAGGTTGAAAATAGAAAATACCTTTGTGGAAAACCCATATCGGAAATAGGGTTAATAAAAATATAATTTTAAAAGAAAGAAAGAGAAGTACAAAGGTCACCCGAGATAGCCCATACTAGGATTATATGAAAACATGGATATGGAGGAGAAACAAACCATCAAGGTCTGATGGAGAGTTGTATAAAAGAGGATTAGGAGAAAGTTAACTATAAGAAAATCACAAACTTGTGATTGGTTAAACGGTCTTTGATTCCCTAGTAGGAAAAGTTAACCAACAACGTTTTTTTTTGAGGTTACCTTTCATAAAGTTGAGGAATTTATTTAGGAGATTTACTAAGAACTTAAGGAAATATACTTACTTGTAGACTTTCATTCTTTAAGAAATGTTTACCACAAACCCATATTTCACTCCAAAAGTTAATAGAACTCAAAAATATTCTATTTATCCTAACCGTATCGGGTTCCAAAAATAAATTTATAATTCATCTATCAGAACTTAAAAAAAAAGAAAACTACATTATACACTCCAGGGACTTCACATAGTCTAGTGGTAGGCGATGAATCCCAATTGCACTATGTTTGTGGGTTCGATTCCCGCAGTTTTGTCCGACGCGATGGGTTGTCACACGATCTGCGTGTTGTCCTTTTTATAAATATCCAAAAATAACTTTAACAATAGTATCCAATGTAAAATATAATCCATTCAACCTTTATACTTATCCAAAATACTTCTGTAAACTCTCAGTCCAAAATTTATATGAAAGGTAAACATAAAGTCGATCCTTTTTACCCCATAATAGCATGTGAATACCTTCATCATGTATTCTTTTAAAACACTAAAATATCCTAAATTACCATAAAACCTTATTTATTACATTCATGCTCCCTTATTCCTTATAGAATACTGGATATACTTCATCCATCCAAAAATGTTTTAAACTCCAACAATGATGGAACATACAAATCTTTAATCAGTTTCAAGGCAGTCAAGAATATCCAATATAATTTACCCAAATCAACCATTTCTTATTCCAAAATCAGTACCTCAATATTAGGACCATATTAAGGTTTATCTTTCCTTCAACCATGTAATTTCCAAAAAGTTTAACTCGCTGTAGAGTCACTTTTCTTAGTACCATAAAATCTCAAATCCTCAATGAAATAGCACTACAGTACAATCCTTATTTATTTCCAGTACATCATTGATACAACACTTCAATGAAATAATTCCAAAATAACAAAATAAGAACACTAGTCATTCCTATTCATCTGTGGTAGTATCATAACTTTATTATTATCCAATAACATCATTTGCGGCATAGTCTGATGACTGGTACATTGGTTCGCGTAGTGTCCAAACTCCTTGCAGATGAAACATTGTACATTTGAAACATTTTTATTACCCTTATTCCTTAGGAGTTGTTGCCATGCTTGTAGTAGTTGAATGCAATCATGAAGTTTTTTTTGTTTTTTCCAGTAGAAAAATATCAACTATAATGAGAAGTTGTTGCCTTATTTTGGGCTATGTGGGATGGAATTGGAAAGGATTTTGTTTCAGGAAGCATACAAATAACAAAAAACACTTGAACCGATTTGGAACTCTATAGTGACAGATTCATTATATACCCAGGTTGGTATTAAAGTTCCAAACATGCATCAAGAAAAAATGAAAGGAGGAGTATTTGGCTGGAATATATCTGAGAAAGCATCCAGAAAACATGAAATGAAAAATTGATTATTGAACATGCCTGTTGAGGGGTTGGTTTTTTCATTTAAGGACAATGGAATGCGGGTTGAATTTCAGTTACTTCATATGGTACATGGTCAGGAGGTTTGGATGGATCAAGATTATGATTGGGCAAGAAAGTTCTAGACTCAGATGTTGCAGCTCTTGTAACTAGATTCATGTTTGCAGATCACTCTAAAGCTACCCTACCAAATGTTGTCCGGTTCTTCAGGGAGAGTATTATTGTGGAAGCATTTGGAGACTTAGCACCAAATACTGAACTTGCACCCCTCCTTCACCCACCCCTGCACCCACCCTCCCCCTTGCACCCATCCTTCACCCCCACTACTCCCCTCACCCCTACTATCCCCACCCCACTGCACCCCCACCCCACTAAACCCACCATATTCCCTACCCCCTCCTTCACCCCCACTACCCCACTATTGTCCCTACCCCACTGAAATGAATATAACCGATATAAAATAACTAATGGGTCCCTAACCAAACTAACCTAAACTATAAAAAAATATTTAATTTCATTTAATGATATCTCTAACTACTCTTTGTTTTTTAATTTTTATAAAAAACAATTTTTGGGTTAAGTGTGAACTAACACAACAGATTACCAAAATACCCACAAATAAATTACAAATAGGCACCAAAATTCAAATTCTAAAATTAATCTTAGAAAGTAGTTCAGCCACGCACCATAGGATTTGGGAGGAGATAAGACACGTCTCGAGATCTATGTGAGAGCTCAAATAATGTGACACCTAAATCTCTATGTCATCAGTCACTATGACCATTATTCTAGCCCCATTTATATCAATCAACTCACTGTTTCCAATATGCATCACCTCATCAAAAATTCCATACCAATGATACTGAACACCACTACTCCTGACCCAGTTTCACCTAAAATTCCATTTTCATCATTGAATTAAGAAAATCCTAAACCAACAATATAGAAACCATCATCAAATTTCACACGATTATAACACCAAAAATGACCTTCACCAATGATAACATCAGCCAAGAATACAAACCATGCTGATCCAAATACTCTAACTTAGTAAAACTAATCAAACCAAATTGATTCACTAAACTAAGAACCAAAATATATGGACTTAAACTAAACCAATTATAAGTGACCTGATCCAAATCAAATAGAACATATAACTAATACTACTAGAAATGAGAAAACCAACCTAGTTTAAATAAAACCAAATAAAATCTACAAGGATCTAACTAAATCATTGTAATCCAAAAAAATTGATTCACTAAAATAAGAACATAAAGTTATTGACCTAAACTAAACCAAATATATTTGGACTAATACAAATTAAATGGAATTAAACTAACACTACTAGAATCGAGACAAAAGAACTTAAATTAAACCAACGCAAATAAAAATTAAATGAAGTTACCTAAACTAAATCTTTAAGCAAGCCAAACAATTCTCAAAACCAAGCATTATCACTCTAGATTACACAATCCTTAGAATCCAAAACTAAACAAGTAAAATGTATTTCATAATAAAAAATCCAATTTTTTTAATAAAGATAATAAAAAATAGTAAAATGTGTTCCTTAAAAATATATATATAAAATTTATAATACTATGATTTCACCCCCACTTCCCCCTACACCCCTTCACCCCACTACACCCCCTACCCCCACTGCAACCCCCACCCTCACTTCACCCTACACCCCACCCCCACTTCCCCCCTACACCCTCCTGCCCCCACCCTTCATTATTTTCTATGAAGTTTTTCTTGTTTAAAATTTTTCCATCGCTTGATCATATCTAAGTAAAATCACCTCTTTGGTTTTGATCCATAGGTTGAGAGAACTCTCTTAGCTTGAGTTATAAATTTAATAATCATTTAGAATTTAGATAGAGTTTGTTAATATTTTATTAAAAATTCTTAATCCTCATATACATCAAGATTTTTACTAAATAGCGATAATATGGAAGAAAACCTAGCTCAATTAAATCGACCAATTAGAGATTTGTGTGCACAAAATTATAACTATTGGAATACTTGATTGGTGTTTCCAAATAATCAAGTAGACTTTAAGTTAAATCATGTTCTAGTCCAAATGTTTTCTATTTTTCATTGTTTGGTAGGTGAAGACCCCAACAAGAACTTGAAGAAATTTGGTATCGTGTGCATTGCCTTCAAAATGAGAGAAATTTCATAAGTTCAAATAAAATAGAAGGAATTACCATTCTCTATAGAGGTCTCAACAAAGGAATGGATGAAAAAAATATATCTTGGAGAGGTCACAAGCTAGCATGAGCCCTAGAGAGCCATTATTTAAAAGTTATTCTTTGATTCAAGGATCAAATAGTAAAAAAATGAGATTTATGGCCTAATTAAAGCTAGTGGAGAAGCTCTTTATGAGTATTGGGATATGTTATAGAAGTTTACTTCTATTCATCCACATCAAAACAACATATATGATCATAATTTCTTAAACTTATTATATCGAGGCCTTCTGAACAGTGATAGAAACCTATTGGATTCTTTATAAGGTGGAGATCTCATGGGAAAATATTTAACTGGGTCCAAGGATTTGATAGAGAAGGTCTCTTAGAAATATCAAAATTTTCATACAAGGACCACTACTAAAAGTGTGGATAAGGTAAAACTTTTTAACTCACATTTACTTGAGTTTATAATTAAAAAACTGACCTCTCATATGAGATAATTAGAGTTGAAAAAAGTGAATAAAGCACCATCTAAACCCCCATTGGTCTCTCAATTGTGTATTTTCTTAAGAGTTTTTTATAGAATTTTTCCCTTAAATCTATAACACTGAAAGATGTGACATTATGAACATAAGATAATTCTAACACCCATTGAACAACCAAGGTTTCAAGGAGTATTCAATAGTCTGATATGGATATAGAAAGAAATATCAATCCAAGTCACCTTTCTAATATATTTTATAATAGACCATTCATCCATCTTAAAATCATTTCATCATAACTTATGATTTCTATAATTTTCATATTTAAACTCAATAAGACAATCAAACCCAATGAAAATCAGAAAAAAATCAAAAAAATCATACCTGATGTAATAAGTGAAAACAAATAAACTCTATCAAAGAAAAATGTGACAATTAATAGGAAAATACATTGAAACAAATGAATCTTACCCAATGAAAATTTAAGAGGCTATGGATTTGAAATCAAACAAACCCTTCTTCATGGAAAAAATCATAGGGAATGTGAGGAATTAAAACCATCCTGATTCATATGTATGCTATTGTGTATTGGAGAAAATTAGAGATAATTGAAATCACAACAACATAAATAGAATAATTATTTGAGGAAATAGAAAACAAACCCTAACACACCCTACCGCAGGCCACTCACAAGCTGGGAGTCATAGACCGCCCACCGGTGAGAATTAGAGGGGCGCCTGGAATGTGTGAATACTGATAAAACATTACACATTAGTGAGTTGAGGAGGAGGGTTGCCCGAAGGTGAAGGCGGATCCGAAGCTGTGTTGGAAGAAGAGGATCATGGGGAGGTTGGGTGGTCGCATTGTCGGAGGAGGATCGTCCCGAGGTTGGGTGGTTGCATCATCGCCAGAGGATTGTCTCGAGGTTGGGTGGCTACGTAATCAGAGGAGAAGTGTCCTGAGGCTGGGTGGCAGCATCGAGCGAGGAAGAAGGTCGGACGAAGGTCGGACGAAGATCAGATGAAGGTCAGATGATGATCGGATGAAATCCGTGAGTCTGAGTTCGCGAGTAAGTGTCCACGAGGAAGAGTTCACGAGGAATAGGAGAAGGCTTTGAGGGAGAGTCAGTGAGCGAGAGAGGAAAGCCGCGAGGGAGGTTGAATTTCCATGGCTAAAGCCAATGTTTTTTAAAAACTGTGGTGATATAGTAGGATTTAGCCATGTTTTTTTAAACCATGGCTATATAAGTGTGGTTAAATCTTAAATTTATAGTAGTTCTAGCCACCATACTACTAGAGGGAGCCAACTGCAGTTGAATTGACAATTCACTAACTACAGTCTGCCTACAACAATCTTTCCACAGTGTCCCATTGTAGTGCCATAATTCATTAAAACCATGGTAATATGGGTCACGTATTATAAAGTTTACTTTAACTATGGAAATATTGGTACTAGGTATCCCCTATTGTCATGACTCCTAAAACTGAGACATAAAACCATGATAAAAACCTTAATTTTTGGTAATATTAACTTCTTTATTATAAAAAATAAATGACTGATAGGCCGTTGTCTTGAATTTTATAATAAATTGACGATGTTTTCTCATTTTAGATCATTTAACACTTATTTCACACTTAAAATGAAAAAATAAAATTTCAATGCTTCTTTTGATTATTATAAGTACCTTAGGAATCAATTTCCCACATAATTCATTTTTTACATGTCAAAACCAACCGTGGGGAATTTTCTTGATATTAAATAGAAAACCAACCTCTACTTATTTTTTTGATTATTGTATACTCATTTTTTCTAAAACCAACCTGGGTCGACCCTAAACCGGTCATCCGAGATGGTCAATGGCATGACCCGAAAG
Organism: Viscum album; assembly: GCA_963277665.1. Classification (NCBI taxonomy): domain Eukaryota; kingdom Viridiplantae; phylum Streptophyta; class Magnoliopsida; order Santalales; family Viscaceae; genus Viscum; species Viscum album. Next base: position 758,640,219 of record OY728119.1, on the reverse strand, counting down.
GTGTTTCCGATCCCCATGGACTGACAGCTAGCGCCGGACATCAAAACATACAAGAGGGAACGATTTTATCCCAAAAAATAAACTAGGATCAGATAAAAATAAGCTGAACAATAAAAATAAATGCTCACAGAGGAAATAAATAAACTGCCCCACGTACCTCCATGTGACCTCACATGTCACCACCAAACACAAAACGAAGCTCTCTCTAAGAGTGATGTGCAACTGGGAGAGCCTGAAACTGAAAAGATAAAGTAGGCATGAACACTGAGATGCTCTATAGGAACACCAAAGATAATCCCTGAAATCCATGTATTTTTCTTTCCTAAAAACATTATATTAACACTAGTTTGGAATACATTTATAAAAATAGTTTTTTTACACTTTATTAAACAAACACATCTTTCCCATTTTAAAATCCAACACATGCCATCTTCCATTTTCAAAATAAAATACCATTTTATAACCATAAACCAAACAAGATAATACTAGGGCAGTGCTAAAAATAAATAAGCAGGGTAAATAGAAAACTAAGTGTAGAAGGATACAAAAAAGATGATATAGAAAGTCACTATGGGCTTTACTAAACATCCCTAAAATACCTCTGGATGTACTTGGTTCAAAGCCGCCTACCAATGTATGGTGAAGCCACTAATTCTATAAACAACTGGCCGCCCTCAACTAGCCAATCTAGTGGCACATCCCACCTGGCCTATCTGTAATCCAAGGGGTACCAACCCATCTAATCAGGGTTGATTAGCGACCATCACTCGATCCTCTAAAAGACACCCAGGAACCCTTGGTAAATACACATAAAATCTGTTACTAGGATTCCCTCACACACATTACTCACCTTACCTTCCATCACCACACTTGCCTACCCCAAACAAGGACACTCTATACGATAACCCATAAAGTGATATCCCTCCTATAGAGGTTTCCTACACACACACACACATGTCACATCAAACAGGGTGCCAACTAGGCCGTCTCTTTGTTTATAAATTTAAATTATTTTTTTGAAAACCTGAAGGTTACCAAACGAGCCTTTAGTTTTACATAACCAAATGCCTTTACCAAAAACATTTACAAACCACTTTCAAGAAAACATCAATACTACTTTAACATTTACAATTCCAAATAGGCCCTTAAGTCCTAAACACACTTTTGAAATATTCCCCAACCATTCTCAAACTCAATAAAAATAATAACTTTTGAGAATTCAATGCTAAACAAGCCTTTACTCCAAATCCAACTTTATCACAAAAACCAAGATGAAAACATACACAACGCACTCAAAGGTGCCAAACAGGATTTTAACCATTTAGAAAAAAATTATATTTTATAAAACACCAAACAGGTCATAACTTCCTATAAATTTTAAAAACCACTCAAGTCATTTGTGAAGTCATGGAACCAGTTAATAAAGGGAGGGTGGAAGAGAAGATAAGAGTCCATTTTTAGAAAAACAAGGTTCAAGAGAAGAACCAATTCTAACACCATCATCATTTGAAGGCCTATCCACATGAGCACTCCGTGCACCCATACCTCATGCCCACATCCAATGGAATAACACAAGTGTTATTTTACCAAACAATTTTCAAGAAAACATCACACGCTTTCCCTCTATTGAAATAAACCCCTTTTCACAAAAACCACCCAATTTCACATGCCAAATCCAAACACAACCCAAATAATTTCACAAAGTATTTCTATGGGTAACACCACCCAAATAATGTATCACTACCCTCAAAGTATTAATTAAAACTTGATCAAGAACATTGGGGGTTCATTTACATAGACATAAATAGGAAAATCACTTAAAAACCTATTTTTAGTAAATCTTACTAACAAGAAAACACCCCAATAAACTAGATATGAGTATAAACAAGGTGCGAAACACATCTAAAAATTAATTGAAGATACCCAATCCATTAAAAAATGTTTAAAAAAAATCAAAGAACCTTTCCAAAATTTTTTTACCACAATTTCCTAAGTCATATAGAAGTTTCCAAACCAAAAAACCTATCCAATTAGAAATCAAAATCATAATATAAATTGCATACAAGGCCAAAAATTGTCACAAGTGCCCACTTTCATTTTTAAAAGAACAATTGGAATTTTAACAAGCTCCTCATGTACACCACTATGTAGCATATAGGAAGAAACCCCTAGAAAATCACTTCCACCTATTTTTTCCATCATAAAAACACCACACAAGGATAAGTGAATATACTATAAGTATGAAAATCACATTTTAATATTAATTTAAAATACACAAACACCACATAATGAATTAGAAAATAAAACAATAGAATCACCTACCTCAAAGGGGTGCGATTGCGTCAAAACCTCAAAGGAAGGGAGAACCGAGCCTGACATATGATTTTCACACCCTAGACCAAAAGGAAAACAACCCAAGGCATTAACCCTAACCTCTAGGGTTTGACCAAACCAACTACCACCCAAGGGAAACAAATAAATCAAGAGGTAAAGGAGATACTCACAGGAGGGGGAGTTGGCCACGTGAGGGAGAAGCAACTGCTGGAGGAAGGAGGTGCGCCAGAGGGGGAACTGTTCGCTAGAGGAGAGTTTGGCAGGGGCAGCTATGTGTGAGTAGGAGGCCGCGTGAGGGAGGGATGCCGACGGGGTCACACATGCCCGAGAAGAGGGCGTTGACGAGTTTGTGTAGGGAGGGGAAGTGCCGATAATGTTGTGCAGGGAGGAGAGCGGGGTGGGGGTAGGGTCGCGTTTCATAGGAAGAGGGGGGGGGGTGACGCAAGGGGGGTAGGGGAAGAGGGAATTAGGTTTTTTTCTTTTATTATCATTAAAAACCTAAAGTAAATTAATAATAATAATAATAATAATCATCTTAATAATAATAATAGTAGTAGTAATAATAATAATATTATTATAATTATTATTATTCAGAACAATAATATTATTATTATCATGGTCAAAACATTCTCCTTATTTTATTTTATTTTTATTTTTTTATCTCACTTTATTTTATATTATTTTATTTATTGGAATTCTGGACAACCGCATGGTTACCCCACACAGCTTAAGATACCATGAACGAATTGTGCAGTAGCTTTTGTCTATTAGAGAAGTGGCCACACTAACACCTGGGCTGACCACACGATTTCCATTAACCATGCAGTGCCCGTGCACCGACCTAAAACCTAACAAAAACTTTCAACCTTCAAAAATTTAAACTGGGTCTTAACCCGAACCTCAAAGAAAAGGGTCCAAGACCAAGAAAAGAATAAAATAAAAGAGGATCCGAGGTTGGGGTGTGACAATTCTTCCCACCACCGACACTTTCTACCCTAGAAAGTCACCAAGCCCAATGATTTCCAAAACTTGAATGCATGCCTAGTCAAAACTGAAAGAAACCAAGAACCTTGGGGAGACCCTTCACTCCACAAGTCACACTTGACTGATCAATAAGAAACAACAACACAAAAGATTGGTAGAACATAAGAGGGTTCTCCCCACCATAAGGATTCAACTAGCATAGAAATTAAAACCCAAACACTTCATCTTGGGGAGGGGACGACGTGGGAACTCCCAACCGATCCAAACTAACTTCCATAGCATGAGCGAAACAACTCCACCACTAGAACTAGAATTTTTAACATACCAACCGAACCCCCAATATTAGGGGAAAACTCACGAAAAGAAACTCTGACTAAACAAAGGACTAGAAACACCATTCACCAATCTCACAAAACCCAAACATCTACAAACAAGAACCACTAAACCGAAACCATCCCATACAAGGTCCAAATACACTTTAAGAAAAATGAATGTGTAGGGTCGGAATAAACGGGGAATGATGGCAAGAGGGGGGGTGAATTTCCTTTTTAAAAAATGATTGACAAATTAAAAATCAAAGTAAAAGATGCAGCGGAAATAAAGAGGCAAGACACACAAAATTGATAACGGAGTTCGGCCAAAACCCGGCCTACGTCTCCGCTCCCAACTCAACCGTTGAGAGATTCCTACCGCTTGCTTTTCAATGGTTTTAGCAAGAAACCCACTAGGCTTTGAGGTAGCACTAGGACCTATTACAGCTTTCTTTTTGTGGTTTAGCAAGAACCCACTTGCTTTTGATGGTTTAGCAAGAACCCACTAGCCTTTTTAACGGGTGAAGGCTAGCTCACCGGTGACACAAGCCTTTTAAAAGGAAAGGCTTGAAGAAACCTCTTCACACCTTAATGGTGGTGTGAGAACCCAAAGGAAAGGGGGATGAGAAAAGGGTTTGGGGTTTGTAGGCACAAACCCAATTTTAAAGCTCAAAATAAATAAAACAAGAATAACCGTATTGGAGGAAGACTTGGGAGCCAATTGGATGATGGAGCTGATGTAGCGTGCTCTCCCAAGCTTCTTGAGGGTGCTCTTGAATGTGGAATTGGATGGAGCACTTGGGGTTCCCTTGGAGGAATGCACCGGAGGTACGCCAAATGATCAACAAGGTGTCCGTGGGCTTCCGTATCGTTCCGGTAGGTGTCCGGGGCTTCCTTGGCCTTTATTTATAGGCATGGAACCCTTGGGGAGGCTTCGGAGCCATTGGAGAGGCTTAAAGAGCCGTTGGGAGCCAAGTGGGAGTTGACTGGTCAAAGCCAACAGCTAGTTTGACTGGGCTACCGGCTGGCCGGTACAGCTCCACCAGCTGGCCGGTGCCTTGGTAGAGAAGAAGAGTCTTGATCCAGGCTCTACCGGTCGACCGGTGGAGGAGCCACCGGCTGGCCGGTGGCAAGACAGTAGCAAATACTATTTGGGCTGGGTGCCACAGGTCGACCGGTGACAGAGCCACCGGTCGACCGGTGGAACCTGGCAGTGGGCAATCCCTCTGCCAGTTCCACCGGCTGGCCGGTGCTATCACACCGGTTGGCCGGTGGACTGAATTTCAGTCCATTTCTTGTCCATTCTTGGGCCAATCCTTTGGCAATATTTTGCCTATCATCCACAACACTTAAAAACAAAGTTAAACATATATGAAAGTGATTGTGATCATGAAAATCAAAGAGTGTGGGGTACAACAATCTCCCCCTATTTTGATGATCACAATCACATATCTAAGCAATGTAAAAACTTAAATGAAAGGCATGCTTTAAATGATAAATTGAAAATAAATACTAAGCATGAGAGAAAAGAATTCTCCCCCAATCAATCAAGAGATTTCTCCCCCTTTGTGATTATCAAAATAGAATGGGGCATAAAACTTGATTGAGGGAAACGATGAAAAACGAGGTTTTAAATCAATTGAAAATGATATCAATTGTTGAAAATTTTGAAATGAAAATTGAATAACAGTTTGAATTGAAAGTTTTGAATCAAAAACCAATTGAAATTTTGAAATTTGAAACCAAATGAAATTTGTTGAAATTGAGAGTTTTGAATCAAAAATGAATTGAAAGATTTGAATGAAAAATTCGAATTGAATATTTTGAAATGAAAATTTGATACCAAGTGTTGAAATTGAAAGTTGGAATCGAAAATTTTGAAAATGAAATCAAAAGTTTGAATCTAAGACAAGGTTTTGAAAATTCTCCCCCTAAATGAAAACAATAAGTCACCGGGGATAAGAAATAAATTTTGGCCCGGAGAGACTCGCAAGAAGGGATTTTTCAATCCAAACTTGTCTCATAGCGGGTCTTCTCCTATAAAACTCGTCCGAAAAGAAAATAGACTTGGGTTGGCCATACCGGGCGTTTTTACAATTACATTCATAAATTAGGTGCCCGGGTTTTTTGCAATAGTTACAAAATTTGAAACTAGAGCTCCCCCTTACAAAAACAGTTGAAGCATGGGAGGAGGAGGCTTGGTTGGTGTAGCCAAGTCCATTGGTGGTTCTAGATACTCGTTGAGAACCTAAGAGTTTGGACAAATTTTGTTCACCTTGAGTGAACTTGGCTAGGGTTTCTCTAAGGTCTTTGATGGTTGATTCCATGGAATCAACATTTGGAAAATTTTGGATTTTAAGGGTCAACTCTTCCTTCTCTTTAAGAAGTTGTTCTTTTTCGGAAGAGAGTTTTTTGAAATTCTTTTTTAAAGCAACAAATTTTGAAGATAAAGCATGAAAACCTTTTTCTAGTTGGTCTCTAGCGTGTGAGAGTTCTTCATAAGATAAATGATTTAAATAATTGGAATTGGAAGAACAAGAGGAGGAGTCGGATGATGTTACCTCATGGAATGCCATTAGGCATTTTGTACCTTGGTCGCTCGAGGAGGAGGAGGAGGATGAGGTGTCACTCCATGTGGCCTTGAGGACCTTCTTCTTTCCTTTTTCCTTTTGCGTGGCCCGTTTTTTGTTGAGTGGGCAATCGGGCTTGTAATGTCCCTTTTCGCCGCACCCGTAGCATTTTACCTTGGGCTCGGATCTTGCGGTGGGTTCTTGCTTTCGATGCTTGCGGGATTTCTTCTTCTTATGCTTCTTCATAAATTTGTGCATTTGGCGGGCGAGATTCTCCATTTCCGAGTCGCCGCTTGAAGATGAAGAAGATGAAGAGGATGATGAGGAGGAGGAGCTTACTTCTTTTTGTACTTTGAGGGCGATGTTCTTTGGTGTCTTGATTGGTGTGCCCTCCTTTTGAGCTTGCCTCCTCATCGTGATTTCGTATGTCATTAGGGATCCGATGAGCTCCTCTACCGGCATATTTTTGACGTCCTTAGCTTCTTGGATCGCCGTCACCTTTGGTGCCCATGAGCTCGGAAGGACCCATAGAATCTTCTTGACCATTGCTTCAGCTGAAACATCATCACCAAGGGACTTTCTCCCATTTCACACGTCAGTAAATCTAGTAAACATTTCAGAAATAGATTCATTTGAATGCATAGAGAAAGACTCAAAATCCTGACGGTACATGTCCAATCGAGTATCCTTTACTTTGTTGGTTCCCTCATGGGTAACCTCCAAAAGTTTCCAGATTTCATGTGAGGAGGTGCAAGTGGAAACTCGATTGAACTCATTTCGGTCAAGGCCGCAATGAAGAGCATTCATGGATTTGCCATCAAGCTCAAAATTTCTAATGTCGGCTTGGGTCCATTTGGATTCGTCGGGGGAAGACAAAGAATAACCTTGCATGACAATTTTGTAAATAGGATATCCTATGCTTCTAAGAAAAGTAGTCATGCGGGTTTTCCAATAATTATAGTCGGTCCCATCAAAAAATGGAGCCCGACCCAATGAGTAGCCCTCGGGGGCGAAAGAGGTTGATGCCATCTAAATGGATCTTTGATTTGAAACCGGTTAAGGAATTACTCAAAGTTCCCTCTGATACCAATTGTAGGGTCGGAATAAACGGGGAATGATGGCAAGAGGGGGGGTGAATTTCCTTTTTAAAAAATGATTGACAAATTAAAAATCAAAGTAAAAGATGCAGCGGAAATAAAGAGGCAAGACACACAAAATTGATAACGGAGTTCGGCCAAAACCCGGCCTACGTCTCCGCTCCCAACTCAACCGTTGAGAGATTCCTACCGCTTGCTTTTCAATGGTTTTAGCAAGAAACCCACTAGGCTTTGAGGTAGCACTAGGACCTATTACAGCTTGCTTTTTGTGGTTTAGCAAGAACCCACTTGCTTTTGATGGTTTAGCAAGAACCCACTAGCCTTTTTAACGGGTGAAGGCTAGCTCACCGGTGACACAAGCCTTTTAAAAGGAAAGGCTTGAAGAAACCTCTTCACACCTTAATGGTGGTGTGAGAACCCAAAGGAAAGGGGGATGAGAAAAGGGTTTGGGGTTTGTAGGCACAAACCCAATTTTAAAGCTCAAAATAAATAAAACAAGAATAACCGTATTGGAGGAAGACTTGGGCGCCAATTGGATGATGGAGCTGATGTAGCGTGATCTCCCAAGCTTCTTGAGGGTGCTCTTGAATGTGGAATTGGATGGAGCACTTGGGGTTCCCTTGGAGGAATGCACCGGAGGTACGCCAAATGATCAACAAGGTGTCCGTGGGCTTCCGTATCGTTCCGGTAGGTGTCCGGGGCTTCCTTGGCCTTTATTTATAGGCATGGAACCCTTGGGGAGGCTTCGGAGCCGTTGGAGAGGCTTAAAGAGCCGTTGGGAGCCAAGTGGGAGTTGACTGGTCAAAGCCAACGGCTAGTTTGACTGGGCTACCGGCTGGCCGGTACAGCTCCACCAGCTGGCCGGTGCCTTGGTAGAGAAGAAGAGTCTTGATCCAGGCTCTACCGGTCGACCGGTGGAGGAGCCACCGGCTGGCCGGTGGCAAGACAGTAGCAAATACTATTTGGGCTGGGTGCCACAGGTCGACCGGTGACAGAGCCACCGGTCGACCGGTGGAACCTGGCAGTGGGAAATCCCTCTGCCAGTTCCACCGGCTGGCCGGTGCTATCACACCGGTTGGCCGGTGGACTGAATTTCAGTCCATTTCTTGTCCATTCTTGGGCCAATCCTTTGGCAATATTTTGCCTATCATCCACAACACTTAAAAACAAAGTTAAACATATATGAAAGTGATTGTGATCATGAAAATCAAAGAGTGTGGGGTACAACAGAATGATTCATAAAACCATATTTAGAATAGATGAAACCACTCTGGTTTCAATAGAGAGAGTTCATCACACTATTACAACAAGAGTTGAACCTACAACAGTAGGAGAACAAGAATAAGAAAACCTTAAATGTATCTATTCCAAAACAAAAGATAAAGAACCAAGCCAAGAACATGAGCCTCAGCCTGGTTGGTGAGGACTCAGTAGGTGAATTCATGATACCCGAGATCAAATCTAGGTGAAAGTGTATTTCCGGGTTACTGTATTAGTGGTGTAGCAGGTACTGTAGCAGATACTGTTCGGTACTGTAGCAGCTGGAACTATTCATCCATCTGGGCCTTTGGGCCACTAGTTTGGTCCTTGGGTCCTGCAAGGCTTTCAGGCCACCCAAGGCCTTCGAGCCAGTTTTTCTCAAGGCCTTTGTGCCACATTAAGGCCTTTGGGCCACCCTAAGGCCTTCGGGCCACATGAAATTTTAGATTTACCAGTCAGACTACAAGGGAAAAGGCTTCAGAGGAGGATTTAGGGCAGGCGCATTCACTAGAGCAGAGCTAACCAGAATTGGAAGAATGCGCGGGTATGCATTTGCCATCGGTACCGGGCCTATGCATATTTGCATAGGGCAGCTAGCTGACCAGCCTTGGAAAGGTGGAGTGCTGATTTCATGACAAATGATAGGGAGGAGCAGTTCCAAGTTGTCTTGTCTGAGTGATTCCCTCTAAGACCTACGCGTCATGTAATTGTCTCTAAGCCTTCGGGCCTTGTAAGGGTTCGACCTCACCCCTTGAAAGGTGGATTATCAAAAATAATAAAAAAAATGAAGGCCTTGGGCCATTACGACTGACCAGGATAAGGTCTCACATAACACTGACAACCCTGACTATGCACGAGATTCACCCCGATACCTGTGGTTGGGGCTCTGATGGATTAAGAATATCCCACCTGACAATCAGGTACGACCATCCCTCGGTCATAACCCCTTCTTCAAGCAACGCTTCCTACAAAACTTCTCCAGGTGATCCAAATAGACACAACAACATCATGTCTTTAGAGGGATGTGGCAAGATGGATTTGAATGACCAGATCAACCACACTGATGACTCACCAGAAAGTGGTCTGAAGAACTAGAAGTCAGAACCAATGAGGATAACTCCTTAGGAACAAGTTCCATTGGAATCCTCTCCTTGTTAGTTATGGAAACTTCACGAACGACGAGAGCCACCAGATTACCAACCATCTATGATCCGGGAACCTTCTTAGCCAGGAATGCTTCATACACCGGCTTCTCAAAACAAAGGTCCTTAGAAGATAGGACCTGACCATTGATCTTTAGACGAAGACCCCCAAGGAAAAGATAAGTCTTCATCAGATCCTATGACACCACCTCTGTAGAAAAGGAATCTAGCTCTTTGAAACGGTCAATGTAGGCCTTCACCGTTTGTTAGACTTGTTTAATACTAATGGAATCTTCCCTTTACTTCATATTCACCACTTTAGGTATGAACCATTGGATGAATAAGGATTTAAAAGCATCCCATGTCATCCCAACTTTCATTGACGATGGGGCGAACAACTCCCATTCGTCCAGAGCTGGACCTTCAAACAGAACCAAAAAAACACACACTTTGACAGCTTTAGGAGTTCCCAATACCTTGAAGACACACACGAAATCTTCAAGACACTCCACTCCCTTTAATGGACCTTGATTACCGTGATAAAAAGGCACCACTCGAGAAGAACTGGAAACTGGTCACGAATCAATGGAAGCCTTGGGAACCTTTCTTGGTGACATTTTATGAAAAGCACGATAAACACGAAATTGAGTCCAGAATCAAGCCAAAACAACCGACTCGGAATAAAAATACACACAAGCATAACCAATACATATCTTTTCAAAAGCCACTATTTTCATTTAAGTTTCAAAACTGTATTCTTATAAGGCCACTTTTCCAAATTCCAAAAAACCCCTTTTAAATCAAATTTAAATTTACAAAATCATTTCCTTTTTTTTAAATCACTTTATTTCAAGGATATTTTCCAAGTGTGAAACCACTTTTTACAAAAAAAATCCACTCCTCAAAGAGTAACCAATTTTTCCAAAACCTTTAAATTTCAAAAACTCCTCCATAGAAGCCTATGAGCCATCACATCCATTCCCATCCATTCCCATCCATGCGTGATAACACACACTTTCCACACACATATTCCCCCCTATACGCAAATATTCATAAAGAACACCATGGGTCGCACCAATCCATTTACTTACCAATTCCAAACAAGCACCAAATTTTCAAACCAAAGTGTTTTCAAATTTTAAAACCCACTTTACCAATTTAAAGCCATTTGGAAGAAAGAATTTCCATTTCAAAATCATTTTCATCTTCAAAAGCACACTTACACCAACCACAACCAAGAAAAATCACGACTTACACCAAACTAATGGAAGGAGGGACTATTGTCTATGCCTAAATCAATGACATGGTAGTGGGCCATTCCCTAAGTAGGTCATAATGCTAAGAGGAACTTGAACCGTTCACTTAGACTCCACATGAGATTACAACATGACACCATCTCACCTCCATTGTCATCCCTAAATCCAAAAAAGGGAATAAGACTCAAATCCTAGACTACCCCTGGCAACTCAAGGTTCAAAACGAGAAAGGGTTCATGACACCCTTCCCGTACCTACCTCCTGAGTCCCAACATGCATAATCTCCATCTACCAGAGACCCTAAATAACAAGGGCCTCCTCTGATTCCATTTTTTCATGAATCAACCCGGGTCGACCCTGAACCGGTCACCCAAGCCAGTTTACGTCATGGACCGAAGGACATTCCTGATCCCTACAGGCTGACAACTAGTATCGAGCATCAAAATATATAAGAGGGAAGGATTTTAGCACAAAAAATTGACTAGGATCAGATAAAAATAAACTGAACAATAAAAATAAAGGCTTGCAGAGGAAATAAATAAACTGCCACATGTACCTCCATGTAACCTCATGGGTCACCACCAAACACAGAATGAAGCTCGCTCCAAGAGTTATGTACAACAAGGAGAACCTGAAACTAAAAAGATAAAGTAGGCATGAGCACTGGGATGATCTATAGGAATGACAAAGATAAATGACGGAATCCAATTATTTTCCTTTCTTGAAAACATTCTATTTACACTAGTTTGAAATACATTTATAAAAATAGGTTTTTTTACATTTTATTAAACAAACAAAACATTACCATTTTAAAATCCAACACATTTCACCATCCATTTTCAAAACAAAATACTATTTTATAACCAGAACCCAAACCAGATAATACTAGGATAGTGCTAAAAATAAATAACTAGGGTAAACAGAAAACTAAGTGCAGAAGGATACAAACAAGCAGATATAAAAAGTAACCATGAGCTTTCCTAAACATCCCTAGAAGATCCCTAGATGTACTCGGTTCGAAACCACCTACCAACATATGGTGAATCCCATAAGTATATAATCAAATGTCCGCCCTCAACTAGGAAATCCAGTGTCACATCCCACCTGGCCTATCTAAAATCCAAGGGGTACCAACCTGTCTAATCAAGGTTGATCAAAAACCATCACTTGATTCTATAAAAGACACCTAGGAACCCATGGTAAATATACATAAACTGTGTAAGTAAGAGACCCTCACATACGTGACTCACCTTACCTGCCGTCACCGCACTTGCCTACCCCAAACATGGACACCCTATACGATAACCCATAAAGGGATATCCATCCTATAGAGGTGCCCCCATACACACACACACACACACACACACACACACATATATATATCTCACATCAAACAAGGTTCCAACTGGGAAATCAATTTGTTTATACATTTAAATCATTTATTTGAAAACACTAAGGTCACCAAATGGGCCTTTAGTTTTACATAACCAAATTCCTTTACCAAAAAAATTTACAAATTACTTTTAACACAACATTAACACTACTTTTACATTTGTAATGCCAAAATATCCCTTAAGACCCAAATACACTTTTGAAACATTCCCCAACCATTCTCAAACTCAATAAAAATAATCACTTTTGAGAATGCGATGCCAAATGAGCCTTTACTCCAAATCCAACTTTATTACAAAAACCGAGATGAAAACATACACAACACACTCGAAGGTTTCAAAAGGGATTTTAACAATTTAGGAAACAATTACCTTTTATAAAACACCAAATAATTCATAACTTCCCATACATTTTGAAAATCACTCAAGTCATTTGTGAAGTCTTGGAACCATTTAATAAAGAGATGGAGGAAGAGAAGATAAGAGTCCTTTTTAGAAAAACAAGGTTCAGGAGAAGAACCAATTTCAACACCATCATCATTTAAAGGCCCGTCCACATGAGCCCTTCGTGCACCCATAACCATGCCCACATCCAATGGAGTAACACAAGTGGCCTTTTACCAAATAATTTTCAAGAAAACAACACACGCTTCCCCCGATCACAACAAACCCATTTTCACAAAACCATCCCATTTCACATGCCAAATCCAAACACAACCCAAATAATTTCAAAAATTATTTATATGGGTAACACCACCCAAATAATGTATCACCACCCTCAAAGGCTTAATTAAAACATGATCAAGAGCATTAAGGGTGAATTTATATAGACATAAATAGGAAAATCACTTTAAAACCTATTTTTAGTAAATTTTACCAAAAATAAAACACCCTAATGAACTAGATATGTGTATAAAAAAGGTGAGAAACACATATAAAAATTAATTTAAGATACCCAATCCATTGAAAAATGTTTTAAAAAAATCAAAGCACCTTTCCAAAACATTTTTACCATAATTTCCCAAGTTATATAAAGGTTTCCAAACCACACAACCTATCCAATTATAAATCAAAATCATAATATAAATTGAAACCAAGGAAAAAAATTGTCATAAGTGACCAATTTCATACTTAAAAGAACAATTGGCATTTTAATAAGCACCTCATGTACACCACTATATAGCATATAGAAAGAAACCCTTAGAAAATCACTTCCACTAATTTTTTCTATCATAAAAACACTACACAAGGCTTAGTGAATACACTACAGGCATGTGAATAAAATTTTCATTTTAGTTAAAAATAGACAAGCACCAACCGAATGAATTGGAAAGGAAAACAATGGAATCACCTAACTCAAAGGGGCGAGATTGTGGGAGAACCGAGCCCGACATACAATTCGAACACCCTAGACCAAAAGGAAAACAAACAAAGGCATTAACCCTAACCTATATGGTTCAGCCAAACCAAATATCACCCAAGAAAAACCAAGATATCAATAGGGGAAGGAGATACTCATCAGAGGGGGAGCTAGCCGCACGACGGAGAAGCTGCCGATAGAGAAAGGAGGTGTTCTAGAGGAGGAGATATTCACTGGAGGAGTGTTCATCCGTGGTGGCCGTGCATGAGCACGATGACACATGAGGGAGGGCCGCTGGAGGGGTCACACACAGTGGAGAAGAGGGCACCGATGAGGTCACGCAAGGAGGAGACGAGGGGGGGGGGGGTTCAGGTCACACTGTAGAGGAAGAGGGAAGGGGGGAGGGGGGGGGGGGGAGACATAAGGGGGTAGGGGAAGAGGGAATTTTTTTCTTCTTATTATTAAAACCATGAAGTAAATTAATAATAATAATAATAATAATTATCTTAATAATAATAATAGTAATAATAATAATAATAATATAAAAACCTAATAATAATAATAATAATAATAATAATATAAAAACCTAATAATAATAATAATAATAACAATAATAATATCCACAATAATAATAATATTATTATCATGGTCAAAAAAATCTCTTTATTTTTTTATCTCACTTAATTTTATTTTATTCTATTTATTAGAATAATGGACAACCGCATGGTTACCCTGAATGACTCAAAAAACTGTGCGTGTACCATGTAGTAGCTTCTATCCATTCTAGAAGTGTCCACACAGGCACTTGAGCTGACCGCACAGTTCTTGCTAACCGTGCAGTGCCTGTGCACCGGGCTAAAACTGACCAAAAACATCTAACCTTCAAAAATTTAACCGGGCCTCAACCTGAATCTCAACCAAAAGGGTCTATGACCAAGAGAAGAATAAAATAAAAGTATATCCGAGGTCAGGGTGTGACAAATTTCATATTAAAAAATGAACATCAAGGAAGAAAAAGGTAGTTTTTGTGATACCTTCTATCTTGTGTTAGATTCATGCTTGTTCCTTTCATTCATGGAATAAAATAGCATGAGGGTCATTTTCTTAAAATTTTATGTCAAAGTGAGTTGATTTTATTATTTATGATTGTTTGACTCTCATTTCATACCTAAAAAGGAAATTTAATCCTTAAATATCAGTTTTGATCATTCTAATAACCTTGGGTATATGATTCAAAAGTGTTTTATTTCTATATTTCATAAATGTGTTGAAGGAAATTTTCTTTAATTTTGATGGCAGGCCAATCTTCTCATTTGTTTGACCAATTTATTCTCATTTCTCCTTAAAATGAAATATTAATGTTTAAAAGACACTTTTGATCATTCTAAACACTTAAGACTCATCTAAATGATCATAAAACTCATCCAAGAACTATAAAAAATAATATGAGTGATAAAAAATTGAAATACATTTTAAATATAATGTTTTTAATTTTTAACCCATTGTGTGAGATCTAGCACATCATCAATTAGGGCATTTTCTTGACCAAAATACATATATAGTTATGTTTGTACCCTTTATTATGCCTATAAATGTATGAGTTGGGCACTCATCTCTCAATATAAGCACTAAATACTCTCACCTTAATCAACATTTTGGGAAGACTAATGTTGTGGAAATTCCAAAAGTTTCTATTAATTGGAGATCAACCAACCATTATTTTAATAAAATATGATAAGTATCTCTAAAATTTAATTTTTAAATGACATCATTGAGCTACTGTAGAAACTGTGAACTCTATCAAGTTAGGGAGGAACCAATTGATCATAGGATAAAAATGATTAAAACAAAAAATGGTAAGACTCTTCAATGAAAATGTAAGCAATAACTCAAATAGAATTAGTATGCATATATTTAAGCTGAATAAACCATACAATGATGAGGATTAAAAATCATGGTACAATGTAAAAAAATACACTAATAATCAGAGAGTAAAAAATTAAGTCAATGCTCACAATTGAATTTTAAATACAATTTTAAAAAAACCTATTTGAAAACCACAACAAAAAATCTTTACACTGTCCCTCTAAAAATAAACCCATGAAAAAAATACAACCTCTCATATATAAAACCCAAACACAAGCTGTTATTTAAAACTTTTCCAATTATTTCACTCATCACTACTCACTGTTCAAGCTCTTACCTATATATTTGAGGTCACTCCTCAATACTCCAAGATGACATGCTCAAACCACAACACCAAGCATCTTTTCATCATTACCCACATGACCAATACCTCTCTATAACATAGTTATATCCAAAAAGAAAAATTATATATATAAAATATATCCGAAACATTAGAACCTATGGAATATCCAAAAAGAAAAGGGAACCAACTCATCTCTCCAATCCCAAATATCTTTTTCAAAAAAGATAAAAAATATCACTAATTTAAAATATTTGTGGGATGAACTTTATCAATCTCCTGCTTTTACCCATCAAAGAATGAGCTACCACCCAAAAACTCTATTGGTTCAAAAACTAATTGGAATTGACTGATCCATCATCCTTTATAGAAAATATGACATCACACTTTTTTAATTCCGATAGAAAACTGACACCCCATACAAAAGAAATCTAAACATCGAAGCCTTTATCATACCAACACCTAGATTTTCTTGTCAAATATGATAAGATCCTATAAAATTTGGTTCCACCACACAAATAAAAAATTGGCCTATTTCCACGGTTAAAAACCATGTCAATTGGGCCCAAAACTGTAGGCGCTATCTCCACGACATTAGGGTCTGACCTAGTACCACTGTTTTAACTGTAGTAGTAGGTGGGATATTGCCACAGTTTTGAAAACTGTGAAAATAGGTCTTGTCATTTCCAACAGTGGGAGTTGACCTATGGACACGATTTGAACCATGGAAATAGCCCACCTATTTCCATGGTTAACACTATGGATATCGCCCTAAAAAACAGTGGTACTAGCCGAAAAATAATTTGTCCTTGGCCAAATTCAATCGCTGTGATTCACCCACAGTATTCAACTGCATAACCACTACACCAATCCACGCTTCGGGTATATATATATATCTAATATATTATATATATTATTAAAAACCATGGAAGTAGCCTAAAAAACATGGAAACAGGGCTTCCCGCTCTATTTTCTACAGGAAATTTTTTCTCCCGTGAAAGGGTGGGAGACCTATAGCCATAATTTTGAAAATCGTGGCTATAGACCTTGAAAAAAATGTACTATAGCCATAGTTTTTAAAACCATGGCTATAGACCATAGAAAAATGGTTTGTAGCCACAGTTTTGAAAAATGTGGCTATAGGATGCATAACTGTGTCTATAGGTCTGTGGTAATAGCCCAATTTTCTATTTATGGCACAATAGTGATCTCCACATAATCTGGAACACCTAAAAAATTTAATTTCCCCTACTCAATATACCCTGAGAAGACTATATCATTATCTCCATCTGAAAATTTTAGCAGATCACCTCAATCTTGAATTTTAATACTTTATTCAATATTGACACTCTCTAAAGAAAAATAATTAGGCATAAGATCTAAAACACATGAGCTGATTTTATTCAGCTTCTAATTATTATTCATCAATTTTGATGTTTTTTAACTCATATTAGATAATCATTCATGCCATAGATATGATGAATCCCACTTTGCAATTACATTCAATGCTTATGCACACACCTTTACCTCAGTTCTATAAAGCATGTCAACCATTCTACCTTACGCATACAACATAGATCTTATTGAAAATTTCTATCTTTCATTATAGAATTAACTCCCGAATCTTATTGAATATTCACTAAAATAATTAATAGAATATTTAATTTAGGTGTATTTATCTTCTATGCAGTTTCATTAGTAATAATCCATTATGAATGGATTCAATGGATTGAATATTCATCGAATAGGATTCAATGAGGTAATGAAAATGGGAATAAATTTATATGGATACATAAAATATAGACAATGTGTTTCATTAAATTAAACACATCATAAATGGGCGTATAAAGGGATATGATCTCTCTTGTTGTCAATAATCGATTTTCTGCAAACCTCTCAAAGCTCTCTTCCTTCCCATATCTTTTTCACCACCTTCGGTGAAATATTCTAACCCCTATTCAAGTGTATGAGAGTCCTCTAATTGAGATTAGGATATTCATGAATGTGTAATCCCTTAGAGTCAGGAAGTATTTGTTTTTCTCTCAAGTGATATTCTTCAAGAAAATCCATTAGAGATTACTACATTGGGTATCTAGGTACATACATTTATGTTATTCATTTATTAAATGTTGATTTCGTTAAATACATACGATATATTTTTGGGTTTTTCTTCCACTTACATGTTCATATGATGGATAATGAAAACTCAACAATGGTATCAAAGGGAAAGAACCTTTGATGAATCAGTGTATTAATTTTATTGTTTAATGAAGAACATGTTTTACAAGTTGTAAAATGAGACATTTCAAGCCTGGAAATAAATATAAAAATTCATATTTATATTTAATAATTAAATACAAGTTTTATTTAATTATTCAGGTTATTCATGTTTATAAAATAGTTTATAAAATGAGAATAAAATTAATAATATTGGATAAATAAAATTTGTTTTATTAGACTTTGTCAAATATGAAAAGTTTAAAGGATATAGGCATAAAAAAAGCACCTTTGGTGGGTGTAAAATCAAAATTTCTTTTAATTTAGATTTATTTGGAACCCCAATAGAGGATCTTGCATGTTAAATTTATAATTAATTAATTTAGATATTAAGAAACTCATCTTATGATGTTTCTTCGATGACGTTGTTGATCTTCCAAAATACCCCTTTAGATTACCTTCATTACACAATAAGGATTTAAGTGTAGAATCTCTCTAGTAGTGATCCACATGCACTCCTTTAATCTCTGATCAATGACAATTGATTTTAGGGTTCTAGTGCAGTGAATCAATTTTCTTACATTGTTCGTCTTGATAACTCCAAAATCCTTTGGGTTTGAATGATTTATTCGAATTCTTGAGAGTAAGAGAGGAGGAATTCGAGAGAGGGAGGGAGAGAGAAGTCCATTGTCTGAAACGATTATTTATTCTCAATTTTTTATTAACCCTAAACAATAGACATAACCATCTATTTATATAGATGAGGTTTAGGTTAAAATATTATTTAATTTTGTACCGACCCTTAGATAATATTATAGTCTTCTTTAAACCCTACCACATAATAATAAAAATATTATTAATAATAATATTATTTTATGGCACACACACCAACTTGTGTAATAACAAATATTATTTTATCAGCTTGTAACTTAATATTTATCACCAGACAGGGTCTTGGTCCATTCAAACTCCTCAACATTTATTGAATACCTAAATAAAATTTTTATTCATAAATAAATATTTCTATATGAAAACCAAAAAATAAATATTTATTAAATAATCAATAAAGTAAATAAATGTTTTTTTATTCAAAAATCAGTGAATAAATATTTATTTAATTTATGTGATCAATAAAACTTGAATAAAATTATTCCTCAATATTGAGAATAATATTTATTCTATTAATTAAATTCAAATAGCATTTAATTTTGATCAATGGAAACACTCACTGTGTGACCCTCTAGGATTTTTTCTCATTGACTAAGTATGCATAAAGTCCAAGATTCCTATCTAGCAACGAGTTAAGAAACCCAAGAGAAAGAACTTAATGTCGTAATATTGACAACCACATATGAATGCTTGTTGTTTAATATAATATATTTGTCTCAATATCTCATCAATTAGGTTGCACATCTAGGTCAACAATCTATGTAATTGATATATCTTTCTTTGACTATATGAAATTAACACGTCATAACCCCACAGACATGAAATTTAATGTGATTGTCATATTCCAATAAACGGGCCAAGATATAAAATTCCATAAAGATGGAAGGGACAAATCCTTCACCAACTTATCTATTTATAACATTCCATTCACAATGCACCCAACGTACCCTACTTCCTACCAACATATGGTGTGATGGTTTTTGTCAGTAAATCTAAGTGTAAGAGTCATGGAATCCATAAATGATAATATTAAAGTCTAAGAACCATTACACATGCTCACATATAGGAATTTACGATAACACCAAAGCATACAGAACTGTTACTGGTTGTTCTATTATCATAATCTTATATCTTGGAGATTACCAAGTGTGAACTTCAAGAGAAGAAGACTCATCCACTTTTGAGTACACACCCACTGACTCTAAGAAGAATAGTCCAACACCCCCTCAAAGGGGTGACCCACATCCATTTATTAGATCCATCCAAATATCTACTGGAAAAACCCCAACTGGTACACCTCTACCTAGCTAGCTGCTATAAGACCACTAAAACACAATACTGTAGTGCCTAGAAATTTTATTTCTATAGTGCGCTCTATGTAGTTGAATCCACAATGCACTAACTACAGTGCTCCCACAATAGTATTGCCACAGTGTCCCACTGCGGTTCCATGATTCATTAAAACCGTGGTAATAGGGGGTACCTATTATACAGTTTACTAAAACAGTGGTAATAAGGGTACTAGGTATCCCCTATTGTCATGAATCCTAAAATTATGACATAAAACCATGATAATGACATTAATTTTTCAAAGTACGAACTTATTTATTATAATAAATAAATGATCTCTAGGTCATTATCTTGAATTTTCAAAATAAATTGACACCATTCACCCATTTTATATCATTTAACACTTGTTTCACACTTAAAATGGAAAAAGTTTAAATGCTATTTTTGATTATTCTGAGTACCTTAGGCATTAAATTCAAGCATGATTCATTTTTTACCTGTCAAAATTGTCCCAAGATGAATTTTCTTTATATTTAATGAAAAATGAACCTTTGATTATTTTTTGATTATTTTATACTCATTTCATATTAAGAAATGAACATCTAGGAAGAAAAAGGTATTTTTGGTGATCATCAATAACTTGAGTGTTAGATTCATGCATGTTTCTTTCATTCATGGAATAAAATAGTACGAGGGTCATTATTTATGATTGTTCGACTCTCATTTCATACCTAAAAAGGGAAATTAATCTTTATATATCACTTTTGATCACTCTAATAACCTTGGGTATATGATTCACAAGTGGTTTATTTATATTTTTCACAAATGTCTCAGTGGCCATTTTATTGAATTTGGATGGTAGACCAATCTCGTTTTCTCATTTTTTAATCAATTTATTATAACTTCTCTTTAAAATGAAATATTAATTTTTAAAAGATACTTTCAATCATTATAAACACTTAAGAGTCACATAAATGATCCCCAAACTCATCCAAGTCCTATAAAAAATAATATTAGTGAGAAAAAAATTGAAATACATTTTAATTATAATGTTTTCAATTTTAAACCCATTTTTCAATATCTAGCACATCAACAATTGGGGAACATCCCTGACCAAAATAAATACGTAGTTATGTTCGTACCATTTTTTATGCCTCTTCTAGTGCCTATAACTATATGAGTTATGCATTCATATCTTAGTATAATTACCAAATAATATCACCTTAATCAACATTTTGGGAACATTAATGTTGTAGAAATTCCAAAATATTTTATTAAATGGAGTTCAACCAATAGTTCTTCTAATAAACTATGTAAAGTATCTTTAAAATGCATTTTGTAAATGATGTCATCGAGATACTATAGAAACTATAAAAGCTATTAAGTTAGGGTGTCATAAGTTAATTCTAGGATAAAAATACTTATAACAATAAATCATAAGAATCTATGATGAAAATAGAAATGATAACTTAAACAGAATAAATAAAAATTATTATGAAGATATTTAAGCTAAAAAAACTATCCAATGAGGAGGAATAAAAATCATGGTGAAACTTCAAAAAATACACTACTAATCAGAGAGTAAAAAATTCAAGGTAATGCACAAACTTGGATTTTAAATACAGTTTATTAAAAACTTATTTGGAAACCACAACAAAAAATCCTTCCACTATCTCTCTAAAAATCAACCAATAAAAAAACAAAACCTCCCATATATAAAACCCAAACGCAAGCTATTATCAAAACCTTTAACATCTATTTTTTTCACCACTTTTAACTATTCAAGCTCATACCTAGATCCTAGAGTTCACTCCTTAATACTCTAAGATGACATGTTCAAACCACAACACCAAGCATATTTTAATCATTGCCTGTTTTCCCAATCCCTCTATATAACATGGTTATCTCCAAAAAGAAAATTAGATATATAAAATATGTCTCAAACATTAAATCCTATGGAATATCCCAAAAGAAAAATAAACCAAATTCTCTCTCTAATCCCAAATATCTTTTAAAAAAAAGATAAAAAATATCAATAATTTAAAATATTTATTAGACAAATTATATCAATCTCCCATTTCATCCCATACAAGAATTATATACCACACAAAAACTTAATTGGATCAAGAAATAATTGGAATTGACCAAACAATCATCCTTTATAGGAAATTTGACACCACACTTTTGCAATTCTAATAGAAAATAGATAGCCCCCTGGAAAAGAAATCTAAACATCAAAGACTTTTTAATTCCCACATCCATACTTTTCGATCAAACATGATCCAAACCTATAAAATTTGGTTCCTCTGTAATAGTGATCACCACATAATCTAGAAAAACTAAAGAAATTAATTACCCCCTAATCAATATTCCTTAAGAAGATAATATCATTATCCCTATCTGAAACTTCTAGGTCATCACCTCGATCTTCAATTTTAATATTTTCTTTAATAGTGACACTCTCTGAAGAAAAATAATTAAGAATAAGATCTAAAATAACTAAAATGGTTTTATTTATCTTCCAAACCTTCTTCATAAAATTTGATGGGGTTTTTACTCATGCTAGACAATAATCCATGCCAAAAATACAATGAAGCCCACTTCACAATTGTATTAACCACTTATTCACACACCTTTATCTTAGTTTTTTAAAGCATGTCAACCATTCTACCTAACACATAAACCATCAATACTATTGAAAATATCTATCTTTCATTATTGAATGAAATCTTGGATCTGTTGAATGTGCACTAAAATAATTAATATAATACTTAATTTAGGTGCATTTATCTTCCATGTGGTTTCATTAATACTAATCCATTATGAATGGATTAAAAGGATTGAATATTCATTGAATAAGATTCAATGAATTAATGACAATGGGAATAAATTTATATGGATACATTAAATATGGCCGATGCATATCATTAAATGAAATACAACATGGATGGGTATATAGAGGGATGAAATATCTCTTATTGTCAATAATCGATTGTATGCAATACTATCAAAGCTCTATTCTTTCCTGTAGCTTGTTCACCACCTTCAGTGAAGATGCTAAAACCTCTTAAAGTGTACAAGAGTCCTCCAATTGTGATCGAGATTCACAAGCTGATGTAATCCCTCAGAGGTATGAAGCATTTGTTTGCTGCTCCAGTGATCTTTCTCAAGAAAACTCATTGAAAATTATTGCATTGGTATATAGGTACTTATATTTATGTTCTTTATTTATTAGATGTTGATTCCTTCAAAAATAGAATTTATATTCTTGGGTTTTACTTCTACTTACATGTATATATAATGGACAATGAAAACCCAACATTGGTATCAAAGGGAAGGCTTCTTTGATGAATCAATATGTTCACTTTCTTGTTTTATGAATAACACATTTTACAAGTTATAAAATGAGATATTTTAAGCTTGGAAATAAATAAATAAATTAATATTTATATTTAATAATTAAAAAAAGGTTTATTTAATTTTTCATGTTATTTATGTTTGTAAAATAGTTTATAAAATGGAAATAGAAGTAATAATATTGGCTTAATAATTTTTTTTATTATCCTTTTTCAAATATGAAAATTTCATATTTATTACTCCAGTTTATGAAAAAAATAATACATTTTAATCAAGAAAATTAAATTAATAATTGAATTATATTAATTATAAATTGTTTATAAATAATGTAAAAGATATTTTGAAATATTTATAAAATTTATAAAATCATTTTATAAATTAACTAACTATATAATGTTTATGTTTAATTGATAAATATTTTTCAAATATCTATGATTTATAAATTATTTATAAATCACATAAAATGGTATTTTGGTAATATTTTAATTTATAAATGGTTTAAAAATTAGTTAATTATATATTTTTTATAATTAATTATATAATTTTTTATGAAACATTTATTAACAAAATATTCCAATTATTAAATGTTAATATTTAGAAATTCATTTTACTAAAATATTTGGTATGCCTTATGACATTAAAATAAATTTTTTAAGATTCATAATGGATAGAATAGTTTAGTTGATTTAGAAAACTAGATACAAATATATGTTTTACATTATAACTTTAAATAAAATATAATATAGAAAATCCTTTGGAAACATCCCTGAACTCCAAGATTATCCCAGAAATTCATTCATAAAACACATATTTACATCCTATGGAAAAATAAAACATAAGAAAGTGGTGATATAAGATTCTCAGTAAGGTTAATTAATATAAAAAATATATTATAAAAATAAGGCATGTATAATGGCTAAAAACACATGCCATTAGAACATAATATTGAGCATAATATGTTAAGAACAAAATTTGAATAAATAATGGCATATAAATAATTACATGAGAATGAAACCTAACCATGGATATTCTAATAGTTGAATAATAACTTGTATTATCAATTACTAATATTATAATTATGGAATTCATATTTCCTATTATCATAAACATACCATCAAGGCCTTAGTCAAGACATCTGAAAATAAATGGTTAAGAGCTCGACCAAATCCATATCTTTTTTGTCTCATGAGACCTATTAATACATCGAGGGGATATAACAGGCCCCAAAAGTCACTTACTAAGTTAAATTAATTCCTAATATTAATGCGGTGAAATATAAAAAACATATACATATGAAATGTAAATAACCTTCCCCATTTTGTAAACATAATCACTAATCATTCCGAGTAGTATGGTGAATGGTATCAAGATAGCACATCCACAATCAAACTGATCATAAAACATTTAATAAAATATGTTAGATGATAATCATAAAATATCAATCTTAATAAAACACAATATTCAATAAAGGTTTTTAAATAGATGAAAATACTCTAATAAAATCATTATGGAATTCTTGAGAGAAATATCCTTTTTTACTTTGAAAAGAAGCGATCTTTTGGAAAAAATCATCTGTATTTGTCATACTTGTTTGTATAAAACTAGAAACGAACAAATATAGTTTTTCATAAAAAATTATGATTTAAAAAAAATAATGGAATCTTAAAAAAAATTATGGATGGTACTTGAAAATGGGTAAGAAATCAAGAAGTTCCCATTAATCGGGATTGCGTACCGAGAATAATTGAGAAGAGAACCATGTAAAACATGTATTTACCCTTAAAATAAAGATGAAATGATCATGATACATGATTTTGAAACATATATACAGAATTTAGAAGAATTATATAAAAATAATGAATAATTACATTAGGGTAAAGAGTATGAAACCGTAACCCGAATGAAAAATAGAGGTTTAGATTACCTTATGTCTAAAAGTGTTTTACACTTGTACTTAATGGCCTAGATAATGAAATTAGATTCTTTAATAAATTAATTATGAGCATATTAATTAATTATTTTTTTATTATAATATTATTAAGTTCATTTATGATCTTTTTGATGTGTTATAATATTCAATTTCGTCATTCAAGAGTGTTCATTTATTGATTTTCATGATTGATTCATCTGTATACATGTGTGAATGATAATGTGAAATGGAAATAATTCTACAAAATTAAAATTATATGATATTAATGAACATACATAATATTTAATGTCCATATATATTATTTTTTTCTATATATGAGGATGATTCATTAGATAGAACTTTAATGATAACCGTTTAGATTATTTGGGCGGTTTTTCGATCGTCACGAACTAGTTTTATCCTATTAATTAATATCATGTATATATACTGGTTCCAAAACACTAAATAAATTATAATATGTATAATATAATATGGTTTAACCATAATTACACTTTTATAACCAGGATGGAAGGCGGTAATGGAAAATGAAGTTGCATCATCCACGATGACGGTAAATCGGTACATCACAGACGATGTTTTCTTTTTTAGAATAAAAGGGGGGAGGATAAGGGGTTTGATGATGGATATTCCATTAACATAATAAAATTATAGTATATATAAGATAATTTAGTTATCATTAATGTTTTTATAAAAGAGGTAATGATATAATAAAAACAAAATAAATTAAAATAAATCAAAAGAAAATGAAAAATGATTTACCTCTTGAATTTTTCTCATTGAGAACATCCTTAAGGAACATTGAAATGGTATTTTGGTGAGAATAGAAAGAAAATAACATGGGGGATAGTTTTGGGAGAGTAAATGGGTAGAATTTGTTTTATCTTTAAGGCTTTGAAAGTGTGAGGAGAAGAGGTGGGGAGAGGTGATATTTATAGTGGAGGAGAGGGGTGTTTTTTGATTCTTTTAATCATTAGTTAATTATTTTGGATCAAGACTATGAATAGTTTGAGAATTATCGCTAAATAACTTAAATAATGAATGTAGTTTCAATATTATGGTTCTTACATCATTCATGACTCAAATAATAGTGCATTTCTCTTATAATGTATATATACTGTAAATTACCGTATTTCACTATTCACAAAAAATTAACTATTTCAAAAAAATACCAAAAAATAATCATAACTATTTTTTGATGTATAGAAGTAAAAAATGAACTCCAACTTTTAAAATAATTTTCTAAATATGATAAATTTATCTTTTAATTAAAATTGTTATTTATTAAAAAACACCAATTTAAAAATTATAACTGATTTTATGACACTTAGAAAAATTAATTAAAGTCTCATAAATTATGTTATAACCATAAGACAAAATTATTAATTTATGAATATATTTTATAAAAATAATTTCTCTTTTTTTTCAGGGCACAATTTATTGAATATAGAAAAAAGCAGATTAGATGAGTTTGAAAGACAAAATCTTATTACAATATTTATCATAAAAAGGGAGAAAATCACCAGAAAAATCATCCTACCAAGTAATTTCCCAGTTTAATCCCTTGTTGGAAAGACCATTAGAAAACATTTTTGCTTCACGAAAGGAATGAGTGGCAATGTAGTTGATTTCCTTGAGCAAATCTAGGCAATTAATCCAACGGGAAGTAAGCGACCAAGCAAGATGCACCACCCCCTACCATATATCTTGGACAATAGTGGTTGAATCACTTTCAATACAAATATTGTTCTAACACTTTTATTTGGAAAAGTCAACGGAATGGATCACCCCCATCATTTCAGCTTCCAGAGACGAGGCCGTACTACATTCACCAAAGAAGCATCTGTGACACCTGCCAAGATAGTCTCTGAATATAGCACCGTATCCTTCAAGTCCTGGGTTTCCTTTAGAGGAACTATCGACATTCAATTTGATCCATCCTAGAAGTGGAACTTTCCATAATACCTCAAATGTGTGTCGAGGCTGACTGTATGAACCAGCAATCCTAATTCGGTGTAGGATCTCAAAGTCACCAACAATGTTGTCACAATAAGCTTTCTGAATCGAGGAAGCATCCTGGATGGCAAGGAGAATCCACGTCTTACCTGCATTGAGATTGAATGAGAAATTATTATAAATAATATTATTTCTATCATATCAGATCACATGGAGGAGCTCAGTAATAGGAGTCAAAAAATATTCTTAATTTGTTGAGAAGATTCAAAATCCACACAATGCTGCAATTGAGAGCCGATCGAATCAAGAAGTAACCATTTGCAACCAAAAATTTCAATAATGTAATTCCAAAGAGCTGCAGTTATAGAACGAGAAAAAAATAAATGATTAGCATCCTCTCTATGTTGGTTGCACATGTGACATCTAGAGCAAAGTTGAATCCCAAAATATTGCAGACAAGCTTCAATGGGGACTCTGTTATGAACAATACTCCAAACAAGAGTAAGTCTTGAGGGATTAATCCAAGGTTAGATAAAAGATTTCAACCAACATAATATTGAATAATAATTTTTGAAATTGTAATTGTAAAAACTTTTGGAATCAAGGACACCATTATAAGCAGGTTCCCAAATGAGAAAATCCTCAGAGTTGGAGAAGGGATAATTGTCAATAACATGAATGATGTTATTAGTAAGGTTGATGTCATGAGAATTAACAACATCCTTAATGAAGTAGTTGGTATTATCAGGAAGAGAATTTGGAGGCATAATGAACATTAAAGGCACACCGGTCTAGTTGTCAAGCCAAAAATTCATGGAGGAATTAGTACTAACCATCCATCTAGAGTTGTTCATAATGTTGGTGAAGGATTTCATAATAGACAACCAGATGGAAGAAGTTATGTAGTTCAAATTTCCATTCTTAAGATTAGTAAGGAATCTTTTCTTGAGAAAATCAATGGAATCAGAGTTATTATGAAGCAACCTCCAATTCATCCTGGCTTGAAGAGCATCATTAAAGAGCCTAAGATTTTTTATTCCAAGACCACCCTTGTCTAAAGTTTTACAACAAGTGTCCCAAGTTATGGTCAAAATCTTTCTTTCAAAACATTTATTTTCTTATTTCATGATATAAATATAGCATATTTTCATTTATAATATACCTAAATTTTATTTATACTTTTGTAGGTGAGTTTACAATTCTATTGGTCATATTAGTATTCCTAATGGTCACATTACTATTCCAATAGTCATATTTAATAATATATTATGGTTTTAAACTCGGTGTTGTTTGAAACACAAACTATCGAAGATATTAAATTTTAAGAGTCATAACATAAAATCTTGGGTGCTACAGTAAAAAAACTCATGGGTTGTGTAAAATTTACACATTAACAAAAAAGGGAACAAAACATAAGAAGATAATGATTACATAATATGTAATAATTATGAATTTAATATTTTTATGATGTATTTTAAAATTGTGAGACCCTAAAAAGAAAACCCCACAAATACTAAGCGTGATCTTCCATCTAAAGAAACACTTATCAAGACGTCAACCATTTAACTGGGTAGTTTCATGCCAAAGTGCAGTTCCCATGGATTATCTTGTGGTAACTTGTTTTTGATGTTTTATTTGGGTTTAACTTAGTTGGGAAACCCCAAGGGTTGGGATACCCGAGGAATATAGTTGAGTGTTTCCATATTATGTATTTAGATAAAGGGTTATCCACTCAATTATCCAATAGTCACAACTATTGTTATTGGGATGAATCCACACCTAAATAAATAAAGTAAGAAGTTTCATGCCAAATTAGGGTCATTGTTTAGTGAAATATGGATCTTGGATCACTAAATGGATATTATGTATGGGTTAATCAATTTCACAGGAGCACTATCATTAAAAGTCATTAACGAAAAGTTATAAAAACATGATATTTATCTAATAATTTTTGTTTTTGTAGATAAATAAATCATAATCATCAAACTAAACTTTTTACATTAGTCCTTGAAATGAGAAGCTTAAATTAAGAAACTCCTAAGACTAATATATTAAAAAATGTTCTTAAGAAATAGAAATATTACATGTGTCATAACAATTCCTTCCTGAGTAACCAATAATTTAAATTGTTCAAAAAGTTAATCTATATGCTTATGGAAGCATGAAATGGTCCATTTAAGGTTTCAAAGGCACTATATGATAATTGACATATGTAATTCTAGTCTCATATAATCAATATGATTGGGTATGTTAATGATATTCAATATGATTGAATATATTTATAGAGACTTAAGAATTCCTAAAAGTGTTATTCTGGTTAATGAATTCATTCTATTATCATCTATGGAAATGCTTTAGTAATATGGATGAATTCATCAAAAGTTTACCCGATATTCTCAAAGTGTTGAGAATAGATGAACTAGGAATATGATGTCTAAATTTTGGTACTATATAGACAATATAATGAGTAAATGTTTAAAATTAGAACAGATAAAGTCGGAAGGTCCAATGATATTTTTTTTTCAGGAATCCAGTTATGATTATTTGAAACCTAAGGGTATTATCACTAAGAAGTAATGATTCCATATGAAGGGATTATCTATAATACTCTAAGAGGTTTGGAAACTCCATGGAATTTCCATGTTAGGTATAAGTATTATAGAAATCAATTATTTAATTTTAAAGGGTATTTGATACCAAATGTATAATTGATAAGTTTTTTAAATATACATGAGTTTAAAATCAAAGGAATAATTGAAAGAGCTTGTAGTTTTTATTTAAGTGATGAAGTAAATAGTTGCTACATCATAAATTGAATGTAAAATGTTTATCAAGCCAGGATGAATCTAAGGGAAAGAAGTGTATATTCATATCACTTATCTTATATAATAAGAGGTGTTAATAAAGAGTTGTTATGAGCAACATGAGATAATTAATTTTATAAAATGGGTTTATGATTCATTGGATTCTATAACATGTTTTGAGAAGAAGATATGGATAAAGTGTTTATACATTTATTTGTTAAAATATTATGGAATGTGATTCCCTCATAGTAGTGGTGTATTTTAATGAATAAAATATTATTTTTTAAGAAAATAATCTAAACAACTATAATTCCATATGAGATATGGAAATATAGTTTATTTTTTATTTATTCTTACTAAAAGAAAATAAATTTTATTTCCCAAAACACAAAGTTGTTTTTGTTGTTCCTTAAAAAGATATTTCAAATAGAATATATAATCTAAGAGTCTAGTGAGAGTATATTTGAACTTATATAGGTTTAGAGTTAACAAATAAAAGATTGTACTAGATTTAATTTAAGAGATTATTTACTTTATATCCTAAAGAATTAGGATATATGATAGTAAATAAAAATGAAAATAGTTACATTTAGTTACCGCGAGAAAGTGAATATCATTGTTAACTAAAAGAACATACCGGTATAAGATTATAGTGATTCTTAACTTAATATCCTAAAGAAGTATAAGATACGTGATTATAAAGAGAAGTGTAAAGAGTTTCATTTAGTTACCATAACAAGTAAACATCACTATTCCCTAAAGGTTTATACCAGCCAATACACAAAGTGCATCACTTGGTATTCTAAAATAATTTAGGGTATGGTGGTAAAGATAAATGTAAATAGCTTTTAGATACTATAACAAAGTGGATATAATTATATCCCAAAAGAGTTTAGTATGTTATGGTAAAGTGATAATATAAATAGTTACATTATTTATAAAATATTTCATAGAAAAATTTAGAAATAAGGGTTCAAAGGATGATGATAATTTACTTAGATATATTTCTAAGTAGAAAATAGAAATTAACACCATAACATTTGGTGTTTTGGAGTTAAAATGTTTGAATATGTTCAAAGAATTAAATGTCAGGAATATTATTCCTAAGTCTCATCAATATCCCTTGCAAGTTTTCGGCTTCAGCTCGGTTTGGCGCAGGCTTGGGAGGTTTAGGATTCGTCATCCCTGGTGCATCGGATCGGAGAAGCCTCAGGTGAGGTATTGGTGCATCTCGTCATTGGTTCTTGGATCGACGTCGAACTCGAAGTGGCATGTGTGTGTGTGTGTGTGGGGGGGGGGGGGTGGTCTTGGTTCTACTTCTGGTGTTCATGCGGTTCTTCAACAGGTTTGATTTTGTTTCTTCAGTAGGTTTGATTTGGGTGATTTTCGTGTTATATGTTGTTTGCATTGGATTGGTGGATCTGTTTGATGGTGGATCTGTTGAAATGGTGAGTGGCGGTTGGTTCGATTCAAAAAAGTATGAGCCCATAAGGGGAACCCCGGTTAGGGTTTCCTCCTGCCGCTGCCCCCATATTCTCCGGATCTGTCTGGCGGCGCCCTCCCTCATTCCGGCTCGGTGAACCAGGGTGCTGCTTTCGACTTTGGGACTCTTCTTCCGCTGATTCCACCGTTGTCGACCTAACTCTTTGTCCTATCCCTGAATTTGATAGGGCTTTTCAAGGCGACGCGGTGAAGGTTCAGGGGCAGGGTTTCGTGTCTGTGGGTTGCTTCCGTGGCTGCTGGTGCATTGAGAGGTTCGCTGTGGGATTCGAGTGGGGTCTCAGAGGTGGCGACAAGAGTTTGGATCTAGCTTGCAGTTTTTTTATATTGGGTGACTAGTTGAGTTGGTTGAATCTTTGAATCTGCAGTTTGAATATTCTCTTGGTAAGATTGTTTTGTGGCCCTACGGTCTGCTGTCTTGGATCAAGGCATCTGATTCTTCTCAAAGGACCTCTTCAGAAGAGTTTCAAAGCAAGAAGCTTTTACGGATTATGGATTTTCAGAATTGGATGTTTGAGAGGGTATGGAATTTTCCATTGGTTCCGTGCCGGTGCATTTATGCACGGGACTGCTTTCCGTGCAGCGATGTGAAGGTTGAGGCTCAACACGATGATTTTGATTCTGGGTAGGGGACTGTCTTTGTAGATTTGAATCATATGGTCTTTGGTTATGGGACATTGGTCTGTGGATCTTAATTGTATTTATGTTTTTGAAATCATTTGGGTTCCCCCTTACCCCTAAAAGGGGGTTTATCTTATCTTATAATTACTAAAACAATAATATGAGGGTTATTTAAGTTATATAAGTATTTGATACTTGATATATTGATGTAATGGTTGTAAACATATCACACATTTATAATAAAGTTAATATCTATTTATCATTCATTTATGTGTACTGCAATTTACTTTACATGAATGGTTGAATGATAAATATCTCCTTAAAGTACAAACATTGAGTTTTCCTTAACCAATGATCATCATGGAGTATAATGGGCTGTGATGCTATGAAAAAGTTAACTTGAATATATTCTTGTATCCATTATAAAGGTTTTTATATGATATATGAAGAATATATTCTTGAGGTAATAAGTAGATACTTATTACTTGGACCGATCCATGAAACTATATCACATATAATTTCATACGATCATTGATATACTTAGGGAGGTATGCTTATTGTTAATCCTTCTTACATGAGGCTAGTGAGATAACTAGTATGATAACCTTCATACTTTAATACCTTACTTACATAAGTTAACATATGGACTTAGCTAATACAAGGGTGGTTGGGTATGTTGCTGATCATGTCGTCGGTTGGAGTATAACCAAGATGGGATTTTATACTTATATTACAAGAAATGTCATATAACCCTTAATAGAATTGGACTGAATAAATGCATGACTGTATTTAGTTGAAACACAAGTGGTGTGCTTAACTACTTGGATATGAGGCATGTGATGCACTCATCCATTAAATGAATGACATGTGATATATTCATCGACTTGGCCAATGTATTTATGAGAATCATGAAAATATGAGTTAGATATATTATATTGTCATGTTTCATGTATAGTGGTCACTCTATGTCAAGGAAAAAGGAATATATTGGTATACATATGATATATATGATGCATCTAGTAGTGGACTTGCTTGTATAGAGATATGATTATGTTTGGTGAAGATCACACCAGAACCGTTAGTAGCTTGATTAGCACCGATGCTTTGTAAGAGGCTACTCTTTGTTTACATCTATGAAATATAGATTTCAAATTTTTTTTTCAATGCTTCTAAGGACCATATATAGGGCCAGAAAGTTAGAACTCTAGATAATAATTAAGTGTTGTACAAATTTTTTGTTCCAAAATGAATAGAGTTTGATGAAACCGTATCCAAAAGGATTTTTGGATGAATTCAAAAAGAGTTGTGAAGTTTTTTATAGGGTTCTTATGGATTTAAGTTCAAGTGAGAGATTGTTGAATATACACTAAAATAATTAATGTAATATTTTATTTAGGTTCATTTATCCTCATTATTATTTCATTAATAATAATCTATTATGAATGGATTAAATGGATTGAATATTCATTTAATAGGATTCAACAGATTAATTATAATGATAATAAATTTATATTGATATATTAAATATGGAAAATTCATTTAATTAAATAAAACATGTCATAGATGGGTATATATAGAGATACAATCACTCATATTTCCAATAACTAATTGTCTACAAGCCTCTCAAATCTCTCTTCCTTGCGGTAGCTTGTTCATCAAATTTGGTGATGAAAGTATCACCTCCTTAAGTATATGAGAGTCCTCCAATTGAGATTAGGATATGTAGGTCATTGTAATCCCTTAGAGGTAGGAAGCATTTGTTTGATTCTTTAATGTTATTCCTCAAGAAAACTCATTAAAGATTATTACATTGGGTGTTCAATTACATACATTTATGTTATTCATTTATTACACTTTTATTCCGTTAAAGATAGATCACATATTTTTGGGTTTTTCTTTTTCTTCCATGTTCATATGATGGACAATGAAAACCCAGAAAATACATCATTACTAGTAATATACTTCGAACATACTGCACATCCTTCAACATCTTCATACAACCTAAATTTGCAGTGATACAACCACCAGCACTGATGAAATTAATAAAATTTTGGCTTCCCAAATCCAATATACTAAAGTCTCCATCTTTGTATGAAAAAAATAATTACGTTTTAATATAATATGGTATATAGATATTGAATCTATCATGAACAAACATGAGTTGTACCTCTATTGAACTCCTGATCTATCCCGTGATATGGATCAATGGGCATTTCTAATCTCTACAAGATAGCAATGAGTTCTTGGGAATCACAGGACATGATTGGAAATAAAATTTTCCATTAAAATGTGATAAAAAAAGCAACAAAAAATTAATAAAATTTCAACATGACCCATATGTAAGTCATATTTCCATGCCAAAAAAGGTTAGTAAATTTAAAAAATACCAGGATATAAAAGAAGTAAAAAAATGAACAAAACAATCCCTCTGCTCACCCTAATCACTCTCCCCCGTAAGAAGATATAAAGTCATCTTCATAATGAATTTTCTTTGGAAACCAGCAGATATGACTACCCTTTAATCATAGAAATAATAAAATTGAATAATTTTATAACATGATAAAGGAAATATAGAATAAAATAAAACAACCAACATACCTCCATATGACCATAGGTCACCATCCAACCCAACCAAACAACGCTTCAAGCGTGACCATGAACCGAGCTTGGTCATGAAACTAAAAAGTAAATTGGCACAGACATAACAATGCCCAATAGTCCACCACCTGCATTTCCACATTATTAACTTTAATTAAAGATCCATTTTCATTATATTTTAAAAAACACACTAATTTAAAATTAGGTTTTGGCTATTTTTAGGGAAAAATTAAAAATATGGAAAATAACTAAAAATACATTTATACTGTTAGTTTCTAAAATAATTAAGATTTTATTTAAAGTACCAAAAAAAGAGAGAACCATAGGTCATCAATATAATGAGAATGACATAATATTAAACATAAAAATGGAAAATGTACATCAAATAACATAGGAGGGATAATAGTACAGAACTGCATGCAAGTGAAAGAACACATAGGAAAGTAAAGAGAACAATATTTTTATTATTTTAAACATGAATAAATAAAACTAAGTAAAATAACTTCTCAATAAGGCATGAAAAAATTAGGAGTATATAAAAGTAATCACCATGGTAAACCCCTGGAAAACTAAGGTTAGGGCCTCATCCTAGGATCCTTTTACTCTTGGTGATCGAACCATACATAAATGCTCCCATGAAAGATCCATTTGGGAGGTCTAATACAAAGTAAAAATCATAGAAAACCATATTACATCATAATATAGTTTAGTTAGTATTATAGTGTGATCCTTGGATTGGTAGGGAATGCCAATTCCTAGCGTACTTGTCCTAGTCATCCCACATAAGTACCCGGGTCCCCATTTTCCATTTTCATCTCAAACAAACCATGTTAGAAAAATCAATCATGCCACTCTAAACCATTTTCACATCAAAACCAAGGTAACTATTTAAGAAGAACCATGATACATGCAATAATATATCATTACCAAATTTTTTGTACAAACCTTTTTTCATTATAAATCCCTTTATTTTCATTTTTTATATTTAGTTGTTCCATTTTTATTGGTTTTATTAGTCATTTCTTGGTTGTTTTCCCCTTATTTTAGTTTTTAGAGGGGTGTGGGGGAGAATATATTTTTGGTTTTAGTGGTCAGAAGGTGGATGCGATCTTTATCATGAGAGTGGGAATGGTCCTGTAGTTTTAAAAGATATAATAGACCCATCAACTAGCTAATTAGGCCCCCCACCCAACTAGTGGGAGGTTGGTAGTTGGGAGTTCCAATAAGAATTCCATCGACCAGGTAGTGTAAGCCCACCAACCAACTGGTGGGACTTCTTATAGCCTAGGAATTCTACGCAACACTACTAAGTAGCTGGTTGAGGGAACTGGCTGTCCAATGTAGTTGATGGGGCCAAGAAATTCCTAGATAGTATCAACTTTTTTTACTTTGTTTTAATCTTTATTTTAAACCTAATATCCCCCTTGAATTTAATTTTACCCTAATCTCCTTGGGGGATCTCTAAATGAAGTTTTCCTCTCCCAACCTTGATTATTCATGGATTGAAGTGTCAGTTGGTACATTGGATCTCTTTCATTCAGTGTGATCTCAATTTGATCTTGGATTATTCTTTCCTATCCTCTCTCCCTATTTGAGAAATTTGTTTCTTCATTTTATCCATGCATCTATATTTTTACTTGATGAATTGTTATTTTAAGATTCTTCTTTGAGTATTCTAGACTTCTTTCATCTATTGATGGGTCCTATGTTGGTGTTGTCAATATTAACTGAGGTTGGTGGTTTCATACAAATATATCAATCAATTGAAACATTTGAAGCTTATTTAATTTAAATTTATTTTCAAATTGATTTTTAAATCTTGAATTGAGACTCTTGATTAATTATTTGAAATGGAATGGTGTGTTTGTGTGGGATTAAATTACTTTGAAAATGGATTTTGGAATAAAGTGTGATTTCGGAAAAAATGATCTTGACTTAAAATAAATGATTTGAAGAGTGATTTTGATGAGATGAAAATTCATGAAATGATTTAAGATTTCAAATTAGATAATTATTGTGAATTGCATGATTTTTTGATAAAAACCATTTGATGTTGGTTTTTGAAAATATATGGCATGTTTTTAAAACTTGAACTTGGGATGTATGAATTGATTGATTAAATGATTTGAGATTGATTAGATTGAATAAAAACCCCAAGTATGATTTATTAGCTCAAATCACATGGAAGTCTAGATATTTAGGTAAAAGGATATGCATTCTAGGTAAAATTCTATCTAGTAATGGATTGATGATAACAATGAATCAATTTTTTTTTGAGGGAAAGGGGTTTATTATTTAGGATTCTCTCATATTTCCCACTTGGTTTATTGACTTGGGGAGTGTATACACACATAGAAACAAATTTTATTGAGATTTTGTGGAACCTTGTGAGCAATACTAACCTAGGGAATTGTTACCATGGTTATATGATTGAAAGTGAATGAAAATGATTTATACATTCCAGTATTTATGAAATTATTTATTCATGTATGTTTTGATAAAAATGTTTATTCATTCCTATTCCAACATGGATGATTTATATGCCTGATTTGATAAAAATAAAATTTGAATTATTTTTATTACGATCCATTGAAATGTTTCATCAATAATGTTTTAATATGAACTAAGAAAATATTCCCATGCTATGTTTTATATAAAATTGAGAAACTTTGGTTTATTTGTTATAGATTTCTTATGGAATTCTTAATGAGATCATATTGGTATTTTTTGATAAAAACCTACATTTTACTTCATGAATTTGTAGATTTTATTATGCTAGATATAGTAAAAGGGAAAGCATC
This sequence comes from Viscum album, assembly GCA_963277665.1. NCBI lineage: Eukaryota > Viridiplantae > Streptophyta > Magnoliopsida > Santalales > Viscaceae > Viscum > Viscum album. The sequence goes on along the minus strand of OY728119.1, from coordinate 758,602,568 downwards.
ACTCAAATATGGTTGGTGTACTTATTACCCTGACCTTGGGAGTTGGGGATGACTGGTGGAGCATGCGATCCACTTGTTTCATGAAGTTTCTAAGTTGATGTCTTGATGATTCATCTGATGGATTTGGTTGAAGAGTAATTTTTAGACTTTAATCTATCTAATTATGGTACTTTCTCTCTTGTGTAATGTTTGGAACATTGAACATTTATCCTTTTATATCCACTACTTTGTATTGATAAGTAATTATTTTGGTGAAATTATTCCCTATTGACTGTTTTGATGACCAGGTACTAGTGACCATGTGGACTAGGAATTACCTTTGGACTATGATAAAACTGATTTGGGTATCATTTAGGTAGGTTATCTGGGTTAGTTGAGAAAAAAATGGTATCAAAGGTACTCGTGCCTCTTTTTGATATTAACATGCAGTTTGGGTTGTCTTGGTAGATAGGAGATAAGATTTTCAGAACATAAGGGGTAGGTTATGAGTGATTTCCTAGATATATCTCATCACAACAATCCTTAAGTTACCATAGGTTTTTGAGAAAAAGTGTATTTTAGGAAATTTATTGGCCTGATTCTATATTTTTTCCAAATATTTGATTTGATACTTGTTTCCTAGAAGACTTCCGATCGATAGAGTTTATGATCACAGGTATCTTGACTGATGTTTCCCCCTTATCTATTGATGTTATGTAGTACCATTCCCCCAAGAATAATTTTGAATAAATTCTCTCCCATAACCCTCTAAAAACTCAAACAAGGGGTAAAACCAAGAAAAATTAGTAAAACCAAGAAACAAAGGAGTAACTAGAGATCAAGCATGAAAATAAAGAGAATAGAGAATAAAACAAGGTCTGTACCTGAAATTTGTTAACAAGACATTAAAATATCCCCACCATAAATGATTTATTCCCCCAAAAAATCTATTAAGAGGAATCCATCACAAATAGGTGAGGCCACTGTTCCTCCATCAATTCCTCATGATCCCATGTCTCATGTAAATCAGAACCATGCTTCCAAATCACCCAAACCAAGGGAAAAAACTTCCCATAAAGAAATTTTATATGAGAATCAATAATTTGAATTGGCTACTCGATCATAGATAAATTAGGTTCCACATCAATGTCCTCTGAGATCAAGACATGGGTTTAGTTAGAGAGAGACTTTATAAGTTGTAAAAAATAAAACACATTATGGATTAATGTTATATGAGGTAGTAAATACAAATAGTAATCTACCACACTAATCTTCTTAGAAATCTCAAATGGTCTCATACATCTCAATGCTAGTTTTGACTATTTTACAAGATGACAATGACCTAAGTGAGGTGAAATTATAAAAAAAACCATGCCACCAATTGATAACTCTAAAGGGTGTTGATGATGATCAAAATTGGATTTATAACAGCTCTATTCCATTACTGTTCTTTGATTAATCAACTAGATCTTAATTGCCATATCTTGGACCAAACTAGGTCCAACCAGGGAAGATTCACCAATCTCTGACTAACATAGTGGAGATTTACATTACCAACCATACAAGGCCTCAAAGGATTTCCACTTGGGATTGGTTTAGTATTATTATAATAATAGTTACCATTTTTTTATCATGATGGATCCCTTTGAGCCATTGTATGGATGGCTGTGTAAATATCCACTATATTGATTGGATATTGGTGAAGCTTCATTGGTTGGACCTAGTTTGGTCCAAAAGATAATGTATAAGATCTAATTTATTTTTTATATAATGGTAAAAAAAGATATTTTTTATAAATACAATGCCGATTTCCATCAATTCCCTTTGGAGTTATCAGTTGGTGACCTATTATTTTGAGAGTTCCACCTCGGTTTTGGTCATGAATGGCTTGGAAAACAAGGAAATATTGCATCAAAATATGTGTGAATGTTTTAGATTATTGAGAATTCAAGTATGGTGGCTACTTTTTGGGTTTACCTCCTGAAATGATGTTGATACATAACATGTTTCATTTTTCATAGCTCAAAAAGTATCTTTCTAACTCGTATCATGTCTTGAGATAGATGTGGAACTTGATTTATCTATGACTGAATATCCATTTCATATTATTGATTCTTAGATAAGGGTTATTCATGTAAGGTATGTTCCCTTAGTTCATGTGATTTAGAATCATGATTCTGATTCACATGAGACTCGGGAACATATATAATTGATGAGAGATCTGTGGCCTCACATCTTTATGATGGAGTCTTTTTGACAAAATTTTTAGGGTAAGAAAACATTTATGGGGGGGGGAAGGGGTTATTTTAACATCATGTTACCATATTTCTAGTAATTTTTTTTACTTGGTTCCATACATTTTAATGCTCGATCTTTAGTTTTTCCATTGTTTCCTAGTTTTACCATCTATTTCTTGGCTGTTTACATTTTTTTTTGTTTTTAGAGGGGTGTGGGAGAGTATTTGTTTCTAGTTTTAGTGTCTTAGATATTTATGACGATATTAGGCATTCTATTATAGATAGAAAATCTATATGAGTCCCACCAGTGGGTTAGTGGGGGCTACCGACCATCCGGTGGGAGGCAGGAAGTGGGGGGTTTCTACAGGAACTCTACTAGCCAACTGGCGGGAGCCCACCGACCATCCTGGGCATTCTTCCCAGTTCCACCAGGTAGACGGTGATGCCTATGGTGTCGAGAAAGTTTAGTGTAATATCATCCATTTTAATTATAATATCCTCCATTTAATTTCATTTGACTCTAATCTTCTTAGAGTCTCTTTAGAGGTAGTTTTGTCTCTCTATTTCCGACACTTTCGCCGGGGCACGCGCGTCTGTCTGCTTGAGTGCGATAGGCATGGATTTTTGTTACCCCACATTCCTGCTTTCCAAAGGCGGGCGACATCCTTTCCTTATTCAGGGAAATTTGCTCCTTGATCGAAACGGGATGATGGGATGTCGGTTCTTCCTTCTGTGGATCCCTCCTCGGAACTCGTCACCTAGTCCAGGTGTCCCTCATAGATTTAATACGTTGTTCATGAAGTTCTTCCCTGTGCCATATCTTCATGGATTCCAGTTAATTACGCTGCTTCTATTAGGACATTCCAAGGGGTCCGGTCAGGGAAGAAACCTTCGGTTAGGGGAGTAGTCATGTCGGGCCATCACTGGCGTGTCTGGACGCTGGGGGATTGGCATTTCTATCTTCTGTCCCATATTATAGGGCATCTCAAGGGCACAGAATCCCGGGGAATCCCACAAATAATGCGGGGAAACATATTCCATAGGCATGTATGTGAGGTTTTCCTCATCTTTCCATGTTTAAAACAGGGTATGCCACAAGTTTAACATCCAGCGAAGACGGATCAGACTGATCAGAACACTGATTAAAGTGGATCAGATTGAGGAACCCCCTGGAGGGAACACCGATATTGGGGCCAGCACGTGGGAGGATTCTCGAATGCTGTGGAGGGGAATGAGGTGGCATGATCTCACCAGGATGTGGTAGCTCAGGTAAGAATCAGGATGGACAATGGTTTTGAGCTTGAGCCTCAAAGAGACTTCCTACATATCCCCGTGGTAGGGAATCAAATTCCATGTAGTTCATCGGGAAACGACTTACCGTCTAATGAGGTTGAAAATGACTTTCCGTTAAATGAGGTTGACAATGACTTACTGCTAAATAAGGTTTCAACGGCTTACCGCTAGATGGGATCACAATGGCTTACCACTGGATGGGGTCGATCCGACAAGAAGGCGGTTGGAACGACCAGGTAGTGGTGGGCTTAAACCTCAGGGAGGCTTCCTACGTACCATGCCTTGACACAGATCAAGGACCACTTAGTTTAGGTGGTTGAATATAGTTTAATGTCATGCGGGATGGGGGTGAACTGACGTGAAGGGGGTCGGAACGACCAATGGGTGGTGGGACTTGAACCTTGTGAGGCTTCCTACGTACCATGCCTTGACACAGATCAAGGACCACGTAGTTCAGGTGGTTGGGGCGTGTCGGAGAACCTACGTAAAGATGGACAGGGGGTCCGATGGGTGTTAGGATTGAACCTTGTAGAGGCTTCCTACGTACCATGCCTTAGTTCGGGATGGGTGCCGGTGAACCAACGTGAATGAGGACCTTGGTCTAGGTGAATGGTGGGCTTGGATCTCAGGGAGGCTTCCTACATACCATGCCTTGTCATGGATCAAAGACCACATAGTTTAGGTGGTTGGGGCTTAAGCTCTGAGACGACCCAAGGTGTTGAGGCTTGAACCTCGTGGAGGCTTCCCATATAACATGCCTTGAACTGGATCAAAGTCCTCGTAGTTTAGGTGTACAATTTAGCGTCATGACAGATGAGGACGATGTCATGGTCGATGCTTAATATAAGCCCACGTGAGTCATGCTCGGTGTGAGAAACAAGAGGCAGCAAAGGCCTGATGACCACAGCGCGAAAGGGGAATCCGTGGGAAGTGGAGAGGAGTGCGGCTTATGCTCTGAGGTGGCCCAGGGTGCCAGGACTTACTCCAGGATGGAGGCCCGTGGGTGAAAAAACGCAGCGTGAGAGTGATTTGGGACCAAAGAAAGGAGGATCCCCGTTCTCCATCATGCCCTCCACTGGCCTTGGCACCGAGGAAGTGAGGAGGAGAAGGGGTGCAACCTCATGCAAGAAAAGCTAAGGGATTACACCAAGGTAGCTTCCCTTTCCCCGTGGACAAACGCCACTCCCAGAAGGAAGATATCATCCCCTGTGGAGACCAGGGGGTGTGGAGAATGTCCAAGGTTGGGGCACCCCGCGTGCGAGGCACGGAGTGAGGTCACAGTTTAACTTCATGTGCTGAGGACGATGGTGCTTGGCAATTTAACGTCCTGCAGCTCGGATGTGGTGGGTTCACTCTGCACCCCTAGGACTTACATAACTAGTACCCTCTGCTCCTTATGGGAGGGAATGCACCGAAAATGCCGTAATGAGGGGGTGTCACAGACCAATCCATCGAGGGGTCCACGTTAGCGTGGCTATGCGAATAAGAAATATCCATTCGCGTGCCTATGCGAAGAAGCATTAGGAAAAGAAACGCAATGTTTGGTATCGTCTAGGGGACTTTGAAGTCACATCGTGCAAACCTGGAGGGTCACACGAGAAAAGGATTTTCCAAGCAGAGGGGTCCATAGGCAAGAGCCTTGTAGAGCTCTATTGCTCCACGTGGTAGAGGGAACTTGCGAAGGGGTTTGCTTCGCGAAGTGGGGTGCCTTATCCTTATTATGGGGAATAGTTGCAAATGGGAGGTGCTTCATGAAGTGAAAGGGAATTTGTGGAGCACAACCTCATGGAGCAAAGGTGCCTCGTGAAGCAAGGTGTCAGGAAGCAAAGTGCTTTGCGAAGTAGAGTGACCCTGCCTTTGCATATGGATCATGTGTACATGAAGGGTGTTTTGAAAATCATAAAATCTCCACGATGACCCGGGTCCCCTTGGGGATCCCCTTCCTTCGTGAAAACCCTTAGGATTTGTGAAAGGCATCCCTCTCAGAAGAGGGGATCAAAACGAGACAATGGGGAGGCACTTCGCGAAGTAGAAGTACCTCGTGCAGCTCATGGTTCACCGATCAGAATAATACTTCGTGATTTGGAAGTTGGGAATCCGAAAGGTCGGATTGTCCATCTGGAGAGCTCAGGGGGAGCCTGGTATTTATAGGCAAGAGGCGCCACGAAGGGGATCTCATGTGGTGCGAAGATGGGTAGGGTGGATTCGCAGTGGGCTCGCGAACGTCAAATGGGTTCACAGAGCATCCCACCTCCTTTGCTTCGCAGCAGGTTTGCGAACGTCAAATTCGTTCACGGAGCATCCCGCTTTCTTTGCTTCGCGGGGGGGTTCGTGAACATCAAATTTGTTCAGGGAGCATCCCGCCTTCTTTGCTTCATGACGGGTTTGCAAACATCAAATTCGTTCATGGAGCATCCCACCTTCTTTGCTTCGCGGCGGGTTCACAAACGTAAAATTCTTTCGCGGAGCGTCCCACCTTCTTTGCTTCACGGCGGGTTCGTGAACGTCAAATTTTTTCATGGAGCGTCCCTTCTTCTTTGCTTCACAGCAGGTTCACGAATGTCAAATTTGTTCACAGAGCATCCTGCCTTCTTTGCTTCGTGGAGGCCGCGGTGCTGTGGGGACTCTGTGAAGTGGCTTCGCGAGGCAGTCCGTGGGGCCGTCTTGGGGCCTCTTCTTCGTTCCAAATTTTGGTGCCAAAAAATGCCCCCACTCAAACTTGGAGCCGCGGAGAGATCAAGGGTCGAAGTCTGAGGGAAATCGCCAAAATCCTAGGCTGTTCGCGGTACTGACTCCTGAAGAGAGGTCGCGAGGAGGATTGGGAATGCGGGAGCTGAGTGCGCCGTGAATATTGGGGTGGACTGGAAGTGTCGCGAAGCTCCACCGGCCGTCACCTATAAATAGGGGGTCTGCTCTCTCTTTTGTCCTTTACCTTCTCTGCGGTTTAGTATTCTTGCGCTCTCGATTCACGAAGATGGGCATACTCCATGAGTGTTCTCTGCGAATCGAGTCTTCGTGGCGCACAACGAGTCCTTGTCTCCGCGCTTGCGCTCCGCGATCCGGTTTTGAACATCGAGGAAGCGCCCTGCGAACAGTATTTGCGAGATGGCTTCTCAAATGCTCTTTACGAACGATCTTTGTGAACGACCCAACCAAACTTCCAAGTTCTAGAACCTAATAGCCCACCAAGAAGCTGCCCAGGGGGTGCTTGCGGATGCCGCCCGGAGGGACGAAATGGCAAACAATCTAGGGCTAGTAGAGCTAGTTCGGAGCCACTCGGACCATAGTTCTTTGGTGGAGATGCTGTCAGGGATCCATAAGAACTACCCGCTATGTAGGAGGTTTCCTTTGTATGGATTCGAGCTGAGGGATGACACCTTCATCCCTGCAGCCAATAGGGATAAGCCATTTTACTGGTTCCGGAGCACGCCGTGTTAGCACCAATGGTTCAGGACGCCCGATGTTCATGCCCAGGAGGACTTCACACATGTCATCACTGACTACCTATACAATCATATGAACAATGTCTACGGGAGGGCATTACAGCCAGAGACGTCCCATCCCTTGCACCAAACCATCCTTAAGGTGGGGTAGGGGAACCCGAAGAAGGGGTGGTCCGAGGAATGGGACCTGTGCCAGGGCGGAAACTTTATGGATGATTGGGCTTAGGCCTACTGGGTAGGCACCTCGTGCGAGGAGTTCAGAGCGGATCTGAGAAGAGTAGGCCTGCATGAGGTAGCTTGTGTTTCCCAGTTCCATATCTTCCAGCCAAAAATGTTAATGTCGGTGCTGTTGAGATGGTGGTCACCAGGGACCAATACCTTCCACCTGTATCACGGGGAGGTCAGCATCAGCCTATGGGACGTGAATCAGATCTTGGGGATCCCGATATTGGGGGCGATGTATGACAAATTCCTCCCAGCTATGGGTTCATGGGAGGATCCGGAGAAGATGCTGCGTCTGGCGATGAAACTGATAGAGCTCGTGCCCGGGGAGGACAAGGAGGCGGTGAGGGGCGACCACTTCAAGAACTGGTTCAAGAGGTTTTTGAACTTCCTAGAAAATAGGCAGTTTCCAGCAAGGCCTCGAACTTGCCCAAAGGGGGCCCGAAGTAAGGAAAACTCATACTGGCGGCTGTTGGAGAATATCCAGTGGAAGACCTGGGGGTTCAGTGTCAGCACTGAACAATGACCAATAGTCAGGCTGGAGGCATTCATCGCAGCTCTCACCTATGGTTGGATCCTGTCGGTGAGGGATACAAACATGGGAGTGTGGCCAAGTACTTTCATCATGGCGTCCACATTGGAGATAGGAGGACGGGTCAACCTGCGGATCCTGATGCTTGCCAAGTTATACAAAATGCTGTGGTACATCAGTGATGGGAAAAGGTCACATAGGGTATGAGGGCCATTCCAACTCCTGTATGGATGGATGGTGGCACACATTAGGGGGATTTATGAGTATTCGAACCCCATCTCACCACCAGGGTCGAAATTCCATCCCTCGATCTTGAACGTTGCGGGGAGATTTCTGACTAAGCTGACCGCACCATCGGTTCTGAACCGGGTGTGGAGGGTGGAGGAATTCAATTTCCACCCGTTCCCACTGCCGATGGGGACCTTCATGGATGATGACTAGGGAACAGAAGAGCAACGAGCCTACCTCCTGGCCTTTCGAGGTGGGGTCTTGGTGGCCAGGGTGGACCACAGGCATCTCTGCGAGCCGTACACCCCACACCGGTTCGCCCAGCAATTCCGATGCCTGCAGCGGCTGACCCCGCAGGTCTACCTGGGGGTGCTCTACAAGGAGCACCCATGTGTGATGAGGCAGATGTGGCTCATGTTCAAATGGGAATATGGGAAGATGAAGAATGTATTTCCTCCGCCGACCGCCATCCTTGGGCTGATAAAAGAATACGCCTAGATCTGGGAGGTGGCCTATCCAGGGGAGATGCTGAAGCGGCCAACCGTCCTGGTTGGTGAGGGCAAAATTCCCCGATCTCGGGGCCGAGGCCGAAAGGCGACAAGGGAATACCGTAGTGGTGTGGATGCTATAGTGGTGACGCCCTCACCAGTCGAGGAGGGAGCAACGATAGCAGATCCGGAAGCGGCATAAGAGCCGGTGATCCCAAGATAACATAGTCATTCAGAGGGGCAACCACTGAGGGGATTCCGTAGGATTTCTACTCAGGCCCCAGGGAAACGGCTGTGCCACATTGACATGATGGAGAATGTTGTCTTCCCGGAGGCCTGGGACATCTGGGAAGTCAACCGGAAATTCCTCGGCCCATCTGAGTTATGGAAGCACCTCAACCGCCTCGGGATGGACTTGCCAGGAATTGGCCCTATTAGGGCCGGTTTTACAGTATCCTAGGAAGAGGCGGAGCAATACATAGCCAAGCTATAAGACTTAATCCACTCCCGGGGCACCCTGAACCCAATGAGAGACCGAGTCAGGGTGTTGTTGGGTTGCACGGTCCCTCCACAACTGTCAACCGCTGACCTGAGGGAGCACTTCCCCTTTCCGGAAGAATCGGATGATTCCTCCTGGGGAGATGAAGCTGGTAGAGAGAGTCCACTGGAGGAGGGTGAAGTCGGTGACCAGTCCTCGGATCTTGAAGATTTCGCGGAGGCCCTCGAGGTGAAATCCCAAGTTCCTTCTTCAGAGTCTTCCCTTAGGTTACTCTAGATTCATCATCAGTGTTTGCACTGTGCAGGAGGACCTTGTGCATAGACCTCATTCTCTCCCCTCAACGGGTGCCGACACGGGACCATCAGGATCCATGCCCGTGGCTGCATCAACTTCCATGTCTGGCGGGGATTTGATAGTCGAGGCGGCTCCCCTGAAGTCTCCAGACCTTCCAACCATATACGGGGGTCCGTTTCTCGGGGTTCCGACGACATCATCCCAAGAGCGAGACCAGGGATTTGACCTCTGTACGTCGTCTCTACCGAATTCACTACTGCCATCCCCTGACCATGTTAACTGACATTCACATACCCTTCTTGGCGTGTACAGTACTTAAATTGGCTTGGGCTGCTGCGACGAAGTTGGCCGGGGCATCTGGTAGCGCGCTTCCCAGGGGCATGCCAATGGTCGTGGAGGTGGACATCCGGCCTGACCGAACTGCAACACTCTCGATTTCTGGTGGGGACGCCAGTGGGAACGTGCCCGATATTATCGAGGTGGGATCTAAAGATGAGGATCAACGAGACGATTCAGGCCCTTCCACACCTGATCCGATGCCATATGTGGACCCGACCGAGGAGTTCCTTGGGGAATTCCTTGTATACGAGCCTGGAAATCGCGCCGACTGGGACGAGACGGCCTCTGACGATGAGGAAAAAAAAATAGTCCATTGACGATTGTGGAATCTGATCACGCGTTTCATCAATGACACCCCCAAGCACTATGGTTGGATGATATGGAAATACTTCACTTGCGACTGCGCAAACTGTGTGCTGGGGGAGTGAATGCCCAGCACCCCACATGCTCGTCCGAGATCTTATGGCGGAGAAGATTCGGGAGTATGACCGTGGCCTATGTGTGAGTTGGTAGAGGAGGAAGGCGGTGAACATCAAGAGGCTCCGGGAGATCGAAAACGAGGTTGAACAGTTGCAGGCCTGGGTAGATGAGCATTCCACTTCTCTCGATGCGCAATCAGAGCTCATATCACGGCTAAAATCTCAGCTCGTAGAAGCCTAAGAGGGCTTGAAGCGGGCTTCTGGGGAGGTGATCGCCATCCGGGCTGACGTGGAGCAGGCCCAGATTGTGACCAATGAGTTGCGCCATCTTGCTGTCAAGAAGGAGAGAGAGGTAAACAAGCGGAAGCAACTCCTGGACCCCACCAGCTAGAGGGTGGCAGAGATGCAACATTCCTTCGACGAGGTCAATTTGTCCTTGGGGGGATTCGACCCCCAGGTACTATAATGATTACAAACCCTTAAACGTACTTTCATGAGTTGATTGTTTGAATGCTGTAGAACGCATGAGTTCCGTTGTTTACATTGGTTTATTGTATCCTTATGATGTTTGCGGAGCATCCAACGACCATTCCCTAAGCTCACGTGGGTCAGGCCTGATGTGAGAAACAAGGGATGGCCACCTCATCACCCCATTCAAACGTAGGAGTGAAAACCAATATTTTTTCATCCGGGGTTTAGACAACTGGTCTAGATTTCCGGGAAGAAATGGGAGAGACCTGACTGGAGAATTAAGTTCTCAGAATAGTCGAATTACCGTTTTCCTAGCGCACTCTTGGGAACAAACGGGGTAACGCTAGGGGCGCTGAAATCGATCTGAATAGATGGGAATGAGAGATTTGAATCACGATACCTAGGATTCAGAACATTATGGGGGTGGCGTGATAATAAATAATGGATGTTGACCGCATTTGAAACACATAATTCTTATTGCATTATCCTGGAGTGGGGATAACAAATGAGGGTTGACCATTGACCATGTTCGAAACATGGGACCAAACTCAAAATATCATCCGTTAGTCTTTCAGAAAATTGACCCAGGACAATAGGCGGGCCATAGGCCAAGCATCCATACTATTAGGGGGTTCCTCTAGACATGAAAGAGGACGAGGGTCCAAATAAGGGGCACAAAAAGCATGGAATGTGGAGTGAGGGTTTGATCAAACAGAATCCAACACTATTGAAATTACACAACCATGGTGGAAGCACACTAGATGGACGCATCAGTCTGATCATGGATCATTCCTTCTTTCAGATAGGGCCTCTCTGGCGAGGGGGATGTTGCTTCCTAAGGCCATCGTGGGGCATCCCAAACTTGTTCGGGGAAAAATTGCAGTTACATGGTTCCCCACGAGGGGTCACGCCATGGCCCAGAAGTGAGGAAGAACATGATTTTATGATTCCTGTGGATGGAACCTGGGAAAAATACAGGGGTGTCTCTACGTATCCCATAAGTATGGGAATCAATCCATACGTAGTTCTAGAAGCACGGTTTAACATCATGCGGGACGATGAGAAGCTTGGTTGCACCGGTGTACATCCTACCAAAACTATTAAGCCCACGTGAGTCGTGCTCGATGTGGGAAACAAGAAGTTGTGGTGGGACTTTACCGACACAAGAAGAAACATTTTGGGGTGAAGGGACGTTCGGTGAATGTCGGCCCAATGATGCTAACCAGTCCATGTAGCGCACCTAGACGCACGAAGAGATAAAGCCGAGTATGTCGGAATTCCACTTGAACATGAGGAAGTGGAAATGTGTGAATCATGATACTTGAAATATGGATCACAGTGACAGTAGCATGATGATAGAGGATAACTGTTGGCTTTGGCGGAAACGAAGCATCCATATCGCGTTAGCCTGGAATGGGGAAAGACAAATGAGGGTCGACTGTTGACCATGTTCGAAACATGGTACCTGTCACAAATGTCGTCCGAGATCCTTAGGGACGTTGGCCCGAAATGGTATGAGATCTCTTAGGCCTATAATCCTTGCCATTCTAGGGTCCTTTTGGATGTGGAAGAGGATAAGGATCCAAATAGCGAGCTCATGAAGCTTGGCCATGGAACAAGGAGAATGTCCCCATGAAAATTCCACACTTTGGGATCTTTGTCAAACACATCTAAATATGACAACAAGACATATTAGATAGAGGGGTTAGAGCACCTTCCAATAAGGAGATCTTAGTTTAGGGTCATAGAACTCAGACCATAGATAGTGGAAAAAACGAGAGATACGCGGTGGGGTAAATACAAAAACCCGACGTGAATGGGAACTGGGGGTTCCGACCACCACGTGTTCTTTGGAGAGGTTTTAGGTCAAGGGACCGAAAATGAGAGTTTAGCTGGTCCTGAGGCAAAGTTCACCAGCATTCCTACGTACCCCATGAGGATGGGGATTGGTCTACACATAGTTCTTGAGGTGGAACGGTAAGGTACCAGTGCCAGGGAAAAAGGGGGGCACAGGTGTGCCCTCACACCAAGAGAAACAATATTTGATTAATATTGTTTTTCCTTTAAGGTGAGTGGTTTTTTTTGAAGCGACAGGCCTAGGGTTGCAGGCCCTGGCGTCACCACAAGAATCAAGCCATAGCAGGCATTGATAAGTGGTATGGCGTGTGACCAATACCAAACATGGTGTCCCCTTGATTGAGGACATCACGATGTAGTGCCATTTTTTTTCATCGTGCAGCCAGGATAATAATATCACAGTTTATGGTCATGTGATAGGACCAAGCATGCATTTTAACATCATGCAGTACAGACGTAGTTGAGATGATTCTAGGTGGGGAATGTGTACGGTGCAATAAAACATACCCGACGTGAATGGGGAAATTATCCCATATTACACCGTACGCAATTCCGATAGGGGAACCTTAGGCCAAGGGTCCTACATAAAGGTAAGAGGGAAAAGGGGGAGGAGAAACTAGCTCCCAAATGAGCTAGACCTGGAAACGAGATGTCAGGGTGGTCCTACATATCCCATAATAATTAGAATCAATCCATACGTAGTTCTAGGCAAGATTTTGGTTTATGGTCTTAGATCTCAGACCATAGATGGATTCAAAACCCTCCATGTAAGTGTAGACCTCAACCTGATCCCTAATCCCATGTGAGTTAAAATCGGTGTGGGAAACAAGGTAGGAAGATGTCTTCTACAATACCTAGAACGCCTGCCAAAGGGAAATCGGTACGGAGCCTTGAATGATGCCCCTATTGCAGCTTTGGTCCTCTTAATGATCTGATGCGCACTGAGGAATAGTACCAAGAATTTCGAAGTTCTACTTGGACATGAGAAGGTGGAGAAGGATGTGAATCATGTAACTAAAATTTTGGTATTAATGGGTTTGGCATGGCGATGGAGGATAACTGTTGACCATGTTCGAAACACAGTATCCATATTGCGTTAGCCTGAAGTGGGACAAAAAATGTGCATCAACTACTGACCATATTTGCAACATGGGATTTGTATCAGCTTGTTGTCCGAAACCCTCAGGGGCGTTGTCCTGTAATGGTAGGAGAGCCCTTAGGCCTAACATCCATGCCACTCAGGGGCCCCTTCAGGTGTGAAAGGTAATGGAATCCCTAATAAAGGGGAACACAAAGCCTGAAAAGTGAGTGGAATCATGTTCGAGCAGAGTCTGACATTCCAAGTACTAAACCAGAGTACCCTTAGGCACATTGATGAACCACCGAAAAGGGGTGACGAGGGTGTTTAGGAGGGAGAGGGTAGGCCAAGGGGACAAGGTGAGATAAAGATTTCCGAGGACCTAAAAGGCCAAGGGCCTTGATAGTTGGCATCACCCGGAGGTAGTTCGTCGCTTGGAGATACAATGGGGTAGAATGAACCACTATACTCGATGTTTGGGACATCTTGGGGTGTCCCTAACGATCCAGGACAGCTGTTGACCATGTTTGAAACACAACGTCTCTGTAGTGACCTGAAATGAGAGCAACAAATGATCATCGACCACTGACCATATTTGAAACACAGGACTTTTATTGGTTTGTTGCTCCACATCCTCGAGGACGTTGGCCTGAAGTGGTAAGAGATCCTTTAGGCCTAGCATCCATAACATTCATGGGACCTTCTGGACGGGGAATGTGATGGAATCCCATTCAAGGAGTGGGTGAAGAAGAGCTGTAACCATCCATAAAAGAGGCAAAATTCTCCAGGGAGCAGGACATACAGCTGGATCGAGGTTAGCTTGACTCGAATTAGGGAAAAATTTTGCACCCCTGCCATACGTCTTGACCTGAGGGGAAGATTCTGGATTTTGGGCTAGGCCAAAAGACGAAAAGTCCAGGTGTTCCTATGTATCCCATAAGGATGAGAATCAAGCCATACATAGTTCTTGAAATGCAGTTTAATGTCATACAGGATGATGCACAATTTAAAGTCATGCAGGACTGGACAGTTTAAGGTCATGCGGGACCATCATGTAGTTTAGGGTCATGCAGGACCGTTGTTTCGTTTAGGGTCATGCAGGACCGTCCAGTTTAAGGTCGTACAGGACCAAGGGGCTCATGAAAAGTATTGATTGTGGAATTTGGATTTCATGGGAGGAGTTATACGCTCACCATACATGGTCACCAAGGAGTATGCTCCATTGTGGTAGACCCTGTGGACTATATAAGGTCCTTCCCATTTGGGCTCCAACTTGGGTGGTCTCCTGCCAGGGATTATTGGCGCTCGGCGGGCTAATACTAGGTCGCCTTGTAGAAAAGAGCGGAGGCGAACCTTTTTGTTGAAGGCCCTAGCCATCTTATTCTGATGCCTTTCTAGATTGTGCAGAGCAGAGAGCCTATTATCGTCAAGTGATTTCAATTCAGCTAGATGGATTTTAGCCACCTTATCTGGCACCTTCTATTCATAGATTGCAGTGCTTAACAATGGCTGATGGATCTCGATGGGCTGGATGACCATAGTCCCGTACACTAGCGAATACAGAGTCACCTGGGTGGAACTGCGAGTCGTCGTCCGATAAGCTCAGAGGGCGTTGGAAATCTTGTCTGGACAAATCTTCTTATTATGGCCAACCATTTTATGCAAAATATTAGAGAGGGTTTTTTTAACTCCTCAATCTTTCTATTTTCCTGTGCGTAATAGCAGAGGGTATGGTTCGAACAGATATTATACTTGGTGTACAATTTCTTCATCTCATCTACTCGGAAGTTGGTGCCATTATCAGTGAGGACAGCGTTAGGGACTCCAAACTGGTGGATGATATTGGAAATCATGAAGTCAATGATGGAACTAGCCTTAACTTCCTTGATCGAAATTTCCTCTACCCACTTGGAAAAGAAATTCGTAGAAGTCAGAATAAATCGGCATTGGCGACCCGTTGCTGGTGGGTATGGTCCCACGACATCGAGTCCCCACACCACGAATGGCCAAGAGTACTTGGTGGAGTGGATAGGTTATGGAGGTAGATGCAGGAAGTTAGCATGAACTTGGAACGTGTGACATCTCTTGGAAAACTTGATACAATCATGGATCATAGAGGGCCAAAAGTACCCCAGTCTCCGAATTTTATGAGACAGCTTCGACCCAGCCTGGTGGGCACCACAGAAATCGGCATGAACCTCTTGCATGACCTGTGGAATCTCAAATCCTTGGATGAAACAGAGGAGAACACCATCGAAACCATTCTTATAGAGGATATGCTTAAGATTGGGACCACTCTAGAGGGTAAACTGCAGCGCACAGCGTCAGATTCGTTTGCGTTCGGCCTGATCAGCTGGGAGGAAACCATTTTGGAGATACTCAACAAAAGGGGTTCTCCAGTCGGGAGTCGCTTCAATCACTACATTTTAAGAGCCTAGTGGTCCTGACGTAGAGGATCCGGTGGTAAGATGGCTTACTCGCAGGCTGTCGTCGTCCTTTGGGGTGACGGGAGCAATGAATCTCCGATGCGCCACATGGATAATCAGATCATCCTGCTCGAGCTCTGAAAGTGATGCAACTAAACTGGCTAAAGTATCCGCTCAATCATTCTAGGACCGAGGGAAATGGGTAACCTCCAGTCGAGAAGAGAACTGATCCATTAGATGGAGGGTGCACTCTAGCAATGGTATGAGCTCTGGATTTCTGACAGCATAGCCACCGTTGACTTTCTTGATGACTAGCTCAGAATCCCCCTTCACATGCAAATGGGGAACATCGATCTCAAAGGCCAGCTCAAGGCCAGTGATAAGGGCCTGATACTCTGCCTCATTATTGGTGCAACCTTATGACAACAGGAATGAATATGGCAGAATGTCTTGCGCCGGGGTAATGAAGACGATACCCAGACCCACTCTGTTGAGCCTAGGATCATTGAGCCTCCTATCGGTGGGGCTCCGGGAGGCACCATAAAAGTGAATTTTCCTATATGGGATGACTTGATCGACTGATAGGATTGCCTCATCAGGAAAATCCAGGTCCTGGGACTAATTCACAGAGGTTGGATGGGCAACTAGAAAGTCTGCCAATGCCTGCCCCTTGATAGCCTTCTGAGGCACGAACCTGATGTATAACTACTGGAGGATTACCGCCCACCATGATAGACGGCCGGTCAACATGGGGCGATTCAGAATGTACTTCAGCGGGTCTACCTGAGAGACCAACTATACCTCATGGTGCTGCAGGTAATGTCTCAACTTTTGCACAGCAAATACGAGCTCAAGGAATCTCTTCTTGATTGGAGAGTATCTGGTTCCTGTATCGAGGAGCATGTAGTTGTGGTAGTAGAGACTGTTTTCTATCCCCTCATTGTTCTTCTGGGTGAGAAGGGCTCCGAGAGATCATTCCAGGGTGGTGACATATAGAATCAATAGCTTTCCTGAGACGGGTGGCATCAATACCGGAGGCTGAAGCAAATGTTGCTTGATTTCCTCCAAGGCGGTTTGGCATTCCTCATCCCATTCATAAGTGGTGCCCTTCTTCATTAGTCGAGAAAAGGGCTTACACTTTCCAGCCAGATTCGCAATGAATAGGCATATGTAGGCTAAGTGGCCTTGGAGACCTTGAAGCTCCTTAATATTGCTCGGGGGAGGCATCCGGCTGATTTCCCTGATCTTCTCTAGGTCGATCTCGATGCCTCGGTACCTGACAACAAAGCCAAGAAACTTCCCAGAAGTGACCCCGAAGGCACACTTCAACGGGTTCATCATCAAGTGGTGGGAATGGAGGAAACCAAACACTTTCTCAAGGTCCTTGAGATGGTCCTAGCATTGGAGATATTTGACCACCAGATCATCCACATAGCACTCCACCAATGTCCTGAGGATTGACTTGAATATGCGACACATGGCCAGCATTTTTCTGGCCAAAGGGCATAACCTGGTAACAAAAAGTACTTTGGGACACCCTGGAAGTTATGGAATCTTCATCCTCGTGGGCCATCCGGATCTGATTATATCCACAGTAACCATCCATGAAGGAGAGGGCCTGGAACCCGGCCATAGCATCGATCAACAACTCTGTCACTGGAAGGGTAAAATAATCCTTCAGACAATGACGGTTGAGATCTCGGAAGTTGATACAGACTCTGATCTGTCTGTTCTTCTTCCTGAAGGGCACAATGTTGGCTAGCCACTTGGGGTACTGGACCTCCTTGATGAAGTTGGCTTTGATGAGCTTGTCAACTTTGGCCTCAACCATAGCACCATGAGAAGGGTGCATCTTTCTGGGAGGCTGCTTGAACCCATGATGGTTTGTTGGGAGACCCAGGTGGTGGACAACTACCTGAGG
The DNA here is from genome assembly GCA_963277665.1 of Viscum album. Lineage (NCBI taxonomy): Eukaryota > Viridiplantae > Streptophyta > Magnoliopsida > Santalales > Viscaceae > Viscum > Viscum album. Next base: position 758,584,842 of record OY728119.1, on the reverse strand, counting down.
ATCTAGTCCTGGAATCTCATCATAACTCCAGGCGAACACATCACGGTGCTACTTAAGGAAGTCCACGTACCACTACTGCTCCTCGAGGGACATGGAGGCACTGATCAATGTGGGTCTCAGATCTTCCTCACTACCAAGGTTCACCTGTACCAGTTCATCGACTGTGGTAGAGATGCCTTCTTCAAAGGCAGGGAGAGAATCCTCCAAATCATCTTCTTTACTTACGGAGGAGGGGTTCCTAGTGGGTGTGGCTTCCCCTTGGTTGGAGGAACTTGATGGGAGGCTGGTACCAGACTAGATAGTAGTGGACAATGTATCAGGAGATTCACGTGCCGCTAAGACCATAACGATAAAGGCAGTCAATCCAATCCCATCTGGCCTTCATCCCAAGGGGTCATGCTTGATGATATCAAAGCAATAGTGGCGTGTCGGCTTGAGATGGTTAATTCCAGCCTAGAGGAATAGACACGTATGACTTATTACCATTTCCATGGGGCGTACATCCCGGTATCGTACGGGGGTAGGAGGTTCCGGGATCACCTGAGCCTAGTTTTTGTAGGAGTATGAGGTGATTTTCTACCGTCGCTTGGACTTGGGAATATGATTTCCTCTTGTACCAGAGACAACAAAGCATTGCCACATGTCAGGGGTCGTGGCCTCCAATCGATGGATTGAGAAGATGTAGGCGTCATCCAGACCTGCCCAGGGGTCACTTGTGACCATGGCAGGCTCAACCTCACTTGCTAGAATTTGCTTATCCTTGGTCTTGTAATAGTCAGTTTCCAGATAACAGGCTTCACAAGAGGTGAAAACAGACTCATCACCTTGGAGTATATCTACTTAACCATTAAGGGAGTACTTGAGGCACTGGTGATATGATGAGGGGACCGCCGCATGCAGGTGGAGCCATGGACTACCCATAAATGCATTGTATGCGGTGTCCTGGGAGACGACTATAAATTCAGTACTGGAAAATAGGCCACTGAACTGGGTCTTCAGACAGATCTTGCCGACTGGGGTCTACTCTGTCCTATAATATCCCTGGATCCTTAAATTAGAGGGAGTCAGGTCATCCTCGGATAGCCCCAGCTTCCGCAGCATCCGCGTCGGGATATGGTTGATCCCGGAGCCGGTGTCAACAAGACAGTGGCGAACCTCCACACCGTTCAATTGGATAGTGATGTATAGTGGGCGGATGTGCCCTTGTATATGGGAGCCTTCATCTTTTCCCAAGAACGATATGATGGCCTGGAATTCGTAATTCTCAACCACTTCAACATGAAAGGATTCTGCAACTGCTACCTCCATCTCAAACTGGAGGGGGCGCCTTAAGGCCTCAACAAGGGCCTCACGCATATCTGACGAAAGGTGAAGGGCATAAAGGATGGAAATACTCGCTGGGATGCTGGAGAGATGCTTGAGAACATCATACTTCTGTTCCAGGCGCAAACTTCTATTTACAGGAGGACGCTCTGCGATTGGAGGCATGGCGGGCCCTATTGGCTCGACCGGCGGCTGGCTAGTACTGGGCACATTCCGCTGTTCACTAGTCTAAGCCTGAATAATACCTTCCAGATGAGGTCCGGACGACTTAGGTTGACCCATATCGGGGATAAGATGGTCGTGGAACGACCGAAGTGGCGCTGCCTGATCCAGTAGCACAAACGGTGGTGGAGGCGGTCCTGACAACACTGGGTGAAGAGGCTGCGAGTGCTGAACTCTGCGTTGGGCCTACTATTTGGTCTTAGTGGCATGAACAACCTGACTAGAGGTTCCTAATGATGCAACTTGATGACCCATATAGCCGTGGCTCCACCGACGTTGGCGTCCGCTGGGGACGTTGGGGAGGTTCTCCTGAAGTTTCCTCTCGTCGGGAGTCATATAGGGGTTTACCAACTCGACAGTGTTAACCGAAGCGTACCCTTGACTGTCACTTGAAGAATCATTCACCACTGGGAAGATTTTGGGAGGGATCCCCATTTCAGTGGGCATGAAGTCGCCGAGAGTACGGGACGATGATGACATTGGCGGGGTGCATTGCTTCTTCTTGCGCCGCCGATGCTTGCTCTTCCAGGAAGAGGCCGACTGAGATGATGATGCAGAAGTGCTGAACACAGCTTATGATGGATCTGGATGATGTAGGCATGCCTGAATGATTCCATGCATGCGAGCGACCATTTTATGAGCCATCCATTCGTCGTACTTCTGGGATCCGCGGCTGGGAACCTGCTGCCACTCACCTTCACCGTCGCTACTGCCATCTGACCTCAAAAAGACACCCGACACTTGTTCCAGGGCCAGGCCCAGCCTGACTATGTTGTTATTGACCTAGTCTTGGAGCCAGTCCTTAAACACATAGCACTTCTTGAGGGTGTGCCCCAGAATCCTATGATAGGGGCAGTAGTTGGGGCGATCAGTGAGATTCGCCTCTTCTAGCCTCCTGCACTCAGGCAAGCGTACAATTCCCTGCTCTAAGGAGATATGGAAGTAATCGAGTACCTAATTATTGTTTAAAAAGTAAGTCCGATGTCTTATTTCTGGATAGGGAGCCCTTGGATCCTGGCCTTGATGAGGAGTCGGAGGGGTTTGTCGAGGAGGTGGACCCAGATTGTCCCGCCTGGGCAGTGGCGAAGCATTACGCGGGAGCGCCTGCCGATTCTGAGGACGCTGCGGAGCCGGAAGCTATGCCTGAGGTGGAGGTCCTCTACGAGGCTGTGGGGATGATGTTACTGGTAGAATTTATAGCTACCTAGTGGTCTCTATTTGGGCCACCGCGATGGGCTCGGCTCTGGAATCTCTCCTTTCTAGGATTGTAGTGGGCAACAGACGTGCCTTTTTGTCCTGTTTCAGGGCTTCCTCAAGGGGATGGGTCTTTTCGAAGAATTCTGGGAACCCTCTAAGATAGTTCTGAGTGATTAGCGGTCTTGACATTCCCCACATACATCATCAATAATTTCTCCTGAGTCAGTGGCATGTCGAGGGAGTATGTGAGCCCCTTCCACTAGGTGATGAAATATGAGACTCGCTCATCAGGCCTTTGTTTTCACTTGAAGAGGTTTGCGATGCTGGTCTTCCTGGTGGTAGAGCTGAACTAGTAGAGGAATTTCCTGCGAAGGTCCTCCCAACTAGTCACGGATTCGACGGGGAGCTGGATGTACCAGACAAATGCCGACCCCTCCAGCGTCTGAACAAAACAGCGGAGCTTATCGGCCTCCTACTGTGCTGGAGTACCTAACATGGGCCAACACCTTGAGTTGAAGTGGAACAGATGCTACGGTGGGTCCCCCATCCCGTTAAAGGGGGAGAAGGTGGGATTTCTGAAACCCAGAGGCACTGGCATATCATCCACCCATGCCAGGTATGGCTTTCAATCTAGTTGGATTTCCACCTGCCGCATTTCCAATTCCTTGAGGCAGGCTATGAGAGCCTCCATAGAATCATCAGGGTGGGGGTCCCTGTCTTGACAGGGATCCCTAACCACAAGTGCGTTGCTGGGTTCTTCGACATGGTAGACAGGTTCAGCAGCTCACGGAGCGACTGGTGGAACGGCCTGCGGGGTAGCTGGGGGAACCCGGGTAGGATTCCTTGGATTGCCACGCCGTTCGAGAGGGTTTGGTGAGACGTACCACACCCTCTTACCGTGAGTTTCTAATTCAACCCTGTTTGCAGGAGCGGTATGATCAGGGTTTCCTGGGGGCATCTCGCCAGGGGGGATTTGTCCCTGCCCCTACTGCCCCGGCCTAGGTTCACCATAGTCGGGTCGTTGCTCTATAACACGTTCAGCCAGGAGTTCGTCGACGAACCTCTTTTTACCAGCAAGTTTCTGGTGCAATGTGGCCTTCTCGAGGTCCTCCTACGTCTTCTGTACTGAGGCAGATGGGTCAGAGTGCTTGAAAGCTCCGACATGCTCTTTAACCTTACTGACATTTCGGCTGAGCACCAATGACTCGGTGGGCACAGGGAGACCTAGGAGGTTACTCTGCTGACGAGTAATCCTCCCTGATGGGTTCAACAGTGGTGGTACAACCTCATGGGGTAAGTCTCCATCGAGAAACTCCAGCTCTTCCTCTTTGTCCACTACGTCAGCCATGTGGACCATGACCCTTCCTGGGGGAATGTCCTCAATATCGCATAGCGAATCGGGCTGCCGTCGAATTGGGTTGAAGAGGAGGGAAAGATACTGCCCCCAGCCACGATTTTGCACGTGGGGGGTAGCCTTCCTGATAATTCTGCGGAGTACCTTGATACTCTAAACGCATTGCTGCTAGAGAACCACACGGTGACCTAGTGACTCAGGGCACTGGGCCACAGGGAGTGCGACCAGATCGACTAGATGACACAACTTGATAACGTCTTTGAAATGTGCTTGGATCCTTGGATAAACCATGCACTGATGACGGAGACTGAAATTCATCACCCAGAGGGTGTAGCAGAGGCACTCAACTTCCTCTAGGGTGAGAGACTTGGGTATGCAGAAATCTTGCGCTCCCATGGGCCAGAAATCCTCGAGGAAGTGGTCCGCTACAAGAATGCTCCAAAAGCTCCTCGACTCAAATTCAGGGTCTAGACCTTGATTGACCCACTCACCAACTGGGGGTGGTTGAGGAACTGGCTGCGGTACTGAGGCAGACCGCTGGTACGACAGGTTGGCCGGTAGATAATATGATGAATGAGCTGACTGGTCGCCGATTCTTGGGTTGTCCCCCGAAGAGTGCAACGATCTGGCCGTTACGTCGTGATAGAAGGGGTTTACAGCCACCGTTCCTGGCTTAGGGGCCAGGGTTGCTGGTGGTGGGTCGCACTGCTGCTTTCCTGCCATCGATCCCCAGAATAGCTCTCCGTGATCTCTTGTGGAGGTAGAGCGTGCTTCCGGTGATGATGGTGGTGACTGCACGACCATAGCCTGTGGGGTCTCCAGGTTTTCATCCTCCTAGATAAACCTGTGGAGGGATGCGAGAATCCTATGGAATTCACATTCTAGGAGCACCAGGCTGATGTGCCTCGTCCCTTCCTTGGACCTTGACTCAGATGAGTGAGGAGAGGGTTCCAGAGCTGAGTCGTACTTCACTTCAGAGTCTGAGAAGAAGACCGGTTTGATCTCCATCCGAGCCTTCCCAAGATTCTTCTTGTGGCGGCGACGACCCGCCTTCCTGCCCCTGGGTGGCTCCTCAAGACAAGGCTGATTTCCGACATGTGGTCCTTCGGCTGCATTGGCACTCGGGCGGAGAGCATTTCCACCTGATAAAGCTGAGGTGCGAGGAGCACTAGAAAAAATGATGAAGGGGACATGGGAAGGACCTCTATGAACAACACCTGAGTGGGAAAAACCTCCACTGGGACCAGTAGGAGCATGGGGAGGACCTCCATGCTTGGTGCGGGTGGAGCGAGGCTGGCGTTCACCTCTATGGTTTCTGGGGTGAGGAGGGCCTTTTCCAGCTGTGGAGAGGACGTAGGGAGGATCCCCACATTGAAGAGATATCGGATGGGTGATGTCCCCACATCGACGGTCGGGGGCAGGAGGAAGGACTCCATACCTAGTGTGATGGGCACGAGAGAGGCTTCTGTACCGAACATCACTGCCGCAGGGCAGACCTTCATTTTGATCAGGGGTAGCATTGGGAAAACCTCTATGGCGAGCCTCAGAGTGGGGAAGACCCACAATCTTTGTGGTAGTGGTACAGGGAGGACCTCCGTATGGGGTTGAATCACTGCGGGTTGGATCACGGTGACCCCCACTTGTGCCTGAAACCAGGAGAGTCGACCCAGCCTGCCCGTGGGGCGGTTGGGGCCTCGATCCCGGTTGGGAATATAAGTGCCCCTGCTCATTGTGTGCAGGGTCTTGATGATATGCATCGACGGTGGATCAGGCCACAGTAGCCGTCGACGTTGACACCCCTTGGTGGGCGTCCTCATCTCGTGCCTGATGCTGGCGTCGAGTCAGAAGGGCCGGTATAGGTGGTGTAGGTGCATAGCTTACCTGCTCCTCTAGCAAGGCTGTGCGGCGGCGCTGACGCGGCCAGGTGGGGGCCCTCGCTGGGATCCCCTGGATTGAGACTCTAACCGGGCTGGGCCTGATGTCACCCACCTCATCAGCGTGAGGCAGGGAGTCGTCAAAGCACTCCAGGGTCAGGCTCCTGAAATGGTTGTATGTTGGGGTGGGGGGAAGTGGCTCCCTACGCGACCCTCAGGGGGGGGGGGGAGTTTCAACGACGAGGCGCAACTGCCTTTAGATCCGCGCGGGACATATCCTGAGTTGGTATTATTCCCTCCTCCTCCACTATTGAAATAACGACCTATACCCACGGTTCAAAACCGTGGGTATAGCCCCCAAAACCATGGGTATAGCCTATACCCACAGTTTTGGGAACTGTGGGATGGAATGGAATCAGTATAGGGGTCTCAGCCTATACCCACAGTTTTTCTAAAACTGTGGGTATAGGCTTTCCAAATGGTAGACCATGCTGTTCTAGTGTGGCACACAGCAGACCCCACAGTTTTCAAACCGTGGGGTATTTAAATTCCATAAATCCGACACTGGGGAGACTTGAACCCGCGCCTCACGGAGCGCCTCCCACCCACGTCCCACCAGCAAACCACCTGAGCTTCCGGTTTTATTTGTTATATATAATATATCTACGTATATATATTAATATACACTGCATTTTGAAAATTAAAATAAACCGCGTTGCGGAAAATTTTGTAGACAGCAGGATTCAAACCGCGCCTGACAACTTGCCCCAACGCAGCGCTTCACCAAGGGACCAATCGGGCTAACAATTTTATTTGTTATATGAACATACATCAATGTATATATATTAATATCATCCCCATTTCGAGAAAATGTGAACAATGGGAATCGAACACGCGACCTACAGCAGGTGCTGAGAAGCGTTTACCAACCAAGCTATAGAATTTTTGAAAATATATATTTATATTTATGTAAATATATTAATCTAAACCATGAATAAATTTCTTCCCACCAAATGTTTTTCGTGTCCCACCTAATTTTATTTCCCCTCCATAGGCTATACCCACGGTTATTTAGAACCGTGGGTATAGGTCTTCAAAAAAAAAACCCAATACCCACGGTTTTGATGAACCATCGGTATATGTCTTTGGAAAATACCCTATACCCACAGTTTTCTCCAAAACCGTGGGTATAGGTCTTAAAAGAAAACTATGCCCACAGTTTTTGGCACAATCGTGGGTATAGAGGTCCTATACCCACGGTTTTCCAAAACCCTGGGTATAGGTTCACACACTATACCTATACCCACGGTTTTTTGCAAAACCGTGGGTATATAACCATTCTCCAGTAGTGCTCGTACCTGCGTACAAGGTCATTAATTACCCTTCTATGGATAATTTATGAGGGGGAGATGGGGCTTGGGTTCCCAGCAGTCGTGGTGGTCGAAGATGTCATGGAAAATGCCGAACCACGTGGGGTAACCACGTCGGTATTTCCCCTGCCCCTGTTCCTGTGGGTAGGTGATCGGGCTCCAGATGCAACAACTTGGTTCCTGGAAGCAGGGAGATAAACTCATTAACACTTCTAGGAAAATAAATTGATAACCAGTTCCCCAACGTCGTTCCATATTCTGTGGCCGGTAAGAGGGATCCATGTTGACAATGTCACAGAATAGGATGTCCAACGTCCTACTGCCCCAACTTCGGGTGAGTTTCATGCTAGGCCCACTATTTTCTTGGCGGGACTCGGTGCCGGATATCTGGATCCGATGAAACTTCAATATATGGATGCCCAAACACTACTAATCTCCATATTGAGGAGAATAAATTCACATCGGGTTCACCATTTCTGTTTCCGATGCTTTCTCCAGGGCGTGCGCATCTGTCTGCTTGAGTGTGATAGCCATGACTTTTTGTTACCCCACATTCCCGCTTTCCAAAGGCGGGTGACATCCATTCCTTATTCAGGGATGTATTCCTCTTGATCGAAACGGGATTATGGGATGTCGGTTCTTCCTTCCGTGGATTCCTCCTCGGAACTAGTCACCTAGTCCGGGTCTCCCTCATAGATTTAATATGTTGTTCGTGAAGTTATTCCCAACGCCATATCTTCATGGATTCCAATTAATTATACTGATTCTGTTAGGACATTCCAAGGGGTCCGGTCAGGACGGCAACCTTCGGTTAGGGGAGTAGTTACGTTGGGGCATCACTGGCGTTTCTGGACGCTGGGGGTTTGGCGTGTCTATCTTCTATCCCTTATTATAGGGCTTCTATAGGGTGCAGAAGCCCAAGGCATCCCACATCGAACACGGGGAAACATATTCCATAGGCATGTATCTGAGGTTTTCCTCAGCTTCCCATGTTTAACACAGGGTATGCCGCAAGTTTAACTTTCAACAGAGATAGATCGGACTGATCAAAACACTGATTAGTGTGGATCCGATTTAGGAACCCCCTGGAGGGAACACTGATATTGGGTCCAGCATGTGGGTGGATTCCCGAATTCTATGGAGGGGAATGAGGTGGAATGATCTCACCGGGATGTGGCGACCCGGGTAAGAATCCGGATGGACGATGTTTTTGAGCTTGATCCTCGAAGAGACTTCCTAGATATCCCCGTGGTAGGGAATCAAAGTCCGCGTAGTTCATCGGGCGATGGTTTACCATCGAATGAGGTTGACAATGGCTTACCGTAGAATGAGGTTGACAATGGCTTACCATCGAATGAGGTTGACAATGGCTTACAGCTGAATGAGGTTGCAACAGATTACCGCTGGATGGGATCACAACAGCTTACCGCTGGATGGGGTCGAACCGATGTGAAGGCGGTTGGAACGACCGGGTAGTGGTGGGCTTGAACCTCAGGGAGGCTTCCTACGTACCATGCCTTGAAACAGATCAAATACCATGTAGTTCAGGTGGTTTAATACAGTTTAATTTCATGCGGGATGGGGGTGAACCAACGTGAAGGCGGTCGGAATGGCCAATGGGTGGTGGGGATTGAATCTCGTGAGGCTTCCTACACACCATGCCTTGACACAGGTCAAAGACCACATAGTTCAGGTGGTTGTGGCGTGTCGGCGAACTGACGTGAAGATGGACCAGGGGTCTGATGTGTGTTGGGCTTCAACCTCGTAGAGGCTTCCTACGTACCATGCCTTGATATGTGTCAAAGTCCACGTAGTTCGGGATGGGTTCCAGTGAACCAACATGAATGAGGACCTTGGTCCAGGTGAATGGTGGGATTGGACATCGGGGAGGCTTCCTACGTACCATGCCTTGACATGGATCAAATACCACTTAGTTCAGGTGGTTGGGGATTACGCTTTGATAATAACCAAGGTGTTGGGGCTTGAACCTCGTGGAGGCTTCCTACGTACCATGCCTTGACATGGATCAAAGTCCTCATAGTTCAGGGGTATAGTTTAGCATCATGATGGATTAGGGCGATGTCATGATCGATGCTTACTCTAAGCCCACATGAGTAATGCTCGTTGTGAGAAACAAGAGGCAGCAAAGGCCTTACGACCACATCGTGAAAGGAGCTTCTGTCGGAAGTGGAGAAGAGTGGGGCTTACGCTCTGAGGCGGCCCAGGTTGCTGGGACTTACTCCAGGATGGAGTCCCGTGGGCGACAAAAAGCAGTGGGAGATGGACTTGGGACTGAAGAAAGGAGGATCCCCTTTCCCCATCATGCCCTCTGCTGGCCTTGGCAACAAGGAAGTGAGTAGGAGCAGGGGTGCGGCCTCCAGCAAGAAAATCTAGGGGCTTACACCAAGGTGGATTCCCTTCTCTTGTGGACAAACGCCACTCCTAGTAGGAAGATATCACCCCCTATGGAGACCCGAGGGCGTGGAGAATGTCCAAGGTGGGGGAACCCCGCATGCGATGCATGGGGAATGGTCATAGTTTAACGTCATTTTCTGAGGAGGATGGTGATTGGAAGTTTAACATCCTACAACTCGGACGTGGTGGGTTCACTCTGCACTCCTAGGACTTACATAACCGATTCCTCTGCTCCTTGTGGGAGAGTAGGCACTGGAAACGCCGTACTGAGGGGGTGTCGTGGAGCGAACCATCGAGGGGTCCATGTTAGCATGGCTATGCGAAGAAGCAATAGCCATTAGCATGCCTATGCGAAGAAGCATTAGGCGAAGCAACGCAATGGGCGGTATTGTGCAGGGGACTTTGAAGTCACATCGTGCAAAACTGGAGGGTCGCACGAGAAAAGGATTTTCCAAGAAGAGGGGTCCATAGGCAGGGGCCTTGTGGAGCTCTGTTACTCCGCGTGGCAGAGGGAACTTGCAAAGGGGTGTGCTTCAAATAGTGGGGTGCCTTAGCCTTATCATGGGGCGGAGGTGCAAATGGGGGGTGCTTCGCGAAGTGTAAGGGCATTCGCAGAGCACAGCCTCACGGAGAAAAGGTGCCTCACGAAGCAAGGTGTCGGGAATCAATGTGCTTCATGAAGTACAGTGACCCTGCCTTAGCATATGGATAATGTGTATATGAAGGGTGTTTCATGAAGCATAAACTCTCCGCGATGACTCGGGTCCCCTTGGGGATCCCCTTCCTTCATGAAAGCCCTTAGGCTTCGCGAAAGGCATACCTATCAGAAGTGGGGATCAAAACGAGACAATGGGGAGGCACTTCACGAAGCATAAGTACCTCGCAAAAATCACGGTTCACCGAGAGGAAGAATTCTTTGCAATTCGGGATATGGGAAGTCAAAAGGTTGGATTTTCCATCCGAAGAGACCAGAGGGAGCCCAGTATTTATAGGCCAGAGGCGCCGTGGAGCAGAGCTCATGCGGTGTGAAGAGGGGCAGGGGGATTTTCGGCGGGCTCACGAACGTCAAATGGGTTCACGGAGCATGCTACCTCCTTTAATTCAATGTGGGTTCGTGAATGTAAAATTCTTTCTTGGAGCATCCAAACTTCTTTGCTTCATGGTGGGTTCATGAACGCAAAATTCGTTCGCGGAGCATCCCGCCTTCTTTGCATCGTGGCAGGTTCACGAACGTCAAATTCATTCATAAAGCATCCCGCCTTCTTTGCTTCGCGGTAGGTTCGCGAATGTCAAATTTGTTCGTGGAGCATCCTGACTTCTTTGCTTCATGGTGGGTTCACAAAATTCAAATTCATTTGCGGAGCGTCCCACCTTCTTTTCTTAGCAGCGGTTTTGCAAACATCAAATTCGTTCGAGGAGCGTCCAGGATTCTTTGCTTCAGTACGGTTGTGCTGTTGGGGGGACTCCACAAAGTGGCTTTGTGAGGCAGTCCATGGGGCCATCTTGGGGCCTCTTCTTCATTCCAAATTTTGGCGCCAACACTCCCCCAACCTCATTTCTTCATAGATCAAAGTGACAGTTGGTGTGTTGGATATCATCTGAAAAGTGTGATCTCAATTTTATCATGGATTCTCCTTTACTCACCCATATCCCTCTTTAAGAGTGGTGATTCATCATTCCATTTATGTATATTGATTTTTACATGATTAATTATGATTATAAGATTTTTCTTTGAGTGTTGTAGTATTAATTTATCCATTTTTTGATATGATGTTGGTGTTGTCGAACTTGATTGAGGTAGGTGGTTTCATAAGGAAATCTCTTTAAATTGAAACCTTTGATGTATGTTCAATTTAAATTGGTTTTCAAATTTATTTTTAAATCTTTAACTCTTGACCAATGATTTGAAATGGAAAGGTGTGTGTGTGTGTGGGATGAAATTCCTTGGAAAATGGATTTTGAAATAAAGTGTGTTTTTTTGAAAAAATCATCTTGATTTGAAATGAATGGTTTGTAGAATGGTTTTTATGAGATAAAAATTCATGAAATGATTTAAGATTTTAGATGATATGATTATTTTAAAAGGCAGGATTTTTTGATAAAAAACATTATATGGAATGTTTTTGAAATTGGAACTTGGGAATGAATGAATTGATTGATTGAATGATTTGAGATTGGTTGAGTTTTATGATAACCTCAAGTATGATTGATTAACTTGAAGAACATGGGATCCTTGTTAGTTAGGTGGTAGGATCTACATTCTAGGTAAACTTCTATATAGAAATTGATTGACATTGATAATGATACAAACCTTTCTTGGGGACAAAGAGTTTATTCTTTGGGATTATCTCATATTTACACCAAGGCTTATTGATCTATTAAGTGTGTGGACACCTTGATCTATACTTCAACGAGATTGTACAAAACTTGGTGGCCGATACTAACCCTAGGCATTATTACCATGGTGCTATTATTGAAAGTGACTATTTTTTTTATAAATTCCAATGTTTATGAAATGATTTACTAATGTATATTTTTATAGTTTTTCTTATTCATTACCATTTTGAAAAATATACTTTATCATATTTATTTTATGGAAATTCATTTTGAAACCTATTTTATTATTATCCATTGGAATTTTTATCAATCATGTTTTGATATGAATTGCAAAAATATTTTCATGCCATGGTTTATCTAAAATTGAGAAAAGTTGGTTTATTTGTTATAGATTACTTATGAATTGATTGGTAAAATAATACTAGTATTTATTGACCACACCCTACCTTTAAATTCAAGTGTTTTTATATTTTATTATGCCAGGTCTTGGAAAATGGAAAGTTCTACTTGGAGGTGGTGGGAGTACTTAATTAGTGGACCTTGGGATTTGGCAGTGACCGGTGGATGATGTGATCCACTGGTCACCTGGAGTTTTTGATTTGATGTTTTGATGGTTTATCTAGGGACTTTGGTTGATGTACCATTTTGAGACTTGTATCTATCTATTTGTGGTGCATTATCTCTTGTGGAGTGTCTGTAATACCAAATGTTTATTCTTTTATATTTGCTACAATTTATTGATAATAAATTCTTGTATAAAAATCATTCCATCTTGATTGTTTTGATGCCCAATTAGTGGTAATTAACTTTTGGGGATAAAAAACACCCTTCAATTCATCTTAGAACTGATTCAGGTATTGTTAATGAGGGTTATATAGGTTTACTTTTGAAACATATACAATTATTCATTCAATCTTTAATATTATAACATTAATAAGTCAAAAAAAACATTATAAAATGAAACAAGAAAAGTAGATCAAGCCAAATATGCCTTCAAGATCAATATTGAATATACATATAAATTTATAGACTTTTTTAAATACCCTTTTCAAAATCCATTTTTAAAATATTGTTGGAAACTAGGTTCAAATTATTGAATTTAATTTTCCAGTTTCCTCTTTATCCTTACACACATATGCACTTTTCATATATAAATTTCCTCATCTGAATGAACATATCCACACATCATTTTGTGAATATGTGCAATACTGTATCTATATGTATACATGTATATGTGTATAAGTATTAAACATAACATGAAATACTTAAAACATGAGTCACTTGTAAACAAAAAAAATATAATAAAATTACAAGAATAATTAAAAACTTTGAAAATCCATAAAAAAATCATAAAAAGTCCCAATTAATACTAAGATACCCAATTTTCCATTAAAAACCTTTACAAGAATAAGATAAATGAGAAGAAAATATTACCTAATAAGATTTCACACCAAATTTAAGGAGAAATTAGTGAATAAAGGAGGATGGTAACAAGGGCATCACATGTATGGGAATGCCTTGGTTGGGGGGGGGGAGGGGGTGCATCATTAAAGTATTAGATAAGGGGGAGATAATTTGGGGTTAAAAACATTTAGGTGAATTTTTAGGAAAACAAAATTTTAATGACCTGTAAGTGTCACATGGTTTTGGCTGCAAACTTGGGAACACTGGGAACTAACCATGTGATCGACTCTAGATATCTGGAACACACATTTTTGGGCCACATGGTTTGATATACTATGCACCAACTATGAAAAATCACTCTATTAAAATGATAGACTCATATACATGGATGCTGCACGTATTTCACAAATGTGCGCCCAAACCGTCTAACATACAAAAATGCTTAAAATTTCAAAAATTTACAAATTAAAGGATAAAAACCTCTAAAACAAAAAAATATAAATAAATAAATAAATAAATAAAACAATTAAGAATATCACGGTTGGGGTGTGATAATTCTCCCCACCATATTCCTTTTTTCTCCCATAAATCCATCAAACTCATGAATGAAGACACACTAAAGGAACTAAAATTTTAAATAGAATGAGAATACACCTAAAAAACTAACTCCACCTCCAAATCAAACCTCAAAACTCGCCATGTCCTAAAATTCACAAGTCACACCCGAATACTTAATCCAAAAAGGACTAAGATAGGAGGCCTATAGTGGGTCACCCTACCATTTAAAGGTTATGTTAAAATGTTGTATCAATAAGGAAAGGAAAATCCATGCTAATCATTTCAAAACATTGCTTCAAATTTCCAACCTAAATGGGAAGAAGTAGAACTTATGATCTAAATATCATATAAAATCCCTATAAAACAAAAAATAATTCTCTAATATATTATCCCTAGGATCAAAACTTGAAACTTAAAGGAATAATAAAAAGAAATTAAGAGTAAAATAGAAAAATATGGAAAGAAATAGAACAACCCAAAATTTATATAAAACCGCCCCTATGAAATAAAAAAACCTAAATAACACTCGAATCTCTCTCCAAAACAAAAGGACACAAATATTTTAATCACCTTATTTTAACCAAGATTTAAAAGGAAAGAAACACAATTCATGAGCACACCACTTTAAAAACAACATAGGTTTCAAACCTAGTTCGTTAATATTGGGAGGGTGACCTAGGATCTTAAATCCAACCCACCAACTATGGAGATCCCAATAATAGTCAAACCAATACCGGTCAGAGAAAAATCTCTACCGGTGTGATGTCCATCCTAGTAACCTGGAACACTCACTGAGGTATTCCCATGTCTATTCAATCAAAATCACGCATCATCACAACCCTTTTCACATAAGATCCTAAAAAAGAATATTCCCTACAACAAGTCAATGAAATAACCCAAAAAAATCACAACCCACATGAACAATTAAGGAGGGACCCCAAGAAAACACCCAAGAATGGATTACCTTAAAAACTCATTCGATCAAGAAACCAAAATAAGAAATCTCCAAGTCACAATAACACTCAAGACTTTTTTGGGAGGCATAATAAAACTACATGTAACAAAAATACCAAAGTAATATTAAACTCATCATGATAAGACCAAAGAAAATAAAATTAAAAATATCAATTTTAAAACCATAAATGTTTATAAAAACCATTTTTTTTTTGTTTTTCTAAAAAATATTTTTCACACCCTTTGCATAATAAAAAAAAAATTTAAAAAATCCCAACCAAAAATAATTCACATTACAAGACAAAAAGTCATAATCACATATCACAATAATATCTCAAATTAATTATAAAACAAACAAAATACACAAATTTCTCATTTAAAAATCATTTCTAAAACCCCACATTTGAATTTTAAAACCTTGAAAACTTACCAAAAAATAATTTTGATAATTAGTTTCCCATTTAAAATAATTTTAAAACTTTATAAGTTCTCATTGAAATCAACTCATGAGTCTTAAAACATAAAATTCATTTTAAAGAAAATCATCATTAATAATTTCAAAACTCACTTTTACCCCTTTAAAAATAAATTGCATTTTAATAATTCACTAAATTCATACCAAATCATATTAACAGTTTTCTTGGAATCATTCTAAATACGAAATAACCCAAAATAAAATTCATAAGGGGATAGTGATCGTATATGGTTAGACCACATGGTTTGACCGACCATGGGATAATCATATATCTACCATAGATATTTTCATGGAAATATATATGTGATATCCACATGGTTTTTTAGGAAATTCAAGCTACCGATGTCTTCCATTTCACCCCCTTTTCATCCCAAATCTAGAAAATATCTCAAATAAACCTATAAAATACCAAGGAAATCATAATAAAATTAGTTTAAAATCAAAATTACTTAAATTATTCAAAGAAAATATTAAATTCAAAACTCAAATCCTGATATCCCTTGGTAACTTAAGTTTTTCCCCTGAGTGGTGGTGATTAGAAACTAACCCATGAATTACAACCCAAGCTCTGAAAATCCTATTCCCATCTAATATACATCCTAAATAACAAGGAAACTTTATGAACCTAGGTCCAATTAACAATCAAGTGGCTCTGATACCATTTTTTTCAAGAAATAATCTGATCCATCCCACCATCAGATGCCTAAGTCAGTCCGTGACATGTAGGAAAGGGCATTCCTGATCCCCACAGTCTAGAACACACTTTGGAACAATTACATTTATGAAATTGTGATAAAAAAGGAACCAAAATTTGAAAACATTTTGGAATGAACCATCTATAAGTCAAACATCCATGATAAAAGAAATGTGTAAAATATAAAATAAATATAAGGATATAAAATAGTAAATAAAATAAATAAAAAACCCATCCTCTAACCCCAATCATTATCCTCTTTAAGAAGATATAAATACAATGCCAAAATGCCTTTTCTTTAGCCACCAACATATATCACTATCATCCAACTGTTGAAAAAAGAAAAGGCCTATTTGGAAAACGCAATAAAGGAAATATATAATTAAATAAAACAACCAACACAGTCACTATCCAACCAAACCAACCAACTCTCTAAGAGCATTACTAAACTGAGGCATATCCTGAAACTGAAAAGTAAATAGGCATGAGAATAATAATTCCTAGTAGGAAACCACATGCCTTTCGACATGATTACCCTTTAATTAAAGACCAGTTGTTTCACTAGTTTAAAAAATATAGTAAATTAAAATAAGGTTTTGTCTATTTTTAAAAAGAAAAAGAAAAATAAATAAAAAATAAAAATGTCCCTTTATACCATTAGTTTCTAAAAAATTGAGATTTTATTTATAGTATCAAAATGGGAGATAACTAATGGCCATCAATATAATGAGAACTACATAGTCGTAATTGTTAAAAGGGTAAATGTAAGTTAAAATATATACGATGGATAATAATTTTTAACTTCATGCGAGTGAAATATCATATAGAAAATTAAATAAAACATGTTTTTTATTAATTTAATTAAGAATAAGGAAACTAAGTAAAAGAACATATCAAAAAGGAACCACAAAAGTAGGAGTATATTAATTTAAGCACCATGGTAAACACTAGGACAACTAAGGTCAAGGCCTCATACTTGGATCATTTTACTCTTGGTGATCGAACCCTATATAACCATTCCTATGCATGATTTGTTGGGGAGTTCTAATCCAAAGTACCAATGGACACAAACCATATCACATCATAATATAGTTTAGTTAGCATTGTAGCGTGATCCTTGAATAGGTAGGGAATGCCAATGTCTGGCATATCCTAGTCATCCCACCTAAGTATATGGGTCCCCATGTTCCATTTCCATCTCAAAAAAACCCTGATAGAAAAATAACTTATGCCAATATAAACCATTTAAACATCAAAACCAAGGGAACCATTTAATAAGAACCATGATACATGTACAATTTGTCATTCAAACCATAATATCATACCTTTAATAAGTAAAAAAACCCTTCATAAAATGTAATAAGAAAAGTATATCAAGACAAAAGAGCCTTCAGTTTTAATAAATAATATATATTTATATATATAAATTCATACCCCTTTTTAAATACCCTTTGTAAAATATGTTTTTAAAATATTCTTGGAAACTGGGTTTAAATTATCAAATTCAATTTTCTAGTCCCCACTATATCCTTACACACATATGCACTTGAACATATATACATACCCAGATTTGAATGCACATATTAGAACATACTTGTGTGAATATGTGAAATAATGTATCTATATATACATGTATATTTTTATAACTATCAAACATAACATGAAATAATAGTAACCCGAGTCACTTATAAATAAAATAATTAAAATAAAACACACAAGCTCAGTTAAACACTTTGATCATACATAAAAAAATCATAAAAAAACCCAAATAATACCAAGATACCAAATTTCCCCTAAAAAACTCCCATAATAAATTTTCCTGGTAAAAGAAATGTATTTGTTTTCAAATACAGAAGCTATCATTGAGAGAATCCATGGAAAAAAATGAGATGAAATCTAATTGTTTCCTCAAAAATTTGATAATTATTGTTAATAATATTAATAAACAATTAAAACCTCAATTTATAAATAAATTCATCAATTTTCCTTTGACTAAATATCGATGCATGGGAAAAAACTACCTTAAAAAAGTGTATATGGTGCAAACCCTTCAAGAATGACAAGAGAACAACCCTGGGAGGAAGCTGCAGCCCTAGGAAACCAAATCCAAAATAAGACATAAAAATCAGCCAACCCTATACTCTAGAGTTATTTATAAATGTTAAAAAACAATAGTAGAGTGGTATAGGGGAATAAACAACAACAAGAAAGAGATAAAGGAGAAGAAAAGATGACCTGAGAAGACCACACACTAAATCGATAGAGAAATCAGTGAATAAAGGACAGTGAGAGAAAGGGGGTAGTGCGTCGGGGGTTTCCCTGGTGGGGTGAGGGGTAGGGTTTAATTGAATTAGTATTAGGTAATGGGGATAAAGTTTGGGTTTAAAAATATTTAGAGTAATTTTAGGAAGAATAAATTTTTTAGGACATAAAAGTGTCACCCAGTTTTGACTCCATTCTTTGATTAACTGTTCACCGACCATGCAATCAATACTGAATATCTAGGATACCCACATTTTTGGGCCACATGGTTTTATAAACTATACTCTAATCATGAAAAACTACTCTATTAAAATGATAGAATCACCTGCACATCAATTGCATGTTTTTTCTAATCGTGCGGCTGAGCCGTACAACATACAAAAATGCTTAAAATTTTCAAATATTTACAAATTAAATGAAATAAACCTCTGAAAAAATAAATATAAATAAATAAATAAATATAATAATTTTGAAAATTAGGGTCTAGGTGTCATAATTCTCCCCACCATGACACTTTCTTCCCCCAGAAATCCATTAAACTCATGCAGAAAGACACACCAAAAAAACAAAAATCAGAAAGAGAAAGAGAAGATACCCAAAACACTAAATCCAAATATAAAGAAAACATATAAACTAACCATATAATTAAATTCAAAATTCACACCTGACTAATTCATCCATAAAAGTAAAATAATGAAGGCCCACAATGGGTCTATCCTATATTTAAAGGTTTTTCTAGTATGGTCGATCGATAAAGCAAGAACACTTCGTGAGAATCATTTCAAAACATGGAATCAAATTTATAGAATAAAAGAAATCAAGTAGAACTTATGATCTAAATCTTATCCAAATACCCACCAAAAAAACATGAACTCTCTAAAGTATTAGCCTTAGGATTAAAAATAACTACACCAAGTAATAGGAAGGATAAAGAAAGAGGAAAAAAAAGGAAGAGAGAAATAAAGACAACCCCATAAAAGTTCCATCAAACCATACTCAAGTACCAACACGACCTAAAGAACACTCAAATGACTCCCCAAAATGAATCCCACCAATACAATCATTTCCCTTCTTTTAACCAAGACTGAAAAGGAAAGAGACATAATTCTGGAACGTGTCTCTTCAAAAATGGTATGGGTTCCAAACCTAGGCCAAGAATAAAGGGAGGGTAACATATGACCTAAAATCTAACCCAAAATTTTTGGATATCCCAATAATTATCAAACCAACACTAGTAATAGTAAAATATCAACTCGTGTAATGCCCATCGTAGTCACCTGAAACATACACTGAGGGTTTCCATGTCTAGTTATTCAAAAGCTAACCTCTTCATAACCCTTATCACATAAGATCCTCAAAAAGAAAATTCCCACTGATTATTCAAGGACATAACCCAAAAGAATCACAATTCACATAAACTCATGAGTCTTAAAACATGAGATTCATTTTAAATAAAATCAATTTTAATAATTGAAAAAATCACTTTTTACCACTTTAAAAACGAATTTCCTTTTAAAACTTGATTGAAATCAAATCAAATCATATTAAAATTCTTCTTGGAACCATTCCAAGTACAGAAAAACCCAAAATAAAATTTATAAATTATGGAGTCTTTTTCATACCTATATCAATTGATTCATATGAAACATGATCTAAACCTATAATTTTTTTCTCTAAAAATAGTGATTTACATATAATCAGGAACACCTAAATAAATCATTTTCCCTCTAATAAATATTACCTAAGTATAAAATATCACTATCATCATATGAAAATTTTATCACATCACCTCGATATTTAGTTTTAATACTTTATTTAATAGTGTCACTCTTTAAAGAAAAAGAATTATCCATAAGATCTAAAACACATGACCTGATTTTCTTCAGCTTCTTAACCTTATTACTTACATTAAATAGTTTTTAACTCATGCTAGAAAATCATTAGTGACACAAATATTATGAATCCTATATAAAAATTGAATTCACCACTTCTTTACACACCTTTAACCCAGTTATGTAAAGCATGTCAACCATTCTACCACATGTACACACCATCCATACTATTGAAAAATTTCTATATTCCATTGACAAATAAACTCATGAATCCATCATTTCAAAGAAAATTCCTAGAACATGCAGACCATTCTTCAACATTTGTATACAACCTTTATTCATTGTGATACAAATTCCACCAAAACTGATTACATTAGTGAAGTATCTATTACCCATTGAAAACCTACATGGTGTCATTAATTCCTATGGGGCTAACCAAATTTTTTAATTTATTAAAAATCAGGCAACCTAATTAAAAGTGTAGTATCATGTAAGTCTGAGTGTCGAAGCCACAGGGATAGAGCGTATGTTGGAAATTAACTAAGAAACTATAACTAAAATTGTTTGATTCATTTGGAAAGAAAGAAAGTGAAAAAGAGATTGGGTTGTAATATTAGGATGGGAGACATTCCAGGTTTAGTGATTTTCAGGTTTGTGTGTTAGTGATTTAATTGAAATCGCGTTTATTCAGTTTTGGTGTCAGAATTGAGTCAGCAGGGGTCTGTGGTCTGGGTACCCTGCCCTAATAATGTGGTTTCCCCTTTAGAATGGTTATCTACTTGGGGAAAACATAGAAATATCCAACCCAAAACCTTTTTTAAACATAATTGAACTAATTTTCACAATGGTCATGTGAAAGATAAGCCAATTAATTTATACAATTAAATAAGAAATCTCAGAATGTAGAAATGGACATGCAATACGAAAATAGAGAGATTTGGAATTGAATAATAGTTTACAGCAATCCAAATCATAAAAAAAAAATTATCCCATAGTACACATCTCTATATAATCACATCACCCGACAGTAATGGACTTCTCAATCATTATGACAGTGAGTGACATGGGTACTTGAGGAAGAATGGTGGTGAAGAACGACTCTAGGTCGTCAACCTATTTTCTGGAGGATGTCCCTTGGTGTTTCTTGGCCTCCACTGGTCCTCGAGTGTCTTGGAATAGTGGATTAAGGCCTATTTTTATAGGAAAATTCATTCAAAACCCACAGTCCCACATCCCAGAATTTTCTCTGCGTGTCACCCCAGTCACGATGTGTACTTGTGGTACACATCCTGTATCTCAGATCCAGTTTTTCCTCTACCGCGTCAAATCCACGTATGTTTCTTTGACTATTTGACTTTAATTACAACATGTACTTAAGGTACACATATTTTACCCATGTTCCATGTTGCCTCAGTGTCTGTATTCATTAATTTGGAACTTTTAATGCCGTCACGTCATGTACTGAAGGTACGCGACGTGTACTAGTTGTTCACAACATGTATGCTTGTAATGACTTGTTCTACACAGACTGCAGCATGTCATGAGCTGAAACTACACATTGTGTACTTAAGGTACACATTTTGTAGGTTCTCTACTCTAGAATTTCCAACTCTACAATTTCCTCAAAATCTGGTGTCACACCACTTTGCTTCTCTTGCGACGCGATGGGTCTTTTTTTTACATAATTTATCCTCTTTTCATTCCCTTTTAAAATAATAATTGTTTCCTACCATAAAATATAAAACAAATCAATTCATTCCAATTTTGTCAATATTAGTTCATTAAATACCAAAATCAATATAATAAAACACTCCAAAATATATGCATGTTTTATACTTATTAGATTCCCCCACACTTGAATTCAGCCTTGTCCTAAAGGATAGAATCTCAACATACTACAAAATACACCCACCTTACCATGCTTTAAATTCAATTTGAAAAAAAATAATTGATTAAATGGAAAATTTAATGTTTTATTATCACACAAAAGAATTTATTAACACATCATTCTTCAAAGAAAAAAATCAATCATGTATTTTAGTTTTCCTCTTTAAAAGAGACATGCCTTTTTATTCATCCATTTTCATTTTCAATCCATTATTAGTATGCATGCCACTTGAAATCTACTTCACATGAATTTTCTTCTCATCATCAAGGTAAAAATGTAAATAGAAAGATATACATACCTTACAAAAATGTAACTTACTATAGGCTTGAAAGGCATTTATCATCTCCACCGTGTAAATAAAAAATCACAATTAATCATTAGGGCCTCACTATTAAGGATAAAATGAATCTAAGGTTTGACTCTAAAGTACTTTTTATGATAATAAAATATAATCTCAATAAATGCATCCATTTAAAAATTTTATCTCTCTCTTCCCCCCCAAAATATCAAAGTATGCTCATGATACAAATAAGTGCAATGATAGAATCAACCTCTCTTGCTCTTTTTTTTCTTTTTTCTTTTTTGAAAGTTATGCTTAAGAAAAATCTCACATTCATCACCTAGTCACATATGATCAAAAATCATAGGTCTAGAAAATGGTTATTTTTTATCCTCCTAAAACACAAACCAATTTTTTTCTTCAATTTTTTAGTTTATTTTATTTTTTTTGTTTTTGTTAGCAAGATCGGTGAATAATGATATACACCGAAAGATGTCACAACCTCTCACCATATCATATTCATGAATCCCCCAACAAAATATTCACAATTATGTATATCCCGGTACACCCAATTGTTCGTCCCCCACAATTATTCTTGTAAGTATCATGAAAAACATTTATAGAAAGATAGGAATGAATAAATTAGGCTTGTAACATAGATCATCTCATAACAAGACAATTCATGGCTTCTACAAGCTTAAAAATGGATTAATGTAAGGTGGGTATGTAGATAAGGAATATCAAAAAGTAATGCCTCAATTATATTGAAAGTGATTCTGTTTAGTTATATCTTTGATAAGATGTAGTGCAAGTTCTAGAATAAACCATGATCGAGTTTCTCCTGAAATTTACTATAGAAAAATGGAAAATATTAGCTAAGTGGATGTCTTGGGAATGAGATGAGTGGTTGGGAAAATTAATCATGACAGTGCATATGAATAATTAAATCAATAAATAAAAATTTAAGAAATTCATAACATGGACAATTCTCTGAAAAAATTTCATTTACAATGATAAAAAATCTCCTCTAAATCATGATTTGTTAAATCCTAATCCACATGCTTGTCTCTACTAATTATTTTTCCCATTTTTCTCATTCAAACTTATTGAAAAAGAAATTTAAAAACATGGAATAGAAATTGTCCTGAGTATTTTATGTCTCCTAGTTCATTTGATTAAAGAAAGAATCTAGTGCGGGGCATGAAATTTACAATTAAACCTCTAAAACAAAAAAATGTGAGGAATAAAGTAGAAAATTACTGAATTAAAACTCTTACTCCCCTTTTATTGAATCTTCAACTTGGGATGTACTGGTTTTGGTTGAATTCTTTCATGATGTGTAAGTGCCTTTCATGATGTGTACTTTCTCTACAACCTATTCACATGCTTCTTGCTTCTACCTTATGCCTGCATTGATGGTCTTTCAAAAATAAAATACACTAGTGAAAAATAGGCTATAACAATGAAATTAAAAAATATTTAGGGAAGAGTTTTTTTCCTAAAAATAGAAAACAAATAATAAAAAACCAGGGTTTCCTCTCGAAAGCAATTTTATTTACCGTCATTGGCTCGAACTTACCTCAGTCATCTCAAGTGATTGATAGTAGGAAAGAGGTTACCTAATTAGGATCCAAAAAATTTCCAAGGCTTAATTCCTCTGTATAGATTGGTCCTCTCTCTTTCTCTGAAACTAATTTCACTATACCATTATTGAATACTTTTTCTATCTATATGGGCCCAATCCAGTGGTTCTTGGCCCTTCCTACATAGTTAAATGGCACTTTTCCAACTGGCCAAACTTGTTCTCCTGCTTTTAATTCCTCTTGAATTAATGTTCCTCCACTATCTTTAGCTTTTTCCAGCACTTTATTATCTTTCTATAGCTTGTTCTTACTTTCTTCCTTACCTTCCACAATAGCTACATCATCTCTTCTTCTTTGAAAAATAGAGTCCTATTCTTTTATCAAATTATCTTCTAAAAAATCATCAACCGGTTCATATGACTTTTTCATCGTCTGGTGAAAATTGAAATTTACCTCTGATCTTCTAAATCTTAAACTCAGATCTCCATTTTAAACATCAATCAGTTCCATTCTTGTAGCTATGAATGGTCTTCCCAATATTATTGGGTGCTTCTCTTCATCTATGTCCATCACTAGAAAATATGCCAGAAAATAAAACCCATCTACTTTGATGATGACATATTCAAGTAGTCCTCATGGACATCTCATAGTTCTATCAGCTAGTTGAATCATGAATTGGGTTTGTTGCATCTCCTTTAATCTCAGGGTCTTGAATGTTTCATTTGACATTATATTCACACTGGAACCTAAATCATATAAAGATATACCAAACTCATTAGTATCAATGGTGACCGGAATGGAAAAAATACCTTGATTCCTCTGTTTCTTCACTAGAATTCTTGAGACTACTACTGAACTTTCTCCTTCTAGTGGAATGGTTGCTAATTATTTAAGATTTTTCTTATTCATCACCAACTCCTTCATGAACTTTACACACATAGGCATGTTTTTAATTGCCTCACCAAATGGGATATTGATGTGTATCTTCTTGAACATCTCTAATTTTATTTTTGCGTTTTCTCATCAATCTTCCCCTATTTTTCCTGATATGGATATGGTAGTGGTGGTTGGTATAGTGGTGGTGATTCTTCATCATCATTCTACTCTTCTTCTCTATTTTTTTCTGGAATTTCTTCAACTGCTGGTGGTTATTTTTTTCCTCTGAATTCTATGCCACTTCGTCATGTCGTCTTTCCACTTCTAAGCAATATAGATTTCACATCTACCTAAGGATGATGTTTTGGGAATCCTCGAATCTGTCCTCTTGGCCTTTCTCTAAGTGTCTTAGTGATTTTCCCGACCTATACTTCCAATTAATTTAATGATACTTATTGGTTTCGTGAGTCATTTCTCACTTCTATGATTGTAGTACCATGATCTCTTGAATATGAAGTCAACTATTTAAGTGCAGCTCCTATGGTGGTCATAAATGATGCAAGGGTCTCCTCCAGAGAATGGACTTGACTGGTCAACATTGGCCCTTTTTGTTGAGGTTGATAACCTTATCGTTTCGACTGAAATCCTTGACATTGATTCTGCTATTGTGATTTTTGTGGTTGTTGTGGCCTCCATCCTTGCGCAAAATTTTGGCAATCATAATAAAGACAATTTGAATCCTCACAATCACTACAGGGAAAAGGACTTTTTGCGATGAGATTTATTCCCGACGCAAAAGGTCCGTCCAAGAGGTTATTTGCGACAGGTGGTTACCCCCGTCGCAAATAACCATTTATTTACGACAGGATTTCGTCTCCCGTCGCAAAAGGTTTGACGCAAATAATGCGCCAAACCGCGCGAAGCCGCACGAGGGTTATTTGCGACGGTGAGATCCCACAGTTGCAAATACTTCACTATTTGCGACGGGGCCCGTCCCAAATAACCGAGGGCAGTTAATAGCTTTTTGTGACGGGATGTCGTCCCGTCGCAAAAGGTGTGTCGGCAGGGACTATTTGCGACGGGACCTGTCACAAATATCTTTTTAACCACCGAAAGTAATTAATGCGGGCATAGGTATTTGCGACGGGATACCCGTCACAAATAATCTAACCTATATATACCCCCATCCGTTTTCCTCTCATTACTCTGAAGTTTTAGATATTGTTTCTCTCTGAACTCTGATTTTAGAGGGAAAATTTTTCTAAGTTAATTTTTTTGTTCACGAGGAAGTTGTGAAACCGTCTACATCGATAGAAAATCAAGCTTAAAGGTATTTATGTTTTATTTAATTTATTATTTATTTCATTTTTATGTTAATTTTTATTATTGTTGATTAGTTGTAATTAAATTAAATTTAAATTGTTTTTTTATGAGTATTTATTTGTACAAATAAATTGAAATTTTTAGTACTAGTTTTTAATAATTAGTAGTAATTAATAATTATTATCGATAATTATTAATGTATATAATTAATTTGTAGTAATTAATAATAATTGGTAATAAATAATAATAAATACAGATAATTAGTATTAAATATTAATAATTATTAATAAATAGTAGTAAATAGTAATAATGAGTAATAAATAGTAATAATGAGTAATAAATAGTAATAATTAGTAATAAATAGTACAAAATTGTCAAAAATAGTAATAAATTGTAATAATTAGTAATAAATTGTAATAATTAGTAATAATTAGTAATAAATTGTAATAATTAGTAATAAATAGTAATAATTACTAATAAATTGTAATAAATTGTAATAAATTGTAATATTTAGTAATAAATTGTAATAATTAGTAATATTTAGAAATAAATTCCTAATATTTTGTAATAAATTGTAATAATTAGTAATAAATTGTAATAATTAGTAATAAATTGTAATAATTAGTAATAAATTGTAAGAATTAGTAATAAATTGTAATAATTAGTAATAAATTGTAATAATTAGTAATAAATTGTAGTAATTACTAATAAATTGTAATAATTACTAATAAATTGTAATAATTGGTAATTAATTGTAATAATTAGTAATAAATTGTAATAATTAGTAATAAATTTTCATAATTAGTAATAAATTGTAATAATTAGTAATAAATTGTAATAATTAGTAATAAATTGTAATAATTAGTAATAAATTGTAATAATTAGTAATAAATTGTAATAATTAGTAATAAATTGTAATAATTAGTAATAAATTGTAATAATTACTAATAAATTGTAATATTTAGTAATAAATTGTAGTAATTACTAATAAATTGTAATAATTACTAATAAATTGAAATAATTACTAATAAATTGTAATAATTAGTAATAAATTGTAATAAATTGTAATAATTAGTAATAAATTGTAATAATTAGTAATAAATTGTAATAATTAGTAATAAATTATAATAATTAGTAATAAATTGTAATAATTAGTAATAAATTGTAATAATTAGAAATAAATTGTAATAATTACTAATAATTTGTAATAAATTGTAATAATTAGTAATAAATTGTAATAATTAGTAATAAATTGTACTAATAAGTAATAAATTGTACTAATTATTAATAAATTGTTATAATTACTAATAAATTGTAATATTTAGTAATAAATTGTAATAATTAGTAATAAATTGTAATAATTAGTAATAAATTGTAATAAATTGTAATAATTAGTAATAATTAGTAATAAATTGTAACAATTAGAAATAAATTGTAATAATTAGTAATAAATTGTAATAAATTGTAATAATTAGTAATAAATTGTAATAAATAGTTATAAATTGTAATAATTAGTAATAAATTGTAATAATTACTAATAAATTGTAATAATTAGTAATAAATTGTAATAATTAGTAATAAATTGTAATAAATTGTAATAATTAATAATAATTAGTTAGGAATAATTAGGAATAATTAGGAACAATTAGGAACAGTTGAATGAAATTTTAATAAATTTTAATAAATTTTAAGTACATGGCACAATTTCCAGTGGATCGACGACACTCCTTTTGCTCGGTGACTTTTCCCCTTTCAACTCTCACCGACTCAAAACATTATGAAAAATGTGCTGCTACATAGGCATATTCAATATCGTATGCACGAGATTGGATATGCATTCGTAAGATCATATTTTTTATAATGTTTTCAGGTGGTGAAAGTTGGAAGAAGATGATTCATCGACGAAAAGAGAGCTCTTTTGTCCGACTTCTCATTTACTTGGGTCTTTCTCACACTCAAATCACAATGAAGGATCTGGTCAGAGGTACGCATATTCATTCTCATGAATAAGAGAATGAATATGCCTACCTCTGACCAGATGATTCATTGTGATTTGAGTGTGAGAAAGAGGCAAGTAAATGATCCGTCAGACAAAAGAGCAGCCGTCAATCCACTGGAAATTGTGTCACACTTAATTAATGGTAATTATTATGAAGTAGTAGTAATTATTTATCTTCTTTTTTCAGATAGAGTTTTTATAATTTCAAATTATTCAAAAACAGTGATGATTTTATATTTTGTAGAAAAATATGGAACAAGGAAGTCAACATCAGTCATTATTAGATGATCGCGCTTGGATATATCAGCACAGAAATCCAAATGGTGATGGTTTAAATCATGTATATATTGAGTGTGTTGAAGCTTTCCTAGCATTTGCATCATCAAAACCAGAATTTGTTTCAGAAGGCACAATTAAGTGTCCTTGTAAAAAATGTGCTCTGAGAACGTTTGACACATTTGACAAGGTTGGGGGATATCTCTTGCGGTTTGGTTTTCAACTAGATTATGTTTTTTGGTATCAACACGGTGAACAAAGTTCTAGAGAAGATACTAATAACTTGATTCCGGATCCATCACAGTTCCAAAATTTAGTACATGATGTTGTAGGTTCATCTGTTCAACAAACTGAAACTCACGATGATATTGATTCAACTCCTAAGTTGGCACCATCCGAATTTTATGAGTTGTTGAGGTCTGCTGAGGATGCATTATATCCTGGTTGAAAGATAAGCAAATTAGAATTGGTTTCAAAATTTATGGCTATTAAATCCGATAATGCAATGTCAAACAACTATTTTGATCAGATATTTTCTTTGGTTAAAAGACTACTACCTGATGAAAATGTGTTTCCTGCAAATTAATATGAGAGCAAGAGGTTGGTTCGTAATCTAGGCCTTAGTGATCGGAAGATTCATGCAGGTGAAAATGACTGAATCTTATATTCTGGTGAAAATGAGTCATTGGATAGTTGTCCCACATGTGGACAATCGAGGCATAAAGAAGCTCAACCAGGGAAGTCTGGATCGATTCCTGTAAAACAGTTGAGATATTTCCCCCTTACACCTAGGCTGCAATGTTTATTTATGTATCATAACACAACATCAATGATGTCAAAGCACAAAACCAATATTTCAACTGGTAAAATCTTGAATCAACCATCTGATGGTGATTGAAGGAAACATTTTGATCTTATGCATCTTTCTTTTTCTTTAAAATCCCAAAATGCGCAATTGGGTATTTCTACTAACGGTTTCTGTCTTTTTGGTTCTCATGGTAGTCAGTATTCATGTTGGCCTGTCTTTATAACTCTGTTCAATCTACCTCCATGGATGTTGATGAAAGATCCTTATATCTTTTTGATCTTATTAATCTGAGGACATCCGAAAAAGAATATTGATGTTTATTTGAAACCATTGATTGATGAGTTAAATGCATTGTGGAGTAATGGTGTTAGTACATATGATGCTACTGCGAAACAAAATTTCATGATCAGATGGAGTACATGGGCAGTGTGACTCGTAGTTTACGGATGAAGTTTCCTCCACCATCTTCTTCGGCGCCCCACCTCCCCCCGAAGACGACCCCCAGTTATTTTTTTTTGTTAAAAACATTTGAATTTGACATTTTTTATAATATGAAATATTTACAGTTTCTGTATTTTATATCGGTTCAAATATTACATAATTTAATTTTTAATATTTTATGATTTTTTTTTGAATATTGAGAATTTTAATATTTTTTAATTTTTTAATATTTTAATAATATTAATATTATTGTTTCATTAATCATAATTTTATTAAATATATTTTTTAGTATTATATGTTTAATTTTTGTTTATTTTACTAATACTAATAATAATAATATTTAATGTTTTTTTTATATTTGTGAATATTGAGAATTTTAATAATTTTTATTTTTTTATTATTTTAATAATATTAATATTATTGTTTCATTAACCATAATTGTATTAAATATATATTTTTTAGTATTATATTTTTTAATATTTGTTTATTTTACTAATAATAATAATAATAATAATAATAATAATAGTATTTAAGGATTTTTTTATATTTTTTTTGTGAATATTGAGAATTTTAATATTTTTTATTTTTTTATTATTTTAATAATATTAAAAATAATTTTTCAATAATAAAAATTTTATTAATTTTTTATTAATTTATTTATTATTTGCGATGGGATCTATTGTGACGGGTTCCCGTTACAGATAGCCTAAAAATATATTTTTTAAAAAAGTATTGGCGATAGGATTAGGGGCCTCGTCGCAAAAATTATTTGCAACGGGCCCGTCGCAAATAGTCTAAATAAATACTTTCAAAAAAGTATTTGCGACGGTATTACGGGCCCGTCGCAAAAAAGTATTTGCAATGGGACCGTCGCAAACAAGTTTATATATAAAAAGTATATAATCAGAGACTTATTTGCGACGGTGAAGCTGCTCGATGCAAAAAATTTTGATTTGTGACGGGCCCATCGCAAATAATATTTTTTGCGACGCCGTTTTCTACGACGGACTATTTGTGACGGGACCCTGTCGCTAAAGATTATTTGCGACGAGAACCCGTCTCAAATAACCTGTCGCAAATACTTAGAATTCTAGTAGTGAAAACATACCTTGTGGATTTTGGTGGGCCATTATCGCATCCATCATCCTTGTCATACTCTCCATTTGATCAGCTATCCATCAGTTGTCCAACATATTCACTCCTTATACTCTCCCTTCTTCAGGTTTTCATTAGAAGTTGTTGCTGGAAATCTATTCCAATAACTTGTAGCTCTCCCCTAGCGACATTCTTATTAGTGATCCTCCTGCGGCCGCATCTACAATAGACTGATTCCCTAGTGGTAAAACCTTATAAAATGTTTGAATTAAAATCCACATCTCAATTCCATGATGAGGACATCGTCTTTTCATACCTTTTAAACATTCCCATGAATTTTATAGAGACTCTTCATTTAATTACTCAAAATTGAGAATAATTACCCAAAAATCCATATAATTTGATGGTGGAATTTTTTTTTTCAAAAAGTTCCTTACCGTATCTTCCCATGTAGTGATTGAATGTGGGGGAAAACTTTGGATCCTCTCTTGTTCTTTTTCCTTCAATGTAAATCTGAATAGGTGTAAACATACCTCATCATTTGTGATGTTCTGAAATTGGAACGTATCACAAATCTCCAAGAAACTCCTGATGTGTGAATTTGGGTCTTCATATGGTAGCCCGGTGAATTTTAGTGAACGCGTCATCATCCGGATGACTACTAGATTAATTTTGAAGTGTTGTATAGGAATTGGGGGTATGAAAAATCTAGGGTTTACTTTCGTGTTTGAGGGTCTCCCATAGTTGATTAGAGCTTGTCCACCTTTAATTATTCCTTGAACTGGTTGACCTACTGGTTGACCTAGCTCTTGATTAGGACTTTGAAAGTGGCCTCTTCCAACCATGATCTTCTGTTTTTGGTGGTTCTCTTCTTGCTCCTTTATTTGCTTGCGCAACATCTTTTCTATCTCTAGGTCAAAAGCAAGATCTTCAGTATTTTCTTTCCCATGAGTGGAATACTCATGTAATTGATTGATTCCTGAAACTACATCACAATATGACCAAGTATAAAATAATTAATTAAAATAAAAACAACTATCTAAATTCCTAAATAATTTCAAAATTACGGCAACCATCCCCAGAAACGGCGCCAAAAATTTGATAGCCCACAGGGCACTGCAAATTCCTATGGGGCCAACCAAATTTAGTAATTTATTAAAACTTAAACAACCTAAATAAAATTTTAGTATATAGTAAGTCAGTGTGTCGAACACACAAGGACAAAGCGTATGCTGGAAATTAATTAATAAAATATAGTTGAAATTGTTTGATTCATTTTGAAAGAAAGAAAGTGAAACAGAGATTGGGTTGTAATATCATGATGTGAGTCTTACTAGGTTTAGTTATTTTCAGGTTTGTGTTCTTTGGATTTAATTGAAATTGCATTTATTCATTTTTGGTGTTGGAATTGGGACAAAAGGGGTCATGGTCTGGGTACCTTGCCCTAATAACGTGGTTTCTCCATTGGAATGGTCATATACATGTTTAAAACCCAGAAATAGACGACCCAAAACCTTGTTTATAAATAATTGACCTAATTTTCATATTGGTTATGTGAAAGATAATCTAATTAATTGATATAATTAAATAAATAATCTTAGAATAAAACAATGGCCATGGAATACGAAAAGTGAGATATTTGGAATTAAATATTAGTTTACGACAATCCAAGACATAAATAGAAGATAGAAAATTATCCCATAGCACACATCCCCCTACAATCAAGTCACCTGAAACTAATGGACTACTCACTCATGATGAAAGTGAGGGGCATGGGTACCAAAAGAATAATGGTGGTGAAGAACAACTCCTAATCATCACCCCATTGTCTACAGACGTCCCTTGGTGTTGTTTGGCCTCCACTAGTCCTAGAGTGTCATGGAATGGTGGATGGATGCCTCTTTTTTATAGGCAAGCTCGTCCAAAACCCACAACCCTGCGTCCTTGAATTTTCTCTGCACGTCGTCCCAGTCACGACATGTACTCGTGGTACACATCGTCTACCTCATTTCTAGTTTTTCCTCCACTGTGTTGAATCCACTGATGATGCTTTGACTGTTTTACTTTTTTCAAGACATGTACTTATGGTACACTTTTTGTACCCATGTTTTGTGTTACCTCTATGTCCACATTAATTAATTTGTAACTTTGACTGCCGTCATGTCGTGTACTGAATGTACATGACATGTACCGGTCATTCACAACATGTATGCTCACCATGAATTGTTATACATAGTTTTTAGCATGTCATGAAATGAAACTACACATCGTGTACTACAGGTACATGTCATAAAGGTGCTATGCTTGAGAATTTCCAGCTCTGCAATATCCTTAAAATATGCTGTTGCGAACCTTTGCTTCGGTTGCGTCGCGGTGGGTATTTTAGCTCATAATTTCTCTTATTTTCATTCCATTTTCAAATAATCATCGTTTCCTGTCTTAAAATACAAAACAACTCAATTCATTCCAATTTTGGGAATATTAGTTCATTAAATTGAAAAATCAATACAACAAAACACTACAAAATGTATGCATGAATTACACTTATCAACCATATCCAATCTATTAAATTCACTTTTTTTATATAGAAAATAATTATATTTTGGTGTAATATGGTATAGATATACTTAATCAATCACCCATTCATTGTATAGACCTAACCTACAACAATCAATACCAATAGAAAGAAAAATTCCAACACCCAGTAGAAGACTAACATTTGTATCCTCAGAATTGGTGTCATGCCTTTTATTTTATTCATTAAGCTTCCTTTTATATTATTTATAAAACTTCTTCACACCCTCTTTATCATAATAGATTCATTTGAATTTTTTCCTTTCACCTTTGATTTTCCTTGATTATTACTACAACCTTCTTTCAAATATAAAAAACCATTATTACCTAAAAATTCACCATCATCAGCCTTTCACTGATTCTCATTTATCAATAATCATGAAATCACATCATCAAAATTTATAGTTTCTTTTATGAATAACACTATGGTGATGATATTATTATAGGAACCTAGAAACAAACACAAGATAAGTAGAGATTTATCTTCTTCCATTTCAACATGTGTCATGCTGTATTTATCATCAATATTGACCACCACTGAAGATAGTTTTTTTTCAAAAGTTTATTAAAATCATCTAGATGGTTACTTAAATATTTATTATTTTTCATTCATAGATGAAAAAAAATTCTTCTTCAAATATAAATAATTTATTAGGTATTTTTTAACACTTTCTTTCAAGCTTTGTTAAAATTACCTTGGGGTTTATCAAATTCATCACCTCTCATAGTGTATTATCTACTAAATACATTTGAATGGTTCTTGTCAACAAATATTTCATATCTAGTAAATAATCACTATTAATATTATTAGACTTCTATGGTTTTTTTCTCCACTACCTTCCCTATATTCTCACGAGTCAAAATATTTTTTACCCATTGTTTGGAAAATGTAAAATCATTTTTTCCATTAATCATATTGATATTGATAAGCGTATTTTGTAATTAATTACCCATATTCAATTATCTAAAAAATAAGACTACCTTAATCTGATACCAGCTGTTAGGGTCATCCTTTCTTCCTAGAACATCTAATCCCAAAACATAATCCTAAATTAGGTTTCCTACTAAACTCAATTGATTATAGAAGAAGTAACCCATCTAAGATTATATTCTATCCAACAATCCTCTTTTTTATCTATGTTGGATTTAGCTTTTCACATAGAAATTGTTTTTTCTAGTTGTTATGTGAATAAAATACCCTCAATATTACCTTGTAATGATTATGGTGGATTAATTGGTGCATATAAATCCATGGTGGTGCCTTGCGTCAAAAGTATTCTTGATAGGATTGGTCTGGTGGTGTGTCTCGGTTATGGAAAATGATATTGAAAGATGTTTGGATCAAGTGGATTATCATTGAATAAAATACCTAGATGTATGTTCTTTAGTTTGAGAGGAGTATTTTTGTGTGAAAATTGTAATCCCACATTGATAAAATAAAGGATTTTAGGCGAACATATATTCTTGTATGAGCTACTATTCCTATCACCAATTGGTTTTAGGATGGAAACACAATTGGGATTATGTGTTGGGACTAGAATATTGGGAATTGATAAATGATCCTCAAACATATCACTAACCGAAAACCTTAAACCTTTACTAGCCATTATATCCTGAAAAAAGAAAAAAAACTTAATATTTGTTTCCATATTTTACCATATTTAAAATTTATAGTTTCAAACCAATATAATAATAAAAAAAATAAAAAATTTATAAAACATAACACCATATAATAAATTTCATTGTCCTACCATCTTAGGGAAAGGATTGAAAAAGTGGAACACAAAACTTTATTTTCTAAATAATCATAAAATATGTTTCATAATAATCATGTTAAAAAAATATTTTTTATATTATGAGATAAACCTAGAAAATTTAATATTAACTGATCAAATTCAACTATTGCAGTAGATTACACCTCACATGTATTATAGATTATCTCCTCACCATCTAAAAACTACACCTAAATTGTAAAAACTTCTCACTTATTATCACCCACATAACACTCAATGCTCACTATAATCCATGAAAAATGTAAAATATGACTTAAAAGAATTTTTATTCATAATTATTGATTTTATGTTGTGACTAATGTTTAAAATAGATTAGGTGGGAGTAAATCATAGTGTAATTTATTTTTGTCAAATCCTTTCAATTAGGCCTTTTATTATGTTTAGAGGGACACCAAATCTATTAAGAAAAACAAATAACAATAAAAACCACATATATAAAGACAAATAAATCATACATAATGAATTTAATTTGTTTACCTAATGAGTTTTTTTAAGGATATGATTCATAAAAATGAATTGGTGTAACAAAAACCACTAACAAGTAGGTATGATTACAATGTTTTTTGTTTGTGAAATTCCCTAAGGAAGTGAATAAGAAACATTAAGATAGGGGATTTTATGAACATGAAATGGTATACAAAATAACAGGGCCAAGTTATAGGTTCCACATGGACTCTGGAATGTTAAATGATCACTAGAGGCATAAAACTAGTATGAGGGATAAATAAAATTGTTGTGGTAATATTTTTACACACACAAATAACTAACCACTTGAATCACAAATGAAAATTTCATTTAAAATAAAAAACCAAACTTTAAAATATTCATTAATGTAAATTGAAAACAAAATAGAGTGTAGTGTAAAAATAGAGCAATAAAATATCTTGACAAAGCTTAA
This sequence comes from Viscum album, assembly GCA_963277665.1. Lineage (NCBI taxonomy): Eukaryota > Viridiplantae > Streptophyta > Magnoliopsida > Santalales > Viscaceae > Viscum > Viscum album. The sequence goes on along the minus strand of OY728119.1, from coordinate 758,548,737 downwards.
AAAATAATGTAGATGATGCGTATCCAGTATGGAATACCCACTCATTCTGCAACACATGACCAAAATCCATATTGTCAAACATGATCACCTCTCCTAGGATCCATATACAAGGAACACTAAATAGTTTTCCCTCAGTTTCACCATGCTATAATATATCTACATGCTCACCGATATGTGTAGGCATGGGTGAGTATACGAATACCCAATAGGATTTACCCACACCACTCTCATTCAATATATAACCAATTCCATTGGAATTGTTTTATTACATTTTGAAATGAAATAGTTTATCAGCTATAACAATGAAATAAAAAAAATGAAAATAATATAAATATCATTTTCTTAAAGGTAAGGTAACCCTTCTCAATTCCATATTAATATTAAGCTGTTAGATATATAATATAAATGGACGAGTCATCCACAATAATAATACATTTAACAAAAATTATAACCTATGATAATAACATACAACCACTATGAATTATCACAAACTTTATTGTTTTTGAATTAAGGAACTTTACTATCTACATGAAACACAATATGAAAAATCCCATCCATAATAAACACCCAAACCTTTTTTTTGAACATGAAATTTTCCTGTATTTCTATATGCCCAAACCATTTAATTTCCCAATCTATTTTAATTTTAAAAATATATTACTCAAAAAAAATATCAAAAAAAAAAAAAAATATTAAACTCAATTATTTTAAGATACCCCAAAACCCAATTTTTCCTAAAACACTATTTTAAAAACCGAAACCCCATGATTTACATAAAAAACATAAAATTATCAATCTTTTTTAAATCTAGAAAATGTAAATTTATTAAATCAATTAAAAAAAATTATTGGATACATAAGTAACATAGAAAAATAACCTAAAATCACGTCAATAACATCAATACAAATCCTAATCTCTCAAAGAGTGAATAAGATCCACCTACCTTAGACAATGAGCACATGATGATCTAAAACCTTAGATATAATGTTATGAGCATCGATATGATCCTTAGAATCCTATTAATAAGAACCAATGATAATGATTCTCTAGTTAATGATTCAAAATCCTTAATTATGATGATATTGATTTAGTATAACAGGATAGATCAATCCTAGATTGAATAAACAAAAGAAGAGATATCAACATATCAAAGAAGGTGTGATATCATTGAGATAAAATCATAGATCCAATGAAAATCTAGTCAATTCTAGAGATCATAATGATTTTAATCAAAGGAAAATCTCTAATTTCACACCAGATAATCCCTATAGTCATCCAAAGTTGTGTTTGGGCATATAATGGGGTTCAAAAAAGGCTAATTATGATTTTAGAAGCTAAATAATTAAATTCGAACCTGACTACAAGGTCAGATTACATGGTCATCGATATCATGCATTGTCCATACATTACTTTCATCCCATTAATCCAAGAATATACAATCTTAATGAATATTCTCCAAGTCTATGAACCGACCATGTACTTTTCTCTTCCTTTCCAAGATAACCACACAGTCCTACTACATGGTCCAATTGCATAGCCCCCAGGACCATGAAATTAGCCATTAGACATTCACTTCTCCTCCAAAAAACCCTTAAATTCAATAAAAAACCACTAAAATCCAATGGGAGACTTATCATTAAGACAAAGGAGCTCAAAATTCTCCATATTTCATGAATTTATACCAGAAAAAATCCACTAGGGTTTTTTATCCAAGAGAATCTCCAACCATTTTTTCTAGATATAGTCATCTCTTCCCTATATCTCTTTCTAAATCAATCCATACTTCCACAACACTCTCTATAACAGAATAATAAATCCCATCAATATATTCTCATACCTATTATATATCCCCATTAGCCTTTCCATGAAGGTGTTGTCCAGTTCTAAATCCACCACATCATAGGAAAGAAATTGAGATTGATTTGGTTGGTATTTCCTCAACCATAAGACTTAAAACATGTTATAAACTACAAAATAATTGAATGGAAACTAAAAATGGTATGTCACATATTCAAATCACTCAATTATCTTAGATTTAACCATATACCAAGGTTCCAACTTCCCATTCTTCCCGAGTCATTGGTGTCCCATCCATGGTGACACCCCCTGTCACACCCGGATTTCTGAAACAAATTTTATTTATTATTCTTATTATTTTTATTCGCTTTTGAAAATCTTTGTCGAAGTGCGGGATGAGCCTGATTAAATTTTTTTACTTTCTGCTGATAAATGAATATTTTAGGTGTGTGTAGTGTCCGACACACGGGCAGGGCACGGTCGACGCTGCGCGACTTGGCCTGGGTCGTTGCACGACCTCCCGCACGCCCTACTTGTTGGTCAACTAATTAAATAATATAAATTTGTAATAAAGAAATTAAATTTAATGATTGTTAAAATAAAAATAGAATAAAATAAGAAGTGATAAAAAAAATTAATAAAATTTTCTTTAATGATGATAATAATAATAATAATAATAATAATAATTGGTTTTTGTTTTTGTTTTAGTTTTTATTAAGTTTCTTTTTATTATTTTATTATTTTTTTTCATTATGTTTTTTTCCTCTTTTTGGCGTCGTGCCCAACACTCCCTTCCAGGTTTTTTTCCTCTTTTCTTCTTCCCGTCGAAACCTCCCCCCTCTCCTCCTAGATCATGCCGCAACCCCCTATGGGCCTGCTTGCCGCGCCGCCCGCCGGTTCCCTCTCCCGCGCTGTCCGTCAGCTTCCCCGGCTCGCGCCATCACGTGACCTCACTGGAAGACCCGATGCCGCACCCCTGCTCCCATCCAGCCGACTCGCACCACCGCCCAGACCCCTGCGCGCACCTCCTGCGCCGATCGACCCTCCAGCACAGACCGCCGACGTTCCCCTCTCCCCGCCATGAACCTTCCGCCCTCCTTCCTGTGGGCGTGATCCCTCTGGGTAATCCCTTGCAAAAACCTTAGGGTTTCAGTTTGGTATTTTTGAGTTTTTGAGGTTCAATATTGATAAATCTGGTCTGTTCCTCTATTTTAGGGTTTATTTGAAGTTGTTTGTGGTGCGCTTGGTGCGCGATTGGAGTTTCACTTTGAATTTGGGATTTTCCTGTGTTGAGGTAAGTGGTTCCATGCCATAGAATCTTTAGACGATTTCACTAGCTGCTTGATTAAATTTTAATGCAGTCTAATGATAAAATTGCGTAGTGAAAATTTTATTTTGGATATTTTTCGATTTGCATATTTGATGAAACGGATTTTTTTATTTGTAAATGCCTATGTATTTTATGCGTGGTGTGTAGTTGATATTTTTAGACGTGTTTTAGCTAATTGTTTAAGGTGTGAAAATTGTGTTTTCAAGAACACTTGAGGTGCAGGTGTGATTAAATTGAGTTTTTTTAAATAAGATAAACTATTTTGATGTTTTGATTTTTATTATGAACTTTGAGTATGTTCTAAGGGTGCGAATGAGGTTTTTGGAAGGGTTGAGATGTGTAATTACTTTTAAAATGGTTCTGGAATCTAAAATTTGTTTGTTTTAATGTGAGGCCTTATTTATGCACGTGTGATATTTTATAAATTGAACAATTGTTTATTTAAGCAGCATTTGAGATGTGAAACATGGGTGGAAATGTTTTTGGGGTTATTTGGTAGGTGCAAAATGTGTTTTCAAATTCTTTTAGGTGTGTGTATGTCTAAATGGGGGTTCTCAAAGGAAAATGAGTCATTTTAGATGCGTGGTATTATTGTGCACACTTGAAATTAAATTGAAAACTGTTGAAGAATGTAAAACTTGTTTTGATATTGTTATCTTGAGTATTTGGTTTTAAAGTGATGTCTCCATATGGGATAAAGTGGTTTTTGGTGTAAATGTTTCTTGGTTTATGTTGAAATGATTTAAAAAATTGTTCAAATGGTTTATTGATTTATTGAGATGGCGTGAAAGTAGTATTTGATAAAAGTTGAATACGCGTTTTTATTTAAAGTGGCATGTTTTTATAAATTGAGACATTTTTTGTGTAAACCCACTTTGCGTCGGTTGGTGGTGTTTTATAAGTGGTGAAAATGGTTTAGTTAATTGTGTATTTAGTGAAAAACTAGTTTTAAGGACAATTTATTAAACAAGTGGTTTGTATGACTCTCCTATTTTTAATTGGATGTGTTTATTTGTGTCGTCCCTTCTTGTGTTATTAAAATAATGTTTTCTAAGTTGTGTGAATTGTTTATGTTCTTATTTGAGTGTTTCCAAATGGGGATTTGCTAAATGATTAGGTGACGAAAAATATATTTTGGAAAGTTATTCAGGTGTGCGTGAGTTTTTGAATTGTTTTCTGGGTATGAAAATGGTGACCTTTCTGTGTAATGTATTGTTTGGTCTGTTATATGAGGAAGAAATATACTATGTGTATGTGAAAATTGACTCAGCACAAGGGAAAACCCTGGGTATCTAGGTGGGAGGATTAGAACTAGTGCGCTAGCGATCCAGAGTGGTATCGTCCCTGTTTTACTTAGCTGGATTGATGATTGAAACCCTAACTAGACATATGAAATCCGAGGTTCGTGGTCTTCTAATCCATGTTTTATGAGGGTTGTGGTCTTCTAAGCCAAATTTTCTGAGGGTCGTGGTTTCTAATCCACGTTTCACCGTGACATGAGGTTCTAGGGTCCCAATTGAGCTAGATAAACCTTAGGGGATTTACCCGCGGTGATCTACTATTCATGATGTGGTGCCTTCTGTTAGCATACAAGAGGACCACTTGAGTATGTGCATGTTCTTTATAAAGTTCCTCTTCCATTATTAAAGTAGTAATTGTGAAATGGTTTTTCTTTCAATGTTCTTTTTGTTTTCATTCTCATCTTTTAAATGTTTTCCTTAAAACATTTTAAAAGTATGTTTTTAAATGATCTTGTTAAATTATCTTTTTGATGCTGTGACATGGAACCTTTTATTTGGTGGTATCCTATGGGGATCTTGGCTCACACCCTACATAAACCTTTAGGTGTATGTAGACCTTGTTCTTTGTGTATTCCAGGTTGAGGAATCGTGCTTAGTGATGGTGGTTCTAGATACTTTCGGTCTTCGTGTGCAGGTTCGTGTTGGTAGCTTGGGAATGTGGCTTCTCGTGTCACTCGGAGGTTGGTATTGGAGTTTTAGTTCTCTATCTTTGTTGTTGTGCACATTGTGTTTTTAGTTGAACTGTAGACTTTGAACCTATTTATGGTTTAAAGGCCTGTTTGGTTGTTTGGTTCCAGTTCCAGTTTTTTTTATCTTTTTAGTTGTTTTTCTATCTTTTATTTTGGGTAAATTGTTCCCATGTAATGTTTAGATAACTGGGCACTTATGCTAGCCCTTAGAGATCGGGAACACCCTTCAGGTTTTATCGCAGACCGGTTGGGCGCTGGGTCAGATAGAAACCCAGATTGGTTCGTGACACCCCCAAGAAGACTCAAAATCCAAGATATAAAGTCTAATAATCCTTGATGAAGATCAGTGTAAGACTTCTATTGAGTTTAACCTATCATCCATATATATATTACCCAACTCTTATTCTAGGAATATAACTTGAATAGAAAAGAAGGAGGATAAATTTGTGAGTTTATCCAAAATCACCCATATCACATCAAGATCTTATGATGATCTTAGTAAATTGATTATGAAATTCATTGAAATGTATTCCCACTTACATGTCATAACATACAAAGGCCTTAAAAGTTACATAGGTTACTAATGTCTCACCTTCACCCACTAACAATTCAAGCATTGAGAGATATAATCAACAATAAATCTATTCACCCTTGCCCAACAAAACTTTCATAGGATTCTCTGATACATATTTTACACTATAAGATGAAACACCAAATTATATTTATAGAATTAAACCATAAAATCCTTCTTCAAACTCAAGGAAACCACCTCTATACATTTGAAATAATGTGTCAAGTTAGCTTCTAGGAACAACCCTTCCATGGTTTCCCTAGTATATACGACAACGATAATCTTATTTTATTTATAACTATTCATTTTACATACTTCACTTAGTTCACATGAAAAAAGTGATGTTGATATAATGAAACATCATATTTTTTTCTTCATGAATTTATAGATACAAATTTTCCATTAATACCGTCAACTGCCACTACTCATTTGATTCCTTCATCGCTTGAGTCTTTCTACTCAATGAATCTAAAATAATATCACCACTAAATGGTGTATATAAAAACTCAAAACTAAATTTATGAAGATTTTCCACCCACATCCACTACCTCAAGTTCATGTTTCACTGGTGGAAGATACACCTTAGCAATTTATGGTCCAAATGCACGGTGAACCTTTCACTAAATTGGTTATGTCTCCAACTCTTTAAGGCATAAAATACTAACACTAACTCCATATTATTCATAAGATTGTTATTCACATGTGTCCATAACCACCTTAATCTATGTACAATCTCATTTTACCTTTACATAATCATATTCCCTAGTCCGTGTCTAAATGTATTATATTACATTGAAAACCCTTAACCAGATTCATGAAAGATCAATAATGGTGCAGAATCTAATTACTTCTTTAGTTCATAAAGTTATTTATAACTTACAATCAGTGATTCTACAACATCTTTAATAAAATATTAAAATGCCATCCATAACACTCCTCTCATTTAGAATAAATCAAAATATCATCCATGAACACCATTGTATATGAGTCAATATATTTATGAAAGACATTATTCATCAATGACATATATAAAATAAGAATTAGTTATCTTTGGAAATATCACATGAAACATGTAATGATCCTACTTTATTTTAATCACAAATCGATATTTGAAAACAAACTAGTTCCCTTGAACTGATGAAAAATATTATCGATATGAGGTGGGGGATATTTATTATTTGTTATCACATGATTCAACTTTTGGTAGTTAGTGCACAAACACAATCATACATCAAACTTATTTAAACATAGAACTAGTATTACCCAATGAAAAATGATTGGATTAATAAATAAATTCTCCTCTAAATCATCCAACTAAATCCTCATTTCTCAAAACTTTTCTAGTTCTAGGTGATATGATGGAAATGAGACCAGAATCATCCCCCCAAAAAAAAACAATCAATGAAAAAATCTTTATCACTACTTGGTGGTAGTAAAAAAATTTATTGTTGGAACACATCCAAGAAATATTTCACCACTAGAGGAAAATGAACTAAATCTTCATATTCTAACAACCCATGAACAAAACTAGATAAATGAAACAATAAAATCCCCAATGTATTTAAAAATCAATGCTTGTTGACTAGCATGAATGTATCAATACCATTGAAAAGATATAATACTTCCATTGGGTAAAGTGAAGGAAACTTTCTATCTATAGTAGTAGACATGGTTAATAAAATTCACCATATAATCTATTCTAACTATGAAATCATACATGTTTCATCTATAAAACCAGGAATTCATCTAAGGTTTACACAAATATTCTCATAGTGGACTCAAATATCTAATTAAACAACCATTCCAACCTTTCACCTAGATAAGTCTTGATCTTCAGGTTATAAGTAATTAAATCCATATTTAAATTCAATAGCTCTAATACTCATATAGATATGAATAAATGAGACGAACCTATATCAAACATAACTAAGAAAATATTATAAGTAATAATAAGTACCTATCACTATCATTGGTATTTCCTTAGACTACTCCAATGAAATACCTATAGAAAAAATATTCCCTTAATTATTTTGGGATTGACCATGTTATATATTACCATAATACCTTGCCTAAGATTCTATTAAAACTTGATTTGTCTTCTTCACAGACTTTCTTTATCCATGTATTTGGTTGTGACCTCTAATGCTATAATTTTGGGAGAGAAAACTAAATAACTTCTTGGAGAACCTAAGATTTCTACACTGATTTAATGTCCAAGGATCTTTAGGAAAATTCTACTTTAGGTGTGTTGTACCACTACCCATATTCTAGAACCACCCAACCTTTGGAACCTAAAATGAGAATGAAGGTTATTGAAAATTTCCAAAACATAAAATTTCATGAATCGATGTATCCGGAACTGAGAAGCCTCACACCCTAACCATGCATTGTCTACACACATTCATAGAACTCAAAGCATTCAACTAAAACATAACCAAGGAATCCAGAAGTAAACTATCAATATAAAAAATAAGGATTTATGTGTTTTATAATAAGTCACAGTCCAAGGGAAATAGATAACATAAATAAAATAAAGGAACAAGAGAATCACTCAACTAATTTTCAAGTGATTAATGATAGGTGCACTACTTAGGAGAATACAAAACAAGACTTGATAGTTAATCCAAAGATAATGAAAAAATGTACATTGTAAGTGACCCCAACTAGATATCTATATATGAGTTATCATAAAATTAATACAGTTACATTTGTTCCGTAATATTCTTACCTATGTACACAAAACTTTCTTGAAGATGGAAACTACTAAAAAATTTTCTAGTTTACTAACTTCACTACTACCTTCAGTGAATAATTCATGCATCTAAAACTCATCTTTGTGTATTTGAACGTATGGAAGTTAATTATAATATCAGTTTTTAGACCTTGGTTATTATTTATCTCTATATGTAGTTCTATATTATATTTTTACAAATTTCTTCTTTCAAGGAGACTCAAAACTTAGCAATAAAATGGTTTCTCAAACCAAGCCTAACATTCTCTCATAGGTGAACTATTTTGAAAGATTCACCCTCAAGTCCTCCCAGTCACAATACACCTTGTTATAAAAAATATCTTATTCAATTCAACTCTTATATTATTTTATTACTTCCTATATCGAATAATCACCACGTCATCCAAGTATTATTAAAGCACTCCACCATTCCATAATTTCTCAAACTACGAATTTAGTCATTATATCTACCAGTTTTTGACTCCCACTCACCTTTCATAGTTTGAGAATTATATTTCCAATAATAATTCAAATAAAGTGATACTATTTCTAAATGTTCTTCATCAATTATTGAAATACCAAATTCTTATCCAAGTGAATCACACTTTGGAAACCATCAAATAATGTGCCAATTTATTTCCTTCTTATGATTTCCTCTAAAAACCCCTTTAACCACACTAACTCCTTCCCTACTTTCATAATTAAAATAAACCCCAATTCTATGGTTGAAAATGGTAATATAAGCTATAGTCAAGACATCCATCTCATGGTAGTTCCATAAAAATTAAATAGAAAATTATTGGTAATCTTCCTTCGGTCTATATCTCCTCCAAAGTATGTATATTAATTTCAACAAATTATCTCTTGTAAAATAGATGTATAGATTTGTTGAAACTTTATGATATTGAAGAATCCATTTCATGTCCTCAAATGTTCCTTTCAACAATTCTATATGAATATTATAAATACACCAACAATGTGGGTGATATCGAGTGTTGTACAAACCATGGCATATATAAAACTTTATACAGATGATTCATACAAAAAATTTAACAAATTCGTATCTTATTTATCCATTTTTGGTACCTTATCCTTTTAATGTTTTAAATTTCTATATTGGTGGGTTATTAATGGTTCAGAATCACTCACTTTGAATCTCTATAGCATTTTTTGGATGTACTTTGACTAATCCATGGACAAAAATTCCGACCTCATGTCACTTTATATCCTTATCCCCAACATCCAATTTATGGAAAAAATATAATTCATCTAGAATATTCAAGATAATTTAGACTTTAACTATACCATCATTTTTACCAAGGTTTAACAAATACTACATCATCAATATAGAGAAGTACAATGATGAAAAATCCATCATTATACACCTTCTAGTTGTAGCAATGATCAATATTGAACTGAAATAACTTCCATTATTCCATTAAGGGATTAAAATTATTATACCATTATCTTGATTCCTAATTAAGATTATACAAACTCTATTTGAGATTGTACACCAAAACTTTCTTTTTTTTGGTCTAAAAACTTCTAGTTTCTCAATATATATTTATTTATCTAGATATATATGAAGGATTGAAGTATTTAAATTTAGTTGTTAAAGAAATAAAACTTCCATGGAAACTAGGCTGAGTAACATCCAAATCATTTTTTTCTTAAAAATCAATCCTTTTGATTCATAATATATCTTCATAACTATTCATACCTTATACCTTTTCTTACCATATACTTCTTACTTTGGATAATAGATCTATTTGTTATTTAGTGACTAATTTCCCAATAGAAGATATTTTTGCTCCCATATATCAAAAACATTCAAGGAATACAACTCTTCCTTTATTTCTAACTCACACTAGAATGAGTTTCTTAGGTGTTATTTATTATCTAGGCTCCAGGTTATCCACCATCCATAAGTAACAACTTTTTGATTCCAGATTCAAACATTTTCACCAGTATTATAACCTTGGTAAAATATATAAATTACTATGGTTTAACACTTTTTATACCATACACTTTCAAAACTCTTACCTGAGTTTTCATCACCATTGAGTATTCTAATATATCAAACCCTGATAATTATATAACTTTACCATTGAATTATATTTTAGAACTTGGTTGTACCCCTAAAACTTCCATACTCTTTGATCAACTAGGAACCACCTAGAATCTATTCAGATCAAACTAGACCTGTATTTTTACTTTTCGTCCAACTGTATCTATAGTTTGGTTATGATCCTTACAAAGGACCTCCTCATTAAAGAGGAAATTATATATTATGATAACCACTCACTGATTGTTAATATAGAGTTTGAATATAAATTTTTCATTATTTTTTCCAACAAAGAAACATTTATGATGCTTTTCTTTCCACTTATCATATTGTCTGCAATTGATATGGTCATATTTAATTGATCTGAAAACTTTTAGGTGAGGTAAATTAATTTATATTATGGTCTATGTACCATTAAAAAGATACTTCCCCAATAGTTTATCAAGATTATAATTCATGATATAAGATGAAAATTTAACTTCTTTTGGCCAAAATTTCTCTTGAGAAATCTGGAACATAACCTTATACACCTATATCGAAGTCCAATTCATTTATTTTACCAAAATATTTTTCTCAGCTGTTCAGGGAACAATATTATCCATTCCAATCCCATTCATTCATCATAACATATGAAACTCCTTTCCTCTATGCTCAACACTATTATTATAAAAAAGAAATTTTAGCTTAATTTTTTTCTTTAAATCCACCATGAGTCTCAATCTAATAATTTTTTTGTAAATATTAGACCCATGTTTTAGGAAAAACACCCACACCTTGCATGTGGAATCATTAATTAAGGAAAAAATGTACAGTGTTCCCCCATGATATTTAACTGACACTGGTCCCCATATGTTTTCATAATGAAAGTTATGATTTAAATTATTCAATTCTTTATCAAAATATGCATAGATCACCTTACAATACTTTCCAATAATGAAAATTTCATATGTTTAGTACACTTTGTGATCAAGATTAATCAATTACTTTATAGTCAAGGTCTATAAACCATTCTCAATAATGTTCTAAAGGTGTTCATTCAAAAACTTTTCTATTTTAGAATTTATTACTATAGCATACACTATATATTTCGAAATTCCTATTGGGTATAATGTTCGATCCATAATACTTTGTTCCACCACCATAGAACCCCATGTGATCTCCCATACACTATCAAAAAATATATTACACAATATCTCATCACCAAAAAAATAAGTTCCTCCATAAACTAGGTATGTGATAAACTATTTTCAAGTTCAATAATAATTTGTTCTTTAACCAAACATTCAAATCACCTTCTCTTATAATCTTAAGCGCTCCCCCATCCATAAGTTGAAACATAAAAAAACTTAGGAATACAAAATTTCTCCTACATCCCTTCTTGGATATTGAGTGAAATAAATAATTAGAGTTAATAATTCATGAATCAATTGAACTCAAAACACTTAAGATCATTGTTACCTCCCCCCTTCAACTATAGAGTTTGAAGATGAAATGAAATCATGATTTATAGAGTTCAATCATCTTTCTTGATATCATTTTCATAAGTATTCATTATTTTAATAGTTCCAACATGTGAATTTAGCAGGACTAAGCAATTTTCCTTATCTTCTTTATATTATATTTTATCCATTACTTATTACTTATTTAAGTGGAATTCCATTACCTTCCATACTAAAAGAAGTTTTGATAGTGCCTAAAAATTCTTTCTTCTGGAACTATTTATTTTGAATCAAATTAGAATATTGTTGAATATTAAGCCATAATTACCCTAGGTTTTCTAATAGTAGTAACCATCACATCCTATGGTTCTAATAGTGATGATATAAGTATCAATTCCCTCAAACTTCTAGGTAACTTCACCATGAAAGACTTAAAATGACTCCATATCGTGTTGAAATCATCCACACGATCAACCACTGAACTTTTTTCTTATATCTTTATTATTAAAAATTCATTGGTGTATTTTTGGGGTGTGTTTTTTGACAATAATGTTGAATGAATTGTTAAAGTAGTTTATAAAGTCCTAAAGAAGATTAAAAGAGTATTGTAAGGAGTTGGAAATACCTATAAGAGTTCTTTTTATTGTATAGTAATCATGTTTTGAAATCCTAGGTCATGCCGTGTGTATAATATAATATAATTACATATTGTGAAGGTTGGTATCATGAGGAGTAGTTCATTTCATGAAGGGAACCCCTTGTAACTTAGGCTTAGATATATTTGAAGATGATTAAGTGGTTTACACCATGGAAGCCTGTATCACATTGTGAGTGAAGTTTAAAATTATGGGAAAAAATGTAGAATTACTATATGCAATGTTTTTACAAAGATAACATATTCCAAAATAGAAAAATTAATCATTGAAAAAACACTCATTGGGATTCATAATATATTCAAGTGAAGTTAAGGGGAAAAATCATGGTACAAGCTCAAGTGTCACACACTGAATGGTTGAATATGTATGATACTTAATATTCATTCTAGAATATACAAGGGTTATCTAGATAAAAATGGATAGTTTTTAAACTAAACTGGAATACGTAAGAGTAACCTGGACAATATGTAAAGGTTTATTAATTGTAAAATATGATTGATAATATATCCAATCAAGAATGGTGTTATATTATGGGAAGGATACGCATATCAAGAAGGGCATACACAAGAGTCTTTAATTTTCTAAATAAGTGAAAAATAATGTAAAAGAGTAAGTCATGCCATGGGAAGGATGATCACACCTTGAAGTATATATATAATAACCTTTCCTTCACCAAAAAATTGAGAATGAAATATATAAAAAGCGGTCACATCGTGGGAGGAATGGAAATGATTTGAGGATGTATGTATGGACTTAACTGGTTCTATATATTTTTATGTGACCATGTTATGATGAGTATTTTCATCATGGTTCCCTAGTTATATGGGAATCCAGAGTTTTTATCTATGACATGTTTTACAAAGGTTTCTAATTAATTTTATGAAGGATAGTGTCACATCATCATGTGATTATTTCTATATTTTTTTAAAACTTAAAATAAAGTGGTATGGCACAAAGGTTTAGGGAGTTTACTCAACAAAAATATAATACGTTTCATAAAAAATTATCATAAAAGTTATTAAAAAAAGAAGAGCGAGAGTCTTGACATATAGACATATCCTTCTTTAAAAAGAAGAAGGTCTATGGATCAAGATAATAAAGTTGGAGATAAATTCTAGACATGTGTTGGAAAATAAAATAAGAAAATAAGGGATATCTAATAGACTATCTCATTAGAGGTTCATGAATTTCATCAAGTTGATAAAGTTGGATATGATTTATACCCCATTATTGGTGTAAAATCATTCTTGATTTATAGAGATTGATATGATAAAACTTATAGGAGAAGTGATATTTGTGAGTCATTTAGGGAAATTAGTTATCTATTTTATGAAGGATTTTGACCTATAAGATCAGTGTAAAATTCTTCAATTATCCTAGTTTGGGTGATTCTAGTATATTATCACATTATTATTGTACACTTCTTGGATTAGCCTAGTTTAGGTGAACCAAGTAAAATTGTTCATGTCCCTTTTAGTTTTCTATATCATTTTATATTTATCACGAGGAAGAGAGGTGTTCCTATTAATAATGGAACAAGACTATTGGAAAGGCTTATTTTTAGAGATATATAAACCATTATTCGCCTTCCCTATAATATCCCATAACCTGTACTCCTAAATCTGGTGCTGAAATAATAAAATTTACATTTCTGTAATTGATATAGATATTTGTGTCCCAATTTTTCCCATACAAAACTTACATCATCAAAAGGAAAAATAGGACCACTTACATTTTCAAGAACCTTTTTAGTTTTAGTGTTTTAGAGAATTAGGAAAAAATCCTATATAAAAAATACCAATGCCATTAAATGATAATTTCTCCAAATTAACCCAGATTATCTTATTTCACATTTAGCCACTATCTTCATCCATATGAAATCTCTTCTAGACATAATTAATTCAAAATCATTATTTATAACTCAGGGAAAATATAACATTATAAGGGTGAGCTCAAATTATTAGTAAGGGTAAATATAATCATTTAAAATTTAATGTCATCAATGAGAACAAGAAGTGTATAAGGGTTTGAAGAGGTAATTGGAGTACATGAGTAAATAATAAAAAAAATCATACCCATAAATACTTGAATCACCATTCATGAAAAATGGAATAAGGCTTTGGAAATGTAAGGATTAATATGAATAAATAATCATGAGCCATATGATATCAATCTTGATCAAAGAAAACAATATAAACTCACTGTAAACATAGACAAAACATGCTGGTATCTTGAAACATCATCTTAATAGAACACTTAAAGAACCCATATAGAACCATTAAAAATGAAATAAATATATGAAAAAATTACAATATAATTCTTTAGTGAACATAATAATTACCCAATGAATTGGAGCACTGTATAGGATCACCCATAGTTTAATATATAATAGGATCACCCAACGATATTTGGGCCACCCCATCATATAATTGGTAATGGGATCACCCGATGCTATCTGTTATATCTTATAATATAATCTATAATGGGCTCACCTAGTTCCATATGGGTTTTCCATTGTACAAGATATAACGGGCTCACCCAGTGCTATCTCAACCACCCCATTGTATAAGTTATGTTTAATAACCACAACCCGAATAAAGTAAAAATAGATTTCACATAATCATAAAACTCATAAAAATTCATTATTCCTTTAAAAAATGGTTAACCCATGGAAAGGAAATGATTTCCCTGAAAATATCTTTAAAACATGATTAACATGTTGAAGAGAAATGATTTTCATAAAAATATCTTTTAATCATGATTAACCTAGGGAATTGAAATAGGTTTCATAACAATATCTTTGAAACAATATTATTACATACAGAGAAATAATGAGTATTATATAAATAAAAAATACCCCAAATAAAGGATAAGTAACAATAAGGATTGATGACTTTTATGAATGGAATTTCCATTAAAAGATCATTAAAACCATTCTTGGGGAAATATCCTTTTCATTTTGAAAATAAAATTTTAAAATAAAAAACATTTTGAAAATAATTTTATTTGGAAATCACCAATAATTTATAGAATATTAATAAAATGTTTATTTAAAAATAACGTTGAAAACTGTTAAAGTACTATTTAAATAAATGACAGTCATGTCGATAGGTTATTCTGTACTTTCCATAAAGAACATTCCTTTTATATGGTAAAAAAGTTAGAAAAGTGACTTGTTCAGAAAAGAGAGAATAAGTTCACTTGAAAACATTTTTAAAAAATATAAAATTGGTAAAAAATTAATTTATAAATCATTTTGAAAATGTTAAAAACGTTTTTGAAAACATTTTTTGAAAAACATGTTTTTGGAAGAAAATAGATTTTTGACCGAAGAGAGAAATGAAGCCGGATTTTCTTAAAATAAATTCTCAATTATTCTAAGTACCGAAGATTGTAAAAATGAACTATTACATGAAATTATCCTGAATAACCATAGGATAAGAAAATAAATTATCTTATTAAGTGATGAGTCATAAGGTCTCTTTATTGGAAGCATAATCATAAATAATCATGATAAATGATGAGATGGTAAGAAAAGAATCTTACTAGTTTTGTAAATTTAAATTGAAACAAACAGGAAAGAATAAAATTAAATGAAACATATAATATCATTAAATTAATTAAATTAATTAAATTAAATACAAAGTATTATTATATACACCTCATATAATAAGATAGGTATATAACATAACATACATCTCAAAGAAGGAAAATTGAGACAAAAATACCTTATAGCTTTGGTAACTTTGAAACCATAAAACCCATGAAAGGAAGATCCTAAAATAGATATGTAAATTATAATTAATTTAATTATAATAATTATAAAATATATTCATGGGATGTATATACAACACACAATAAAATAAGTGGTGAATATTACACACATCTCACTGAAATTAGAGCAAGATGAGAAAACCCTTACCCCACACTTACTTTTGGTTGAATATAATTTATCCTATTGTATAGTGGTTTTAAAAAATTTATTAATTTATTTAATCACCATATTAATATTATCATATAATATATTACCATTTTATAACATTTCTTCACCTATTCATTAATAATATTTCATTATTTTCATTGTTTTGGGTGTTAATCTCCTTATTTTTGAATTCGTGATTTTTATAAAAGTCATGGTTCTTGTAAATATAATTTAGTTTTATCATATAAAAAATAATAATAATGAAATAATTATAATATTTATACATAAATTATACCTTTAAAGCCAATAAAAAATGATGGTTATGAAAACTGAAGTATGTTATGATCCTAGAGACGGTATGTCATACGTATTCATGAGTAACGTTTCCATTTTTCAGTGATCATTATAGAAAGGTGGTAAGCAATATTTTATTTTTAAATAATGTTATTAATATCATATATACCATATTATTTTGGTAAATATACTTATAGATACGTCATTCATGTGGTGTAGTTATGAAAAGAGAGTCACATCGCTTCGTGAAGGCGGTAGTCCACACGTACACGAACGATGATACTATCTTTTTAGTGTAAAAAAGATATATTATATTTTAAGAATGATAAATATGTCATTAATATAATAATTATTTAAATTATATCACATATAATCATTAAATTTACCCTTATTACCATCCATGTAAAGTGTTAGTGAGAAAACGAATCACATTGCTTAATGAGGCAATAATTCGCCATACACACGAACGATGTTATCATATCCCCTACAGAATGTAAAGTAAAAATATTTATATGATATAATAACTCAAGAGGCTAATTTTATTTATTAATATCATACATATACTTTATATAAACCATCATAACAAACCGTGAAAGGGGTTTATGAAAGAACAAATGACATTGGTTTGCAAAGCGGTAGTCCGCCGTACACATGAATGATGATTTTATAACCCATTTGATGGAAGCAGTGATGGTTTTAGGATATTAAATTATTATAAAAACATAAAAGTGTATATAATATACTAATTTTATTATATAGGAATATTTTGATAATACTTTAAGTATATGGAGAAAGAAATAATATAAATACGTTCGTTGAAGAACATTACATCCTCTTCTGGTATCCTCCTTAGGTTTGTACTAAAGACTTCCTAGGCTAGATATATGACAAAAATAATGATTATTATAGGATGGAACTTTATAAGTTATTTGGGTAGTTATTGGATGAAACTAAGTGTTATGAAGGTGTGAAGAGCAGAGGAGAGGGAGTGACCTTTTATAAGTGGGAGATATGACACACTTGGTATTTTTGAAAAGAAATGAGTGCACCCATTTTTTTTATATGTAACAGGGGTCCAAAATATCCTATTATAGAACCTAAAAGGTTTAAGGGTCTAAATATGTACTTAAAATAGTTTTTATATAAGTGTATTGGTCATTTTTACCCTTATCTTTTTAGTTTAACCCCCAATAAACCCATTTTTATCTTAACTACTTTAATTAATTTTTACAATATTCACTATTATTTTTGGTCAAAACTTTAGTTGGAATTATTATATATGATAAATTATGATAATTAAAAACCTAAAATCCATTTTTCCAATTTCAATTCACATAATTGGAAAAATTTAATTTAAAATTAATCTCATAGATGTGATGATAGAACAAGTTTTTTTAAAGGGAAGATGTTTAAAAGTTTACAAAGTTTTAATATCAAAATTAAATATTAAAATTAATCTAATGAACTTAATTGGATTAATCAATTTATATTGGAAATAATTTTAGATTAAAATAAATTTGAAATACAATTTAACATTATAAATTATTTAAATGAACAAACAATTTTCAATTAAAAGTCAGCATTTTTCACGATTAATAAAAAACACCTTTTCATAAAATTCTAAAAAATTAACCATAATAAAATTTTGACATGATGAATTCAAAAATTAATTTTATTTTTTCAATTTTTTTCTTCTAAAATTTCATGAAATTAAATTTATAACAAAACCAACAGATGCGATAAAAAAGCGGGTTTTTGAGAAGTGTATTTTTCAGCATAAGATGATTTTATACTAACTATATGTCTACTAATAATCATGTTATGAATATAAATTAAACTTTATTGATATATAATATATATATTTTATTTAAAAAATTTCTAAATAATTTTTATTTTAATTAATTAAAAAAGAGAAAAATTAGGAATTTTAAAATAGTTTTTAGAAGAGCCCATTTTTAAACCTAAAAAACAATTTATACTAAAGACCAATATAAAGTTTATTAAAAAGTAATTAAGTAGATTAATATCACTAAATAATAGTTATTTTACTTTAAAACATATTAAAAAAATATTTTTACTTTTAAATTACTTAATTTTTTGAAAAGAGATGTCTTTTTACAAACAAATATGTGTTTTTCACTATTCACTGAAAAATCAATATTTTCCAAAAAATACCAAAATTTTACCCAAATTAAGTTTTGATATTATTATTTAAAAAATGAAGTTAATTTTATCAAATAAATTTCTAAAATTTCTAAAAATATATTATAATAATTTTTTATGAAAATAAATAAGAAATTATTTTTTAATAAAACGTTTTTTTGAAGAATAAAACCACTTTACTTAAAATTGAGCCATTATTTACTAAACAATTATAAATAATTTATATTGAGTAATATATATATATATATGTCATAAATTAGTTAATACTATTCATACTGTCCAATTTAACAGTTAGGTTATAATGGTTATATATATAACGGGTCGTTAAAGCTAACTGTTGTGTGTTGATTACACAATAAAACATAAAAATATTGGGGTTTTATGTACCATAATATATTGAAGATATTATATTTATTGAAAAATAAATATATCATAAAGTATTAGGGTGTTACATTCACGTTTAAGCTCCGTGTTGTGTGTCATTTTTTATATCAAACATAATTTTCTTCTTTTAAATATTAGGATGTTACATCCCACCTTAATAAGTTGTGTTCTCACAAGTTGAACTTTATCGTGGTAATAAAAGGATGGAAATTTGAAAATAATTTTTCTATAAACACACATCATAAAAAGGGTTAATAAAACATTCTCTTAATAAGAGAGAAAGGGAAGTATAAAGGTCATATGTAATAACACATAAGTAGGTTTCCAAATAGGAAAACATAAGTGGGAATGAAAGAAAAGCCTAAATAATTATAGAGAGTTATTGAGGTCATTGATGATAAGAAATTGAATGATAATTGGATATTTAAGGGCCTCAAAACCATAAATTCATGATAATATAAAAGTCTATATGATTTATTATATATAAATGTAATAGGAAAACATTTTTGGTTTCAAGATACTTTTCCTTGATTTGAAGAATTATTTCACCGTCTAGACTGAAAACATAGAAAAATATACTTAATCATCATGTGTAATTTCATCCTTTATCCAATTTCCATCATAATATCATCTTTTTCTCCAAACCATGAGTATTCAAGATGAATGTTTCAGGCCTGAAGAACTAAAAATCATATTTTAATTGATCACATAACCGTAGATGGGATAAACATTTATTAGAAATATATTTTGATATTATCCAAAACCAAAATGGTTAGAAAATTTAAAGATAGTTCCTAAAATGAGTAAACCTTAATTTGATACATTGATCTTCAAAATTCAATAGTAATACCCAATGTTCAACCTAAATTATTCCTAAATAACTTCAAAATCAAATAGTGTTTTAACCTCAAATTTTATCTCATACCTTTAATATTTCAATCCCAAAAATAAAATGATATATATTATTTTTGAAATATTATTAATCACTTAGTGACCAAATCACTTTTCAATATCATGGTTATCTATGCGATAAAACTTGTGTTTCCACAATTAACTCAATATATAAGATTATATAAACCATAAAGGTTATTAATATAATAATGTATATGTGAAAGAAATTTAAATTAATACTTCACATTAAATCTAATATTTACATATACTTTAACCTAATAAGTTATTTCACAAAAATTCATTAATCACTTTAAGATCTCATCACTTAAAACATCAAATGGGTGTCTAAGACTTTGAACTTATGATTAGACTTAATATTATAGAACTAAGTTGGTATAAATTACTCTTAATATAAACTCAAATGACAACATCCTATTCTCCAAATTTATCTAAATAAAAATATAATACCAACTATAACAACCTAGAACCCACACTTTCATATCCGGTGATGAAATAATAAACTTTACATTTCTATTTATGATACCAAAAATTATGACCCAATTTTTTCCCATCCCAACCTTACAACATCAAATGGAAAATGTGGACCAATTACATTATCAAGAACCTTTTTAGGTTTGGTTGTTTATAGAATTAGGACAAACACCTTCATAAAAAATACCCAAGTCATTAAATGATCATTTATCATAGTTAACCCATATTTTATTATGTCACATTAATCCAAAATAATCATCCATATGAAATACCTTCTAGAAATAATTCATCCAAAATAATTCTTTATAACCTAGGGAAAAATGAAACATAATAAAGGTGAGCTCAAATTCTCATAAATTTTAAACATAATCATTAATAATTGAATGTCATCAATGAGAAAAATAAGTGCATAAGGGTATGAGGTAATTATCAGAGAGCTTGAGTGAATCATAAATTAAATCATACCCATAAATACCTAATTCATCAATAATGAAACATGTAATAAATATGTAACAAAGGGAAGATTTATAAGGTTCAATAATAACGAGCACTGTGATATCAAAAATTATTAAATGAAATATTATAAACTCATAGAAATCATAGATAAAACATATTGGTATCTTAGGAGACCATCTTCATAGAAAATTTATAGAACCATTACAGAACCCTTACAAATATAATATCCAAACATTTGACTTATAATATTATTCTTTCTAGAACATAATCATTACCAAATTCATTGTAGCACTACATGGTAGCACCCATCGTTTAACCTATAATGGGAACACCCGACACTATCATGAGCTACACCATCATATAAAATGTAATGGGCTCACCCAATATTACCTGGGACACCCCATCATATAATCTGTAATTGGATCAGATGTAATAAGTTTTCCACCCATCATATAAGCTGTAATGGGTTCACCTATCACAATTTGGCCCCCCATCATATAAGTTATGTCCAAGAACCAAAACATGAATAAGGTATATAAAGATTTCATATCATTATAAAACTCATAAAAATAATCATTATTACTTTTATAAATAGTTTAAAAATGGAAAATAAATTGGTTCCATGATAATATATTTTAAAAATTATTAACTCATGGAAGAGAAATTATTTTTATTATAATCTCATTGAAACATGATTAACCCTCGGAAGAGAAATGAGTTTCCTAAAAATCTATTTGAAATAATATTATTCCATCTTGAGAAATAATTAAGATGATATAAATAATATATATCCCTAGTGTACGATAAATAACAATAAGAATTTTTGAAACTTATTAAATTAAATAACATTAAAATATTATCAAAACCATTCTTGAGGAAAATATCCTTTTAATTTTGAAATTCACTTTTTAAAACAAAAAAAACATAAAAATAATTTTCTTTAAAAATATCCAAGAAATTTTAAAATATTAAGAAAACATTTTACTTAAAAATAAACATGTAAACATGAAAAGAAATATTTAAATAAATGATAGTCATGTCGGTGTATAATTATTTACATGTAGTAAAGAACATTCCTTTTGCATGAAAAAATGGTTAAAAAAGTTCCTTATTTTGAAAGTGATAAAAATATTAGTTTGGTTTTTTAAAAGAAAAAATGGGTAAAAAATCTATTTAATAAATAATTTTTTAATAGTTTCATTTTTTTTAATTTTTTTTAGAATAATATATTTTTGGAAGTAAATAGGTTTTTGACTGAAGAGGGAAATGAAGTCGAATTTTCTTAGTTTTTTATCAATTATTCAAAGTACCAAAGAGTGTAAAAAGGTACCATTATATGAAAATATAATGAATAACTAGAGTAGAAGAAAATTACTTATTTTATGGAGATATGAGTCATAAGCTCTCATCATTGGAAGCATAATCCTAAACAATCATGATAAACTATGAGATTGTAACAAAAAACTCTTACCACTTTTGTAACTGTGAATCATAATCCCCATGAATGAATAAAATTAAATAAAACTTATAATATCATGAAATTAATGATATTAATTATATAAAAAGTCAAAGGGGATGTATATGAACCTCATAAAATAAGATTGACATATAACATAATATACATCTCAAAGAATACAAATTGAGATAAAAATCCCTTATAACTTTGGTAACTTTGAAACCATAAAACCCATTAAAGAGAGATACTCAAATGGATATGTAAATAACTATTAATTTAATTATAATAGTGATAAATTAATTCATGTCAATTATATGCATCGTATAACAAAATAAGTGGTGAATATGGCATATATCTCACTGAAATAAAAGCGAGACGAGAAAACCCTTACCTCACACTTTATTTTGGTTGAACAAGACTAATCCTCATGTATAATGTCTTTATAAATGTTGTAAAACTATTAAAGAACCATATTAATATTATAATATCATATATTATCCATTTATAACATATTTTCACCCATTATTTTACAATCTTTCATTATTTTTATTGTTTCAGGCATTAATCGCCTTATTTCCCCATTCACGCTTTATTTTGAAAATCTCAGTTCTAGTGAATATAATATAGTTATATCATCTATAGAATAATAATACTGAA
This sequence comes from Viscum album, assembly GCA_963277665.1. Lineage (NCBI taxonomy): Eukaryota > Viridiplantae > Streptophyta > Magnoliopsida > Santalales > Viscaceae > Viscum > Viscum album. The sequence continues at coordinate 758,525,443 of OY728119.1, read as the reverse complement.
ATAATTATCATATTTATATGTTAATTATAATTTTAAAAACAATCACGAAACATGGTTATGAAAAATGAAGTACATTACGTTCATGGAGATGGTAGGCCATGCGTACACATGAGTAACACTTCCATTTCTTAATAATCATTATAAAATGGAGATAAGTAATATTTAATCTTTAAAAAATTATAATAATATAATATATACCATATTATTTCATTAAATATATTTATATATATCATCCATGTGGTGTTTTGATGAAAATAGATTCACATCGCTTCATGAAGGCGGTAATCCACACGTACAAGAATGATGTTACAATATTTTTTGTGTAAAAAAAGAAAAATATATATTATCTTTTCAGAATGTTAAATATGTAATTAATTTAATAATTATATCTTTTATATCATATATAATAATTAAATTTATCCTTATTACATTCCATGTAAAGCGTTAGCGAGAAAATGAATCATATTGGTTCGTGAGGCTGTATTCCGCCATACACCTAAACGATGTTATCATATACCCAATGGAATGAAAGGTAAAAATATTTATATCATATAATGACTAAATAGGTAAAAATATGTTATAAATATCATATATATACTTTATATACATCATCATTCCCAACCTTGAAAGTTGGTAATGAAAGAATGAATGACATCAGTTAGCAAGGCTATCATCCACTATAAACACGAACAATGATTTTCATCCCATTTGATGGAATAAGAGATGGTTTTTGGTAATAAAATTATTATAAAATCATATTAATATATTTAATATTATAATGTTATTATATCATCATGTTTTAATAATACTTAAAGTAGGTGGAGACATAAATAAAATAAAGATGCTCATTGAAGAATATTTACTCTTCTTCAGGTATCCTCTTTATGTTTGCAATAAAGACTTACTAGGTTGGATTTATAGAAAAAATAAGGTTTTAGGATGAGATTAGGGATTTTCAGAAATAAATTTTTAGGGAATTTTATGAAATTAATAGGTTTTAATTTGTGAAGAGGTGAGGAGAGGGGCTCGCCTTTTATAAGTGGGGGTGTGGACACACTTGGTATTTTTGAAAATAAATGAGTGGCCCCATATATTTTATATGTAATAAGGGTCCAAAATGAGAAATTATTAAACATTATAGGTTTTAAGATCTAAATATTTCCGTAAAATAGTTTTTATACAAGTTTATTGGTCATTTTTGCCATTATCTTTTTAGTTTAATTTTCTGATAAATCCATTTTTACCATAAACTTGATAATTAATTTTTATTGGATTCACTATTAATTTTGGTCAAATATTAAGTTAAGCATTTTATATAATATAAATTATTCTTATTATAAATATGGAATCCTTTTTTATAAATTCAATTCATGGAATTGTAAAAATTTAATTTAAAATTAATCCTGCAAATGTGATGAGAAAGCAGGTATTTTAATGGGAAACTCTTGAAAAGTTTACAAAGTTTTTGTATCAAAGTTCAATATAAAAATCACTATAATGAACTAAATTTAATTAATTGATGTAAAATTGAAGTAATTTTACCTTAAAAAAATTTAAAATTTAAAATTTAAAATTATTTAAACAAAAAAGATATTTTCAATTAAAATTTAGTATTTTTGACTATTCATAAATTTTTTTTTAGAAAATTATAAAAAATTCACCACAATATAGTTTTGAAATGATGATTTAAAAGATTAATTTTATTTATTCAAATAATTTTTATAAAATTATAGAAATTAAATTTAAAACAAAACCCACAAATGGGATGAAAAGGTGGGTTTTTTGTGATGTTTATTTTTCAAGCACAAGATGATTTTATATCAACTCGATGTCTAATAATAATCAGGGAATGTATATAAATTAAAATTAATCAATATATAATATATAAATTTCATTTAACACATTCCTCATTAATTATTATTTTAATTAAATAAAAATGAGAAATATTATGCATTTTAAAATAGTTTTTAGAAAAATCCATTTCTAATCCCAAAAACAAAATTATACTAAAAACAAATAAAAAGTTTTTAATAGTAATTAAGTATATTATATATAAATAAATAAAAATTATATTTCTTGAAAAAATATTCAAAACATACTAGTACTTTTTAATTACTTACTTTATTAAAAAAAACTTTTTACAAAACAATTGGTGTTTTTTACTCTTCCCTGAAAAAATCAATATTTTCTAAAAAATACTAAAATATAAACCAAAGTAAATGTTGATATTCCAAATTAAAATATTAAGTTAATTTTATCAAATAAATTTTATAAAATTTCTATAAATTGGTTAGAATATGTTTTTATGAAAATTAGTAAAAAAATCATTTTTGAATAAAACCTATTTTTGAAGAATAAAATCTCTTTATTAAAAATTAATTGATTGTTTTCTAAAAATTTATCAATAATTTATATTGAGTATAATATATATATATATATATATATTTATGTATATTTCCTAAAATAGTTAAAACTATTCATACCCACCAATTTAACGGCTAGGTTATAATAGTTATATATACCTTGAGTCAATTAAGTTTGGTGTTGCATGTTGATAATTCTATAAAACATAAAAATATCAAGGTTACGCATACTAAAATCTATTGAATAAATTATATTTAATTTAAAATAAATACATCATCTAGTGTTAGGGAGTTTCATTCTTGTATAAGCTCAGTTTTGCAGGTTGTTTACAATATCGAACATAATTTTCTTCTTTTAAAACCATGGGGTGTTACATTGCCTATTAGGGTATTTAATTTTCTTGGGAACAACAAGTGGTATCAAAGCTAAAGGTTCTCATAGGATTTTTATCTCTCTGAAGGAATGAAAATAATTTTTAACCGCAAGGGTATTTTGATCTCCATAAACAACAATTTCTAGTTATAGAAGAGTCATATGCAACACTATTTTTGATATTTGGGAATGGATATATACAAGGATTACATACTTGGGATCTTAGTTATTATGGAGAGTAGATAATTACTAGGTAAAGTGAAAAGGGGTCTTGATACTAATGCTAAAGGATTCAAGTAACTGGAAGGAGTTTTATATAATACAATATATATGATGGTGAGGTTGTGTAAATACTCACATTCCATGTGGGAGAAACTCCTAAACATATATAAAGGTGATTACAAGGTACATGAATCTAAATTACAGGTTCTATAAAAGAAATAAAAGTATTTGAGAATGTACCCAAATTTTTATACTAATAAATTATTTAATTGAGTGAACATTATTATGTAGGACATACATGGAATCATATAAACCCTTGACAATAACAAAATCATGAATAGAATCTTGATAATATTACCACCATATCTCAAAGTGAAGTTATGAGTTCTCAACTACAAAGGTCCAAATTTAGTGATGCTGAATAGTATTTATAGAACTTTCATTGCATATGACATGGAAAAAATGTCATAGAACCATTGGAAAAGAAGAGTTTTCATGAAGTGGTATTCAAGGAAATGAAAAAACTCACATTAGAGGATGATATTAATGATATGGAATTTTATGATGTGATGTATATATTTTCCTTTAATATTTAATGGTGAAAATGTAAATTCAATGTTTAGATCCCACTTGCTTGATTTCAATGCGGAAAAGTTGGAAATATCACTATAAGGAGTCCAAATAAGCTCTTAGGTAATAATAAATATGAAGTACCTATGAAGAACTCATCTATGTGTGTTAAAGGAAAGAGGATTTCACAACAGAAATCCTTCAAAAGGAAGTTTTTTTATCACAAGAAGATTTTATATCATAAGAAATGGAATTGTAATAAATTTAGGACTAAAAAGACCCAAATGAGGATTTTATTATGGGTATTATAGGAATAAATTAAATGGTGTGGTACATGATTACAAACTATATATATAACAATAAGAAGATGAAAAATCTAAGATGATGGTTGAGACTGAATGAATTAAATCTGGAAAACTAGAAAACTCAGAAAAAGTTATTGATACTAAGATCAAAACTCAAGATCAATTTCATATTAATGTTGTCTTGATCACTTATAGGAAATATTATATCAAATTTATCTTGGATATTGAAGACAAATTTATAAATATGTGATGAAAGATTAATGATCAAGAAATACTTCTAACTTCTATCAAAATTTTAGGAAGTTGGAGTGTATAAGTTACCAAATTAGCTAAGGAGGAACATAGGGAGTCAATGAAAAAGGAAAATAATTACCCAAAATTAAATCATTCCCAAAAAAAAGGAAAATTTATTGAGGTAATTGCTTACAAGAATAAATTAATGGTGGTTTATTCGAAACTACAAATACCAATACCACAGAAGAAGGTTGACTTGAATAATTCAAAAAATACATAAAATGCTATAGGTGGAGTAATAAAGACACACAATAATAATCCATGAAACTAATGATATTGTTTTGTAATGATAGGTATACATAATATGAATTTTCTATATCTAAAAGTAATTTTTAGGCATAAGAGAAACAAAAAAAGATGACCATAAATTCCTCTAATTGGTATGTTTTTAATGGATATTATTTTTGGTGTGAAAGTTACAATCACAAATCCCTGAATTGATCATCACGGGTATAAAGATATGCACCAAAGGATATCTAGAAAAAATATATCATTAGCTAAAAGTACTATCCAAAAGGATGAAAACTCATAATTAATTTATAGCCCTATAAGATGAGGATGATTCGATATAGCCTAAAGTGAAACAATCTTATTCACTACCAAAGGAAGTTTTGCACTGATCATGGACCAAGAAATAAAAAGTTGAGAAGGTGAATTTTGTGGAAATTTATTTGAAGAAACAAATTAGTCTAGATTGTGGATGCTTGATAACAACACTAGTAAAAACTATATTTAAAATGATGTATGTTTTAAATTTGTTATTTATAACCACTGTTATAAAAACTTTTCATGTAAGTTATAAAAAATTTTATGTGAAAAATACGAGGCATATTTTGGGATATCAATTATATAATAATGAACATTGAAAACCGGTTTTACATGATGGTTATTAAATAGATGACATTAAAAACTAGTTTTCCGCATTGGTTATTAAATAACCAATGTGAAAAACCATTATTATTTTTTAAATATTGTGAAAAGCCATTTTGTTTTCAACAATTCTCATGAAAATAGTAAGTTTTATCTCACATAGTGATCCCTAAAACTTTGTTATTAGATATGGTGGCCTAGAATCTCTTTCAGATAGCCTTAACCAATGTTATCCACCCTTAGACATCACTAACTACCTGTTTTAAACTCAGTGTTGTCTTTAATTACTAGTTTTTACCACCCTCCACCATATTAGGTATCTTCATTATAAGGGTTATGGTTTTGTATTCCTTATTATTATCTATAGCATCCCAACTTTTTATCACATAAACTTTCTTTACATTATACAAAACCGAGGATCTTTAATGTTTAGTGTCTTGGAAACCAGGAACTTAATACATGACAAGATAAAAAAAATTATTCTTAAACACTTGAAAGGATTCTTAAGTTGTTTATCCTAAGTTCATTACTGCATCTCATAACCTGGGAATATACATTAAAGGAAAGGGTGAGCAAAAGATCCAGTAAGGGAAACAAGGGAAACATTTTACATGTGAACTTGAGATACATCAATAAAGTCATGATAAATAAATTTAAGGCTTGAGAAAGAGATGATGAGGCATATCTTAATGAAAAGAACGTGATTCATAACTTGAAGATGTGGCTACAAAATTTAACTTATACAATCACGAATATATCACCAAGGTCCATCCCCAAGGTGTCATTTAAAAATTTTTTTTACCAAGGTTATTCACCAAGGTGTCGTTAAAATTGTAATCCCTAGAGATTACATCATTACCTAATGCATTAAAGCGATATCAGGGGAAACTTTAAATTTGTCTTTTTCATCATGTAATCCACATATATCATCATCAAAAATTTCATAAATAACACATATATCATAAAAGAAATGTGTTTCATTTCATAATCATAACGTTTTAAAAACTACTTTTAAGACATGATCTTTATGTCATTTTAAACCCGCGGAAAAGGATAGCGGTTTTCATGTATGTAAATCCCAGAATTAAAATAGAAAATTTTGATATATATTTGAATACCCCTTTAGAAGAAAGATCTTTGAGTATTCACTTAATAAAATAAAAGAATTTGAGAAAAAGAGAGAGACATTTTGAGACGAAAATTCTCCAGCGTAACGACTATGTTACAATGTTTTAGAAAACATTGAAAAGAGAGGGGACATGGGTTAACCAATAATAAATGATACAAAAAAATAGTATAGGGACAAAATATAAAGGATATAATAACATGGTAATTAAATTTGAAATACATACCATATGAAATGAAAAAACTTGAAAGGAAGACAAAAATAAGGTTTCTCTTATAAAAATTTGGCAGCCTAACGACGTCACTTAAAACTTATAAAAAATGAATTGATGAGAGTAAGAGGGGGTATCTCATCATATTAACATAAAAGGAAATTTTTATGGATATATATATCATAACCCAACATAAAAAAAGGAACTTGAAATACTTGACATGAAAATAGAACTTTGAAAATGAGAAGGGAGAAAGAATCCCTTACAAAAATTCGACAACCTAACGACGCCACTTAAAAATTATTAAAATGAATTGATGAGAGTAAGGGGGTCTCTAATCCTATGAAAATAAAATTTTTATTAATGTGAATATAAAATAAACTCATACAACATAAGAACATGGATCATAAAAGAAATGACATAAAATAAAGTACTTGAAAAGAAAGAGAGAGGTAGGATCCCTTACCTAGAAGAGTAACTTCGAAAGATTGAAGGTCAGGACCATGGGAGGCTTTAGGAAAACTTGGTTGGACTCCTTAGGAGTTAAGGAGACCATAAAATAGTTTATGAGGATTTTTAAATGAAATTAATTAGGTAAAGTCATGGTATTTATAAGATAAGTGAGGGGACAAGTCATTATTGGCCAAGGGACACCTCATTGGTGGTATTGGAAAAACCATGGCCTTGCCCATGGTATTTTCCCATGGTATGGGACACTTGGGACACATCATAAATTAAATTACTATTCATAATTCTACCATAATTATTAAATAATTATTACATCCTTAATGATGTTATTAAACACTCGAAACTAAAAACTGTATTTCCACAATTCACCGAAAATTCATTTTTTTCAGAAAAATCCCAAAAAATCACCATAACCTAATATCGATGATCTGAATTCAAAAATGAAATCCATTTTATAAAAATAATTTTCTAAATATTTTTAATTTAATTTTTAATTAAAAAACATTATTCTCCCTAAAAAACTAATACTTGACTAATAATTTCTGAAACAATTATTTACCTATTTTATTGAATCAAATTACTTAATCAAGGTGCCTAAATTATATTAATACTTCTTTAAGTGAGATTAATAATCCATTTGGTCACATTAATAATCCTAAGCTTAAAATCACTATTCATAATTTACTATTCATCAAAAATTAAGTTGATCTTATTAGACTCTAAATTTCATACTGAACAAAACTATAGAAGGCCATTTTTTGAAAATTATTACACATTTTTAATTATTTAAGGTTTACATAAATATTTTAAAATACCCTTTTTCCCATATTAATCAATAATATACATCCTATATTTATCCGGACACTTGAGATTCACAAACTTCACCATAAGAAGAAATCAAAATTTTTATTTAAATCAAAGGATTAACCAAGGCAGTTACCGGTCTCGTTACATAGCCCCTTATAACACCAGAATAGAACCTAAGAATAAGGTGTGCTAGGGTGATAGGATCTTGGGGCGGCTCGACCAACATTTCCCGAGTTGTGATTTCTATCAGCTTGAACTTCTCGTGAAGGCGATTCCGTTCCAGCTTCACACGATGAAGTTCGGCTTGGGTTTGCTCCAGAGAAAATCCCAAAGGTGCTACCTCCTTCCCAAGTTACATCATATGGGCTTTGATTGGCCCGAGACTACTGTATGGGGCCATTGAATCTTCTTTCTATAATAATTAATCAAGATCACTTTTATTTATAGAAAATAATTGTAACATATAGTTTCCAATGGTCATATTAACCAACAGTCATATAACAGTTGAAACCCAATGGGATCATTTTAATTACACTCCTTTTATTAAATAAAATAACCCACCAAAAATAGGGAACAAAATTTACTCAAAAATTTCAGGTTGTTACATTATCGGTTATTTCATTTGCATCATAAGGTTGAATGATAAAAAATTGTTCCTTAATCATTATATTCCTTAAGTAGATAGATTCAAAAGTTATAGTTGGCACCACTGTCATCACCTTCTCATTCATCACCCTCCACTTCTGTGGCTTCTCTCTAATATCTTTCAATGGGTTTTATTTATTGATATGGTTTTCTATGAATCCAAGGTGTGTTTAATTTGATGAATGTTGTGTTTGGATTGTTTTTTTCCTGAATGATCACTTCAACAACTTCTATTTGAAATCCCTTCACATTTTTTTTCTGTTCTAATTATTCATGCATCAGAGTAATTTTAAATTTATTAATGAATGTTTTGAGATTAAGGTTTGATTAAATAAATATTTGATGAATGGGTTTTATAAATAATTAAAATTACTTATTAATGGGTTTTTAAGTTATATATTTTTTTCTACATTATAAATGAAAGTTTTGAAAGTATTTTGGATTATGGATTTTGAATAAGAAGTATTATTAATATGTATTTATATGATTGGTAAAATTGCATTATCATATTATGACCAAACAAAATTTATAACTTCTAAAAAATCATGCCACTAATGCAATAAAGATTTTATGATCATATTTATAATAGGGTGATAATTTTATTTTAGTACATTATTTATTAACCCCCCTTAGAAAAAATAGGTCTTAACTCAGGTTGAACATTGTATTTATTTTACTATATTATTTGTGTCTATTTAAAATGTCATGAATACCTTGGAATTTTTAAATTGAATCATTTTAATTATTTTATTTATATATTTATTTGAAAAATTTCTAAATGTTTTAATTATTCTAATAATATAAAATTAAAATGATTAGATTGTCATAAAAATTTTATTTGTATAGAATCTATTTTAGATGAGACTCTTGAGTATGTTTTTTAGTAACCCATGCATGAAAATTTTGGTATAAGTGTGGGCATTTATTTATATTATTTATTATGTTTTTATTCTCATTTTTTATCAATTTCTAATATTATTACCTTTATATTATTATATCTATTTATTTAATTTTAAAATAATAAATATATAATTATGAAATTACATAATAAAAATAAGGAATAATTTCATTATATTTGTGTTCAACCTTTTAAAATTAATGTTAATGTTTATATACCATTTTTTAATTTTTTTCTAATAGGATCATAATTAAATATATTCAAAGGGATAATTTTGTTTATAAAATATGTTTCATTTTTTATTTTTAATATATTTTATGTTTCCCTTTTAGTGTTATCTATAAAAGTAAATTTGAAATTAAATTTTAAAATATAATAACTTATTTTCAATTCATGTTATTCATTGCAGATAATAATGAGTCAAATTTGGATTATTTCACTATGAAAAAGTGATGAATATAAGGAAGATTTTGATGATTTTTTTTGGAATTTTCTAAATTATATGTTCCAAACAATGACATGTTTTTCTATCTATGCTTGAAATGTTTAAGTAGAAAAAAAAGTTGAAAAGAAGATAAGTCAAAGATCATTTAATTTTTAATGATTTTAATCCAATTTATAAATTATGAAAAATTAAATACTATTGATGATGATTATTTTTAAGATGGTAAGTCTGATCAAATTGAAGAAATAATTTGTGAAATTAAAGTAAAGGTAATTGGGAAAGGACTGATAATTGAAAATATAAATGGTGATGTGAATAAAAATTTTAATCTAGGTTATATGAAATTTAAAATTTTATCAATGGTGCTAAGATTTGTTAACTTGAAGGTGAAAAATATATGGGGTGACAATAGTTTTATAGAGTTTCTATAGTTATTGAAATACATTCTAAAGAAAAATATCTTCCAGATTCACATTATAATGTTAAGAAAATATTATTCCTGATGGGTTTGAGGTATAAGAAGGTACATTCCTTCCTTAATGACTGTGTGTTACAAATGAAGGAATAAGAATACTTGTTAGAGTGTCCTAAATGTGGGACATTGTGGTATAATTTGAAAAACAAATCACAGGATAATTGAGAAGTTACAAAGAATCCTTCCAAGAAAATTTGGTTTCTTCATATAATTCCACATTTAAAATGTCTTTTTTCAGATTCATAATATTAAAAAATGTTAATATAGAATCTATTTTAGTGGATATTTGATGAACATTTATTCCATCTAGAAAATTTTCCACGGTGGAAGAAAATTGATCAACCATTTACTATATTTATAAATGAAGTTATAATTCTAAAACTTGGACCATGCCTAGATAGAATGAATCCATACCAAATCCTTAGTATCAAAAATAGTTCATGGGATTTTTTATTTGTAATTTAAAAATTATCACATGAATTTTGTATAAAGAAGAAATATTTCATTTGATTTTAATGATTTCTGGACCAAGACAACCAAGAAATGATATTTATGTTTTTCCACCATAAATTTATGATTTGAAACTTTTAAGGGAGGTAGGTATCAGAGTGAAATATTCATATACAATTGAATATTTTCAATTGAATTAGATGATTATGTCCACTATAAATAACTTCCTAGCATGTGGAAATTTATCTCTATATAGTGTTAAGGTGAATAAATATTGTCTAATTTTGGAAGAATGAACTTCATATTATAAACCACAATAAGTTAGAAAAGTAGTATACATGGGTTATCAAATGTTTTTGTCTATATATCACACTTATCAAATATTAAAAAATGAATTCAACAACTCATACTAATTTGATGTTTCTCTAAAAACTTTTTCCACCAATATCTATTTTGAGAGGTTGAAAAACATTGATGTCACATTCAAAAGGATACAAAAATACAGCAATGATATAAATATTTTGAACAATCGATCAATTTTTTTTGCACTTCCATATTGGAGATATTATGAGGTCAAACTTGACATTAATTTCTTGCATGTAGAGAATAATATATGTGATATTTTGATTCAAACATTATTAGATATTAGAGGAAAGACTAATGATGGGTTTAAGGTAAGACTAAAATTACTATTAATGGGAATGAATAGAGAGTTATCTCCCACTCCTAATGAAAGAAAAACACTACCACTGGATTTCCATACATTATCCAAGAGGGAAAATTTTATTTTTTTAGTGTCTCTATGGTATCAAAGTTCCATAGTGTTATTGTTAAAATGTAAATTTTTTTGTGTCACTAAAATATTCAAAGTAAACCGGCATGAAATATCCTGATTATCACTTCATGATACAATAGATCTTACAAGCTACATTTTATGGTATATTTCTCACCAGTGTAAGAATTACAGTTATAAAGGTGCATTATTTTTTTTAATTCAATTAGATGAACGATGTAGTTTCTATACCTTATAAACCAGGAATGTATTTTACTACATATTTTTTTGATATCATAGTGAATTTAATGGTTCATTTGGTGAGATAAATAACACTTTGAGGACCATATATCTACGTTGGATGTATCCCTTTGAAAGGTGTATAAATATATTAAAGGGATATGTTAAGAATCCATATAGACATGAAACATCCATTAGTGAGAAGTATGTTTCTAAGGATTTTGTAGAGCTTTTTGGAAACTACATTCCCATCGAGATACACATTAGTTTTCCTACATCTCTCCAGGGATGAGTCAATTTTGGGAGAAAGGGAATTTGTGGTTTTAAAGTAAAATCATCGATAGGTAAACAAAAAAGGAAATTATATTTATATATCTTGAACTAGATAAATTTTTCCCAGCCATATATAATATATAACAGTAATGTGTTAGTTTTTTTATCCAAAGAATAATGATATGTGAATTTTGAATGAGAATAATAATTTTTTCCATGGTTTAAAGAAACTATGCATGGAAGATGATATACATTAGGAAAATTGAGATGGTTATAAGGAGACCCACATTTAAATTTGATAACTTGGTCTAGGTATGAAATTAATAGCTATACATTTCATACCAAAGATAAAGACAATAGAATTACAGTTAAGAATAACAGTGTATTGGTGTTTATAGAAGAATTGCAGATTTTGAGTGATTAAGACAAAAACCCAATCTCCACATCAAGTGCATATTATGGAGTTATTATGGGAGGTTTATTACATTAAATTTCTAGTTCCAGTGTTTAACTAAAAATGTGTTATTAGTAATAACAATTTCATATATGATGAATTCAGTAGGACACTAGTTAATATAGATATATAGGACTACATAGCTGATTAGTTTATCTTGGAAACAAATGCATAAATTTTTATATGTTCTTGATCAATAAAATGTGTAGTTTAATTTAATTTTATAAGGGAAAATAGTATTTTGGTGATGAAAAACTTGATGAATATTCTGATTTATATGATATAATGACTTTCATGGAAATATTATTAGAGAATATTGATGACCACATCATAGACATGGATTATACCATACAAAACATTCACAAGGAAGGAATACGAGAAACTAATCCTTTATTAATTTCCTAATATTATATTCAACATATATTTAATTCTTGTTTAAATTTTTCAATTTTATAAAATATTAGATATATTTGTTTTAATTTTTTACTTAAAACTCATTTTTTAACAAATATGATAATTTTTTTAGATTTTTTAGTTTTTTTGTATCATTTTTCAATGATTCAACTTTAGATATAACTTTTGGATTTGTATTAATTTTCACATATGATATTTTTCTTTCATATATATCATTTTCTTTTTCATAAATATTTTCAGTATTATTTTAACTTTTTTAACTATAAATGAATAAGGTAAAAAATATTTTCAATATTATTTTTAAAATTATTTTTAACTATTATAATAAATTTGATAAATATTCGTTTTTTTGTATTTTTTTATTTTGTTTGTATCATTTTAAATTTTTTATTAAATTTTTTCTGTAATAGTTTGTTTGGTATAATATTTTATATATTTTTCCATTGATTATTTAATTTCACCTATCATTAATGTTTTTACCATTTCAGTTAACTACTTTAACAAATATGAGTCAAAATGTGTTTAGTTTAGTTTACTTTTTGTTGGATCATTTTTCGTATGTCATTTAATTTTATATGTAATAGTTGGATATATTTATTTTTGTACTAATTGTTGGTTAATTTAATTAATAAGTTAATGTGAGATTAAACATTTGAGTCTCATAAAGCTTATTAGGAGGATTTTATATATAATTCTATTAAGGATCCCTCTCATCCTTCTATACAAGATCCCTCTAAATCCATATGGGAAAAAAAGACTTCGAGGGTTTGTAATTGTGGAAGAAAAGATCTACCAAATTTATTAATTTCCTATAGCTGATATTAGTGTATATATGATGAGTTCAATGATAATGATATTCATAGGGGTCCAAATTCAAAAAAATCTAAGATTTTTTTTAAATTCAAAATAAAACCAAAGTTATTATTTTTATTTGTTATTGGAAAATTGTCGATAAAGTGAAAATATCTCAATTTTGGGAAGAAAACTTGGTAGGTTAATTTGTTATTATTTTTCAGATCATGTAATGGTTTTAAAAATATAGTTTTTCCCTTCTTATCAGAAGGATTATGATATACCTGGTAGTATCAGAGTTAGGAAGAAATGTTTAGCTTTAGATGCTCAGAGATAGTGGGATTTAAAATCAATCTTCACACCAGATTACATATTTTGTGAAAGAGAAGATAAAAATACATGTGATATATATCTCTTTTTTGATAAAGACACATGGAAGTAGTCTATTAAAAAGTATACGAAACAAATCATTTTTCATCAGTGAAATATTAGCTTTTAGAAGTTTTTTTATGATCATTTTAATGATTTTTTTATTTTAATTTACAACAACTAAGTATATGCCATCAGTATATTCAATGATAAAATTTATACCCTCATAATTTATCTTATGGATGGTATGCGTTATTGGAATTCAAAATGACGGTTGAAAAATTTCAAAAATTGATATCCGAGTTTGTCGACATGACATATTTTTGGTTCGCTAGTCAAAGGTGAATCACGAGTTTGTCAGCGTGACATATTATTTGGGGGTTTCTAATTACATGTTGTGAAGGAAATTTTCATACAGTTGTGAGTTTATTTCTAGATTTAGTTGGAACTTAAAATAAATAGGTATGATTTTATGTTTTGGGGAGTTGAATAAAATAAATTCGAATATATTTCATAAAAACTATTCACAATAGTTTTGAAAAAAAGTGAGAGAAAGTATCGATATATTGATATATACCTATTTAATAATAATAATTAGGGTTTTGAATAGAGAGAACAAAGTAGGATAATATTTCTATATTTTTATTAGAAAATCAAAGAAAAAAAGAAATAAGATCTTGGATAATATCTCAATGGAGGTTTAGGAACTTAGTCAAGTTGATTAAGGGGGAGATTATTAATACACCATTATTTTTTTAGGATCATTCTTGATTTGAAAATATCAAGATGGGAACACTTGGTGGATTAGTAAGATTTCCGACTGATTTGGATGAGCTATTTTTCTATTTTTTAAACGATGTTAACTAAGAGGGTCATTGAAACAAATCTAAATTGTGAGAAACAAGTAGTGAGTTTATTGATCTAGTATACCTTTACATCACCATTATATTCCCCTTGTATTAGAGTAGTTAGGGTGAACCACATAAAAATGTTTGTTTTACTCTTAAATTTCGTTATTTCTTCATATTTATGATGAGGGAGAGAGGAATTCCAAATAAAAGTGGGACAATATTGTTGGTTAGAGTTGTTTAAAGAGATTTACATTCCTTGATTCACCCCCTATCATTTAATTTACCTTTATTGGGATAAAAAAAATTCTTTCCAAAAAATCACCACATCAGAAACACCTTTTTATTTTGGAAGTCTTCACATACTTGTTCATAAGACTTGAAAAAAATTTAGAAGTCATATTAAACTCATGAACATTAAAATCCACATTATAGGCTAACATCGTCTAGATCACACACAATTCTTTCCACTTGATCCTTTCCCATCATTTATTTGACATTTCTTAGTGTTTGACCCCTATCGAAAACTGCTGAAAATATTTTTGGTATAAGTAATAATCAGACCATATCCTTCTAAATATGAAGTCCACTCTATTAATTTTTTCTACTATAACCTTTCCATATTCTAACATCATAATAATAATTATAAATCCTCTTGAAATAAAAAAAAATACAGGCCAAGAATTTCACCAGTTTCTGAAAGTAACTGTCTGAGCTACACATGCCCCATAATTCCAGGTTCTCATTCCACTTATTTCACCACCACCCATGTTTCAAAATGACCCAAAATCAAGAACATAAAATGAAAAATATTTTATCTAATAGGTTAGAAATGTTCAACACTATAAATTTGTTTATCCATAACTAAAGATCCTCTCACCCAGCCACACATTATCTGTACACCTTTCAATCACTCACAATAGTCAACAAAATTAGAACCAATAAATTTATAAGTAAGTAATAAACATATAAATCATGTATTTATATGTTTTGAGCAAGTCCTATTCCATTTTAAATATACTACTTCAATAGAGTATAAGAGAAATTGAATCACTTGACTATGTTAAAAGTGCCTAAATATAGGTTCACAACTTATGAGAATATGAAACTAGAATTTATTGTAAGAATACAGATCTTAATTTTAGGTATGGATATTTGTTTCGGGTTGTTTTTGAGGAAAAAGTAAGTAAGGGGAAATTTTCTAAGTACACGCCATATTCAATTGATTACACACCATGTACCTGGTTTCCACGTGTAGTCATGTGGGTGACCTGGTAGACCACCTAAAGCGGGGGGACGATTGAGGCTAGTACATAGCGTGTAAATTAAATGAACACTCTGTGTACTTTTCTTTTTAATTGATATATTAGAGTGGGTCCACTTCTCTTTTATGAATTATTCTTCTTCTTCCCGAGTCTCGTACAGGAGAGCGATGTACGATTGAAGATTTTTAAGCTCCTCCTGTTCCTTCATTTGAGCTCCGATTGAGATGCTTCCAGGTGTGTTGGATTCCCAATGGTGAGTTCCATCTTATCCTAGATACTCTCTTCCTGATTTATCCTCTCCCTTTTGTTATCCAAGGTTGAACGATTTTAACCTATTTGTAGATCTACATCGTTCTAGTCCTACTCAAGTTCCGATGTTCAATAGTGCTCATCATTCAACATCAAGGTAGGTGGTTGGTGCCTTTCTTTGATTGTCTTTGGATTATATATACCTAAAGTTCCAAATACCCATGTTTGGGGTATTGCGTATTATGGAATTTAACCATGTTTAATACCTGCTATGGTTTTTTTTGATTAATAAAGGGTTATTACATAGGCGTAAGGTTTAATACCTTGATTATGGGTGTGTTTCCCATGTTTGATTGATTATGTCCATTTGGTCTTGAATTCGTGTTAGTATTGACTTTTTTTCCATGCCTCATGTTGTTAGGATGGAGTTACTGTTTATATGAAATGCATGTGTTTCACATTGTGAAAGTATGACCAAAGGGAATTGACTGTGAGAGCTTCCTAAGTTAGGGTCATTTATGTATAATTTTTGTTATGTTGACCTAGAGGTATTAACTGTGAGAGATTCCAGGTGGACATAGACTAGAGGGGTTAGACTGTGAGAGCTACATAGAGGGTCATTAATAAAAGAATATTAGACCATAGTGAAATGACTATGAGAGATTTTAGTAGGTCACTATATTTTATTTTTTCTATGAAAACCAAGGGGTATTTACAGTGAGAGATACCTAGGTGGTCATTTGTAAATGATTAGTGCTATGTTTTACCAAATGGGTTAAACTGTGAGTGCTTTCCAAGAGGGTCATTGTTTATTGAATTGATGATACATTAAACTAGAGGTGTTAGACTTTGAGAACTTTCCCAAAGGATTTCTTTTGAATGTTTGATGAATGTGACGAGCTTATCTAGCCAATGTACAAGATTGGACTCTGTCTTAGTTGTTTGTTAGATGGTCTTTTGAGACATCTGTTTTTCTATTAAACATGTGATACAAAGCTTAGGCTAGATCCCAATGACATATTATTCAATGATTTAATAATTAATGAATGTAAATGAATGTAATTGGAAACTATATGATTGTTTAATTTATAGTACTTCATAGTTTATTGCTTCATTTTTCTTTTTTCCTACTATATATATTCACTGATAGTTAGGCACATATCTTTTGGTGATTTCCTACTAGGATTCTTCGCGTACCCTATTTGGGTCATTCTTTTGGACCCATACAGATTATATGGTTGCAAGTATAGATAAGGGAAAACACCCTTCTTCATCAGGTACTTGATTGCAGTTGGAGCTGGAGTGTATGAGACCAAGATTAGGATTGAGATGCTGTTGAAGTTTAATTCTTATCTGTAATTTGGTTTTAGTACTGTATTTCCAGCATTGTGACTTTTTTGGATGCTTTCCTAGATACATGTGGCCTAAATCATTGATTATATATATATATATATATGTGGAAGTTGTTTTATCACTATTTTTCTTCTGCTGTTTACTTATGTTGTATGGTATTTATGCTTCCGATACTATTACTATTTATTTTCTACTGTGTATACTTTTCCAATGAAGGAATAGTTTCCCTATTATCAGACTTTGTCCCTCATTGCTTGTTTATAGCATTTGGCATTTGGGGAAATGTGCTTGAGGCCATGTGACCAATCGGGTTTGGGGCGCCTTTGGGCGGCACCTGGAACCAGGATGTTACAAAGTAGTATCATAGGGAGGTTTTTTTTCTTTGTCTTACTATTTTGAGCCTATAGACAGGGATAATAAGGAGTAAATATTTGGTAATAAGCTGTTCCGGGGAGTAGCTGACCCGTGTATAGGGTAAAGCCAAGTTACATTGAATATTGCAATTTTTCTGGTTTTTCAATTTTTACAGTTGATTGGATTTCACTGTTGGGTGATGCACTTGTTTTGTGTTGTTATGATTTATGTTATTATAGTACTATTTTTATTTCAACCTGATGAGATGAGGGTATGCCATCTCATGCATCATATATGCACTTGATATGGATCACATGTCATGCATTTTTGTCATGCCATTTAGGGTGCATTACTGATTGCATGATATTGTGATAGATGTTGTGCTAGATATGCATGATGTTGTGATAGATTCCATGATAGAATACCTCCTATTTTGATAGGGTATTAGAAATTGTGAAGTTTCATTTATATGGATGCTAAACTTTGGTCCCTGAGGTGTTATGAGCCCTCTTGGATCAGAATTTGGTGGATCATGTTTGAACTATAATTGATTTTTTTCAAGTTATGAGATGAATAAGGATTAATCACATTGATTCATAGGAGCATGGGCTCTCACAGGTTGTAATTTGTCACACCTTAGACAAAATTTTAATTTTTTAAGGGTTATAGAGAATTTTTAGAGGCTTACTGTCCAGAAACCCAGACAACACAACATGTGGTATTATGAACACATGTCATGTGTTCTTCTATTCTGGAAGAAACAAAGTTTCTTAAGTACATGCCGTGTACTGAGAGTACACGCAATATATTTCTTAAACAAGTGACAAACTGTGTGAGGAAATACACAATATTTGGAAACTTTGTGTTGAACAAGCCGTGTCTGGATTGTACACGATGTGTGTACTGAACCATGTATCCTACTGTGTGACCAACGACACAGGTGGATGAAACTTAAGTTGTACATGCCGTGTCTAGATTGTACACACCGTGTAGTTATAGACAATGTATCCATCCATGTGACCAATGACACGGGCAGATAATAATTAAGTGGTACACACCCTGTGTAGGGTGAACACACTATATAATGTTACTTAGGAGAGAACCGCGTAGTTATAGCCGTGTAGATGAACCTCGGTTGGAGGGAAAATTCAAGTACACCCCGTGTATTAGGAGGAATACACCATGTGTTTGGGTGTTACATGACCAGGTTTGGTAGAGACACATTCCATGTTAAAATCTTAAGGGAACACGCTATTTAGGGGTTATAAACGCCATGTAACCCTACTTTGTAAAACTTTAATGTTTCCTCTCATGTTCCTTTCTTGAACTTCTACATAGCTGTCTTTGATAATCTTGAACTGAGGTGTTCACTTGACATTGTAGAGTCATGCCACAAAGACCTCCTCTAGTTTTACACCAGATACATGGCAATGATCAGACACTAGAAATGGTAGATTAGGGACCACCAGTAGATCCTCCTATCATGCCTGTTTTGTCACCTTTTGTTATACCGGACGCTGGTGCTGATGCATAGTTCCTTGAAGTATTTTTGATGATTTTATAGACATTCTAGGTAGCACCTCGTCCTTCCCCTACTATGGAAGAGTTGACATGGGTGTTCCAGTTGCATCATCCTCCCACTTTTTTTAGATATGGAGGACCATAGGCAATAGAGTCATGGTTGGAGGCCATGCTTGATATCTTTGAGAATATATAGATTCCTCTAGAGTGGAGGGTGAAGCTCACGACATACATGCTACGTGATACCTCTAAGAGATGGTAGGATGTTATCTCATAGGTGAGACATCACCAGGATATGGCTTGGGAAGAGTTTTAGCGTACCTTTTATGACTTCTTCTACTCCGAGAAGTTGAGGGATGATCAAGCCTGAGAGTTCATGAATTTGGAGTAGGGACCTCTTTCAGTGATGGATTACTCATCTCATCTTATATAGATTCAACACTTTTCACCTGTTCTATGAGGTGGTAGGCTATATTTTTCTAGGTGGTTTTAGGATGGTCCCATATATGATATCCGATCGCAGGTGAATGTATTCAGGCTGACTTTGGTGATGACTATAGTGAACCAGGCGTTGATTACCAAGAGAAATCTGAGGGAGTTGTAAGATATGAGCAAGGGAGATTCAAAATCTAGGGCCGGTACTCCTTCAATAGACATCAGGAAGCACTTTAGGAAGATTTCACGTGATGCTTCTTCAGGTATCCAGGTGGTATGCCACTAGTTCAGAAAGAGTGGGCATACGAGACCACATTGAAGGACCCAATTGAGTGCTGAGCTTGTGGCAAGATGGGTCATCTTCAACATTTTTTCTAGTTTTTTCTCACTAGTAGCTAGTGATAGGGGATCATTTATGAATCCACATTCAGGAGTAAGACCACCTATTTCTCATCAGTCAGGGAAATGGAGTTTTTAGGACCTTCAGGTCGAGGAGGATGTCTTGTCCGTGGTAGCCAGATGCCAAGTTTTTGGCGAAAATTGGGTGGATCAACTCAGTGTAGTCAGACAGGGTCACAAGGCCATGGTACAAGTCAGACTTTTATAGTGGATAAGACCCAGTAAAAGTAGGATCCTGGACCCTCTACAGTTAGAGGTACGATTCTAGTTTCCCCAGTTTTAGATCACACTCTTTTTGATACAGAGGATTCCCATAGTTTTATATCTATTGCTATTGTGGAGATCCTTGGGCTCAGTATCTTCACTTAGGAGTATGTTAAGACTCTAGACACTTAGTTAGGGATTAGGATGACTAGTGTAAGTCAATGCAAGGGGTTCCCTCTTGAAGTTGGTGGGTATTACTTCTTATGGGACCTCTATGTCTTATAGATGAAAGGCTTATATGTCATTCTCAGAATGAATTGGTTAGTCTCCTTTTAGGCCCTTATTGACTGATATCGCCACATGGTGAGTTTCACATCACTAGAGGGTGGGTATTTTCTACGCAGGGGTTAGTGGGATGTCCAGGAGAGAAAAGCTATACCTAAGCATCATGGGATGGGAGGAGTTATGGACCATATTTCTAGTTTATCTCTGGATGACCAGGTGATTTCATAGATGGAATTTCCTCCCATGATGTATCGTTTCGGGGATGACTTTCTAGATGACTTTTTAGGTTTACCACCAGAGTGAGGGGAATATTTCTTTATTGAGCTTGTGCCAGGAGCGGAAATAGTGTACATTCCTATTTATAGGCTGGATACACCTGAGTTATAGGAGCTCAAGAATCAGTTGGAGGAGTTGCAGGAAAAGGGTTTCATCCGAACCAGTACTTCTCCTTAGGGTTCACCTGTTATTTTTGAAAATAAGGTGGAAAATAATCTTATAATTTGTGTGTATTATCGTAACTTGAACTAGTTGATGGTTAATAACCGATATCCCTTGATGAAGATTGATGATCTCTTTGATCATCTTCGAGGATCCCAGGTGTTCTTGAAGATTGAATTGAGATCTGGTTATCATCAGTTGCATGTTAGACCATCAGATTTACCACTTATATCCTTTCATAGTAGGTATGATCTATACAATTATTTGGTTATTCCATTCGGTCTCACGAATGCGTTGGAAGTTTTTATGGAATCGATGAACCGAGTGTTCTATCCTTACTTGGATTCTTTTGTGGTAGTATTCGTGGATGATATCTTGGTGTACTCTCACAATCGACATGACCATGCTACCCATCTTGATATTTTATTGAGTATACTAAGGGAGTATGAGTTATATACTAATATCTCAAAATGTCACTTTTGGATGGACCAAATTCACCTCTTGTGTCATATTATTTGAGAGACAGGAGTATCAGTAGACCCAGAGAAAGTGAGAGCATTAGTTTACTAAGAGAAGATGAAGAACATATTTGAGGTATAGAATTTTTAGGGGACGGATGATTACTACAAGTTCTTTATACAGGTCTTTTCACCCTTAGTAGCACCAATTAAGTGCCTGAATAAGAAGGGTGCAGAGTACTTGTGGATTGATTCTCGCGATTTAGCCTTTTAGGAGCTAAAAGAAAGATTGAATTCAGCATTGATCCTGATTTTTCTAGAGCCAGTCAAGAGTTACACCATTTACTATTATGCATTAGGTATCAGGCTGTGAATAATGCTTAGGTAGGGGGAAAGAGTGATTTCGTATGGGTCTCAGCAATTGAGGCCACCTGAGAGGAATTACCTGATGCATGATCTCGAATTTGATACAGTTGTGAATGATTTACCCTGTTGGAGACATTATATTTTGGGAGAGAATTTTGTGGTATTCACTGACCAAAAAATTATAAAGTATATATTTATTCAGTGAGATCTCAATTTGAGACAATGAAGGTGGATTGAGTACCTTCGATCTATTGAATTTGAGCTTTCCTACATATTTAGAAAAGGAAATGTAGTGGCTGATGCATTGAGAAGGAGGACTCAGATAGAGGAAGTTCAGGAGGCTAGTAGTGAGTGGAAGCTTATGGATCTGTTATTTGAGATGCATTTAGAGGTGAAAGACAGATAGGGGCATACATTTTTTATTTTGTAGTTACTACCTCTACTCTACTTGATCTAGTGTGAATAAGGTAGCTATCAGATTCCAAATGTGTAGTCCTATGGGATAGTGTGTCAGGAGAGGACCTTACTCCTGGGTGGACCATGGGCAATGATGAGATCTTGAACTTCCATGGACGCATATGGGTGTCAGCAAACATACGTGATATTTTGATGAGAGATTTTTATTCCTATGTTTGGCCAGTTCATCATGGTGTCACCAAGATGTATCGAGATCAACACCATTAGTATTGGTGTCCAGGTATGAAGAGGGATGTTTTTAGTTTTGTTATGTGATGTTCCACTTCTTAATAGGTGAAGGCGGAACATTAAAAACCTATAGGGCTTTTACAGTAGTTACCCATTCCTGAGTGGAAGTGGAATGATGTTGAAATGGATTTTTTGACAAGTTTATAGAGGTCACCTCAAGGAAATTAAGTAGTGTGGGTTGTTGTTAACAGACTCATAAAGGTTTCACATTTCATGACAATTAAGGAAACCTTTAATGTTGATGAGCTTGGAAGGTTATACATCTGAGAGATTTTATGTTTTCATGGAGTTCCTCACTCTATCATCTCATACAGGGATGCCCATTTTACTTGTTGTGTCTAGAAGGGACTATAGAGGGATTTGGGTACACATGTAATTTTGAGTATAATTTACCATCCCTAGATAGATGGGAAGTCCAAGAAAATGATTCAAGTGTTGGAGGATATGCTTCGATCATGCGTCCTAGATTTCAGGGGTTCTTAGAAGAGGCACGTACCCCTAGTGAAGTTTGCATACAACAACAGTTTTCAAGCAACTATTCAGATGACACCTTATGAGGATTTGTACGGTAGGCCATTTCGATCACCCCTATGTTGGTAGGAGGTAGGATAGAAAGCTATGTTGGGACCTCGTCTTGTCTAGGAGACCATTGAGAAGGTCGAGTTGAATCGAAAAAGGATGGATACTGCACAATATCGACATAAATCTTATGCTGATCGACGAAGAATACCTCTAGAGTTCAAGGTCAGAGATCATGTTTTCTTATGTGTCACGCCGAGGTTGTGAAAAATGAGGATTAGGAGACATGGGAAGCTTTCACTGAGATACATCAGGCTGTTTGAGGTTTTGGAGAGAGTCGGGATGGTTGCCTATCGGTTGCAGTTACCTTATAGGTAATGGGATATGGACGTCATCTTTCATGTTTCTCAGCTACAACGTTGCTTTTCAGACCAGTCTCATGTTTTCCAACATGATGAGGTTGAGTTGGAGGTGGATGCATCCTTTGAGGAGCACCCTATTTGGATTATGGATCACAACATGAAGGTTCTCTGTGGCCGGTCTGTTCCTCTGGTATGGGTGCTATGGTAGTACGAGCGAGTACAAGATGAGACTTGGGAGAGGGAGGCTGACGTGCGATATAAGTGTCCAAAGTTTTTTGAAGTTTCTTCTTCTCCACACTTGGAAGGGAAATTCAGGGAAAAATTGTTTTAAGGGGGGAAGTTTGTAAGAACTTGGATCTTCATTTCAGGTATGGATCTTTGTTTGGGGTTGTTTTTGAGGAAAAATAAAGAAAGGGGGAATTTTCTAAGTACACACCTTGTACTTTTGAGTACATTCCATGTACCCAATTGCTACGTGTAGCCATATACTAGCCATATAAAGGCCATGTACATGACCGTGTGGGTGACTTGGAAGGCCGCCTAAAGCAGGGGGCCGATTGAGGCTAGTACATGGTGTGTACATTAAATGAACACACCATATACTTTTCTTTTTAATTGATATATCAGAGCATAGATGCATCTTATTTATGGATCATTCTTCTTGTTCTCGTGGGCTGTACAAGAGAGCAATATACGACCTAAGATCTCCAGGCTCCTCTTGTTCCTCCATCGGAGCTATGATTGAAAGGCTGCCAGGTGCATTAGAATCCTACCAGTGAGTTCTCAATTCCCCTAGAGACTCTCTTCCTAATTTCTCCTCTCTCTAGAGTTATCCAAGGTTGAACGAGTTTAACCATTTTGTAGATCTATGTCGTTCTAGGCTGATTCAAGGGTTGATGTTCTAGAGTGTTCATTGTACAACATCAAGGAAGGTTTTTTGTGACTTTATTTGATTGTATTTTTATTATATGTGCTTAAAGTGCCGAATACCCGTGTTTGGGGTATTGTGTATTTTGGAATTTAATCCGGTTTAATACCTTCTATGGTTTTTTTGATTGAGAAAGGGTTATTTATTAGGTGTAAGGTTTAATACCTTGATTATGGGTGCATTTCCCATGTTTAATTGATTATTTCTGTTTGGTCTAGAATTCCTATTAGGCTTGCCTTGTTTTCTATGTCTCGTGTTGTTAGGATGGAGTTACTGTTTATATGATATGCATGTTTTTTTCATTGTGAAAGTATGACCAAGGTTAATTGGCTATGAGAGATTCCAAAGGTAGGGTCATTTATGTATAATTGTTATTATATTGACCTAGATTTATTGACTATGAGAGCTACTGGGTGGTCATAGACCAGAGGGTTTAGACCATGAGAGCTACCTAAGGGTCATTTATCAACGAATGTTGGACCATAGGGAAATGACTATGAGAGCTGGCATGAGGTAACTATATGTTATTTTTTCTATGAAGACCAAGTGGTATTGACCTTTAGAGCTACCCAGGTGGTCATTTTTAAATGATTAGTGCTATGTGGGACCAAAGGGGTTAGACTGTGTGAGATTTCCCAAAGGGTCATCATTTATTGAATTGATGATATGTTCAACTAGAGTTGTTAAACTATGAGAACGTTCCTAGAGGGTTTTCTTTGAATGTTTGATGAATGCGAAGAGCCTTCCAAGACAAAGTACAAACATGGACTCAGTATTACTTGTTTGTTAGATGGTCTTTTGAGACATCTATTTTTCTACTACACTGAGGATACAGAGTTTAGGCTAGATCCCAAGGATACATTATTCAATGATTGAATAATTAATAAATGTAAATTAATGTAATTGGAAACTGTAAGATTGATTAATTTTAAATACTTCCTAGTTTATTACTTCATTTTTCATTTTTCTTGCTGTATATATTCACTGAAAGTTAGGAACATATCTTTTGATGGTTGCCTACTGGAATTCATCTCACACCCTATTTGGGTCATGATTTTGGACCCAAAAAAATTATATGGTTGTAGGTGTAGATAAGGGAAATCCCCCTTCTTCATTAGGTACTTGATTGCTGTTGGAGCTGGAGAGAATGGGACCAAGATGAGGCTTGTGCTACTGTTGGAGTTTACTGATTTTTTATACTTTAGTTTCAGCATTGTATTTCTATCATTTTGACTTGTTTTGATTATTTCATAGATATATGATGCAGTTTTTTTATCACTATTAGTCTTCCATTATTTACTTTTTTTGTATGGTATTACTGTTTCTGCTACTGTTACTACTTATTTTCGGTTGTGTATACTTTTCCAATGAGGGAATTGTTTTCCCATTATCAGACCTTGTCCCTCGCTGCTAGTCCGAAGTCTCTGGCATTTGGGGAAATGTGCTTGAGGTCATGTCACCAACCGGGTTCGGGGTACCTTTGGGCAAAACCTGAAATCGGGACGTTACATTTATAGTCACCCCAAAGCCAATGATAACTTATAAAATTTAAGTGAACCCACTCAAATATTTATAGATGAGTTCCAATAGTAATCATCTAGTTCTATCGATTTCTTTACTATCTAATCTTTGAAGGTGACCTTCACCTGAACATGGAAATTTTTAATAGCCTTTATTGTGAAATGACTTCACTACTACTTTTGGTGAATAGTTCATGCATCCAAAAATCATCTTCACACATACGGACTTTTGAATGTTGTTACTACTAGTTTTAGACTATGGTTCCACTCCATCTCTCTATATGGTTATGTATTTTCTATTTTTAGAAATGTCTTTTTTTCTGAAATAAATAAAATTAATTTTGAAAATGGATTCTCACACCGATATTATCATGGTGTTCCATGTTACCAAATTTGTAATAAATGAGATATATCCTCCCATGGGAAGAAATTAAGCTCACTGACTTCTTATAATAGCCTCTCTACTAGGACCCATATCACTTCTAATTTTACCTAATAGAAAATTGTTTATCTTATTCAATAGAGTAAAGGAAAACATTTAAACCATTATGGTTCGTAATTACTTGAAATTTGTGTTATAGTATTAAGAATAACTGATTCCAGAGTGTTTCCATTGGATTTATTTATGGAACCGGAAATTCCAAAAATTATTTATCCAAAGGGGACCTTCTTTCCAAAGGTAGGTGTTCGTTAAGTTTGAACTTTACGATACTTAGGAACGTACATTGGTCGATAGGATGAGAGGTTGGACTCATAACACCCTTGTGGGAGGAATTATAGTCTACTCCGGGACTCTATTTATAAATTTAAGACATTTTAATGAATATTTATTAATTCACCAAGTATAACATAAGTTTTCCTTGGAATTTATAATCACTTATTAACATGTGTAAAATTTAGAACCATAAGTATGTATTCAAGTTTCTTTATTAATGGAGAAATATTTATGAATTAAAGGTTCTCCATCAATGGTATCCTCTCATATACCATTTCAAGATTGTTTTTATCAACGTTATGATGAGACTGGTTTTTACGCCACTCAGCAGGACACTCTGGAATTTACTGTCATTAAGGGAGAAGAATGTTTGTTTTGATATTGGGATCATACCCATGACATGGTTTACCTACATATCCTTGTGAAAATAATTAGAACCCTCATAGTTTAGTGCTACTTAATGCGACACATCATACCTTCTAGGGTCATTTAATAAGGACCTAACTGTACAATTTAATGTCATGTGGTAAGGACATCTAAGAGGAGGGTGATCAGTCAAAGTTTAATTTGGGACTTATACTGAAGCAGCCCAAGGAACTTGGAAAGAATATGTTTTTCCAAGTAAGATTAGACCTTATTGGGAATATGGCACAAGGATAATAGGTTTGATTTGAAGTGTTGGGTTTGAACCTCAAGGAGGATTCCTACTTATCCCATTTGGATGGGAGTATAATCCCACATAGTTAGATGAATCTCATAGAAGAGTATAGTCCTTTGAGAGAAATGAGTTTTGGATTACTTCCTTAAAAGGATGCCCTGGTGATTTGGGGGTTTAATTTGGGGCTTATTCCTAAGGAGGATATCCAGATTAGGGAAATTAATGTTGGATTCCTAAAGAGGATATCCAGTGAGATCAAGCCCTGAGAAGGATTCCTACGTATCCCAATTATGGTGGTAATCAGAGTTCTCGTAATTTATTTTCCATCAGTGACAGAAACGAAGGTACCGACCCAAAAGGCTGGGACCATATCCTGACACTGAGCTTGAGAAGGGGTGCAAGCGTGCATCCCCCATAGTATGGACCATCGGGGCCGCACAGGTTCTTAACCATGGTGCATCGTGCAGGTTCTCCATACAGGAGCAACACGCAGGTGCTCTGCCCAGGTGCAGTATAGAGGTTCTCTATGCAGGTGTGACATGGAGGTGCTCTGCGCAAGTGTGGAAAGGAGGTTCTCCATGCAGGTTCTTGTGTTCTAGACCTTTATTGGACTTTGAACCACATTTCACCATTTAATTCTCACTTCTATCATGTTTTAGAGAGATACCTAATAAAATTTGGGGGATCTTGGCGAAATAGTTACACAACAGGAGCTTTGGGACTTCTTTGAAAATTTCTAGTCATTGAAATGGAGAGCCCAAGGGTCCTATTTGTGGGCATGGAGGGGACCTGGTAGAAGAAATTTTTTCTATTCAGATCCTCCACATAGGTCCTCTAGGTCGGTCTTCTGTGTAGGGGTGTAGAAATTATATTTCCATGTAGGTCCTCCACGTAGGTCCTCTGCATAAGCACCTTTTGTGAAATTTATATGTATTCTAAGTGCCATAAATTTTTATTCGTAAGTATTTTTTGGATCCAAAACTAGTCAAATCAAAGTTCTTGATGAGTTCTACACTTACTAAGCTGGTAAATACACCATTCCTTCTCAGAAGAAACTCTTAAATTGAATTTAATGTGTCGACACCTTTTCATAATCGATATTGGAAATCCACTACCTACTCCAGGATGGGGGAATCATTACAGTTATCCATTGTTATGGAGTTGTATTTTGGCTCATAGAAATATATCTTATATCTTCTTCCTTCTTGGTGAAAACATCTTTACTCACACTTGACATTTATTGTCTATGTGAGGATCATATCTTTAATTTTGCGGAGAAGTGAATGAAACAAAATATGTGGTTTCAACAAAAGCCACCCCTAGAATTTTATTCATTCAAAACAAAAAGAATATTGTTCTAAGCAGAAATTAGTGCACTTTGTTGTATTCAAACATCATTTGGTAAGATTTGGAGTTACATCTGGTTTGGAAGGATGCTCTATTTTTTTCCAAAACCGTAGGGCTTAGTGAACATAGTTTGACTGTTGCTAGGGTCATATGGAGTACCCTAAAAAATTGTGTGTTTTGACTTTTATTGCTCAATATTACCTAAACCATACCAAAATGTACGTTTAATGATCTGGGACTTGACTTTTTTCTAGAGTTCCCTTTGCGTGTTTCCAATATGGTGAGTGCCACGTCTCTTGTTGTTAGCATTTTAAATTCATTCATGTTGGACTATAAATGAATAATGTTTAAGGTCAAAATAGCTTTGACCATAAATTTTGAAATTAGATCCCAAGCAAGACTTAGTGACTAAGAATTTCTTTAATATTCTTTAAATATTTCAAAAGGGAATCTTGAGCCATGATTTTTATGGTCACCAAATTTAAAACTTGTATCAACATTAGGGATGTCTCTTCCAAGAACGAAGTTACCATTATTTGAAAAATCTGTTATGGGAATTGTGTTATGTAGGGCCAACTGGGGAATATGCAGCATAACCAAATAGTAGCATCTTTTGACTGACTTGACCATTATGTTTGCAACTTTTGTAAGGAAACCTATGGGCATGTGTTACATATTACGGAAAAAGAGCTCTCAGAAGTTTGAGATTTTAGTATTTATAGGCAGGGGAAAATAATATTTGTGTGACTCACAACCACAATGGGTAGTTTTTCCAAGGAAAAGAACTTTAAGAATAAAAAGAGCTATTTTATGCTGACATATATCCTGAATAGAAAAACCATTTCTGTACAAATTTGGTGTATGAGTAATGTTTAAAATTTATCTGAAAGAAGAATCTATGATATCATATTGTGTAGTTTTAAGTCATGTAGTGAAGACATTGTACTGTGCAGTTTTAAGTCATGCAGTGAGGACATTGAACTGTGCAGTTTTAAGTCATGCAGGGAAGAAATTGTGTGGATTTAATTTAAGGTCTTTATCTCTGACCAATGGTATGAGACTCTCCCAATTTCTTCATAATTTTTTTGGAAACATACTACCATATTCAGGTATGGAAGGGAAAATTGTAAACTGTGAATTGGGAATTTCTAAATCTGAAGAATGATATGGAAAAAGAGATAAATGAATTTGAGGAATTCTTCTCCAAGAATGAAGTTACCATTATTTGAAAAACCTATTATAGGGGTTGTATTATGCAGGGCCAACTAGGGAATATACTGCATAGCCAAATAGAAACATCTTTTGACTGACAGACTTGTTATTTTGGAAACTTATGCAAGGCCACCTAAGGGAACATATTGCATAGTCAAGAAAAAGTGCTCTTAGGGGTTTGACATTTTACTGTTGGTAAAATCCAAAGAAAGTTTATGGAGATTCATATTTTTTGGAGCGAAGAGTTTGGTTTGTGGAAAAAGGTACCCGGATATGGAGGGGGTATTTCCAACCAAGATTTCCAAAGAATTGGAGGAATATGACTTATACAAAGGTCTGATCCAAACGTAGATGGTATGGTGTCTGTAGTTTAATTCATACAACTAGGACCAGAAATGGAAACAATATATGATATGTGGTCAAGTGATCTAAGGTTATTTCATATTATTTTGAACACATGTAGAGAGAGATTTGTAAACCATGGTATTGAAGACTTTTAGATCGAGAGAAAGATAATGAGACAAATATACCCGAATGACTAGTTTGAAATACAGATTCTTGTCTATTTTCATCAATTTTTTAAGGGGATAAAGACACTATAACCAATAATGAAATTACCATCATTTGAAAACCCCATTATAGGGGCTGTATTATGCTGGACCTACTTGGGAATATGATGTATAGTCAAACAATGGAATATTTTGACTGACAGTCCTGTTATATAGTCAATTTATGTAAGGCCACCTAACGAAACGTACAGCATAGTCAAGAAAAAGAGTTCTCAGGTATTAAAAAATCTATCACCAGAAACTGTAAGAAATATTTATGAAGATCTAGAAATATTCAAGATTAAGTGTGTGAAATATAGAAGGGGGTTATGGTCAATGCACATAAGAAATTTTTGAATCAATATTGGCCATGAGTTTCACATCCTTTACATATATCTGACTCATATATAAAATGGAGACTTTATTTGTTTCCCTTTGAATTGACATTATGATGTGCAGTTTAAAGTCATGCAACGAGGACATTATACAATACATTTTTAAGTCATGCAGTGAGGACATTGATATCCCCATAACAAATTGAGACACCTTATTTATATAAATAATCCTTTTACCCAATTCTTAAGACCACCTGAGCTATGATTGGTGTGAGAAACAAGGAGTAGTAAGGGTTTATTCTATAACACAAAGTTGACACAAGTGAAAAATTGAGGTGTTATATTTCCATACAGTTTAACATTATATTGTAAGGATGAAGATGAACTGATGTAAAAATAAATACATATTGTAACTGGACTAGGGGATAAAATCCAAGTGTCACTACGTGTCTTGCTTGGGGTAAGAATCAAGCCATGCACAGTTCTTGAAACATTCCCTATGTAGGTTTGATTATTTTAAATGTAATAAAGGTTTTTTTATATATCATGACTAGGCCCAAGATTAGAGATCTATAAGTCTCTCCGTATCTCATTTAGATGAGAATCAAGCCCCACATTATTCTTTAAACATTAATTTCCCACAATAATCGAGTTTTACATGGGAGACGAGGGGCTTTAACACATTCTATAAAAATGATTAAATTTAAGATGCAAGATGGTATGAAATTAAAATCACCTATCTTAAAAGAACACTCTATATAGATCTAGTTTATATACAAGAGAATAAAAAGGGAAATAAAAATTTTGTGATTGTGGATGGGCCCAATATTAGAGATTTAGTCATCTCTATTTATCTCAAATAGATGATAATCAAGACACACATAGTTATTGAAATAAGTTACCTATAAAGATCTGACTCAGAAATAGGGAAGAGCGAGACTCATTTTTCATTAAGGAGTAGCAATGATGTCAATGATGATTTCTTATGGAAGATACTAAAACTAATTAGAGAAGACGTTAACCGTACAGTTTAATGTCGTGTAACGAGGAAAAATGGTTTAATGCAGTTTAACGTTGAGTGATGAGGACAAAGATGCTACGAATTTTAACCTCATGAAACATGAACACTTATGGTTGTTATGTAGTTTAATGTATTGCAACTAGGACATTGTACTGGGTATTTTTAAGTCTTGGAGTAATGACAAGGGAGCTATGTAGTTTTCAATCTTGCAGTGAGGATGGTGTGTGTAACTACACAAAGTATTTCTTAAAGAATCCCACATTGGTTGGAGTTGTAATAAGCACTCCATCCATTGAGATTAAGGCATAAGATACATTTGAGTAGACCTTATGTATGGAATAATTTCCTTCCCACTTTGGCTGAAGCTTTGGAGATTTTTTTCCTAGTATCATTTGAGTCTTGAGGACCAATACCAATTCTTATTGAAGAAATGAATGGAGGTGAACTTTATTATTAAAGGCTCACTCTATTCTATTCTGATATAATTCTAAATGATGAAAAGTATGAAATATTTTATCATCTAATCATTCCAGCTCATTAAACAGTTTCTGAGACCTCTCATCTATGGAAAACTAATCACAGATTTCAACTCTGAATAAAGGCAATTGCATTTCAATTGGAAAAACTACTTCTGTTCCATATACCAATGAATAAGGAGTTTCCTGGGTAGTAGTACGAGTAGTAGTCCAATAAGCCCATAAAGCATTAAAATGATTATCAGGCCATTATTTCTTATCTTTATCTAACATCTTCTAGAGTATACTTGACAGGGTCTTATTGAAAGCCTCTATCTTTCCATTGGACACCACCTGTTAACAAGATGAATGGTTGGATTTAATATTGTGCTCCTGATATAACTTCTTTACCTCAACAGAACAGAAATTGGTAACATTTTCCATTAATATAGTATGAGGGACACTAAATCTAGTGATGATGTTAGTTTTAAAGAAACTAACAATGATTTTGGCTCTGACTTCTTTGAGAGGAATTTCCTCAGCCAATTTAGAGAATAAGTCAGTAGCAGTAAGAATATACTTGAACTGCTTAGTCGTAGCTGCAGGATAAGGTCCTACTACATCCATTCCCTATGTGGAAATTGACCAGAAGTATTTAGCTGTATGTATAAACTCCAGGGGTTGATGAATGAAGTTGGAATTCATTTGTAAGGGATGACATATCTTAGTGAAATATATGCAATCATGCATCATTGACGGCCAAAAGTATCCAAGCCTTCAAATTTTATCAGAAATCCTATGCCCAGATTGGTGAGCCCCACAAACCCCTGAATGTAATTCATTCATGACAACTGAAGTTTCTTCTCCATCAATACATCTAAAGAGGATTCCATCAAATCCTTTTTTGTAGAGGATCTTATAGTGATATGGACTATCATAAAGAGTAAAATTAGCCACTCATCTTCGAATCTGTTCTTTTTTAGATCTATCCTGTGGAAGTATTCCATTTTGAAGATATTTCTTGATGGGTATTCACCACCTCGTGGTATGACCATACTACTCAGAAATAGGGCTAATTTCATTAATTTACGCCATTCTGTTTTGTACAAAAGGTGATACCATACGATGATAAGCTATGCTGATGATAGTATCATCCCGATTTAGATCTTCCAAGGATATAGCTGCATTATCTTGTGCATCAGCTTGGGAATTTTGTGATCGAAGTATATAAGACAATGTTGTCTCTGAGGAAAATTCAGCCATTAACCCTCTAATGTAATCACACAGTGGTATTAACTCTTCTTTTCTGATAGAGTATCCCCTATTGATCTGTTTGATTACCAATTTTGATTAACCTTTCACTTTCAAGTGATTCACCTACACCTAAAGTCCCAATTCATAGCCTGCAATGAGATCTTGATACTCTGCCTCATTGTTGGTTCTGCCTTCTGATAAAAAGAAGGAATAAGGAAATACTACCTTTTATGGGGTGATAAGAACAATTCCTAACCCAACTTTGTTGAGTTTATGTTTTCCATTCTCTTCCCTGTTGGACTTCTAGAGGAACCATCAAAGTACATCTCCCATGTTTGGGAATTATCTTGAATAGAGAAGACATATTCATCAGGAAGTTTAGTAATTAATGACGTATCTTCTTTAGATGGATGTACAGTAAGGAATTCGACCAAAGCTTGGCATTTTATTGCCTTATAAGGCACAAAATGGATATCAAAATGTTGCAAAATAACTGCCCATCATGCCAAACACCCTATAAGCATAAGATAATTGGGGATAAATTTGAGCAGGTTATATCGAGGCACCAATTGGATCTCATGATATTGCAGGTAATGCCACAATTTTTGAACTACAAAAATTAATGCCAGATAAAAATTTTCAAAACCGG
Organism: Viscum album; assembly: GCA_963277665.1. NCBI lineage: Eukaryota > Viridiplantae > Streptophyta > Magnoliopsida > Santalales > Viscaceae > Viscum > Viscum album. The sequence continues at coordinate 758,491,204 of OY728119.1, read as the reverse complement.
AATATCAATTTTTTGTATCAGGCATTGTTTGAATGTGATAGTAAATACTGTTTTCATTTCCATCATCGTTATTTTGGGTTGGGAAGGAACCCTGTGATATCTCTGAAGCTGTCACATTGAGAATAAGTGGTTTTACTTCAATAAGTGGAATTAATACCGGTGGAATCAAGAGATATATCTTGAGGGTATCAAATGCTTCTTAGCAGTCTTCAGAACACTGATAGGTGACTTCCTTCTTCATTAATCTAGTGAAGGGAAAACATTTGCCTTCCAAATTGGAAATAAAGCACCGCATATAGGCCAGGTGTCCTTGGAGTCCTCTTAATTATTTCAAATTTCAAGGTGGGGACATGCCAAGGATTGATTTTGTTTTCTCAGGATCAACTTCGATACCACTATGGCATACAATGAAGCCAAGAAACTTTCTTGAGGTTACTCCGAAAGCACATTTCAATGGGTTTATCTTCAAACTGTGTTGCCAAAGTTTATTGAACATGGTCTCTAGATAATCCAAGTGATTAGAACATTTTCTATATTTAACCACCAAATCATCCACATAACATTAAAAAAATTTCTCTAATACGGGTTTAAAGATATGATTCATGGCACATTGATATGTTGCACCTTCATTTTTAAGCCAAAGGGCAATACCTGATAGGAAAACACACCTTAAGGGGCTCTGAATGGTGTAGATTATTTATCTTTTGGGGACATACAAATTTTATTATACCCAGAGTATAAATCAATGAAGGAAAGAGATTCATAGCCAGCTGTTGCATCAATTTAATCCTTTGTGCTCGGAACTAGAAAGTCATCTTTAAGAAAATGCTGGTTAAGATATTTGAAATCAATGAAAACTCTGATGTTTTCATTCTTCATTTTCGCGAGGAAAATGTTGGCCAGACATTTGGGAAATTGAACTTCCTTGAAAAAGTTAGCCTTTATTATCTTATCAAGTTTATCTTCAATTTTAGAGGCATGAGTTGGGAGTGTTCTTCTTGCTGCCTGCTTGAATCCTTGATGTTCTTATGGAAAACCCAAATAGTGAGAGGCTACATCTGAATTAATTCCTAGAATTTATTTATAATTCCAAGCAAATATATCTCGATGTTTATTTAGAAATGAAGTATACACCTCTTTCTCTTCAGAATTCATGACCACACTAATTAGAGTGGGGCATGGATCTTTTTCTATACCCACATTTATTTCTCTAAGCTCATGCACAGTGATAGAGACTCCTTCCTTAAATGCTGGAATCTCATCCCTACGATGTTCCTCTTCTTCTTCATTATGTTTTATTTCTTCTATTTCTACTTTCATAGTATATGACGAAAAAAAAACATCCAAAGCTAGGAGAGGTGTCAGTATTTGAACATCCTAAAGAATAGGCCACCATTTTTGACCCTACTAATGATAAAGGGTCTTCCTGTGGTAATAAAGAGGATATGATGGACTGGGAATCAACATATTTGTCTTCCTATAGAAATAATACTACTTCTTTTACTATGATTGAGTAAGTAGAGGCTTTATGTAGTTCAATAGATGAAATGAAAACCTCTCCATTTAAGCTTCCATCACTACTTAGTGAATCAACAATTTCTCCCATGCTGTTGGGATCATTTGCTTCAATTGATAATATGGAAGTTACTGGACGAGTTCTTGGATTTGATTTTACCTTTTCAATTTTATTAATACTTAATACATAATTTTTACTCAAATTCATGAATGAGTTTTCTGGGATCTTTTCTATTCCATTCGGAGCATTAATTCTGGTTATCTCGTTTTCCATGGACCTCGTTCCTTTTGTGTGATAAAACTTTGCCTCAATTTATTGATATTAACACATTTTGAATGGATAATTTTCACCATACAATGTCCCAATTTAACCATTGAAACAGTACTTAAGACATTGGTGGTATGAAGAAGGTGTGGACACATTTTGATGCAGCCAAGGCCTTCCAAGCTGAATGTTGAAGGCTGTGTCTTGATGAAAAACCATGAAATATGAATTAAGTACAAGATCTACAAACTTAGTTCTAAGTGTAATCTCACCCATAGGTTCTTGCTCACTGTTTTAATATCCTTGCAACATTAAAGTAGAAGGAGATAAGTCAGATTCAGTAAGGCCCAATTGATGAAGTGTATGAATGAGAATGAGGTTGACTTTGGAGCCATTGTCAATGAAGGCTCGTCAGATGTCTATGTCCTTGACCTTTCTAGATAAATACAAGGTTATGATATGTACATGTACAAAATTATCTTCATCATCATCCAGAAAAGTTATTACTGCATGAAATTATGTAGGATCATTCTCTATATGGTAAACCTCAACATCAACAACTTTGGTTTCAAACTCTTGAGGACTTGACGAAGCCTCAATAAGTGCTTCTCGAAGGTCTTTTGACAGATTTATGGCATCCAAAATTGATAACTTGGCTGGTACTTGGGAAAATTGTTTCTAGAAATCATACTTTTGGTTCAAAGGTCTGCATTTCCTAGCATTGAGATACAGTTTTGCAGGTGACTTTGAAGTTGATGCTTCTGATGTAAATGTACCCTGTGTTGGAGCACAAGCTGTAAATACTCTTGGATTTGGTAGATTTGACTAACTAGGTCTATTTAATTTTCAATAGGAAGATGGTGTTACTTATAATAGGTCCTCCTAAATAATCATGTTGGGACCAAACTAGTCTTGCATGGAAGAATCTCCTTGTTCTTGTGGAGCCCACTGAAGGGCTCTTCCACGAGTTTCCACTGCATACATGGTTGAAGGAGTTGTAGAGTTAAAATAGTGGATTCTAGAATACCCATGTCTTCCCCTGTATCCACGACCTTGGACTCTTCCTCTAATTCCCCAGTTAGGTACAAGTAACTCAGGCTCATTATAATCAGAATCACTATTGGTATAAGGATCTGTTAAGTTAATGACGTTGATGGAACCAAAGACCAATTCTTTATTTGATGAAGATTCTACATAACATGTTGGTTCTTGTTTTACCGTTTGGAAGAGTGGTTCCCGTACTTGTGAAGCATGTGGCATGAAATCTACCAAGGTCAAGGATAATTTTGGCCTTAACATGAGCCCGTCTTCTTCTAACTTCTCTTTGTCCTTCTGATCATCTCGTTTCTTTGAGGATTAACCTTTTGATGAAGGTGGTTTTACTGTGGCTAGAGTGGAGAAAGACACAATTGTTTATTTCAACTATGTTTATATAATTGCATGATTTCAGTTAATCATTTTCTATATCATCCAATCATCCTATTTCTGTACATTGTTCACTTTTAAATTCCTCCCATTCACCTTCTTCCTCTGGATTAGTAGTAGTAACACATGCTACTTGAGATAACTAACTTTTTAGTTTTAATTATCTAGAGTCTACCATTTTTTTAATAGATCCATGAAAACAAAAGACTCTTGAATGGGATGACCCAACATTTGGTGAAAGAGACAATAATCCAGAAGATCTTCATCTCCTTATTTTTTTGTTTTATTCGGCCTTGGCAACTGAAGAAAATTGTTTTCTAGAGTTGAGATGAAGTAACTGAGAACTTGTTCATTCTAGAAGAAATAAAATTTTCTATTTAATTCCTCAAAATGTTTCCTCCTTTGATCTCTTTGATCATCTTGATAAGGTGGTCATTACTGCTGATGATCTGGAGGCAGAACCATCTGATACGATGAAGGTTTTGAAGTGGAAGTTGGTACATGTGCTTGCTTGAGTGTAACGGTAGTAGTCTCTACTTTACCTGTTCTACTTTATAGAGATGATGGAATTGCATGAGTTTTAGGATTATTTTCTATAATAGACTCTTATATCTATTGAGAAATTAAATTAAGGTCTCAAAACCCTACTATGTATTTTACAAGGATCAGTGGTGTGTGTAACTCGTCACGTAGATTTTCCACACAAATTGGCAACAACTCTTCTTGAGGGATTTACAGACTTAAGGAATATGTTAATCCTTTCCATCGCACAATTAAATATGAAACTCTTTCATTATCCCTTTTTTACAATTAGTAATATAAAAAACTGTAGTCTTAGTTAGCGTTGAGTTAAATTGAAGAAGGAATTTCTGACGACGATCTTCCCATCCATTAATTGATCAAGATTACAAGCTTGTATACCATACCAAAGATGGTCCTTTTAATGAATTCACAAAACAAATAAGATTTACTTCTTTTTGTTGTTTAGGATTTCTCATCATGAGATAACAATGAGAACAAAACATGTTAAGTGTTGTACCAGATCTCCCAAACCATTAAAGATTGGGAATGTGGTATTCACAAAATTTGGTGGGGGAGTAATCAGATCCACCCATTCAAGGTAAGACTTTTTTCTATCTGAATTGGAACATGTCATTCCTCCATAGCTTCCAATAGAGTCTTTGATACCTCAATTGTGTTCATAAGCATTTGGGGAATATTCGAATGAGCTTGAACCTATGCTGGTACAACAACTGGAGCTTTATCTAGTGAAATGACCGAAAAAAACACTTGTGATGGTGCTGGTATTTGTCTTGGGTAACCCAAAGAAATAGGCTTATCAGGATGTGTTTGATACTACCTTGGTTGTGTAACTAATGGGGGGAATTCATTATCCATATCTGTTGTTACTAAAAATACTCTTTGCTGGAGAGATCCTATAGGATGTGAAAGTTGAGGATCTTCTTAGGGAGTACGTTTAGAAAAAATGCTGCTTCAAAGTAACTATGTGTTAAGTCTTTTCAACTCCTTAATATCCTTTTCTTGCTGTGAAAATCTCTCTTCAAGTAAAATATATTGAACTTCTCCAGTGTAAAAGTGAGATGAAATCTGACTTTTACCTTTCCCCTTGTTAGATGCCTTTCGGTGGGGTGAGAGTTGGTTATTTGAAGGCATACCTAGATTCTGGATAATCCTATGATTTTGGATACGTTAAACTTATTCATTTTCCTTAGTGTGTACCATATTATGGATAAGAACTTTATCTTATAATTCCCTAGAACTAGATTTATTTTCTAGAGGATATTCTACAATGGTGTTAATGACATTTACTGACGCATAATGCATTGATGGCATTCTGTCAGCATATTTGTGGGATCGTCTCCATCTGTATCTTCCATGATTTTCTGTTCCCTTGTATGATTAATCCCCATGAACTGTTTGGCAGACAGTAACCCGAAAGGAATCCTCAGATAGTTCAGTTGTGGGCTCTTTTTTTGGCTTCTTCCCTAGAAAACTGACTTAGGTTGAGGAGGGGGTTATAGATGTAAAAAATCCCCCAGCCCTATAGGCTGGGGATGTTACTATTCTACTTCTTCAAACCTTTGAACTTTGTTTAATGAACTTGAAGGTTAAATTAAATGATCCCACATCCCTACAAGCTGGGGTGGTTCTTGAAAAAATTGATAACAACAACAATAAAATCCATTAAAGTGATATTTTTTTAGATGGATACATGTGTGATTGATTCCTTTATCTAGACTTACTTTATCAATTTATAGGGGACTAATAAGTGGGTCACATTATTAACTTGGTTAAGGATTCATGTTGGGATCACCATTTTTGTTTTGTAATTCCTTGAAACATGTGTTCTAGTTTTAATAATCACTACTTACAAGAAGTTTCCATTGGATTTATTTATGGAACTGGAAACTTCCAACAGTTATTTATCCAATGGGGACCTGATTTTCAAAGGCATGTGTTCATTAAGTTTTAAATTTACGATACTTAGGAACGTTCATTGGTCGAGAGGATGGGAGGTCAGACTCATCACACCCTTTTGGGGGGAATTATTGTCTATTATGAGACTTTCTTTATAAATTTAAGATATTTTCATGAATCCTTATTAATTCACCAAGTATAACATAAGTTTCCCTTAGAATTTACAATCCATTATTAACATGTGTAAAATTTAGAATCATCAGTATGTATTCACGGTTCTTCATTATTGGAGATATCAGCATGTATTCGAGGTTCTCCATCAATGGTATCATCTCATATAGTATTTCAAGATTCTTTAAATCATTGTTACGATGATACTAGTTTTTAAGACACTAAGTGGGACAATCTATAATTTACTATCATCCAGGGAGATGAATGTTTGTTTTGATATTGGGATCGTACCCATGACATGGGTTACCTACGTATCCTTGTCAAAGGAATCAGAACCCTCATAGTTCTCTGCCACTTTATGGGTCACATCATACCTTTTAAGGTCATGTAAAAAGGACCTAACCGTACAGTTTAATGTCATTTGGTAAGGAAATATTTGTGGAGGGTGATTAGTCAAAGTTTAATGTGGGACTTATACCTAAGTTAACCATGGAACTTGGAAAGAAAATGGTTTTACAAGTAAGATTAGACCCTATTTGGAATATGGATCAAGGAGAACATGTTTGATTTGAAGTGTTGGGTATGAACCTCAAGGAGGCTTCCTACGTATCTCATTTGGATGGGAATCAAAGCCCACATTGTTTGATGAATCTCATAGGAGAGTATAGTCCTTTTAGAGAAATGAATTTGGGATTAATTTTGGAAATGGAAGCCTTGGTGATTTGGGGGTGTAATTTGGGGATTATTCTTAAGGAGAATGCCAAGATTTGGAAAATTAGGGTTGAATTCCTGAAGAATATATCCAGTGAGCTCGGGCCCTGAGAAGGCTTCCTATGTATCCCAGATATGGTGGGAATCAAAGTTCTCGTAGTTCATTTACCATGAGTGTTTATGTACTTGTTGTAATCATTTGGAATCTATAATCCCACTTGAGTCATGCTCGGTGTGAGAAACAAGAGGATGTGAAAGATTCAATAACGACACATACATTTTCCTCCTTCGCTAGTCGAAGAGGGAATACCTACGATGGCCAGGGTGGACGAGGGAGTGGCAACCCGGGAAAAGGGAGAGGCAGCGATCCATCCCTCTATAACCTTTACATTGGACAAGGGTCCAATGAAAGGAAGAAGGGATGAAGGTTAGGGACTTACACCAGGATGCATGCCCTTTGAGATTGGTTGAGGGTTACTCCTAAAGAGGATTCCCATTTGAGGTTTGGTTGGGTTTACTCCTAAGGAGGATTCCCATTTGAGATTGCATGGGTCTTACTGATAAGGATTATGCCCATTTGAGATTTATCCTAGCATAGGAGCTAGGAGATGCAGTTTGAATAGTTTCTTGAGGAGTGTATCGACTCAAGGTACTTAAGGAATCCATAAGAAGAGTCCAAACTCATAACATGTGAAAGGAACTAAGAGGACTAATTTTACTCAAGGAACTTCATTGAGTGTGATAGATTTTCTCAAATCATTGTAATCCAAGGTTGAAAGTTGGGTTACATAAAGGTCTCATTGGAAAATGTTGTCAACCTAACCCAAAAATTTCACGGTGTGACTCTCCATTTTTCATGGGGGTCAGGGATGGAAATGAAGTGACCATCCCAAAGGGCAGGACCATAGCCGAACACTGATCTTGAGCAGGGGTGCAGGGGTGCAGCCCCACAGTATGGACTAGCAGGGCCATGAAGGTTCCTCACCATGGTTCATCGCACATGTGCTTTACATAGGTGCGCTGTGCAGGTGCTCCACATAGGTGTATCACGCAGGTGCTCTGTGTAGGTGTGACACAAAGGTGGTCCACGCAAGTGTGGCGTGCAGGTTCTCTGAATAGGTTCTTGTGTTCTATACCTTGATGGAACTTTGAACCACATTTACCCATTTAATTATCTCTTCTCTCATGTTTTAAATAGCTACCTGAGAAAATTTTTGGGATCTTGGAGAAGGAGCTACACAACAGGAGCTTTGGGAGTTCTTACAAGTTTTTCAGTCATTGAAATGGAGAGCCCAAGGGTCCTATTTATCAGCATAGAGGGGACCTGGTCAATGGGAATTTTTCCGCGCAAGTCCTCCATGTAGGTTCTCCGTGTCAGTCTTCTACGTTGGGGTGTAGAAATTATATTGCCACGTAGGTCCTCTTCTTAGGTCCCTTTTGTGAAATTTATCCATCTTCCGAGTGACATAACTTTTGATCTGTAAATATGTTTAGGATCCAAAACTAGTAAAATCAAATGTCTTGAAGAGTTTTACACTTACTAAGGTGGTAAATACACCATGAATTATTAGAAGAAACTCAAAAATTGAATTTAATGTTTTGGCACCTTTTCATCATAAATCTTGGAAATCCACCACCTACTCCTAGATTGGGGAATAATTCCACTTATCCATTGGTATGGAGTAGTATTTTTCCATATATAAATCCATCATGCATCTTCTTCCTTCATGGTGAAAACATATTTACTCATACATGACATTTGTTGTCTATGTGAGAATCATATCTTTAATTTTGTGGAAAAGTGAATGAAAAAAATTATATGGTGTCAACCCCTTCATATGTATGATATTATCCTCAGAAACAACCTTTTTGATCACCACCACCACATAGGTAGGTAAATTAAAAAGAATATCTATTGATTGGAAATCTAATTGAAGGGTCATCTAAAACCTTCATGACTTGATAATTTCATTGGTGATCAACTCCATAATAAAATATTTAACTTATTGAAATGGGAAATATAATCCAAAACTATCATATTACTTTACCACAACTTCAAAAATTCTCCTATTTTCCAAAGATTTTGAATCTATGGGTAATTTTTCAAATTGAATATCTTTTGGAATCCATCCTATGTGATATCTTCCTGAAAATATTCTACTAAGACTGTCTCCCACCACTCATAAACTACTCCCTTGAGTAGATACATATTAAAAACCACATTAGATGTTACAAGGGTACTATGAATCAAGAAGATTTTTTATTCTATCTAACTAATCCCCATATTCCTAAACTTTGGAATCACACTTAAATATAAGAGGAACCAACTTATATAACTCTAAATCATAGACCAATAATTTTGACCACTCTTGATCTATTCCCTTCCAAAGAACTTGAATCACTTAAACCAATCCATTCCAGAGTTTAAGAATGCTCACCACATTCTTTTCTCCTTCCTTAAAAATAGTCTTACTTACCACTTTCTTTGGAATGTTTACAGAAACAAAATCTTTATATGAAGGAATATCTAAAATTTTAAAAATGTAAAAAATAAAAAAAATCACTATGTAGAAATCCCCCTTTAACCTAATTGTAAGGGAAAAAGATAATATCATGATTATAAATCTAAGTGGATCTATTAACATTCCAATGATACATTTCTTCAACAAAAAATTTCACACAATCAGTTATAAAAATTTCAAAAAAATTCTTTCTCAATCCAAAATATTTAAAAACAAAGAACTTACAAATTACATTTTAAATTGACTTTAAGAAAACTTTTGTTGAAAATATGATGTATGTGTTTGTCATTTGTACACATGCTTACCATGATGAATGGACACACTTCCCATCCAAACCCACCATGGGTTCACACACATGTGGGAAAAAATCGACTAATATTCTACAAGGTATCCTCATATCCCTTATCCTATTACCATAAAGAGGTGTGATATGCCTTTTTATTGTAACCAATTGATTTTTTACCTCCCTAATATCCAATATTACTAAAATTTAAAAAATAAACCTTTAAAAACTTTATATCATACTATTTTTTGGGGAACTATAACCAAGATATTGAATCATATGACCAATATGGAGCTTCCACATGGTCTCAGTTCCATTCCTTAATCGCTATAGTTTGGAAACTAGTTATAAGTGATAAAAAAAATATTTGGGTAATTATTTAACCTTAAAAAAATTACCAAATACATGAAACACAAATTAAAGTTTATTTATCCAAAACCAAATGTTAAAACTATATTAAAATAAAATAAAAAAATAGATTAAATAAGAAAAACTACATAGTTACTAATCCTAAAAATACATGATGAACAAAAAATAGGACACTTATAGAATTTAGAGAGCTCACTCCTCCTGTTACACGTGACCAAACACCACCATTTTGACCCTGATAACCACTCCATGGATCGATTTCCATGTAACCCTAGAGCCTTTCCACTACCTAGATGATGAAATAAGATATCTATATGCACATTAATATGTGTGTACAATGGTGAATATAAAAAAATACCCAACTGGATTTACTCAAATCACTTTCATACAATCCTAATAAAGTCCTATTCTTGATTATGTAACCAATTCCATTTTAAAAAGGAACTTCATTTAAAAAAATAATTTATCAATCATAATAAAAAAGTAAATATTTATATGAAAATAATTAAAAATTATTTTTCCAAATGAAAGATATATTTTCTTGGTTTCACCCCAATATCAATACATTAGGTATCCAATATAAACCATAAATACATGAGAAATAATGAATTATTTAACATTTTTTACCTACGATAATAACACAGACAGACTATTGAATTTAAACTACCAAAGTGTTTCCTAAATTCCTAGCCCTCATTTATTATTTTATACATAACATAAAGGTTTCCATATATAAAAACTAACAACCTTTTTCATTTTTGATACTTTTATTTATTATACCTAAACCATTTTATTTCCCAAACTCTTTTACTTTGGAAATAGAATTTAACCAAATAAACCATCAAAAGAAAATCCTAAACTCAACAAGTTTAATATTTCTAAGAACCCAACCTTCCAAAAAGACCATTTGGAAAACCAAAACCCATTTTTTATGTTAGAAATATTGAATTTAAAATCTTTGTTAAATCCAAGAAATTCTAGTTTATGAAATTAATTTAGAAAATTTATTTGATAAATACCCAACATATAAAAGTGAAAAAAGTAACATCAATCACATTAAAATGAATAAAAATACATCATAGAGTAAATTCTATCCACCTAACTTAATGATGACCACATGAAAAATCAAAACCCTAGATCCAATGTTAGCAATAATGATGTAATTCTTAAAATCTATAAAATAAGAACAAGATATCCAGATTATTCTATTTAAGATTCAAAATCCATAATTGTGATGACCTAGATGAATTATAATAGTATAGATCTATCAAAGAAAAAGGAATCATAAAAACATAAATTCACATATACAAAAATATCTGAGATCAAACATTAGATTGGATTTTGATCCGATCAATTATTTAAAGAAAAATATTATTCATAGAGAAAGTCCAATCCCACTCTATAGAATCCCTAAGGTCACCCAATGTTATGTTTGGGGGATTAATAGGATTTATGAGATTTAAATAATGTTTTTCAATTTCCAATCATGAAACTCAAAACCAACTATATGGTCCCTAGGATTGTGCACCAACCATGTATACATCTCTTTGCACCAAAGTTAGAATGCATAGTCTTCATAAATTTTCCCTGAGATCATGAAACAAATGTGATGTCCTCTATGCCTCACTTAGATGAGTTTAATAGTATTAATAACTGATGCCTTTGATCATATACATGACTTTGTAGGCTTCTATACTAATATAAAAACTCTTAAATTCAGGCCAAGAACCCAAAAAACTGAAAGGAGGACATATCTATCAAACCTAGGACATGAAGGGGGAGGGGCGTTGAATCAGTTTTGAATTGTTTTATTGATGTATTAAAAATTAAAAATTTATTCTTGTGAGAGATATTAAATCTTTTTCAACTAGATAAATCCATTCACATAGTGTGAAATACAAAAATTAAACAAAATATGAATATAATATAATTTCATTGTTCATCTTCTAGTATATAAGAATATATCATTTTTCTGTATTGTATGATTCATAATACAATGATATATTTATTTCACAAATTATATTAAACTAGAAAATATATTATTCTTATACACTTAAAAGGTTTTATCATCTCATAAATTTTGGAAATATTTCCTCTTGAAATATTGAAATCCATCCTACATTTTTCAAGATTTTTTGTACTATCAGTTGATGAAAAAATCCTCTTGAATGTCTTCATGATCAATAGACACTAATATAATGAGGATATTCTATAATTAATGTTTCAATGTAGATTAATGATAATTATAATCAACCTTTTATTTTATTAATTCCATTCATGAACATAAATATTGAACAATGAATTTAAGAGCCCATAACTATAGAATCCCGTCTTTTTATAACATAACTTTCATTCCATTACACGGAAATGAGGATCTTTAAGGTTTAGTGTCTTGGAAACAAGAAACATAATACATGAAAAGAACAAAAAAAAAACACTCTTCTTAAACACTTGAAAGGATTCTCCTTAAGTCCATCCTAGGTTCATTACTGCATCTCATAACCTGGGGACATACATCAAAAGAAAGGGTGAGCAGAAGGCCCAGTAAGGGAAACAAGAGAAACATTTTACATGTGAACTTGAGATACTTCAATAAAGTCATGAAAAGAACTTTAAGGCATGAAAATGAAATCATGAGGCATATCATAATAAAAATAAAACTTTTTCATAACTTGAATATGTGGCTGCAACATTTAATATTGACAATCGTTTCATTTCACCAAGGTCCATCCCCAAGGTGTCGTTAAAAATTACCAAGGTTATTCACCAAGGTGTCGTTAAAAATTACCAAGGTTATTCACCAAGGCGTCTTTAAAAATGGTCATCTCTAGAGATTAAGTCTTTACCCAATGCATTGGAGCGCTATCTGGGCGCACCCTTGACATGTATTTATTATCATGTGAGCCACATATATTATCTTCAAACATTTCATAAATAACCCATATAGCATAAAATAAATGGGTTTCATTTCATAATCATAACATTTTAAAAACTGCTTTAAAGACATGATCTTTACGTCACTTTAAACCCACGGAAAAGGGAAAGCGGGTTTCATGTATGTAAATCCCATAATTTAAAATATAAAATTTTGATATAAATTTGAATACCACCGTAGAAATAAGAGCTTTGATTATTCACTTAATAACATAAAATATCTTTAGAAAAAAGAGAGAGACATTTTGAGACGAAAATTCTGCAGCATAACGGCTATGTTATAAGGTTTTTAGAAAACATTGAAAAGAGAGGGGACATGGGTCAAACATTCATAAATGACACATAAAATAGTATAGGGACATAATATAAGGGATTTAAGAACATGTTAATGAAATTTGAAAATATACCATATGAAATGAAGAACATGAAAGGAAGACAAAAATAAGATTTCTCTTATGAAAATTTGGCAGCCTAACAGTGTTACATAAACTTCAACCAAAAATGAATTGATGAGATCAAATAGGGTCTCTCATAATATGAACATAAAAGATAAGTATGATATATATAGAGATCATACCCCAAAATAATAAAAAGGAACTTGCAATACTTGATATGGAATTAGAACTTTGAAAAGGAGAAGGGTGAAAGAATCCCTTAAAAATTTGGCAGCCTAACGGCGTCACTTAAACATCAACAAAAAATTAATTGATGAGATCAAATAGGGTATCTCATCATATGAACATAAGATTCCAGTATGATATATATAGAGATCATAACCCAACATAAAAAAAGGAACTTGAAATAATTGACATGAAAGGAGAACTTCAAAACGATAAGGGTGAAGAAACATATAAAAATTCGGCAGCCTAACGGCACCACTTGAAACTTAAAAATTCTGAATTGAAGAGATCAAATGGGGTCTCTCATCATATGATCATAAAAGATCAGTATGATAAATTTAGAGATCATAACCCAACATAATAAAAAGGAACTTGAAATACTTTACATGATAATAGATCTTGAAAAATGAGAAGGGAGAAAGAATCCGTTACAAAAATTTCGGCAGCAAAATGGCGCCACTAAAAACTTCATAAAAAGAAATAATGAGAGTAAGAGGGGATCTCTCATTATGTGAAAATGAAAAGGGTAGTAAGAGGAGTATAAAAGAACACCCATTAACATAAGAACATGGAGCATAAAAGAAATTACATAAAATAGATTTCTTGAAATGAAAGAGAGAGATTAGATCCCTTACCTTAAAACGTAACTCTTAAAACTCAAAGGTTTGGGCCTTGAGGGCTTGGGGGCACCTTGGGAGGACTCCTTGGGAGGTAAGGAGACCAGAACTTAGTTGGGGGAGAGTGGGGAGTCGAATGGATGAGAGGATGGCTTGGTATTTATAGGGAAAGTGAGTGGACAAGGCATTAATGGCCAAGGGACACCTCATTAGTGGTTTTGGAAAAACCATGGGCTTGCCCATGGTATTTTACCATGGTATTGGCCACTTGGGACACCTCATACCTTATCTTACTATTAATAAGTCGACCATATTGATTACATACTTAATACATCATTTAATGATGTCATTAAACACCCGTAACTTAAAAACTGTATTTTCACTATTCATCGAAAATTCAACTTTCTCAGAATAATCCCAAAATTTCACCTTAAACAAATATAAATGCTCTGATTTCAAAAATTAAATCCATTTTATAAAAATAATTTTCTAAATATTTTTAATTAAAATTTTAATTAGAACACTATTCATCGAAAATTTATTTTTTCCAGAAAAATCCCCAAAAATTACCTTAACATAACATCGATGCTCTGAGTTCAAAAATGAAGTCCATTTTATAAAAATAATTTTCTAAATATTTTTAAATAAAATTTTAATTATAAAACACTATTTATCCGAAAAAACTAATACTTGAATAATAATTTATGAAACCGTTATTTAACAATTTTATTGAATCACATTACTTAATCAAAGTGCCTAGCTTATTTTAATACTTTCTTTAAGTGAGATTACTAATCCATTTGGAAACATTATTAATCCTAATCATAAAATCACTATTCATAATTTACTATTCATCAAAAATCAAGTTGATCTTATTAGACTCTAAATTTCATACTGAACATAATTGTAGAAGACCATTTTTTGAAAATCATTACACATTTTTAATTATTTAAGGTTTACATAAACATTTTTTAAATATCCTTTTTCTAAAATTCATCAAAAATATGCATACTATATTTATCCGGTCATTTGAAAATTCATAAAATAAATGGAAATTTTTATTTAAAACAAAGGATTACACAAGACAATTATGGTCTCCTTACATAGCCCCTTATCACACCAGCATAGGACCTAAGTGTAAGGTGTGCTAAGGTGATAGAATCCGAGGGAGGCTCGACTAACATCGCACGAGTAGTAATTTCTTTCAGTTTGAACTTCTCACGAAGGAAATCCCGTTCTAGCTTTATACGATGAAGTTCATCTTGGGTTTGGTCCAGAGAAAATCCCAGTGGTGATACCTCCTTCCCAAGTTATGTTAGATGAGCTTCGATCGGTCCAAGACTACTAGGTGAGGCCATCGAATCTTCTTTCTATATTAATTAACCATGATTACTTGTATTTAGAGACAATAATCAAAAAGTTTAGTTTACAGCTGTCATATTGACCAATGGTCAAATAATGGTCAAAACCCAACAGTCTCATTTCAATTATACTCATGTTATCAAATGAAACATTTTTGTTGAGTACAAAAATAAAATAAAATAACACATAAAATTAGGAAACAAGATTTATTCAAAATTTCAGGTCGTTACAATAACCTTTATCATTATAAATATTATTCAAGTTTTATTAGACATAATTCCAATTCACTCTTGTTTTGATAAATGTAATATCATAAATACTCTCACTTAATAAATGAATATATCTCCAGATAACTAACCAATAGGTTATTCACAAATTCTCCATAAAATCATCATCAAATACATTAATATATTTTATAATTTACTCTCACGAGTTTATCCCCAAATCTAGCAAGTTAATAATTTATTTTTTTATTAATATTTTATATTTTGACTAATAATATACAAACTAATTTCCATAAATAAATATTTAATAAATCATAAAAAATTAGTAAATATATATTTACAAATTTGATCCCATTTAACTTCAGAAAAATTTCATAAATATTCACAATATTAATTTAATTGAATTTTTTTCTCAAATAATCTCTCAAGTTTTTCCCCAAAATCATGGTATATATTTGAAATTAAATAATATAAACTAATATTGAAAAATAAATCCTATATTTTAATTTAATTCAGTACCTATTCCACCTTGTATTTTTTATTACCATTATGAAACCTCAACTTAGCCCTTAGTCATCCTATATAAACTTCATCTCACTATTACAAATAATTATACATACACAAATTAATTTCATGAAACATATTGATAATGGTTATGAAACCAAATGAACCTTAAAAAAATATTAAAAGTGGCTTTTACCCTGAAAAATTATTTATCAACACTTTTACAAATAGTACAAATCTATTTGAGTGTTACATAATTCCCATGTAACACTTATTCATTGCTATATAACTATTTAATAAACATTTATTTTTTATTTCATTATTACTAAAGCTTAAAAATATTCATCCCACAATTACACTAAATTTAGAAATCTCATGAAACTATTAAATGTATTTTAATAAATCTTATATAATTATTTCAAACCCTTTTCATTGTTATTTAACTCCTTTAAACTTTTCTTCAACTATACAAATTACTCTTTTAACATGATATTCAATTGTAAAATCAAAATATAAAAAATAATAACAAACTGAACCTTATTCGAAGTAGTTTTGAGAAAATTCAACATACCATAAAGATCATTCATTCTTCAAAAATTATGATGACACTCTAATAATCTGCATTAAGGTTCTTTATTTTTGTAGGATTGGATATTTATCTTTAATTTACTATTACATTCATTATATATCATCTTTCCAATATCACATCACATTCAATTATTGTAACATCTTCAGAATTCATCTAACTATGTATTTAATCTATTATTTGAAATATTTTTTGAAAATATATACAACCCCATAAATAATACATCAATTTATAGTTACTTTAATATCTATTTTTTTCCAATGGAACTCCCAAACCCACCTTTTTATTTTTTTCAATATTAATTTAGCACCTATTTCTTCTTATTTCAATAAAATTTTATTCTCATTAACAAAATATAGATAATGATTATTGAAAATAATAATATTATTTTTATTGACTTTCAATTCAAAGGGATTAAATATTTAGGAAACCACTTTAATTAATGTTTTGAGTACTATTAGTTATTTCCCTTAAACATAGTCTCTCCTTTTTTTGGTTTGAGGCATCACTTCTCTTTTCAAAAAGATCTCACACCTATGGTTTACTATCCTACTTTGATATTTTATTACCCTTTGGGACTTCTAGATATTTTATTATTTGTTCTCTATGTAAATTTATTTGAGTCATAGATATCTTTTTGAAGATATATTCTAGAAATAAAAATAAGGAATAAGAATGCGGTCTTTTATTAGAAACTAATACCTTATGTAATAAACTTTTTTATCAATTATAAAATTGGTAATGCTTAAAAAATAATTCCATATCCTAGATCATATAAACTAAATGAGATAAAAATCAATGCATAATAAAAATATAATAATCAATTAGCTTAAGAATACTTAAGAAAAAAATGTTTATGTTTTATATACAAAGGTTGTGAGATGGATTTATTTTGAATAAATATTAGTGTGTGAAGATAATCATGGTGATATAAAGGAGAAAATAAAAAGGAGAAGATATTTTTATTCCAATGGTTATGTCCTTAGAAGTCCATTCATATGGGAGAATGAGGAAATCATACCTTCTAAACAATTTATAGAATTTACATACAAGTTATCTGAGATTGAATATTTGTGGGTCTAGGTTGGATAAATATTAATAAATGTATAAATTATTATTCTATATTATTATGTAATTTTAATAAATATGAACATGAAAGGAATCATTTAGGAATTTCTACGCGATGATTTTGGAGAAGGTGAACATCACTACACTTGTAATGGAATGACCTATGTCATGGTAATATTGAACATAATTAGAATTAGAAGTTTTTGGTAATTTTTGAGTCTATTTAATCTGGAGAAATAAATAGTGAAAATTATATATTGATTTATGCTATGAAGGTACTCATGGTATAAAGTAAAAATAATGAGTTTGATGTTTTGAAGAGTAGCTACATCTATGGTATGTCTGAGTACGATGAAATATGAAACCTAATATTAATGTTTAGCATTACATATAAGAAGTTATAGTGGAAAACTATGTGATTATTGGGGTATCTAAATAATAATAATAGAAAATCATAGTTTTAATGGATAAAATAAAAATGTACTGACATATATCTCTTTGTCATCATGAATGTCATGGTGATTTCTAAAATCACAGTACAAAACATAGATTTATAAAATTGGCATAATTAAAGTTGTGGTAATAAAATATGATTAAGTTTAATAATGAGTTAGAGTCATATAAACATTATAGATAAATCATTTTGAGTATTGAGTTTTATAGGTTGAATTAGAAATGGGTAAAAATCCATGGTTGAATCTATAGAGGAATCTGTTTCAATTGAATTTGAATTATGATGTGTTTAAGATAAGTTTATACCACAATGATTCAATTTATGTGTAGTTTGAAATTTTAAATAAGTATATTTATCAATATATGAAATATATTTGATTATGGGGTTTCTGTAGATTTGAAAAAAATAGAAGATTCATTTGGAATTAAAATCTAGAGGACTAACCTGGAGATTTGTATAGTTGATAAAGCATTTTCAGATAACTTTAACCACATGAAATTATTTGGTACACAAATAATGATCTAGAAAAAATATGGAAATAAGTATATATCCTAGAATTTGAATAAATGGCTTGGAAATGGAAGATGATATAAAAAAAACTTTTTATTTTTAGAGCTGATAGAGATAGAATAACAAAGAAATATCCAGTTCTATAGATAATTATAGAAACAATAAAACATCATTTACATATTGAATTTAGGTGAGGAAGAGGGATTGAGAATTGGTAGGTTCCATTTATTATATCCATCTTAATGGATAAGAAGGACATCTTAAAAAATATAATTATTATATGAAATTATTCTTTATTTAGAGGAGTTATTTTATTTTTCAGTGATTTTTAGATTACTTTGAATAAATTCCCTCATCTATATGTTGATTATATCTAGAGTTTAAGAAGAATAATATTTAGGTGTATTTAATCATAGAATAAAATCTAGAATTAAATTTCTATAGTGAATAAACTATATATGATAAAATTAAAGAGATATACAAATTTATAAACTTACTCATTACTTGAAGTAGTGTTTGAAAAAAATAATGAAATGAAGTGGCCCTTGAGTGATAATGGAGTGATACTTACATATTTTAATGGTAGTAAACCTTTTCATTGTGTGACCATGTCTATAATTTTTTATCCACCGAGCAGCGTATGATAGTGCAGTTTAGTACATTCGAACGTTTCTCAATATATACTATTTGGAAAATTTTATGTGTGGGTGATCCAAGTGAAATTCTTTTTTTTATTTTACTTTAATTTGATAATTTTAATTTAGTTTTTAGTGTGAAATAAATTAAGGTTGAAATATATTTAATAATACTTCTTCTATTGAGGGAACAAGATTCATTGAATGTTGAGGGTTAGAGTTTAAAAGTGAAGGAAATTTTTAAACCAATCATTACTCTAATACACCCCCTCTCAGGTTTTCTTATGAATTAAATTATAACCCACTATTCCAAACAAGTGGTTTCAGATCCTAAGTGTTTCAAATTAAAGTTTAATCTACTATATTTATTTTGTGATATTTTTTTGACATATGGAATCACTGAAAATGCCTCATATTTTTAATTATATTAACTTTGATAGCTAGAAAAAGGGGATGGTTTGGTTTCTATCGGCCTTTTGTGATGATGTTGTGGAACATATATATCACAATTCTAATTTTAATTTTCAAAGTGAAAGAGTTCAAGATATGAAGACATAAAAGGTATTTATTAGTGGGATAAGGAGTGTTGTATTCAAGAAGACTATTTATTATTCTGTTATATTTTATATATTGAATAATTTATAAGAAATATAATAAAAATTAGCAAATGAAAATGATATATTTCTTTTATCTTTAAGTAAAGATTTTAAATTTAGTGGTTATAATTTATTTGTGGGAATAACCAGAGAAAACTTATTTAAATGGAAAGAAGAGAAGGTGTAAGAAGAGGAAGACTCCTAAAAATATATATACACCCATTGAGATAATTTTGATCAATTTTATTGATAAATATTTTTCTAATATTGTTATGGAATTTTATTACTAATATAAAGATATAGATTCCCCCATAGAGATGGAATAAGGTGATGATTCTAGTGAATAAGTGACAATTACATCTTGTTATCAATATGAAGAATGTTATTTCAACGATTAGGATGAGATCTAATATTTGACTGAGAAGATGGATCAGTTTGATATTATTCATGAATTGAAACATGCATTCATAAAAAAACTAGTGTTGTAGAGTATGAGATATAAGAAGGAAGGTTTACATGGTTTTATCAAATTTAATTAGGGGGATGAAGTGATCTATTTCAACAAAACTGGGGATGCTGAATCCTTAAAGACCTAATAATCAATCTAATGACACAAATATTCAGTATAGTGATTCAGAAATGAAGCATAAAACTTTAGAGTTGATTTTATTTGGATTATTGAAACACAGTTTGACCAAGGGGAGTTAAATTAAGAAGAGTGGGTTGATCCTAGGTTATTGTTAGGGGTAGATTTGATGAATTTATTTTTAAAGAATTTCAATTTCTTAAATTAGAGATGGATTCATTCTACAAGATAAGAACCACCCTTATCACTCATTATTTTAATACTTACACAATAATGAGGTTTATAACATAAACAATTAGAGAATAATTTTCAATAAATCTCTTAGTTAGTGGATTGTTTTATCACTTAAAATGTTTAGACTTTAATATGAGTAAGGTTGAGAGAGATGTAAAACCATCAAATGAAAATTTTAACCAAAAGAAATGATTAAAAATTGATGGAATAAGAAGTAAAATCTAATAAAAACCCATGAAATTTTATTCTATGAATCCATAATAGGGTTATCCCTCAATTGGTACAAACCTCTCAATGTAATACGCAAGTTGATTCTTAAGGGTTTAATTAAAGAAGAGAAAACTAAAAAAATAACAAAACTCCATATTTTTGTGAAGAATTTCAAAATTGTGTGTGTGAATAAATTAAAACCTTCCATAAATTGTATCATAAGTTTTATAAGTAAATAATATGATAATAATAAAAAATTTTATTTAAAATTATTAGGTTAATTAAAACAACTTACATGAGAAAAATGAACTTGTGTAGACAAAGTGACAACCTAACATTACAGTTTAAAGAAATTAAAAAATAATAAAACTAATAATACCTTAAATAGGTATTTTTTTATCCATGGGTTGATTACATATCTGAATAATTATTCTTAGATAATTAGAGTTTTCATAGGTGGGCGAAAAGGTTTTGGAATGTGGATTTTTCCACCCTTGACCCAAAATAGGGGAAATCTATCTCCCTATACTGAATGTGAACAAATAGCATATGTATTTATATATTTTGGGGGGTCATAGAAGAAGAAAATTATATCCAATATATCTTATATCATTGGGTATAGTTTAATTCCAATTGGATTTTTTATCTTGGAGTTATCATTAAAATAATGTGCTATTTTATGGGATACATAATCTGGTCTATAATTTTTTCTTCAACTTGGGCCGTCATGATCACACTTTATAAATATGAATTACTATTGAATATAGTATAATGAAATGTTCCTTAACATTTTCTCAATCATAATCATAATTTTATTATTTATTAGACTTTTATCATATAATCTACATTAATTTCAGTGGGCTGGTATCCAGTTCACTTCGCCAATAAATTTTTGGATTCAAGTCCCATAAATATTATCCACCAAAATGAATCTCCCATTTATATAGTAACAAAAAAGAATCTACACAACACAGATCACCTAATTATAAAATTTAAAACCAAAATATAATGACCATATTTTATTTTACAAGGAGTTTATTAATTTTTCAAATGTCAGTTAATTTAAATAAAAACTATAGTCATAATGAGGATGGATGTTTAAATTATAAGATAAATTAATACCAGTGTTTATGGTTTATGAAGAAAATTAATTTTATATAAAAAGATAAAAAATATTAGCCCCTTTAAATTTCTGATAACCCTTCCCAAAACATGAGTTTTACTAGTCCCTAACAATTTAGAATCTCAAAACTATGAAAATCGAATTCCCTTTTCCAAACACATTTTAATATATAATTCTTACTATTAATAATTCACATAAAAAATCATGAAATATGTTTGTCCTAGTGGACATATGAATAGGGGTGAATTGAGCCTCCAATAAAAATTTATTTTTAAATAAATTTATGATAAAAAACCCCGATTTACAAAAACAACCCAATTAACTAAAATATTAAAAGTTTATAATTTGATGCTTTCAAAATTTTTCTCAAAAATCATGATCTTAACCCAGTTAATTTTTTTAAAATCACTTTATGTAATGAAACAATTCAAATCACATCAAAATTAATAAAAAAAATAAGGATTAAATATAACTATAAATGTATATTTTTTCTTAAGTGTTTTCATAAATAAAATATTTTAAAAAACAAAGAAATATAAATAAATAGCACATAATGGATATAAATAAAAAAGGTTCATTATTAAAATGAGACCTATTCCCCTCCAGTTGATAGTCATATGCTAAAAAGCACATTTATTAAAAAATAAATTGATCCATAACCTTGACCAGGCTTTACAAATACAAATGCACACAAGGAAGTCCAAAAAATAGAAATCCCCATACACAATTATTCTTGAGATATAATATTTAAATGAGGTATGAAGTGAATATTAGAGTACCCTCCAATTTCATATAGGATATTTTTTTCCAAAGAATAAAAAAATCTGTCAAGCATAACTTGAAAGTAAATAAAATAGAGAATAAGGGAGAAGGAATGTATAAATAATTGTGTATTTCTCTTTTTTTGATCATTTTCAGATGATCAACAGTGTTCTTCTTCCTTTTTATTGTATTTAAATCTATCCTTGATGTCATCATGGTCAAATTATGGAAGTTTTATGTTTTTTCATGAAAAACATAGTATTATATAAAGTACTATAAAAACATATTTATTTTTGAGAGAACATATAAAATGGTACACTATCTAAGTGCATCAATCATTAGTAAACCCAAAACCAACCATTTAATGTGAGTGAGGGGATCATAGGATATATAGATTTCAAAAACCCCTATTTTCCATTATAGGATAATAATAAAATAAATCTTTATACTGAGAAAAAAATCTGCTCAGTCTGAGTTTTTTCAATGCTCCAAAGTAGTCATTTTAAGAATAATCATTCTGAAATCATAATACTTACCATTTCTCAAACTTTCATTAAATTCCATAAACTAGGAATTAGAATTTAATTTAAAATATAATTCGATGAATTCATGGAAACAAATACTTCCATGGAAGTAGAGTCCTTATAGAAATAAAATATTTAAACTAGCGGTAGAAGACTTAGACTTACGGTAGTGGATTTATTCTGATAGTAGAATATTTATACTAGAGATATCATATTTATAATATAGGTAATAGGGTTCAATCAATGGAAGAAAAATATAACTAACAGAAGAAGATATAAACTGGAAGAAGAATGATTTGACTTAATGGAATCATAATAAACATTGTGGTAGGAGAACCATATGATGGTAGAACACATTCACTAGTACTAATAGAACTATTCTAGCGACAGAAATCCCATAAAGTAGTAGAGGTCCACTTTTATTAGCACAAGTATACTAGTTGTGGCACAAGTATACTAGAGGTATCACAAGTATATTTGTGGTAGCAGAAAATATACTGGTGGAATTATATTTATGCAGGGGGAAATAAAAGTTCTTCTAATAGAATAAATCTTCTTCTAATGATAATAAGAATTAATTGGTGGTAGTAATGATATTTATGAAGAAGAAAATTTTTTATGATGGTATCAGAAGTGAACTAATAGTAAAAACTTGTACTTAGAGAAAATTTTATGAAAATGATAAAACTTTTAATCTTCTATCATTTCAAACATAAATAGCTAGTAATAAAGTAAAAATTATTTTTGAGTATTAAAATAAGGAATTAATGGATTGATCCAACAATCTACCCCTTTTTTATGATCACAAATCATGGTTTAAAATAACTTCAAAACAGTAGTTCTAAAATGTTTTTAGAGTGTAATCAGAGATAAATAAAGATAATAATTAAGTTCTACATAGCTAGTAAAATAATAATAATAGAATATAAACACACATAATACACATGTTCTCTCCCATTTGGAATTATAAAAAAATAATAAAGGGAGATACAAAAACTTAATATAAAATTTTACCATAAAAAATTAAAAATATGAAAGTGTACTAAATATCCATTAAGATAAAAAGTTATAAAATTAGATCATGAAAATTCCAAATAAAAATATCCCCATTATATCTTAATATAATTCAAATTCATCCTCATCTTGAATGGCAGAAGGATTGTTTTGGGATTTTACTTTGTCACTAGCTGGAGTAGGAGGAGGGACATAAGTGGAGGGAGGTGTAGGGGGATTGGCAAGTATTATAGAATCAACTGTCCTAATATTATTGAGTTCCTCCATTGGATTAAGGATAAAGGGGATCACAATTATGGAATTTTTCTAAAAAATAACTGAAAAAGGAGAAGATAAAGAAAAATTCAAGGGAAAAAGAGGTGGACCAATGATAGTTATTCTGGTAGTATATAGAAAATTTTCCATCATATCAAAAATTTATGTGATGACCCTAACACCATTCTCCATCACCTAATAGGATTCCTTCTTTTCATCCTTCAATAACTTTAGAAAAGTATCTTGTACCTTTAATTGACTCACCCTCTCCTTGAAGTACCTAGTAATATGAGGAATCTTTAGATTCTCAAACAAATTCTTAAAATGAGAATTCATCTAATTATTGATATAAATCATAGAAATACAATAATTTTTAGCTTGAAAATAGTTTCCTTGTCACTAATATCCACATTAATACATCATCTAAAAATTTTATAGATATGACCACCATGGTATTTGATCTATCTAAGATCTTCCTGATGTTACATGGAGGAATCACCCAAAACATTCTTTTACTCTTCTCTAACAATATTATTGACTAAATCAGCATGAAAAAATACGGCACAACATGATCAGGAGCTATGTAAAAAGAGGAAATAACATAATAAGATAATGATTCAATTTTTCTATGAATAGGTAGATTACACTAGGTCAGTTATATCCTTATACTCTCCAAGGTAAAGTGAACACACAAATGTGCTCCATCATCTTCCTATTATCTACATCCAAATATCCAATACTCAAACAAAATTTGGATTAGAGGTTTTCTGCTTCCAAATATACAATAAAAGATATACCAACTTAGTTAAGATCCCAAATTTTAGAGGTATAAGTTTTATTAAATCCAAGAAGAGAACCCATAATATCTAACTTAATGGCATCCATGTCAGCTCGGGTTAAAGGAATAGAATGAGAATGGGGAGGAGGAGGTCTGTTCTATCTAGGGGAAGGTAGAACAAGGTTATGAGGAGATCCATAATTGGCATCTTCTTTATTTAATAGCTCATTATTCACTAAAGAAACATAAAATTACTCATATATAGATGGAAAAACTGAAGAAAATGTTCGGAGAATCTTAGGTTGATTTATTCTCTCTATAGAAGTTCTGTTTGGATATATTTGAACCTACAAAATAGAAGTTCCACCATAATCAAGTAGACTTCCCCCATATTCACCACTATCATCCAAGTATCAATATGAATAAACTTGTATGGGAATAGATAAACCTAGGGATTTATCCCCTCAGTCATAGCTTGTCATGCATTAAATCTCACTAGTCTTCCAACAGTTTTACCCAATGAAAAAATTCTAGAATTACTACCCTGATCACTACTGATATTGTTTCCAAACTCATAAATAACAATGAAGGAATTAGTCTCTTCATCCTCATATTTACAACCAACATCATATAAAGAGTAATCATAGAGAACAATAAGATATTTTATACTTTTAAAAGATGATCCCTCAAATAGAGTAGCATTAAAAACCACAATATCTGAAACCTCATCATCATACAACTAGATAGAAACCTTTATAGTCCTCTACTATCCATCGAGTTTTACTGCAGTTGATCATCAATGGTTTTTATCCCTATAAGCTCCTTAAAATTATCATAAAAAACAAGTTCTGAGTGGCTGATCGGATAAAAACCCTGATAGTCCTCATAAAATTCTTCATAAGGAACTCTAAGATTTTTTTCTAATGATTTGAAGAGAAAATAATATCTTTCCAATGTATCAAAGACTTTATGAAATCCTTATTTTCTTCAAACTCAAATTTGGGATTCGGATAATAATCACAAAATAATATAGGGTAGAATGGATGGTCATTCCAAGAGTACCAATCTATCCAGTAAAGCTCTTGAATTACCTTCCATACAAGAAACTTACTCAATATCAGCGAGGATGCATCTATTTCCTTCTTAGAGATAACTACTCGTGATAAAATAAGGGGATTACTCATTTTTATAGGTTTAATAGATTCAGTATTGGATTTATTTCATATCCATGACTCATATGGAAAACTAGAAACACATTTCATATTCACCATCATAGTACAGGCACAAAGGTTGGAGGTTAGGGTTTGAGAGATAATAGAAGAGGAGGTTTGAAGGAGTACACATGAGAGATGATTTAATTAAAACTCTAAATAGGATTTCAATCATTTAGGGAACACAAACTGATTTATAATTTCAATGGATTTTAAATCCTATAAAATATAGTTTTTGAGAGTTAAGTAATAAAAATTATAAATGGTAGAAACAATCAAAGAAGTATGTCAATAGTATTATCTAATGGTACCAAACAAAGGAATCATCTAATAGAATTGTCTAACAGTGTCATCCAACTAAATAATCTAATGTAATATTATAGTGTAATCATCCAATGAAATCATCGAGTGGAATCATCCAACGAAATCATCCAACAAAATCATCAGACGATATTACTCGATGGTATCACCAAGTGATAGCATTAAAATAGTGTCATACAATGATATCATAACCATACGTTAGTAAGCCAATGGTATTATATAATTCCTGAATTTAGTCTATCATATTTAAAATAATTTAGTAAATAAAGGATCAAGATAGGTTTACCATGAATAATTGATTTATGAAATATATTAATATATCAATATTAAAAGTATTTTTAAATATCTCATCAAGATAATGTTCAGTTCAAATTATTTCAAGAGTTACATCACCATTTTGAACTCTAAAAAATTTATGTCTTATATAATATTTTTTTATAGAATAAGACACATGATTTTTAGAAATGTTAATAGCACTTGTATTTTAAAATTTTATAGGGACATGTCTACATTGATAACCATAGTCTATTAATATGTGTTTCATCCATATAAATTGTGGAAAAAAATCTAGCAGCTATATACACAACTTTAGGAGTGGATAATGCAACAAGTTGCTACTTTTTACTACACCATGATACTAGAGACTTGCCTAAAAAGTGAGATGTTAAATAGGTGTTTTTTTATTTAATTTATAGACCTTAAAATCAATATATAAATAGATAATTAAATCAATATCATGTCTTATATATTATAATAATCCTAAGTCAACTGTACTTTTGAGACATTTAAGAATGGTTTTTAAGAACATTTAAATGAGATTCCCTGGGATTTTTTTAAAACCAAGCACACATACACACACTAAGCATAATGTTATGTTGACAAAGTTTCATGTAAAGTAAAATCTCCATCATATCTATATAAATGGATTGATGAAATGGTTTCCCAATTTTATCAAGATCCAATTTATATGTGGTTCTCATTAGTGTATCACTTATTTTTGATCCACACATAAAAAATCATTTTAAAAGATATTTAGTTTTCTTAATTTTCTTTTAAAAAACCCCTTTTTTATTTTGAAATATTTGTAAAGTAATAAAAATTTTTAGTTCATACAACAGACTTATTTCAAATTCATTTTACATATGTTTTGAAAATTCAATACACAAATAATTTCCTAAATAACTAAAATAATATCATCAACATATATTTTGTAAACACAACATATTTTTAAATTATTTTGATAAATTATGTAAGATTAGAAACACCTTTTGTAAAATAAATTTAAATAATAAAAGTTCTAATCCTATCATACTAAGATGTAAAATCTTTTTTTAAACCATAAAGCGCTTTTGTATATTTTAACACATGGTTTCAGTAATGAGGATTTAAAAATAGAGGGGGTAGTTCAAAAAAACATCCTCAAAATTATAAACATTAAGAATATGACTGTTTTTATCCATTTGATATAATTTTAAATTTAGATTTTCTGCATAATATATAAGTGTTATGATGGATTCAATCCTAGATACATGAGAATATGTTTCCTCATAGTGAATATATTCTTCTTGACAATAACTTGTTCCACCAATCTATCTATATTTCTAATAAAATTTTCTAATTAACCAACCTTTTTTATATACCCATTTAGTGAAAATGTTCATATAGTATATATGTATCTCAAGTAGTTCCCATACTATATTTCTTTCAAAATGATTCAAATCTTCTTTCATATCCATTACCAATTTTTCATCACTTATTATCTCATTAATACTCTTGGGTTTAAGCTGTGACAAAAAGTCTTGTTGTTCAACATTGTTTCTAAGTGATTATTAAGTTAGAGTTCCTCTAATAATATATTATACAAAAGAATATAGACGATTGTTTATATGGATTCTAATATAGTTCTTGGTAGAGTGGTAGTAGTTTTTAATAATTTTTCCTCTAGGATAAGTTCTAATAAATGATTTTTTATAACTACTTTTTAAAGTGAATAAATAGCATGACCAATGGTCTTGGAGATGTTATTGATATTAAAATTTGAAATATTATCCTCCACATTTTGTAAAGAATATTTAGGTTCATGTGAATTTGTCTCATCAAAAGTGAAAATAACATATTCTTTCACTAACATTTTTCTTTTATTAAATACTCTATAGGATTTACTAGATTTAAAATAACCAAGGAAAATTCCCTCATCACTCTTGGATGAAAACTTATCTGGGATATCATGAGAATATAAAATTTACATCCAAAAACATTTAAATAATTTACCTTAGGTGTTCTCCCATTACATTAATCATATGATGTATTCTTTAAAAGTGGTCCCATTAAGAATCTGTTAATTATATAGAAATTTGTATATATATATTCTTCCAAAAAATAGATTTATAAGACATATTCACTGAGAATAGTCCACGATATTTCTTTGAGAGTCCGATTTCATATTTCAACTACGCCATTCTATTAAGGTGTTTGAGGAGTAATAAGTTATTATTATAGCTATGTTGTGAGCATAAGAATACAATATCTTGATTGTAAAACTTATGACCATGATCACTTAACACACTATTAATGATAAGTCTACTAAGGCTCTCTATAGATTTTTAATTCTTTTTAAAACATAGAGAATACTAAATTTTATAATCTAAGAAATATACTGACGCAAATCTTGATTGATCATAAAAAATTACACAAGTATAATTTTTTCTTGATAAACATGAAACTCTATATGGCACAAATAAGTCTATGTGAACTAATTATAGTACTTAATAGGTAGAGACCTATTTCAATGGTTTAATGGAAAATTTATGTTGCTTTACCTTTTAATAGGGATAACAATATTTTAATTTTTGGAATTATAGTTTAGATAGATCCTTGGATAAACCCATTTTAACTAACTTTATAAGAGAGTATATAATAGCATGTCCTAAAATTGTATGAAAAAACCAAGATTCATAATGGTAAGTGTTTGAAAAATAAACATTTTGAGAAAATAAATACATTAAATAAATTGTATAAACAATTCCATTTCTTAAAGTAGTAAATACACAATTAAACTTAGAATCCAAAATATTACATGCATTTTTGTCAAAATTGACATGGAAACCATACACACATAATTGTGAAATAATAAGTAGATTATATTTTAATCCTTCAATGAATAAAAAATTATAAATTAAAAAGGTTTTAGAATTATTTACTTGACAAAGGCCAATAATATTTCCTTTTTCCTTGTAACCAATGGTTAAATTTCCACCATCCACTCTGATTAAATATGCTTGATAAGTCTCCTATAATATTATTGGAACACCCAATATCTAGATACCATAAATAATTATTAGATATTTTTATTAGTTTTTAATTTAATCAATCATATAAAAAATTATTTTGGTACTTAGATCTACCTGTGTCCAGAAAGGATAGTAATTAAAACCTTAGAAATCCACATCTGTTTAGCAGTTTTATCTCTAGATTTATAAACAGAATTAAAATAATTAAAAGAATAATCTCTTTTTGGTAAAAACTATATGGATATAGATTTAGATATTCTAATTGTACTATTTTATATAATTTTTTACAACATTTTTACTCGGAATGAAATAGTTCATAGAAAGTTTATTCTTATATCTAGCTGGATAACTCAAACCAGCTTTCGATTTATGTACAACATGAATTAAAAAAATTGTATTGAGGGTTTTGGTTCTTACTAAAAATCCTTTAGTATCTCTTTTTCGTTTATCATTTACTAATTTTAAGTCATTATTCTCCTTGAGAAGCAGTTGGTTATTTTTTTAGAATCCATATCAGATTTAATAAACGATGATAAAACATACTATTTTTTTAAATTATTATATTTATCTATGATATCATTAAAGTTTTATTCAATAATATTAATGTATTAAAACATATATTCACTTTATATTTTATTTTATTTATGGTTTTAATTTTTATAGAGACCAGGAATAAAAATTGTCACCTCAGGTGTAGTTTCCATGAAGAATATATTTTCCTTCTCACGATAATCTTCTCTTTTCATGTTTTAATCACTTGAACTAAACTCATAATAAATAAATGTTTAATTCATGTATTTATTATTATTATTCCCTATATTCAAATATTTATTTTTATATTTTAATTTTTGAAAATTATCTTCTATTTTTTTCTTTCCTCTTATACTTATAGTAGGTAACTTCTCTAAATTTGTCATGTTTCTTCCAGTTTCCTTTTATTTTGTATTTTCCTTTGAATTTTTATTTACTAAATAAATTATTTTTATTCTAAGAATTATTGAATCTTATATCCAAATGGGAAATTTTCTCATCCCTATCAGAGTCACCATCAGTTCCCCTAATGCTCGCTTATTTGATTAATTCCTTAGATCTACTGAGATGCCTTTAATGCAATTGACATTTTTTTCTAACAACTTCATCATTTACTTTATGTGATTATTCCTAGATCAACAATTTTCATATGAGATCCTTTATTGGTTGATTTCTTACATTACATGATTCTCCAATGGATATATCCATGCCACTCTATTTATCAAGTAACCATCTTAGAATCCTTAGTGTCAGAGACTTTTCATTGAAAATATTCCATAGTGCTTATATTGTGTTAGTAATTTAATTAAACCTAAGATACATATTAGAAATAGATTCATCAAAATTCATCTTAAATGCATCATTATTAATATCATATGTATTTTAATACATTTATTATAAATTATATGTTCCTTCATGAGATACAGGTAAGGTATCCCAAATTTTGAGAGATATGACACATAAAGATAGTCTATTAAATTCATATTATATAAATTAACAACATAATACATTCATTTATTAAATTTTATAAAAAAACAATCCTTAGTGGAATCACTGCAGTTAGCTCTGGTAGATTTTGGATTTAATATTTATCCTCTATTATAGTTCATATATATATATATATATAAACTCTTTAAAGATTTATTTTATTTTAATCATCCCTCGAGAATAATTAGTTCTATTAAAATATAGAGTACTATCAGTAGTTGTTCCTTCAAGTATGATATTTTCTATTAAGATATAAATTTAGAATAAATATGACTTTAGATCTTTTTATTTCAAAAAATGATTTCAATTAAATATAAAAAATAATATATAAATTTACTACTTTGATAATAAATATTGGTCCTAGTGTACAACTTGAGAGGGGGGGGGGTGAATTAAGTTTCAACTAAAAAATTCTATTTAAAATTAATTTTAAACTTATCCCCCATAATTTACAGAAACAACCCAATTAACTAAAAAATGACATATAAAATTTGATGTTCTTTAAAATATTTCTCAAAAGTCTCTATCATAACCTATTTAAAATAATTTTAAAATAACTATAACTTTTGGAATAAATCAAATCATATGAAATATATCTATATATATAACTGATTAAAGATATCCATTTTATTACAGTTTTGATAAATAGTTTGAAGAAATAAATTATTTTTAAAAACAAATTAAAAACTAAATTAGACAATGTGTATATAAATACTAGATATCCAGTCCCAAGTAGAGGCCTAATCCTCTCTACTTGATAGTACCCTAATACTAATTGTATTTTTAAAAAAATAAACAAATCCAAAATCGGGGTTAGGTTTTATAGATGAAACTTCACACAAGTTAGTCTAGGATACACCAAGTATCTTCTATAGTTATTCATGGGATATAAGATGAAGACGAAGTGTGAAGAGAATATTAGAGTTATCTCTAATACAATACTAGAGATTGTGCCTAAATAATATACAAATATTGTAAGCACACCTTGAAATTAAATAAAATTGAGAAAAATAGAGAAAGAAAAGAAAGTGATTTTGTATTCCTCTTCCACTTATTAGATTCAGAAAATCAATAATGATATTATTTTTTTGGATTTTATTTAAATATATCATGGATGTCAATTCAATCAAAATATGGAATATTTCTGTCTTATCATAAAAAATATAGAATTGTATAAAATTTTGAATAATACTCTTTCT
This sequence comes from Viscum album, assembly GCA_963277665.1. Lineage (NCBI taxonomy): Eukaryota > Viridiplantae > Streptophyta > Magnoliopsida > Santalales > Viscaceae > Viscum > Viscum album. The sequence goes on along the minus strand of OY728119.1, from coordinate 758,458,369 downwards.
TTTATTAAACATAGTTAATCATGACCATTATACTAAAAAATAAATCAACAACAATCTAGAAATCCATCCATCCTTTATACATTAGGGAATCCACTGATATATAGATTTTAGAAGCTCTATTTGTTCATTATAGTATTAAAATAAAATAAATCCTTGTACTATACAACAAATCTAGATAGTCTAATTTTTTCTTTAATTCTCTTTGGTAGAGATTTTTGGAATAATAATTCTTAAATAAAAATATTTAAAAAATATATGACTTGAATAAAACTACATAAACTATATTTTTGATATTAATTTATATTTTAATTGAAAAAAAACATAGAAGTAGAGAATTTAATGGAGGTAGTGTCCTTCTGGTTGTTATAGATTTGGAAAAGATGTAGCAGACTTAGACTGGTGGTAGCATATTTAGAATGGTTTTATAAGAGTTAAAAAAGAGGTAGTAGATTTAGACCGACATTATTAGGCTTCAACATGAGGAAGAAGTATACAACTACTAGAAGTTGGCTTCTACCGATGGAGCTAGATTTGTCTTGACGGTAGTATAATCAACCTAGTGAATGTAGAGCCATATAATGGTAGTACACTTTCTTTGGTAGTAGTTGACCTAATCTAGTGGTAGAAAGTTTCTCAAGTAGTAGAAGGTCACTGGTGGTAGAATAAGTATACTAGCTATGGTATAAGTATACTTGTGGTATGAAAATTATAGTCGTGAAATAATATTTGTTATAGTGGTAGAAGAAAGACTTATAAATGAATCAATCCTATTCTAATGATTGTGAGAATAAATTTTTTGTTGGAAATATCTTATAGTGGAAGCACAATTGTTCTAATGGTTGTAGAATTATACTAACAGTAGTATCTTTATAATGTTAAAATTGGGTAGCTTCTACTATGCAACTCATAAATAGTAAATAATAAAGTAAAATGATTTATGAGCTTTAAAATATGGAATGACTTGGATGATCTAAAAAACCATAGAAATCATTTTTTAAAAATCTATATTCTCAAGAATATACTAATCCCAAGACTAATACTTTTTTTCAAATTCCTTTACACCATTCATCCATTTATAATTAAGCATAAATTTGTGTGTTCATCACAAAGGACATTGTTGTTCATTTTTATTCAGGGGGAATTATGTAAGTGATAAGTAGTAATTTTGTTCACTCTTCAAAATGAAAACATAGTCCAGCCAACATGTGGTCCATGGGCTTCCATATGGGATTCTATCCCAACCAATTCACGACTTTTACTATGCACACTACATGCATTATACATGATCCAACTTGCCGCTGGTGGGAACTATGTACCCTCTTCATCATTCTTAGTGTCTCATACTGACCTCCCTTGGGCATGGTAGACCTTCAGGTGACACAAGTGCCTCATTTAAGGTTGTATTGGATAATTGTTATGATCATCTACATTTTTGAAAACACATAAGAAAAATTAAAAGTGGAATTTTCCATCATATAAAAAAGGACCATACTCAAATACATGGATTACAATTTTTTCCATAAAATAACCATTCGTGCAATAATAATATTATTTCACAGTTCTCATTCATGTAAAAAGTTATTTTCATTATCTTATTTACATAATTTTTATGCAAATCAGAATATGAATGTTCTTCATATTAGTGCTTGCACGATTCTTATGCAATAGTGAAGTATTTCATGAACTTCTTAAAATGATATTACGTTTTTCATTTTGGATTATAAATTCCAAAGAACTTATTCAATATCAAATAATCCTTCTTGTTTCTTGTAAATTTCTGGTCAAAATAACTTAATTGCACAAATTCTTTAAACATAGAAGCAATTCAATGATCTTAATATTTACTGAGAGAATTTTTCAATCATGAAATCCAATTTAATTTAATGAATCTATACGAACTATAAAGACATCACATTTGAAACACAATGTATTTAAACTATTTCTCTTTTATTTTAGATTATAATACTTTAGCAGTTCATTCAAGCTCTATCAACTTTAAAAATTCTTAATGATATTGACATATGAAATATTCATATTTCATCGAACACCATTGAAAAATAATAACAATCATTAAAAAAAACTCATACAAAAAGTGGTATCTTTAATCACCCCTTTGTATTTATTGGAAATACCTTCAATGTTTTTCCAAAATGAATATGTCAATATGAAAATCTCTCCATTATCACCCATTTACTTTTCCAAATGTTAATCTCACTTTATCTTCCTATTATTGAGAAGAAATACAATGTTCTTGGGAAAAAGTTTATCATTACATAGTTAAGTAATATTCCATCCATCATGTCACTATAAGTCTACTAGAGCTATGCTCAGTGTAGAAAATGAGAGTATTTGATTTCGACCAAAAAGCTGTCCCTTAACAAACAATTATGATACCTAAAGAAAAGGGAACACATAAAGTTGTCTTCTAGGGAAATTTAATTTAATTCCAGTACTAATATTCTAAATGTGATATGAAAGTTTTTAGAATAATCAACCTAAAACTCTTACAACCCATTTTACAAATAGATCAAAATATTTCAAATGAAATTAATAGGATAAGTGGCCTTAGATCACTTCCAAATTTCTTTTTTACATTTATTATTTAAATTAATCCAACATTGTGTTAAGTTTTTCATTTTTTACAACCAAGTATGAAAGGTTAATATATAAATAACTCTTATAATTACATTATCTTCAAGAAACTTCCATAATAATTAGATTTAATACCAATTGGAATAATGATTCTGACAGCTTATTTATCTTTCTTAATTTGTCACCCCTACTTAATCGAAACACTTATATATATCTTCATAATGATGCATATATTAAATAATGAATATCAATATGTTCTTATTTGTTGAATACATCAAAATAAGTCTTAAATTTGTGACTTTTTGGATTGGAAAACTATTAAAACTTCATAAAGGATGGTTTTCTTGAACACTTATTCCAAAAATAAGATAAATCCAAGATGGTTTATTATTTTTCTTGGATGTATAGTGTAACTTCCCGTATACGGGTTCCCTGAACTCGATTGGTCACAAAACCTCAAGCACATTTCCCCAAATGCTAGAGGCTACTGACTAGCAGCGAGGGCCCAGGTCTGATAGTGTGGAAACTATTCCCTCATTTGTCAAAGTGTAGCGCAGCGGAATTACTGAATAAAACATCCAAAAAAGCAGAAGTAATAAACCATAAATATTTAAAATAAACAACTGCAATAAAGATAACCAACCAGTTATAAGATAATGATGCAACATGCCTCAAGTTATAAGAAAACAGCCAGAACATGTTACACAACAATACAGAAAAATACAATAGAAAGTACAGGTACAACATAACAAAACAAAACAGCTGGCAGCATCGGGAGCCTAAGCTCGGTCACATGCTCCCCTAGTTCTCAGCAACAATCATGTACTTGTATAGGGACCCTTTCCCTTATCCACACCTATAGAAACACAATCTATTTGGGTGAAAGATATGACCCAAACAAGGTGTGAGAAATAAATCCCAGTAGGCACCCACAAAAGGCCCATGCCCAACTTTGTGAAAATATTCAACAACAGTGTGCAGTAGTAAACAACAATAAATGAATCAGTACTCAAAAGTAACTAACTTTACCAGTTATATCACCATTTTATTATTCATTTAATCATTCAATAAAAGGAAACCACCACAGTGAATTTTCTATGTAACAGTCAGTGTCCTCAGACATGCAAAACCTTACCCTTAGGTAGTCAGAATCATATCCTGCAGGTAAGTGCCCACATGCATAACAGATATTTCCCTCAAGCGTATGAAGTGTCGCCCTTAGGCACAAAGTCTATTTCCCGTAGGCACGTAAGAAGTTTCCCTTAGGATAAAAGATGCACTGCCCTCAGACTAAGTAAAACACTGCCCTCGAGCTAAATAAGTAACCGGGCCATTCCCAACATGTAAACAAGAAATACACATGCAATTCCTCTCAAGGAAATTCTATAATCATTATTATAAAGGCATACCCTCAGGTATCATGGCCAAATGGCTAAACAGAGGAACGCACCCCCGGGGTGGTCCTGGATCCAAGCTGCGATCCCAAACAACAGTTTATTGTCACATTTAATTACCTTTACGATTCTAGGTATTTAAAACAGCCAAGGACTCAGCCACACGACACCCTAACATGGGTTCGTGGCACAACGATACACACAAACACACAACAGTCATAAATTAAACACCAAGCCACCTACCTTAAACACCCCTGATCAATATACGCGAATGACGATCCTCGAATCATCTAAGAACGATGTAGATATGAGGTGAAATAAAACCTCGTTCAATGTCAAATAACTTCCCTTAGAAGAAGAATTGGTAATAACTACACTAGGAGGAGGAAGAACTCACCCGTACGGTTCCAGGGAGATTGAAGATGCATAAAATAGATTCCCGGTACTCAATCGAGGGATCTCCAAATCTTCGGCCGTCCCTCCCGAGTTCTCCTCCGATTCTAACCCTTCCCTGTGAACATGGGAGGATACTGCCCATTTTAAGCAAAGAAAAAACAGACTACACGGTGTGTAATATTGGGTACACGACATGTAGTTTTCATTTTTTAACTGTTCCTTCGGTGGATTCTCGCTAGTAGGGCACTGTTCATCTATCGACATGAGTACACGGTGTGTGAAACCTGGGTACACAGCCTGTACTGCCGCACAGCTGGCCACCACCTTACTGTTTGCCTGCCGACTGACTAAACAACATGTAAACACCCACTACACGGCGTGTAGTTGGTTTTTACACCTTTGGTCGTCCACAGGGCTACACACCCTGTGTACTCATCCCACACGACCAAAGTACACGACATGTGGAAAAGTACACGGTGTATAGTCCCAAAATTTTGGAATTTTCCCAATTTTCCATATTTTCTCAAAAAAGATTAAGGAAAAGAGAAAAGAAGAAACCCATACCTCAAAAATAGTAACCGTGTTCTTACAATCTTCCCCCCTTAAAGCAATTTGTCCCCGAATTTCCCTTCCAAGGGTAGCGAAGACAAAGCTCAGAATAGCTCTAGCCACTGAGCACATATGTTGGTCTCATGCTCCCAGGTTTCATCCTGCACTTGGCCATGCTTCTATTGAACTCGTACGAGAGGAACTGACCATCCTTGGAGAACCTTCGTGCTCCTATCCACGATACGAATCGTATGCTCCTCAAAGGACACATCTACCTGAAGCTCGACCTCATCGGGATGAAAGACGTGAGATAGGTCTGAATGGTAACGGTGCAACTGAGATACATGGAAGACGTCGTGCATGGACCAATATCTTTGTGGTAACCGCAATCGATAGGCAACCAGCCCGACTCTCTACAGAATCTAAAATGTCCCCAAATACCTCGGTGAAAGTTTACCCTATCTCCTGATCCATCTGTGTCCCAACCTCGGTGAAACACGCATGAAAACCTGATCCCCGACCATGAACTCCAAGGGTCATCTGCGGTGATCAACATAAGATTTCTGTCGAGACTGTGTGGTATCCATCCACTTCTGAATCAATCGGACCTACTCAGAAGTCTCCGGCACGAGACATGGTCCCAGTAAAACTGTCTCACTTGCCTCTAACTAGCACAAGGGTGATCAGAATGGCCTACCATATAAAGCCTTATAAGGTGCCATATCAATAGTTTCCTGGAAACTATTATTATAAGCAAAATCGACTAGGGGTATGTGCTTCTCCCAAGAGCCCCCAAAGTCTAGGATGCATGCACGCAGCATGTCCTCAAGCACCTGTATCGTATAATCTGACTAGCCATTGGTCTGAGGGTGGTAAGCTCTGCTCAGAATCACCTGTGTACCCAGTGCCCTCTGAAAAATCTCCCAGAAATGAGATGTAAAGCGGGCGTCAGTATCTGAAATGATAGAACGAGGGACCCCATAAAGATGTACAACCTCTCAGATATACAACTTTCCAAGATCGTTAATACCGAAGGTTTCCTTGATCGGTAAAAAGTGAGCTACCTTCGTGAGTCTATCCATAACAACCCACATGACATCATTGCCTCGAAGTGACCTTGTAAACCCAGTCACGAAGTTCATCGCGACATCATCCCATTTCCACTCTGGGATGGGTAACTTCTGTAACAGTCTGGCTGGCCTTTGATGCTCTGCCTTCACCTGTTGACAGGTGGAACATCTCGTAACAAAACCAGCTATCTCTCTCTTCATACCCAACCACCAGTACTGACATCTCAATTCTCTGTACATCTTGGTAACCCCAGGATGAACTGCCCAAGCCGAAGCAAGAAACTCCCACATCAAATCATCGCATATATCCCCTGGAACCCACACTCATCCATGGAAATGCAGAATTTCGTCATCGACTATCGTCCATCCAGTAGAAGGGTCCTCACTTGCCACCGAATCCCGTAGAACTAGGCCTTCTGAATCAGATAGCTATCTCATCCTCACTCTATCCAGGAGGGTATAAGTCATAGATAAAGATGAAAGATAGGTCTTCCCCCGAATATCATGCACCTCAAGATGCATATCAGAGAACAAAGCCATAAGCTGCCACTCATCACTGGCCTCTTACACAACCTGTATCTGAGTCCTCATGCTCAGTGCATCATCTAACGCATTACCTTTACCAGGTGTATAGGCAAGCTCAAAATCAAAGGACTAAAGGTATTCGACCCACCTTCTCTGTCTCAGATTTAAGTCATGCTGAGTAAAGATGTACTTGAGACTTTTGTGGTCGGTGAAAAACACAAAATGCTCTCCCAAGAGATAATGTCTCCAACAGCGCAAAGCATGAACAACTGCATCCAACTCAAGATCATGAGTCGGATAATTCATCTCATGTGGCCTCAACTGCCGAGACCTGTACGCAATAACTCGGTCACCCTGCATCAAAACTACTCCCAGCCCAATACGTGATGCATCATAGTAAACTGTATAGCTCTTCCCTTGCTCTAGAAGTACGAGGACTGGTGCTGATGTTAACCTTCCTTTCAGGTCATGGAAGGCTGTATTTCAAGCTTCCGACCAAAAAAAATTCACACCCTTCTTAGTCAAACACTTCAACAACACTGCTAAGTGGGAGAAGTACTGTATGGAGCGTCTGTAGTAACCAGCCGCCCCCAAGAAACTTCGTATCTCAAACACGTTCTTAGGATGCTCCCAGGAATCTACTGATCTCACATTCTCTGGTTCTACTGTAACTCTTACCTCTGAGATGATATGACCTAGGAAGTGAATATTGTCCATCCAAAAGTGGAAATTTGAGAGCTTAACATATAGCTCATGCTCTCTTAGTGTACTCAATACGATCTCAATATGGGTGGAATGGTCGTGTCGAGTGTGAGAGTACACCGAGATGTCGTCCATGAATACTACCACAAAATAATCCAGATAAGGATAGAACACAAGATTCAACAGATCCATAAAAACTGCTGGCACGTTCATGAGTCCAAACGGCATAACCAGGTACTTGTACAGACCATATCTACTCCAAAAAGCTATAAGCGGTATATCCGATGGTCACACACGTAGATGAGGATATAAGGATCTCAATTCAATCTTCGAGAACACTCGTGCAACACGAAGTTGATAAAAAAGATCATCAATACTCGACAAGGGATATCGGTTCTTAACTGTCAGCTAGTTCAACTTCCGATAATCCACACAGAGTCTAAGGGTACCGTCCGCCTTCTTTGCAAACAGGACTGAAAAACCCCAAGGAGAAGTACTGGGTCAGATGAAACACTTTTTCTTTAATTCCTCTAACTACATCTTGAGCTCTTGTAACTCTGGCGTAGCCATCCTATAAAGAGGAATGGACACCAGTGCTGACCCTGGAACGAGAACAATAGAGAAATCCACCTCACGCTCCAAAGGTAGACCTGAAAAGTCGTCCGGGAAGACATCCCTAAAACGATCAACCACTGGAGGTAAATTCGTACGACAAGTCCCTTGATCATCCAGATATAAACTCGCAATCTGAGCTGTGACTCTACCTCGCCCATGATTCTCTGGTCTAGCTCGACTCGCCTGAATATCCCATTCACCTTTGTATAGAAACTCTCTTCCCTCTGGTGATGTGAAACTCACCCTGAGATGATAGCAATCTAAAAATGCTCAAAAGGAAACCAACCAGTCCATCCCAAGAATAACATTATAGAACTTTATCTCTAAGACATTGTGGTCCCATAGAAAGTGACACCCACCAACCTCAAGGGGGCACTCCTTGAACCGACGCACATATGACGTTCTAGTTCCCAATGAAGTGTCTAGCGTCATAACAGCAGAAGAAGAAGAAACACAGATCCCAAGGCTCTTTACAATGACCACATATATGAAACTATGTGTAGCACCCGTATCGAAAAGTACTGAAGATAAGACAGAAGCTACTAGAATAGTACCTCTGGAAGTAGAATGTCCGAGATCCTGCTCCTTCTGGGTCTGTTGCACTACATATGCCTACCCAGTGCCGCTACCCTATGACAAAACCTAACTACCCTAAACTGTCCCGCCCTGCTGCCTCTGAGATCCTAGTGTCTGGATACCACAGCCACGACCACCATCTCTGCCTTCACGCCCTGACGTATTCCAGTTTCCCGACTGGTAAGAAGCTGCTGGTCCTGCTCCCGCATGCGGAGTCTACATAAAACCCCTCTCACTAGCCACTGTTGGAAACACCCTGAAAAATCACTATAGATGACCCATCTTGCCGCAATCTCGACACTCCACTGGGTCTCGTGGACACTGAGGTCTCTTGTTCCCCTCAGTAACACACTTGTAGCACATGACCTGGACACCTGAAACATTTTTATGGCTGGTACTACCACCCTGAGAGAAGTCCATCTATCTCTTCCTCTTTCCAGTAAAAATAGTACCAGAAACTGGTGCTGAACCGCCCTGGTCCACACCACTAGCTTCTCGCATGTTCCTCTATATAATCAGCACCTAATTCACTATAACATGTACTGAAGGAAACCTGAACATATTCACCAGTGCTCAGATGTCATATCGAAGACCATCCTCAAAGTGTCTGGATATCAACGTATCATCGCCCACTAGAACAGGTGCAAAACACTGAAGCTTGGTGAAGCGATAAGAATAACCCATCACCGACATAGCACCATGCTACAGGTTCAGGAACTCTCGATCTCTATCTACTCTCAGCATCTCTGGGAAGAAGAAGTCATAGAAGGACATCTGAAAATCTTCCCACGCCATGTCCCTGTGATGTTCTGTCTGAGTGGTAACATCCCACCAACTCTTGGCGGAATCACGCAACATATAAGTCACGAGCTTGACCCTTCGCCCTGGAGGCGTCTCAAGATGGTCGAAAATAGTCTGCATAGACCCCAGCCAAGACTTCGCAGCCTGTGGTTTACCATCCCCTGAAAATGTAGGTGGATGCTGCTACTGGAAGATACGAGTTAGCTCAGCCAAAGATGTGGCAGCCGGCGGTGCTCCCTGAAAGGTCTGCATGAACCGCATAAAGCCTTCACGGAACTGATCCTCTGCACCTGTGTCTGGTATAATGGCTGGTGTCGCATCTGGCTCTGCTGGAGGATCCACTAGTAGCCCATGACCTACCATCTCTGGAGTATAATCATAGTTGCTCTCCTGGCGAAGAATGCATGGTCATATCAGCGGCATGACTCTACAAGGTCAAACGCACACCTTAGATCCAGATTATCAAGACTAAAAATGAAGGGACCAAAAAGGGAATAGGAGGAAGAAGGCATTTCAAGATTTGAAAAACAAGACTACACGGCGTGTACCTGACTTCTCTTCCCCTGCCCAGGTCCTTCTACACGGCTGAGCCACATGGCTCTCGTTGAACAAACCTACACGGCGTGTATGGTGTATTTTTCCAAGTTCCCGTGTTGTTTGTGACATGGTCGACTACTCGACTTGATATTACACAGCGTGTTACACAAGCACACGGTGTGTACAACACCCTGTTTCCCAGCCACACGGCTAAGTCCACACGGTCTACCACCAGTCAAGACTACACGGTGTGTCCCTCAGGCATACGACGTGTACTGGACGAGCTCCGCCGACCCATGTTGTTAGTTACACATTCGGATACACGGATCAACTACACGACATGTTCCATAAACACACGACGTGTACACGAAAGGATTACACCGACCCGTGTTGTTAGTTACACGGTCCGATCGTAGGTCAGACTACATGGCGTGTTCCATAGTGGACACGGCATGTATGTATTAAGGTCTCCTCCGTCCGTGTTGTTAGTTACATGGTCAGACTTCGGGTCAACACTACACAACGTGTACATCTAGTACACGAAGTGTTTTCCCCAAGCATTTCCCTTTCCCGTGTCCCTACCCACATGGTCTATGACACGTGAAGAGACTATATAGCGTGTACGGAGGGTACATGACGTGTACTCAAAATGTTTTCTTTTTTTCCCGAACAGAAGAACACACGACATGTGTTCGAGGAACTACAAGGCGTGTATCCTGGGTTTTCCAGACAGTAAGGCTCATATACTATTCCAAAACCTAGAAAATACTGAAAAACAACACCTAATTTTGGTCAATGAGGGCCCATACTCCACAAAAACCAAAGTTTGGCATTCATTCTATCAATAGGCTCACACAAAAATACCATATCACATAGTAGGTATTTATCAAAGCAAGTATCACAACGACATGATTTTTCTAGCACAACAACTATCACAACAACATGCAATTTCTAATCCACCTGCATGGCATGGAACTATGCATGACATGTGATTTCTAGTATGTGCCTAAATGATGCATGAGAAGGCATGCCCTCATCTCATCGGGTTGCAACTAAATAGAACCCATGGATAAAATATAATAGCATAATCACAAGTGCGTCACCGAACGGTGAAATCAAATCAACTTTAAAATTTTTAAAATCAGAAAAATTGCACAATACGAGGTAGACTAGAAGTTTCCCTGTACACGAGTTAGTTACGCCTAGGCACAACTTATTACCAAATACCATTCCCATCCTATCCCCAAATACGGTTACAAATAGTAAGTCAAATAAAAGAACCCCTCTAATACCACTTTGTAACGTCCCGAATCTGGGTGCCCCGAACCTGGTTGGTCACACGACCTCAAGCACATTTCCCCAAACGGCAGAGTCTACCGACTAGGAGCAGGAGCCCAGGTCTGATAGTGGGTAAACTATGCCCTCATTTTTCAAAGTGTAGTGCAGCAGAATTACTAAATAAAACATACAACAATAGCGGAAGCAATAAACAATACATATTTAAAATAAACAACTGTAGTAAAGATAACCAACCAGTTATATAGATAATGATGCAACATGCCTCAAGTTCTAAGAAAAAAACCAGAATATGATACACAACAATATAGTACAATACAATAGAAAGTACAGGTACGACAGAACAAAACAAAACAGTCAGCAACATCATGAGACTAAGATCGGTCCCATGCTCCACTAATCCTCAGCAACAATCATGTACATGTATAGGGACCCTTTCCCTTATCCACGCCTACAAAAACGTAATATGTTTGGGCTGAAGACATGACCCAAATAGGTTGTGATAAATAAATCTCAACAGGCACCCACCAAAGGCCGATGCCCAACTGTGTGAAAATATGCAACAATAGTGTGCAGTAGTAAAATGAAATAAACTAAGAAGTACTCAAAAGTAACTAACTTTACCAATTATATTACCATTTTATTATTCATTTAATCATTCAATAAAAGGAAACCACCACAGTGAATTTTCTATGTAATAGTCAGTGTCCTCATAAACGCAAATCCTTACCCTCAGGTAGTCAGAATCCTAACCCGCAGGTAAGTGCCCACAGGCATAACAGATATTTCCCTCAGGCGTATGAAGTGTCGCCCTCAGGCACAGAGTCTATTGCCCACAGGCACATAAGAAGTTTCCCTCAGGCTAAAAGATGCACTGCCCTTAGGCTAAGTAAAACACTGCCCTCGGGATAAACAAGTTACCGGGACATTCCCAACATGTAAACATGCAATACACATGCAATTACTCTCAAGGAAATTCTATAATCATTATTATAAAGGCATACCCTCTGGTATCCTAGATAAATGACTAAACAGAGGAACGCACCCCCCGGGGTGGTCCTGGATCCAAGCAGTGATCCCAAACAATAGTTTATTATCACATTTAATTACCTTTACGAATATAGGTATTTAAAAAATCTAAGGTCTCAGTCACACGACACCCCAACATGGGTTCTTGGCACAACGATACACACAAATGCACAACAGTTGGAAATTAAACACCAATCCACCTACCTTAAACAACCCAGATCAATATACGCGAACGACGATCCTCGAATCGTCCAAGAACGACATAGATCTAAGGTGAAATAAAACTCTTTCAAACTCAAATAACTTCCCTTAGTGGAATAATTGGCAAGAACTACACCAGGAGGAGGAAGAACTCACCCGTGCGGTTCCAGGGAGATCGACGGTGCAAAAAATGGATTCTCGGTACCCGATTGGGGGATCTCCAAAGCTTCGGCCGTCCCTCCCGAGTTCTCCTCTAGTTCTATCCCTTCCCTGTGAATAGGGGAGGCTACTACCTTTTTTAAGCGAAAATAAAAGACTACACGGCGTGTACTATTGGGTACACAACGTGTAGTTTTCATTTTTTAACTGTTCCTTCGGTGGCTTCTCGCCAGCGTGGAACTGTTCATCTATCGACATGAGTACACAGTGTGTGAAACCTGGGTACACGGTGTGTGCTGCCACACCGCTGGCCACCGCCTTACTGTTTGCATGCTGACTGACTACACAACGTGTAAATACCCACTACACAATGTGTAGTCGGTTTTTACACCTTTGGTCACCCACAGGGCTACAAACCCTGTGGACTCATCCCACACGGCCAAAGTACGCGACGTGTGAAAAATTACACGGCGTGTAGCTCCAAAATTTAGGATTTTCCCCAATTTTCTTTATTTTCTCAAAAAAACTTAAGGAAAAGAGAAAATAAGAAACCCGTACCTCAAAAATAAGAACTGGGTTCTTACATATAGAATAGTAAATCAAATTATTTATCTTTATCAAATATGATTATCTATCATATTAATATTTTAATATAAATTGATGAATTATTAAAGTATGACTACTTATCTAGATTTGCTATCAAGAATTGAAAACACTTACCACTTCTCAAGAAACCCCCCCTAAGAACTTGGTTTATCTTCAATTACCTACATTATAGGTAAAAATAAAATACACAAATGTTTAAGGGAATAAGGTGAATCCTTATTTTCTTCTCAATTTTTATAACAAAGTTGATATAGTTTTCCCAACAAAGTTTCTCCATTTCCTCCATTATTTATGCCTCCACATCTAAATTTATATTATGATATGTGTTGAGTTATCATGGATCTCATCACATTATCTTCTACTTTGTGTGGATAATTTTTCTTATTATATACCTCCATAAATGATGTATTTTTAATACTCTTAATACTTGATTCTTGCTCTTCTATAATGGTTAAACAACCTTCTTTAATGTGATAATATTTCTTAAATCTCTCAAACAATACATCTTGAACACAAGAGTTTTCTTTCGTTGAAAAAATCTCATGCACCATGTAGTCATCATGTGGAATATTTTCTTCTCTTTTTTCACTATCCTTAGACTTTGTATCTTCCATTTTCATCAATCTTTCCAAATCTCCCTTCCATAAAACTAACATGACATTGAGAACTGTGTTAGAAAGCTTGAATCTTCCAATTAGATTCTTCTAAGTGTCATCCAACGTAATAGTTATTTTGGATGATACAATTTTCTTCAACTTCATGGATTTATAATCTAATTTCTTATCATATTTCCTTCTTATAATCTTATTAGGAGAATTTTTGTTCAAAACATTACTCTAAATTACTCCTAGTGTTGCCTTTTATTTCTTGTCCATATTTTTGGTCTTATTTTCTCATAAACTTTGGATACATGTTGAGATGATAATTTACCAAACTTTTGACCAATTACATTGTATACATCACATATATTTTTAAGGTTTTCAAATTTGTTTGTATTATAAAATATTTTGTGTTACTGTGGATGTTTCTTCATCATCTCTGGGTTTCCCCCTTAACACAAGACTTCTTTACGCTTTATAATTTAGAGGATTATACCAATAATATTGTACATAATTCCTAAATTTTTCATAACACAAACACTGAACCACAAACCTTGATCTTATTATTTCTCTATTATGATGTTTCTGGGTTTATTCGTACAGTTTTTTACTCTTTGTGGGGAACCAGATCCCATATTCTTTTTCCCTTCCAACATAGTCATGGTGGTAGGTTTCTTATCACATTTGTTCATAAAAAATTGTATATAATTTGTTTTAAAACAATAGTTATTCATGAAAACCTACTTATAATTATTTTTAAAGGATGATATAGATGGTAACTTTTTCTTCTACGCTACTTGTAACAGATCGTTTAATGAAGTCACGATATTCTTATCACATGTTGGAGGTAATTTAACATTATAATAATCCAGTGAACATTGAGTAGAGGTGACAACTATCTCCTTATTTTATGAATACTCAATATGCATCTTCTCAAGATTGGCCAAATATACTTCCAATTATAGACATTTCATATTGAGGATGATTTTCAGATATTTAATCATATTCATCTTCTCTTCAAAATCCTTATTCGTTCTTTCAACCTCATATTCATATAGCTTAACTTTTGTTTAATCAAATAGTGAAGTTTCTTTATCTTTATAAATGTTATTTAAAATTGGGATTCCTTTACATCAATGTTGTTTTTCAAATTTTCTTCAAGTGCAAGGATATTTTCTTAAATAATCTTCTTGACTCTCTCTTTATCTACAAATTATTTGATTCATTTTGAGGAACATATTTTAAGTTCGCTATTTTTTAATCAAAGTCTCTAACATGTCTAGAGAGATTTAAAAAGTCAAGAATTTTTCTTTTTAAACCCTTCTCCAAAATGTCAGCTTCTCCTTCCAGATGGGTGATATATTCTTGCATAGTTTGAAAGATACAAAAAATAAGGGAGACTATTTATTTAGGAATACCATGAAAAATATCTATCAATCTATCAATTGATATTTGTTTATAAATTATAGATTGATAATCATCACCGCTTGTGCTAGGATATTCATTTTTAGCATAATTTTTAAATGTTCTAATACATACCCCCTGATCACTTAAATATATTGATTTACTTGAGGAAGGCAGGTTTTCCTTCTCCTTGGAGGAAAATTGAGTAACATTATCTTTACTTTCCATGAATAGAATGTATTAATTGTTTGAAATTCATGAAAAAATATATACTTACTCTTATTTAGACAATATGGAATTATTATTTAACTTTGTTTTACCTTTCATTCTCATGTTCATGGTGGTATTGGGAGAAATAGATCCATACTTAGAGATAACTGAATATTCACCAAAACTTCACTTCATTATTAACATAGTAAAGAAAGTAAAATCTTCAAAAGAGAATAAATTCAATGTAGATAATTCCACAAAGGTGAAACGACCCTCTGATACCACTTAAAGGACCAGTTTAGGATATTCCTAACACCGGGGGGGGGGGAAATCACTGTTGGTGACCTTTTAATCCAATAAATTTTTTTTATCCCTTTACCTCTTTGACCTGTTATCATCTTGATTCTCTTATTATATTTTCATGTTGAACACAATAATTTAAAAATAATAAAAGATAGAACATGATATTTTCACAAGGTTTAATACTCAATAAGAGTAGCTAGTCCTTTCCTTGTATGGTTATGAATAGTTCACATATTATGCACTGTTGGCCAAGCAAGGATGGTATCTTATTAACCGTCCATCATCTCTACGTGAATGGGTTCTCTGAGCTAAGTAATTTCCCCACACGGACTTCCAGGCTTCCTCTCTTGGTCCCTATCCTAGCTTCCTCTGGAGAAGCATTTGGGGGGCTCAAAATCTCCTGGAAAAAGGACTGGGCTGTAGGATTGGGTCTGGGTCATCTTTCAATGTCTGGACTGATCCCTGGATGATCGATAATGAAGGTAGGCAGGCTACATCCCTCGTCCAACCAAGTCTTGAAGATTCCACTGTCAGCTGCCTCCTTTCCTACCAGGGACAGGGGTGGTGTTTGGAAAATATCCTTGAATGGTTTAACAAAAGGGATTAAAGAATTATCCTAAGCATTCACCGGGTCCCTAAAACAGGCCCTGGACATCTTTTCTAGACTAATGGCATATTGGGCGAACATACAGTGAGATCCAGATACATACTTGCTCTTGGAAACCACTCAGTCGGCCAGGATGAGGGACCATGTAAATCGATTTGGATGCTCAAAGCTCCCCCCTAAAATATGCCAATTTTGGTGGAAGGTTTGCACGGGTACTATCCCAACAATGATCCTTCTCACTTACTGACATATGGCCAGTACTCCTTTTTTCCCTTTCTTCCCAAACATTCTAGAAACTCCTCTGCACGCCATCATTCACTGCCCGGGAGCTAAGGGAATTTGGAATAAATGGGGCCCAACTTCTGCCACTTCAGTGGATTTGGCCTCTGACCTTACTGATATTCTGACACATTGGTGCTCCTCTGAATCCTTGACTTTTCAGGTTCACTTTTCACTTTATCCTGGATTATTTGGGTCCGGCGTAACGATGCTATTTTTCGTCAAGCTTACAAACCCCCCGAATTCTGGATTTAACGGGCCACTTCTTGGATTGAGGGCTGGAAAGACCACAATGGACATTATATGCCAGGTGTTACCCCCTCCTATCCCTATCATTGGAATCCCCCAATGGAAGGGATTATTAAGATTAACGTGGAAGCATCTCTTCCAAATGATGGGCTTGTTGCCCTCGGCCTCCTCGCCCGAAATCATCTGGGGAAATTCTTTGATGCAAAATATGAACCACATCAGGAATTCTGGGAACCTGAAGTTTCTGAGGCCATGGCTATCCTTGCCGGTATGATGCTCTCCTTGGAATGTGGATGGGGTGATATCATTATTGAGTCTGACTGCCTTATCATAATCGATGCTATTAACCCCAATGATGGGGGGCTCCAATCTTTTGGCATCATCATCAGGAGAATTCTCTCACTTTACCAATGATTCTCATTATGAACCTTCTCTTTTACTAAAAGGGAAGGAAACAACACGACCTGACAGCTTGCGTCCTCAGGCCCATTCGATACCAACCAACTTTGGTTAGACAATTTCCCTTCATGGCTTTGCACATGTAATTCTGCTGATCTTAGTCATTAATGATTTTTGTTGCTAATCAAAAGATGGGGAATGAAACAATTCTTCATCCCTATACTAGTGATGTCATGGTCTAACTCTAAGATCCTCACAGATTATTGATACTATCTATAAAGAAATCCTTTACCATCTTAGAATGGTTCTTTGTAACCCCAAGAAATTATTCCATAAAATGATACTTATTTTTTATATCACAGTGCTAATTAGTTATTCTACTAAATTATTCTTCACTTGGTTAGTTACATAGCCGAAAGCAAGAAACCCTTCTTCTTATTCTTCATAATAGCATACTATAAGTTGCACTTTATTATTTTTCTAGAAATAACAATGATATGAATAGGTTCTGGACTGATAAACATACAAATATTTCTAACCCAAATAATAATCAACTAAATAAATATTGGCCAACCATTTCTTCTCAGTATCTCTTTATTATTGAATGAAAAATCCATCTACAATGAAACTTCTTATTAAAATTTCATGAATCATGAACTCCTTTTTGATTATTGAAAAAATAAAATATCAGATTATATTAGCATAATCATAATTAATTATTCTTCAGTCTGAATGATATGAACATTATTGTGGATTAAAATCTTTTACTTACTCAATAAACAATGATAAGATTCAGCGTACTATCGATTTATTCTTAGTGAAATTGATTTTTTTGTAAACACTTCATAGACTACACTGAATATATCACGTCATCTTATGCATGTATAACAACTTTCATGGATCTTCTAAAACTTGAAAACCTTATCAAAAAATAATCCTTGATTAAGAACTTATGAATTTATGTTCTCATTACTATGCATGCACACCTCACTATTCATTTTTTCTTATTCCAGTTCTTATCTTTGTGTAAGTGATATATTTATGTGATTCCCTTCTTCTTCATGCAACACACACTATGCACCGTTCTCGATATTGAGGAAAAATATATACTTTTTGATTTTTTTCCACAAATGATGAGTAAGAAATAACCATAACTAAATGAAATATCATTCCATTTACATAAATCTTGAGTGAGATAGTCTCGTATCAACATGTCATTGGAATATTCTTCACAAAACACCACAAGTGTGTGTTAACACATATTGAGTGTTTACGGTTCTCCTTCCTACTAGAAAATTGTATACATATCTTCAAATTCATGAAAAATAGTTCATAAAGCTCTGCTATTTGAGTATCCTTGGAGGATCATAGAACAACTTGCCTTATCACATAAAATAACGTGTTAAAGGTTCTATTTTTCTCTAATAAATGAGAGAACTCAGAAATTTTACCATTGATAGAAATTTCATCTAGTTTGGTGTGTGAATATTTATTGAAAAAAGTCACAGTTCCATGAACCACCTTTAATCCAATAAAATATTCCCTATAAATCTATATTTTTAATGGCCAAATATCCTGGATTTGAATTCTTCAAACGCAGGATACGTTATTTTAAAAATGGTTTCATCTTTGATTCTTGATCTTGGCCTCTTCCTTAAGGTGTTATCCTCATGCAATGAGGACCACATTATTCTCATTTTCCTAAAATCTTGAAGTTCATACTTGCATGGAGATGGCCTTCTGCAACTCTATTTTCTTTCAGCCAAAGATTCTTCTTCAAACTCCTCATTTAATTAAAAGCGTATCAAGCATGAGGGTTGACCCGAGTGTCATTATTTTTAATTCAATCACTAGAATTGATTATCAGTGATTAGTTTGATCACCAATGGTTACTTATCATAAAACTAGATAGAGTTTAATATTTCTCATGCTGGGAGTAAGGAAATGATTACCTAACACCTCTGTGATCTTCAGATCACGCCTGATCAAATAGACCCCTTATGTCCATAAAATTTTAATATAGTTGAACAATGAACCCATTTATGCATACCAAATTGATCCTCTATATGTTTTATCCATGCTATATAAATGATCATGTTACCATAGAAACTTATAGTTGGCTCTGCGACTGACAGCCAAATTCATTATAGGGCATGCACATAGGGACAACACCACTAATAGTCCATAGGATTCCCTATGGGCTTCTAGACCAACCTATATGAAGATTCATCTATACACTCTACATGTATTTTACTTTGTCCTACATGAATCTGGTGGGAACTATGCACCCTATGCTACATGCTTGGTGGCCCTTGCTAATCACCCTAAGGAGTGGTAGAACTTTGGGTCCCAAAAGTGACTCGGTTGAGGTTGGATTTCCTACTTGGCATGGTTTGAATTTTTTTGAATACGTTTAATAAATTATAACTGAAATATTATATCATATAAAAATAAACCCCCTACTCAAATGTATGGATTAATCTTATTTAGCAAAAAATAACCCATCATGAAATAATTAAAACTCTTCATGGTTATCCTTCATGAAAAAAATTATTTTTATTATATTCATTGAAGACTCCATGATGCAGATCAGAATCTGAATGTTCTTCAAGTTACATTTTGTATGGTTATCATTCTATATTGAAATATTGTATTCCCTTATTCAAAATATTATCCATTATTCTTTTAGGAATATAAATTTCAAATATATTATTTAATATCAAATGATCCTTCCAATGTTTTTTAAACAACGTTTCATGTAAAAAACACTTAATGTCACAATTTTTTTATATATAGATGTAGTTCTACAATCATGAGATTTAATTGGAGAATTATTGAACAATGATATCCAATTTAATTTAATGAATACATAACAATTATATAGGTATCATCTTTGATTCTCAAAGTATTGAAACTATTTGTCTATTTATTTAGATTATAAGACCTAAGCACTTCAACCATTCTCTATAAAATTTAAAACTTCTTCATCATATTTAAATTAATTAAATTTTCCTATTTAATTATCTAACATTAACAACCAGTGACAATAGTTGAAAAAAATAAAACTCATATTAAAAGTGGTCTCTTTATCCATGATATGATTTCCCTTCGATAGGGGTGTTCCAACATGAAAGAGTTAGGTATCTATTTCAGGACCCTTTTGTGATATGGTTCAGACTTTTTTCTGATGAGGAGTCCTAGGTGAAGCATTTTTAGGAGGATTTGTTTTTAGAAATATTGCACCAGGTCCCCCTTATTAATTCTGAAGACGTATATTGTGTTTCTGGAAAGTGTAGAGGTTATTGAGAGGATGCTGTCCATAATTGGATCATTATGAGAGGGGAGTCGTTAAGATTACTCAAAAAGTAAAGCTATAGTATGGGGTTCCTAGTATTTATGGGAGAAGAGGTTTCAGTATCCGGGGGTTGGTCCTAGACTTTATCACCTCATCCCTCTAGGGTAGTGGCTCTCATACCTTTGTTAAGGGATCAAATGCGAGTTTTTATTATGGAGTATTAGTCCATCAGCGGTGAGAGTGCCCAAACTTTCTAAGCAGTCAACATTTTCCAAGTGTTTTGTAACAAGTTCCTCCATTGAGGTAGTTTCAGACATGGAAGCTGTAGAAGGGTGCTCTAGTTTGGGATCTGGATAGAGGATATGGGGAAGAAATAGTATATCCCTGAGTGATTCCCTGTCCTCATATAAAATATTGTAGCTATGGAGGTGGTCTTTAGTAGCGTTAGTGAGGCCGTGTCATATGTCATGTTTTTCTTAATTATTTAGTGTTTCCTTTTCCAGGTGAGACATACATCTTTAGAGGTTTCCTTTTTATTGTTTTCTACATGTATGAATTATTTTTTTGATTAAGAGGTGATGGACTCCTTTATATCAACAAATATCATACATGCTTTGGGACTTGAGGTAGAGAGACTTCTTATGACCTTGGCATTAACTATGCTAGTTGGAAGACAAGTTGACTTTTATGAAGTATATAAAAATTGTGAGCTAGTGTTGGGGAATCTCCACGCTTGGGTATATTTTCTATTTTCATAGATACATCTATATGAAATTATACTCAGTATGAATTGTTTGTATTCAGTGAAGTCTATCATGGATTTATTCTGGAGGAATATTGTATTCATTATGTTGACAAAGATCCAATAGTATTTTTTAGAAAGATATACCCTCATATGGGTTATAGGAATTTTCCATCTCTATTATATTTTATGTATGATATATTTTTTATTTTGTTGGAAGTTCACGATTCAGTGTTTCCTAGGGTTATAGAAGAGTACCCTGATGTCTTTCCAAAAAATATTATATCATTACCCCCATGATGGGAGATCATGTTTGGGATTGATATACTACTAAGTGTATTTCCTTTCTTGATGTATTCGTATAGGATGGTGCCTTATGAGTTGTGGGAGCTCCAAGAAAAGCTTGATGATCTATTGTATTGAGGTTTTGTTTAACCAAGCATGTTTGATTATGGTGAACCGGTTTTTTGAAAGAACTCTGACAGAAGTTTTCAACTTTGTATTGATTATCATCACTTTAACCAAGTGGAAGTGAAGAAACAATATCCTCTTCCATGGATAAATGATTTGTTTTATTTTATAAAGGGAGAATGTTGGTTCTTTAAGATTGAATTGTTGTAATAAAATCATCATATGTGGGTGAATGATATGGATATCTCGAAGACTACTTTCTATTATTATCATGGAAATTATGAGTTCACCGTGATGTGGTTTGGTGTGATAAATTCTCCATCCATGTTTATGGGGTTTCTGAATGCAGTTGTCAGATAATTACTAGATAATTTCATGGTGGTTTTCATTAATGACATCCTTGTGTACTCCGTATATGATTTGGAGCATGAAAAACATAAACATGCTATTTGGGGAGTTCTTCACCATTAGTAGTTGTTTGGGATGTTTTATAAGTGCGAGTTCTAGGAACATTAAGTTATTTTCTTAGGTTATTTAGTGTCCCAACATGGAGTATATGTGGATCATTCAAATTTAGAAGCGTTTGTGCCTTGGGTTTCCCCCAAGATAGTGGAAATGGTGAGAAGTTTCCTTGGTTGTGTAGGGAATTTCAAGAGGTATAAAGCTGATTTATATCTGGGTGTGACTCCTATGATAGCATTGACCCCAGATAGATAATGGATTCTTTTGGACTAGCCAATGTTAAAAAACTTTTGAGTACCCGTGGGAGAAGTTGGTCATCAATCCATTCCTTTGTTTTCTTTCAGAGTGTGTTCAATTTGAGGTTTTCTATGATGCTTCACGTCTTGGATTGGTGTGATTCTAATGCATAAGAGATCGATTGTTTCTTATGGGTGTTGATAGTTAATTACCTATGAGAGTAAATATTTTACCCATGATATTGAGTTGGAAGCAGTTGTGTTTTCTTTGAATAACAACATTACCTCATTGGAGAGATTTTTTTTTGTTTTTACCAATCAGAAGAGCCTGAGGTATGTATTTAACTAGGATGAATTAAACTTGAGATAACATTGATGGATGGAATTATTGTAAGATTACAACTTCGAGATTCTATATAATCTAGAAAATTGAAACGCTGTAGCCGACGTGCCGAGCAAGAAGTCACTTAGTGATACCGTGCATGAATATAGAGATTCCTGAATAGTGATGGAATAAATATCATCATCACATCATTATATAGGATAGGTTATAGGAAGAGGTTTCCTTTTACAGATAACAATGTAGTCTTCTCTGGTGCAATAGGTGGAAGAGTCCCAATTAGGGGATTCTAAGGTAGAGGTTTTGAAAGGAAGATTGTTTTTTGATGATTCCCTTGATGGTTGATCTAATGATGGAAAACATTGGTTTTTAATTCTCGGTAAGGTTTTTAATTCCTTTAGTATGTGTGATATAGTTCTTCTTGAGCTATATAATTCACCTTTGATAGTACATCCTAGGGTTGAAAAGTTGTATCAAGCTTCGAGATGTTATTTTTGGTGGAATGGGTTGAAGTTTGCAGTTTTAAGGTTTATTTATCAATATTTTGTTTGCAAGAAGGTAAAGGATTAGTACTGGGTTTCATATGGATTTATCTATCCATTATATGTTACCTAATGGAAGTGGGAGGACATCTCAATGGACCTATTTACCAATTTACCTCAAGATCAAAGAGGCTATGATGCTATATGGATGATAGTGGATTGTTTGAAGAAATTATCCCAGTTTATAGTGATCAGGGAGTCGATCACAATGGATATTTTTTCAAGGATGTATCTAGAGTAGGTGGTGTGACTTCAAGGTGTCTAAAGGATGATCATCTCTGATCAATATCCTCATTTTACCTCGAGGGTGTGGATTGGTCTGAAACATTATTTTGGTTCTCAGTTATGACTTAAAACTATTCTTCATTCATAAATGGATGGTTAGATAGAGCAGAACATCCATAATCTTGAAGAAATTTTACGCTCTGGTGTCCTATATTTTGGATATTTTGGATTATTCACCTTCCCTTGTCCGATTTTTCTTAAAATAATAGTTTCCACTCCACCATTGGTATAGAGCTATTTAAATATTTCTATGTCTGTGATTGACGTTCTACATTATGTTGGACTAATATCAAAGAGGAAGAAATTATTAGGATTGAACAAGTATAAAATATGATATATATAGTGCATGAAATTCACAAGAGGATGAAGGTATCACAATATCATCATAAATTATTTTCTGATCATATGAGGATACCTATGGAGTTTGAAATTGGAGATAATGTGTTCCTAAGGAGACTCCTCATCATGGGTAGTGAAGGTTTGGTTTTGGGAGTAATCTTTATCCTCAGTTTGCTGCAACTTTTTCGGTGTTGGATCATGTTTGGTTCATGGAATATCAGATATAAATTCCCCCATAAATGAGATAGATACTTGATGTTTTTCTCATGTCACAAATTCATCGTTATCTTCATGATGACTCTTATGTAGTCGTTTAGGGAGAGATTAATGTTGATGATGACGTGAACATTGAAAGGTGGATTGTGGAGATCCAGGACCTTTCGGGGAAGCTATTTCATTGGTGTTTTATTCCCTTTATTTTCATCTTGTAGGTATATGGTGATGTATAGGAGAGTAGAGGGGAATGTGGGTCACAGATGCGCACTCAGTACCCCTATATGTTTGATGTTTATATCTTCTCTTATAATGTTGTTCATTTTGTGGTTGTTTAGTTTTTGGTTATGAGGTGGTTTCCTATTGTTTATTATTGTGGATTTACTCTCATTTTGGAGTGATCCTCCCCGATAGAGTGTCTAGGTCTTAATTGTTACTGTTGCATGGTTTTTCATTATTCCTCAAATGAGGTGGTTGAGCTCCTGAGATAGAGAGATCATTAAGAGGTATCTCATGGGTTGGATATTTGGATAACCCCTTTTTGTATTCTATTTATTTTGGTTGTATATTATCTAGGGCTCAAATGTTTGACATGTGTCTAATATAAGGGAATAGATCCATGTAGACTGACCATTTCTGTTCTTATGAGGCTCATGGTGATCAGAGGTGGCCTAGAGTAAGTCTAGAGGGGTTAGGCTGTTGAAAATATAGATACAGAGGGAATTCATAGTGTGTAAACATTTCATGAAGTGTATTAATAGTTCATGTCTTGTTGAGGCTCGTTCACGGGGTTCCACACAATGTGTAATAATTAAAAGTTAAATTCCTTGAGGTGAAATGTTTTTTAGTAAAAGTCAAAAACTCGATATTTACATGATGTGTAAACATTACACATTGTGTGAATTACCTATTTAGTATGCTTATAAAAGGATGTAGTGCTTTAGTTTTCTCTAAACCTTAAGGATAACGAAGTTCCCTCTCAATTTCTAGGTGACCAGTAAACCTCCTTTCTAGCGTTTTGAATTCATTTGACTGGGATTTATCCTTTGATTCTGTCCCGACCCATCTTATTGGGGTATGTTCCATGGCTTGTAAATCTGGTCTCTAATAGACCTGGTGATGTTGAATAGAAATGAGTAGGTATATAACTAAAATTAGAGGCCTTATCCTAAATTACACACACATACACACACATCTCCAAGCCCATAAAATTCTGTAATGTTAAATAAACTAATAAACCATGTATGCATACATATAAATCCCACCATCAGAGTACGAAAAAAATTAATTAAAAGTAAATATGTCCGAATAAAATCCCTAATGAATATTCTTAAAAAAATTCCAACATGATGGTAAAGATGCAGACTGTTGTCAAGATAACCGCATGAACACACATTGGTCAATCTGACTCACTAAGCACTTCCTGGTCCTGGTCTCTCTTTTGAAAAGGTTTATTGTCTGCACAAGACATGACACAAATGGAAAATACCATGAAGGGGTGGGTATAAAAATACCCAATATAAAACCTTGAAACAAAAAGCATACAACAACAAGAATAAATATTTGATATACAAAGGTATACGTCGACAACACATATAACCAAAATATTTAGACATACACAACAAAGACACAATGTCTCAAAGTAAAGACACAACCATAATGAAAGCCTATGATTTCTGTTTGAAGGTTCCATATAGCACTCATGTGGGATAGCACACTCCATGAGTAAGATATACCTAATGATGTCTGTACAAGAGGTCATGCTCATCGAGTCTCATCATAAGAAGTATATTCTGGAAGTATAAATGGATATGATATGAATATGAGGATCACACCCAAGGCCAGGGGTTATACCAAAAACTCAATTTGAAATAACCTACTAAGTAGAGGATCAATTCCTGTAT
Source organism: Viscum album (assembly GCA_963277665.1). Taxonomy (NCBI): domain Eukaryota; kingdom Viridiplantae; phylum Streptophyta; class Magnoliopsida; order Santalales; family Viscaceae; genus Viscum; species Viscum album. The sequence goes on along the minus strand of OY728119.1, from coordinate 758,432,502 downwards.
AGTTTTGGTCATAACGATACTAATAAGTCCATTTAGGGAAAGAAGATGGTAAAGGATCTCACTTCGAGCATCACAAAGGGTTCCAATAACTCTATCCAATAATTCCTACAAAAGGGATCAAAATCATATGTGTAGGAAGTGATTCCATACTATCCCTTAGAAAATGGATATAGGGAATGATCCCCAATGTAACTTTTCTAAGATACATAGGAAAAAGGATATAATCCATCTTTGGAGGAGTACACAGTGTGTACTGACAATACACGGATTGTCCCTTCTTCACGGGGTCCTACCCATGTATCACAACCCATAACCATGTCCATGTCAAAGTAAAAGACATGTACATGTTTTTTTTTCTAATACCCATGTGCAAGTACATGAATATTCCTATTTACACCTAGTCTGACCATGTCCATGTCAGAGTACATGGCGTGTCCGTGACTAGGTACTGTTGGCCGTGTCCGTGTACCTTCCGAGGTACACGCCATGCCTACTGGAAAGGATTCACATTCCATGTGATAGGTTCACATGATATGTGATACTTAAATTCATATGGAAACCATATCCAACATTGTGAGGGTCCCACAAAACATTTAGCTCCATAGTAAATTTCTTGTACTTTTGGATTTATCCATAATTCTAGATTTGGATCCCGTGACATCCTCTTCACCTCTGACCATCAGTCCATCCATGACTTATTCAAAAAACCAAGAAATATCATTATATGATCCTTTCCATAATTAAACACTGGTTCTGGACTTCAAATTTATTCAAAAAACACCCTCTTGGATCATCCATCATCACACACTGAAGAACATGAAATCGGGTACCCAAAACCATCTGATACACTTCCACCTCCATCGTAGCTCGATCCTATCATCAATCCGAGCCTATATTTGTGAAATAAAATTGTTTCACCAAGACATAAGTGCACAACATTCAATTTATCAGTATTTTCAAACCATGGTCCAAGGTATTTTCTTGCACTAAAAGAATAAATGGGGAAGAAAATCACGATCATAAACATGAAGAATTATCCTTATCCAATGTTTGTATTGGCCTCAATCTATGTTCATTAGAATGATGTACACTGAGATAAATGAATATTCAAAATTGATTTTCCCAATTCCCAGATAAATCTAACCCACACCCTCAGTACGCATTATCCACAAATAAATTCATTAGTTGATTGATTTATGTTTTTCATAGGAATCATAAAATAGGAATAGTTCCAAGAAAAACAAAATCAAACCTCAATTTGGATCGATCACTGATGAAAAATGAAGTTGTTCCATTATCATCGGTGAGATCCATGAATCCCATTGCACACCAATAATCAAACTATGATCTGACTGTCATTCACCCATGGTATATCATCTAATGGATATCTAATGATTCTATAGATCTCTATGTTTTATAGGATAAACCTATGAATCCACCATAAATATATATTAATAGATGATGTTTGGTTGGTGCGTTAATGAATAAAATAAAATAATTTATTTAATTATTCTATTTATTTTAGGCACTAGGATTTTTTCACAAAAGTCTCTAGTGACGAAAAAGGTAATGTCATGGATAAGGTTAAAAACACATTCTGACATCAACAGTTCACTCATATTTCTGATCCGAGTCCCTATTTAGGAGTTATTCTACTTTTAAAAGAAAAATACATATTCATTCTATTTAATATATTTTATATTTTTTAAACATTTATTTTGGGCACACAGAGCCTTAGAATCACACACTGTCTCAGTGCTTGGTCTCAAAATTAATCCATAAAATATCAAAAAATAATACAAGGAAAATACAATTCATTTTATTCTCCCCACCTTGAGGATTTATGTCTCTAAAAGACAAAAAATTGGTTATACATAAATATGTGGGTACTAAGCATGAATTTGAGCCTCCTACTCCCAGGTGATCTATTTAAGGTTCCTATGCTACCACCAGACATGGAGTAGAACAATATATCACCCATGGTAGATCCTCTCCTTTCAACTCTCAATGTCTACTAGGTTCTCATAAAAGGTATCTCCATCTAAGAAGTACGCCACCTCAACAATACTACACAACATCAGAAAGGGCCAATGAATCTCGAATGTTTCTTTCCACCCTGGCCAAATCTCTATAATCCACATTGAGTTGAAACCCATAGGAACACATGATATCCTTCCTTGAAATCCAAAGTCCTACACACACTGTATTAAAAAAAATTCGAATGGATTTGTGGAATTCTCATCCACTCTTGGATAATTTAAAACTTCTCAAAAGTATCTTTCATCAACTCTGGGTCCATGGGTACTGACTCTCTAGGGTTGGTCCAACAAAGTGGTGACCTGTAAGGTCACCCATACAAGGGCTCAAATTGTTCCATACTAATGGTTGAATAATAACTATTGTTGTATGAAAACTCCACTAATGATAGGTGATCCTGAAAATTATAGACAAATTCCGACATGAAATGTCGCGACATGTCCTCCAGAACCTAAATGGTCTTCTCAGTCTGTCCATTATCCTTATGGTGAAAATCCATGCTCAAAAATTGTAGAGTCCCAAAATCGTCTTACAATTCCTTCCATAACCAATATGTGAAGCGAGAAAAATGGTTTGAAATGATCATTGATGTAACTCCATGAAGTCAGACTATCTCCTACACATAGATGCCTCCCAATCACTCTATTGTATTCTACTATTAGATAATTAGGAAGAGGGTAAACTAAGTGATTCAATGTATTATCACCTAAATAGAATAGTGTCTCCTAAACGTAAAGGGTAACACCATTATAAAGACCATGGATATCCTATCCCACTTCCACTCTAACACCTCATGGTGTTGCGCTAAACCAGCTTGAACTTGGTGTTTGACTTTCATTTGTTGACAAGTAAGGCATCGAGAGACAACTATGAAACTCCCTTCTTCATCCCTAGCCACAAAAAATGACATAGAAGGTATTGATATATCTTTTACACAACTATATATACAGAAAATGATATATATGAATCCATCATAAAACCTACTCACACAAGGTCTCTGGTACCATCGATCCTCCTTTAAAAAGAATGAAAAACTTTCCATATATTGAAAATCCATCAAGAGTAAGTAAAATGGATATCTAAGTGTGTAGGGTATCATAGTCGGTATACCCATGTTGTTCTTACCTGACTCAATGTAAAATAATAGGGGTAAAAACAGTCGAACGAATACAATCTTCTCCATCTCCATCCACAAAGTATAACTGCAAAAATGTGAACTACTTCGATGCCTCATTCAACAACTGCAAAGAAGATATATTGATAAAAAACTCTTCTTTCATGTTACACTTTCCAAGAGTATAGAAAATCTTAAAGTCATAAACTTGGATGAACTCTATCCACTGCCTCTCTCTCAAGTCAAGATCCTTATAAGCGAAGATATACATGAGAATATTGTGACTATAATAGATGATAAACCACTCGACTATCAAGTAGTGTCACCAAAACTTTACTGAGAAGACCAACACTGATAAATCAAGATCATGTATCATGTAGTTTTGATCACGTGGTCTCAGATGACATGAACTATATAAAATCACTATCTTCATATGCATCCGAACACAATGAAGCCTAGTTTTTGATGAATTTGAGAATACTATGTACTCGACACCCTCTTATGTAAATATAAAGATAGGAGCACTCGTCAAAATCTATCTCAACATGTAAAGAGACTAGAGGCACATCTCTATCCACATTAAAGGAACCCCATCGGTTCAAAGTTTTCATGAGAGCCGATATCTTAGAGAGGTTAGGTATGAATCTCTGTTAATAGCTGGCCAACCCAAGGAAGCTCGACACCCCATTCATGCTCTTGGGTGGCTCCCAAGATAAAAAATCATCAATCTCCACCGAATCAACTACCAAACCATCTTTTGAGATAACATGTTCAAGAAAGTGTACCTCTTATGTATAGAACTGGCACTTTGAGAGCTTCTTGTAAAGCATGTTCTCTTAGAGCATGTTTAGAACCATTCTCAAGTGTCTCACATGCTCCTCCCTAGATACAATTTAAACAACAATATCGTCCATCAAGAACACTGCAAACTAGTCTAATAAATTTTGGAGGAATGGGTTCATGAGTCCCATGAACACTTTAGGGGAGTTTTTAACACCCCGAGTTTTTATGAGTTTTTATTATTTATTTAATTTAATCTTTTTGATATTTTTCATTTTATGAAACACTGAATATAGATTATTCTATATGAAATCAAAAATTTATTCTTGAACTATATTCAAAAACATTTCGGGCTTTCGGTACACACAACACAATGTTTGGATTGTCCTATATGAAAGTCTGAGTTACTTTGATAACTTGTGTGACAGGAAAAACCTAATTTCACCAAACTATAATGTATTATTAATATTATTATTGAAATATTATTATTGTTTTAAAATTTTAATTGGAATTGTGGTTATGTATAATATTAATTAAATGATGAAAATATTGTTTATACATGTATATAAGAATAATTATTTTTTGAGAAATTAACTTGAAAATAAAATAAAACTTGTTTGAAAATATAAAAAATCTTTTGCTGGAAAACTATATTTATATAATCAAACACATTTTTACTCTATAAATTAATTAAACCACTTTATATAAATTATTTCAATGATATATGTATATATATAGTATATGAAATCAAATCTTTAATGTTCAACTAATGTGTTTTCTAGAAAAGAGATAAGAATAAAACCAATTTTACACATAAAGTTATAAATTTTTCTAAAAGGCAATTTTACCACCATTTAATGGAGATCCTATTTAAAATATAAAATTTGAAACTTTTATGAATTTTATTTGATAAAATAAACTTAATTTTTGAAAATGTAATTTAAAAATTAGCATAGTTTAATTTATTGTTATTTTTATGAGAATCATCATTTTAGGATGAATAGTGAAAAATGATGAAGTTTAATTGAAAACTGCATTTTCATCTAATTTATTTATAAATTAAAATTACATTTTAAATTTGTTTTAAAGTATATTTTTATGAAATATAAATATATTAATAAAATTTAATTCATTTTATTCAATTTCAAATTAAAAATGGATAGAAAAATATTTCAAACATTTTTAACTTTTTTACTTTAAAAACACATTGTATTATCCTGTTTGCGGGATTAATTTTAAATTAATTTATCCCAATCATGTGATTATAATTTCAAAAAATCGATTCCAAATTTTTAATTATCATAATTTATAATTTCTTGTAATGTTATCTTAGTGTTTTACGAAAAATATTAGTGAATGTAATTAAATTTAATTACACTGATTAAGGTAAAACCGTATTTACTTAGCGGTTAAACTTTAAATTAAAGAAAAAATAACATAAAAAATTTAAAAAATCCATTGTATGTCCATATATCAACTATATAACCCCTTTAATCTAAAATATAAAATTATTGGAGGTGTATTTTGTAAGGGATACCTATCAATAGTGTTTTCCTTTTTGTATGTTTAAGAATACCACTCCTCCTCCACTATAAAAGGGCACTACCACCATTACTTATTCATACCTATCAAGACATTTATATCATCCAAAACCTTCCCAAATATGATACCAAATTCCAAAAATTGAACCTATAATCCTCTATTTTAGAATAAAGCAAACCAAGTTAGTCCTTTTGTCCAATCCAAATGGTGTAACATGAAGAAGAGGTATCATTCCTCAATAAGCACTTTTGTTTTATTTCTTTACACACCCCTTAAATTATTCTTATATCAAGATAATATCTTATCCTCAGTATCATAAATATAATTTTATGTTGTTATAATAAGGGTAAGACCTACAACTTCTAACACTTCCATTAAATGGGATATGCAATCATCGTTCATGTGTATGAAGGACTACCGCCTCATGATCTGATATTGTTCGTTCTTCCATCAACACCTATAAAGGTTTATAATAATGATGTAATATCTATTTTTATATGATATATATGATACATATAATGTATTTAAGGTTATGGAATTATTATATAACACATAACTTCTTTCTTTCCATTTTTTTGGAATATGATTACTCCATTTGTGGACGTGTGGACTACCACCTTCTCAAAGCGATGTGATTTGTTTAGAATTTATGTGGAATTCATTAAGGATAAGTTTAATAAAAATATGTTATATATGTGACATAATAATTATTCTAAAATTATATATATATATATATATTTATATACCTTTATTTTAGTTATTTTCTTTCTTTCAATACGATAATAAAAACAAAAACAATGTTTATACATACGTACGACCTACCTTCTCTATGAACAGTGTATTCTATTTCATATTTATATATTTTAAACATTATTATAAATAATTATATGGTAAATAAAAATTATATTTATATCTTGTTTTTACATTTTATAAATAATAAAATCATGATCTAAGTAAGTGGATCAAGAATAACATGTCAAAACATATATAAAAAACAAAGTAGTTGTTACCTAAAACGTAACTTTAACATGAAATTGTTAATAAATGGGTAATATATTGTTATAGGAAAATAATATATAGCCTGATATTTAATAATATTCTTCTTTGGTGTATTTATTATAAACTTATATTTATTATACACGAGGTTTGAAGGTGTATGGAGAAATTCAAGACTTAAGGTAAGTGTTTTCTAATCTCACTTTTATTTCTGTGAGATATATGATATATTCACAAAGTATTCTTATTGTGTGGTGTATATAATGACCTTTGAAATTTGATATAATAAATTTAATTAATTCCATGATATTCAATGTTTTAATTTATGTTATTATTTCATGTGGATTATGATTAAAAATTTACTCATTTACTAAGGGGATTTATAGTCTCACTCTTATTTTTGGGATACTTATGATCTCTATTATATGGGTTTTATGGTTCAGAAGTTACCAAATTGATAAATCAATTTTGTCTCATTTTTCCATCTTTGGGACACATGTTTTTTATGCACCTATATTCTTTTATGAGGAGTATATACTTGACTTTTAAATGTTATATCATGAATCTACTTATTTTAATGATATTGTAATATTCATGAAATTTTATTCTCTCATTAAGATTATGTTATAAAGTCAACAAAGTGGTAAGAGTTTATTTCTACAATCTCATTATTTATCAGGATATTTTTTGATTATGATTCCATTGATGATATAGTATGATCAATATATAAATATATATTCATGAATGTGGTTATGCTCTAGTTATTCATGCTGTATTCAAGTAATGGTTCCATTTTATCACTCTTTGGTATAAGAAAATGATTTTATGAAAATCAGACCAAATTTGTCTATTCGGTCAGAAATTTATTTTATTAAAAAGAAAATATTTCTATTTTTTTCAAAAACTTTTTTAAATGATATTATAAGATCATTTTCAATAAAATTTATTTGAATGATTTTTTACATTTCAAATAGTGTTTACGATGTTTTTCAAAGATTTCTTTATAAGTTTTCCAGTTTATTTTGAAATAAAAAGGTTTTAAAAAACATTTTTCAATGAAGAAAGTATATTTCCCTCAAGAAATGTTTTAAATTATTTTTAAAAGTTTAATTTATAAGATTTTAAATGTGGGTTTCAAATAATTTTTTTTAAAATTTTCCTTCTTTGAAAAATTAATTTTCAATGAAAGATTATTTTTCTTAAGAAATGTTCCATATGGTCTTTTAAAATACTTCTCAATATAAGATATAATCATGTGATATAGTTTATTATTTAATGGTGATATGATCCAAGTTCCCCATTATTATTATTTATTTGGATGTTTTTTTTTGTTTTTTATAGGTTTTTTATGAAATTTTTTTCTCTTCCATGATTTATATTCATATGAAACTCACTTATTTTCATGGGTTATGCTAGAATTAAATGATTATAAAACCTATGTCTTTTCCATAGGGTAAGATATGATGAAATATTTATGATTCCCATTTAATTTCATGGGTTATGATATTATTATTTTTTATGATCTGTTGGAACATGAATGTATGATTATTATGTGATGGGTGGGAGCTATATCTCCCTCCGATAAATTGGGTAAAGATTTATATCACATGAGATAAAATGGGAAACAAGTCAAAAATCATGATCTATAATGGGAAATAGGTGCATCCAAATCCATAATGTGAAATAGGTGTGTCCTAATCCATAATGGGAAACATTTGTGTTCTGATCCACAATGGGAAACACATGAGTCCTAATCCATAATGGGAAATAGGTGTGTCCCATTCCACAATGGGAAACAAGGGTGTCCTTATCCACTATGGGAAATGGGTGTGTCATAATCCACTATGTTGATAGTCTTGGTAGTTAACCTTGAAACATAAAATTGTTTTCTATATTTATGGTTGGTCTATACTTATATGAATTAATCTTATGGTTCATGATTGATTTATGTCAATTTATCATTCTTATGATTTATGCCTTATGATCTTCCAATCTTTATACAATGAATCTTGATTTGGATCTCTAATATATATGGTATGGAATTCTAATGATATAAACATGTTCTCATACCCCTATTCTCATGTTATGATTATATATCCCCCCATTTTACCCTTACTGAGCTTCTAATCTCACCTATTTCTTATATTTCATTTCCCTAGTTATGAAGAACAGTTTTATGTAAGAGTACTAAAGGGGACAATATTTAAGAGAGATGTTGATGATATTTCACCAAGATAGAAGATTATATTTCCAAGTTTCCAAATACACTAAATTATTACAGCCCTCAGGAATTTACTTATGAAATGTGTTGAATATTTATTTAAAATGATGTAATGTCCATGTATGTCAAGCCTAGGTCATTATAGTTGGAATCTAATGGAGGGTTAGTCAACCTTTGGAAACTTGGATGAGAAAAATTTAGTGAGATCCTTATGGATATTTATAAATATTTTTATAGGTATGTCTCTAAGGATATTCCTAAGGTGTCATATATTTAAAAGAAGGTGTCATGATTTATATATCCTATACGTATTTTTTATTATTACGTGGTTTTCTGCTATGATAAGTGTTAGTGACACTATTCTTTATGGTCTTAGTGAATAAAGAGAACTAAAATGAACAGGGTTAAAATTGAATTCTTTAGATTCAGAAAGTTTGGGAATTATGAAAATAGTTTTCCTAAGTTGAAATCTCATGAAGTGGATCTGGTTGGTGGCATGAGTATTGGTTATATTGGTGAAGATAAAGAGACTTTGAATAACATGTAAAAGGTATGGGATGTTCTAATAATATTTTTTATATTGAATTTAAGAAGCATGATTAAATTGTGGTTGAGGAACCTGTATAAATGATTCAATTTTTATATTCTTGGAAAGGGGTATTAAGGAATAAGACGATGAATCCTAATTATTGGTTTATGAATAAATTTAGAAGATTTAAGTGTATATTTATAAAAATTCAAGAATTATGTTATATTAATCTTGAAGTATATATTTTCTATTAAGGATTTGAAATAATATATTTATTAGTTTTGATGAACAAGAAAAATGATTTAATGGAAATGTGATATTTTTATTAAGGGAAAGTAACCCTTTATGTGTTCCTCATGTTGAGAAAATTGTGTTTAGGTTGGATAAAGAGATGATTAAAATGGATAAAGTAAATTTTATCATACCGATTACCCTATAATTGATTATCAATTATTAAAAAGTGATCTATGTTATCATGGATGATGTTTACAACTTTTGTTTTTTTTAAGAAATATATCCAAGAATATTTTTAATAATAAAGCATGAATTTTTTCAACAAGGATTTATAGTAATTCAGGTTATTACCATGTTTCAAGAGAAGACATGATGAAGGTATTCCCATGGTTGGTATGTGACAAACTAGATATAATTTATTATATATATGTGATCAATGTTTAGATGATTTTGAGAAACTTATTTACCTTATTTCTAATGTTTTGGACGTTCATATTTCATAAGGGTTAAAAGGTTAACCATTTTTGGAATGTTTTAAGTCAAAATTTAGATGAGTTTTGATAGATTAAATTATTATTTCTTAATACAAGGATTTATTAATATTGGATAAACTGTGCTAACCATTTTCTATGATGTTAAATAAATATAGATGGAATTACTTATTATTCTATTTATAGATCACATGACCCATTAGTGATTTTGGGATGAAAAATTCACCTTCATTTCATCTGTTAAGAAATAAAGTGGAAATTGATCAAGGTACAACTATAAGGTGAAATTGTTCTTATGAAATAGAATGAGATCAAGTAACTATACCAACTCAAGAAATTTATTCAACTTTAGGAAGAGGGTCTTAAAATAAAATGTTTTCCTATTGTCATCATTTTTTATGATATCAACGACCTTTTTTCAGAAGATTTGGGTAATGTATTTTTTATCATTAACTTTATCATAACCATGTTCTCTATCACACTCCATTAGAACTCAATAGTTATATTTATCTTCCCTATTCATTTTTACATACTACCTATGTTTTCCTATACGAAAACCTAGTTTTGATTTACTTTGGGAAACTATTTTTTTCCAACTTTCCATTTTTAAAGGAAGTTTTAGTATTCATTTTTAGGATATGGTTTTCTATAAAATAAACTTTCAAGTATTAACCATTTGACAACCCATAAAATTTTCATGGGAAAGACTCATTTTAAGGGGGTTAGAATGTAACACTCCAAGTTTTAATGAATTATTTTTTGATTTAATTTATTCTTTTTCAATATTTTTCATTTTATGCAACATTGAATACATATTATGTTTTAAAAAATCACGAAGTTATTATTTATTTGTATCAAATACCAAGCCTATCTTGGGGTGTATGCAACACTATGTTTGTCTTGTGTTATAAATAATGCTGAGTTCCTTTGACAACTTCCATGACACATAAGACTTAGTTTTTACAAACTACAATGTACTCTTAATAATATTATCAAAATGTAATTATGGTTAAAATATATATATTGGAATGGCGATTATGAATAATTCTAATTAAATTATGGAATTATGGTTTAAAAATATGTAAAATAATAATTATTTGGCTACCAATTAACCAGAAATTAAAATAATACCCCTTTGAAAGTATTAGAAATGTAATCCTGTAAAACTATATTTATGAAATGAAACTCGTTTTACATAAATAAATTAATTAAACCAATTTTGATAAATTATTTTAATGAAATATATATATATATTATTGTAAATAAATTATTTAATTTTCACCTTATATGTTTTCTAGACAAAATATGTAAATAAAACCAATTTTATGTCCAATGATATAATTTTTTTAAAATTTAATTTTACCACATTTTAATATAAAATCTATTTTAAAAATAATTTTTACACTTTTATAGTTTAAATTTTATAAAATCAACTTAATTTTTTAAATAGTTTTGTAAAAATTATCTTAGGGTGCTTTTTTTTTTTACTTTTCTGAGAAGTTTCATTTTTGGATGTATAGTTAAAAATACTGAATTTTAATTGAAAATTTCATTTTTATCTAATTTATATATATTGTTAAATTATATTTTAAATTATTTTTAAAGTTTAATTAGTTTAAATATACATTTATTAATACAATATAGGTCATTATAATTAATTTCACATTAAAATTAGATATAAAAACATTTTAACCTTTGAAATTTTTACATTAAAATCAGTTGTCTCATCCCATATGTGGGATTAATTTTAAATTAATTTATGCCACTTATGTAATTAGAATTTGGAAGAATTAATTAAATATTTTTAATCATAAAAATTTATAATTTCTAGTAATTTAAACTTAGTGTTTGGATAAAAATATTATTTAAAGTAATCCTAATTAGTTATTGTGATAAAGGTAAAAATGAGTTTACATATTAGTTAAACTTAAATTGAAGGGTCCAAATAACCTAAAAACATGTAAAAAGAAATTATATGTTCATAATTCTACAATATAATCAATTTTATTAAAAATTTACCATTATTTGAGGCACATGATGTAAGGGAGGCCTCTCAATAGTGTTTACCTTTTTATATCTACTAGAATGACCCTCCTCCTCCACTATAAATGGGCACACATTCCTCTCACTTATAAACACCTCCAAATACATTTGAATCATAAAAAACATGCCCAAATAATCTAAAAAATTCTATAACATCAACCTATAATCCTTAATTTTTGAATAAATTAAACCAAGTTAGTCATCTGGTGCAAACCAAAAAAAGTTACCTGAGGAAGAGATAACGTTCCTCAATGAGCACTTTTGTTTATTTCATTCTCCACCACTTAAATTATTCATTTATAAATATTATATAATAACCAAATTATCCTAAATATAGTTACATGTTTTTATAATAAGGATAAATCATACACCTTCACACAATTCCATCAAATGGGATACACAATCCTCATTCTTGTGCACGACAGACTACCACCCTGTGAACCGATGTCATTCGTTCTTCCATTACCACCTTCGAAGGTTGGGAATATTGATGGGATTGATATTTTAATATGATATATATTAAATTTATAATGTATTTATTATTATTTAATTATTATATAACACATACCTTTATGATTCATATTTTTTGGGAATACGACAACTTCATTTGTGGACATGTGGATTACCACCTTCTCAAAGCGATATACTTTATTCACACTTAACATTGAATGTATTAAGGATGGATTTAGTAAAATTATATGATATATATTAAAATATAATTATACTCTAATGATAATATATATACATACATACATATATGTTGTTCAATTTATTTATTTCAATGCGATAAGAAAAACAGAAACAATATTCATGCGTACGTATGGCCTACCGTCTCCATGAACGGTGTATCCCATTCCGTATTTATATATTCTATAGACTATTATAAATAATTATATACTGAATATATATGATATTTATATCATTTATTACAATCATTATATAATCAAATCATTATATAAGAAATAGAACCAAGAATAACATGCCAAAATATATACGAAAAACAAAGCGGTTATTACCCGAAACACAACTTTAACATGAAATTGTTAATGAATGGGTAATATAAAGTCATAATTAGATAATATATGGTAATATATATAATAATATTGTTTTTAGTATATTTATAATAAAATGATATTTATTATGCTTGAGGTTTGAACTTGTATGAAGAAAATTAAGAGTTAAGATAAGGGTTTTCTCATCTCACTTTTATTTCTGTGAGATATATGGTATATTAACCAATTGTTATTATTTGTGGTGTATATAATGAACTATTAATTTTTATATCAATAATTTATTTTATTTCATGTTATGAAATTTTTTAATTAATGTTATTCTTTTATGGGGATCTTGATTCAAAAGTTTTTCATATAGTAAAGGGATTTATAGTGTCTCTTTTATTTCTGCGAGACTTATGCCATATAAGCACTAATTTATTTTTTGTGGTGTATATACATATCATTAATATATTATATGGTTCATATAATTAAATATATAGGTATTTATCTATATATTTTTTATATCTCTTATATGGTGTTTACTGTTCAAAAGTTACAGAACTAGTAAAGTAATTTTGTCTAAATTGTCCTTATTTGAGACACATGTTATATTATGAACCTATATTCTTTTACAAGGTGTATGTACTTACATTTTACATATTTTATCACAAATATCAAAATTTTCATGATATTTTAATCTTCATGTAATTTTATTATATCATTGTTATTATGTTTCAAAGTCACCAAAGCGGTAGGAGTTTATTACTAAAATATCATCGTTTATCAGGATTGTTTATGATTATTCTTCCTTTGATGAAGTCTAATGATCCATATCTCAAGAAATAACATGAATTTTATCATAATATATTTATACATTATATAATCAATTAATAGTATGATTTACCACTCTTTAGTTCTTAATATGATTAATAAATCATTTTTATGAAAACTTTACCCTATTTCTATCTTCAGTCAAAAATTTGATTTATTCAAAAATAACATTTTCTAAAAATATATTTCATTTTTGAAATGATATTTTATACCCATTTTCATGTAAAATCATTTGAAAGATTTTTTATGTTTTAAATAGTGTTTATAAATGGATTCAAAGCTTCCTTTATTTGTTTTCAGGGTTATTCTTAATGAAAAATATTTTTAAAATGTTTTATGTTTTAAAAAGATATTTTAAAAGAAGAAAGTTTATTTTTATCAAGAAATGTTTTATATGATTTTTAAAAGATTCATTTATATTTTCTTGAATGTATTTTTCCAAAATAATGATTTTTAAAATGTTTCATGTTTTAAAAATGTGTTTTTAAATGATAGATTATTTTCCTAACATTCCATGTGATCTTTAAAAATCATTCTCCATATAAGATATAATCCTTTGATATAGTTTATGCTTTACTAGAGATCTAATATAAGGTCATAATTATTTTTATTTCTTTTAATGTTTTATGTTTGTGAAGAAAAGATTTTATGAAATCCGTTTCTCTTCCAGGGGTTATTGGCTTATTAAACCCACTTCTTTTTCTTAGTAATGCTACAATGAAGTGACTATAAAACCTGCCTATTTTCCATGGTTAATATATGATTAAATGTTAAGGATTCCCATTTATTTTCATTGGTTATAATATGATTATTTTTTATTATCTTATGGATCATGTATGTAGCATTATTATTTGATTGGTAGAATATATATATACCTCAAATTCATTGGGTAAAGATTTATATCTCATGAGATAAAATTTGAAACAAGCTGATGGGATTGATTCAAAATGGGAAAAGATTCATCCTTATCCATAATGGGAAACATATGTGTCCTGATCCATAATGGGAAAGATGTGTGTGCTGATCCACAATGGGAAAAACATGCCTCTTGATCCATAATGGGAAACAGGTGTGTCCTGATCCATAATGGGAAACACATGCATCATGTTATGCTTTAATATCTTCCTTTTTTTTATCCTTACCGAGCATCTGAGCTCAACCATTTCTCTAGTTTCTTATCCCCTAGTTATGAAGAAAGGTTTTAAGTAGGAGTAATAATGGGGAAGATCTTTAAGGGAGATTTTGAAAATATTTCACCAAGATAGAATATTATGTTACCAAGTTTCCAAGGACACTAAACTATTATGGTCCTCCAGAATGTACTTCTGTAATTTTTGGAATTTTAATCTAAAATGATTTAATATCCTTGTATGTTAATACTAAGTTTCTATAGAGTTATCCAAAACAAATTAAATCACTACGTAGTCATAATGAACATTGTGAAATCTGAATGCTGTCTTTGGTATATCTTCATCCTGTACTAGCAACTGGTGATGGACTGACCAGAGGTAAACCCTTTAGAATCATCATTTTTCACTAAATAGATTGAATAATTCATCAATCCTAGGTAGTGGATACTTTTTCTTAAAAGTCACTTATTTAAAGTGCTAGTATTCTACACATAATGTCAAGTTTCTATCCGCTTTATTGGAAGACAATTCTGGGACTGTCGAAGGGTGGAACACTAGGTCAATCAAATCCCTTTCTTTACATGTACTCCAACTTCACCCTCATATAAACAAGATTTATAAGATACATGTTATATAGTGGAATAGATATCATGGGCGTCCTACGGTGTAGTTCAATACACAAGTCTATCTCTTGGTGGGGATGCAATCTTGGAATATCCTCATGAAAGATATCCTTATACTTTTCCACCACTATAGGGAATTAGAAACTCATAAAATCTACCACAAATGAATCTTGGTAAACAATTGTTGAGTAATCAGGTACACTCTCCTATGGATGATTCCATCCTACATTGGATGAGTTTCATTTTTTACCCACAAAAGAAAACCTAGTGCCATCATTCCAGACACACTACATAATCCACCTAAAATAGTCTATATGGGAATGAACTATGGATAACGAGTCCATACCTAAGAAGAAATCCTAAGGCCTCATTGATGCTATAAAATATCCCAGTAGAAACTCTTTCCACCAAGATACTGTTTGTACAGTCAGCACAATTGTGTGATCACCGTGTCATCTCTAGTAAGAATCTCCAAGCATAAGGTCTAAACCAAGGGATCAACCAGAATATCTTAGAATCATATAAAAATAGTTAAAATAAAAGAAATAATAGTAACTATTTCTATTAGTACTACATATAATGTAGACAAGACATATATTGTACCTTGTAGCATTTCTAGAGCCTTTAGTTTATATTCCTCGACCACCTGTAGCTGCCCTACCCTGTCATCTAGGTCTCTAATCCTGGCGTGGACCACCTGGGTGTGGTGGCGGTAATAAGATGAAGAAGCTAACACCTCATGTTTCTCTCCTAGATCCTTTGACACATTATCCACCCTATAAAACTATCTTATACTACAACTGGCTTTTCCTCGGTGGGTCATCCCCTGGCTCCCTGTCATCCATATAACTGTCCAGAAAATTTTGTGCAAGATATCCCATGCCATCACCTGAGTATAACTACCTTTCACTAGGATGAATAGACTCATACCTTGAACCCATAACCATAGAAACTCTATCTAGGGACCACCTTTTTAAATGAACCACATTTCTAGGTCCCTAATACTGACATCCACTCCTTACTTCCGATGTCGCTTTTCTTTTGTTCCCATTGCTAAAAACCACTACCTACATGAGCACATCCCGGAAACTTTCAACCACCAAATCCCTCTCTCGCACCCCCTAATTGGTAGGAATAAATATAGGTATAATGCATGATTGAATGTCTCTACATAGTCTCCACTAGATGGTATGATCCTTAAATAACTAATCATGAATTATATCCATCTAGTACATGTAGAGGTTGGTGAACCTTGATGAATACTCATCTATTATTATACTTCCTTACTGGTGATATAAAATATCTGGGATGAATATATCCCTCAAAGAAGATAGAGATAACCCCTATTTGGTAAGGAAATAAAACTCTGACCATTATTGTATTTTCTTGTCATGATACTCAATCACCAAACCGCACCATCTTCCTGAAGAGCCATAGAGAATTCTCCCTACTAGAACCTCCATCTGAACTACTGATTTCTAGAAAATATGGAGAACTCTGGCCAACACCTCAAGACTGTCCTTAGACACCTATGGGTCAAGATCACCTAGGAACCTAAGGGGTCATTTTTTATAAGACCCATGAAGGGAAATCACCCTACACACGTCACCCACTGGTACTTCATGTACCATATCCTACTCTATAGTTGGTGGTATAACTGGTGCACTGGCTAGAGGTAAAACCTCTAGAACAAGTCCATATATTGACGCCTAATCACTGAGGGGATCATACTCATTATCCAAATGTTGAATCCTAGTTGGCATACATCATGGATGCATCCTGAAATACACAAGATGTACCATGTTCAGTGAGTATATATAGAGATCTGACTCATGATGGACATGGAAACTTCAACCCATTCCTATATGATGCGTGTAAAATTTTTTCCATATAACAATCATCCTCATGTACCAAGCAAAATAGTAGGTGATTAGATTCATGTTGTATGGATATGTCACACACTACATTAATACTAGAGTCCCTGGCCTGAAATCCAAACTCAAATAATTTAACACTATTTACCTAAACCAATCTCACTGAATTCTGTCCTAAGGTAGAACTGACTACTATAATTACACTATATAAAGAACCATCCAAACAATCCTCGTTCCATGAATACCCAAGCCCATCTCTAATAGGTTAGGGGATGGAAACTAGAGCCGAGTAGGTATATCACTAACATGGGAGGACTTAGCCTAAAGTACCAGTACACATACACACATCTATAAGCCCATACAATGGTAAAATGTAAAACAAATGATAAACCATGAATGAATACTTATAAATACCCATACTATAGTAAGACAAAAAGTAATGGAATGTAAAATGGGACTAATAAAATCCCACCATAGAGGCTGAAAAAAAGTCTAATGAAATAGTAAAGAATGGGAATGATTTCAAGATAACCATAGGATCACACCTTAGTCTTTCTAGATCACTAAGTTCCACCCAATCCTCATCACACTAGGACTATGTCAAAAGGTAGATCATCTGAACAAGACATGACACATATGGGAAAAGTCCATGCATGGGTGAGTATAACAATTCCCAACAGGACACCCCAAAAACACTAAACATGTAACAAAGAGAATAACAATCCTATCTAAAGAGGTATATTTCTACATCACATATAATAGTAATATCCATATATACTAAAAAAAGGAATATAATATAAAAGTAAATTCATAGGCATAATGCCAACCTAGGATTCTTGCTCGAAGGTTTCACATAGAAACCGTTTGGGAGAACACACTTCACAAGTCATATATCACTAATGACATCGGTATGAAATTTCATTCTCTTCAAGTCTTGTAATAGGAAGAAAATTCTAGAAGTATGAAGAGATACAATACATAGATGAGGATCACACCCAAGGCCATGGGGTATACCAATGACTCACTCAGGAATAAATGACTAAGTTGAGGATCGATTCTCATGTAGTGTTGGTCATGATGATACCAAGAACTCCACTTAGGGAAAGAACATGACATTGGATATCACTACATGCCTCACAGAGGGATTCCAGCAACTATATCCAAGAATTCCTACTGAAGGTATCACCATCCCTTCTACAGAACATGATTCCATACTAACCCCGAGGGAATGGATATAGGGTATACTCCCTAATTAAACTTGTCCAAGATATAAAGGATAAGAGATATTAACCACATTTGAAGGAATAAAAATCATATACTAGAAGTATATGTCATTTTTATTTGGAACTGGGTCCTGCCCATATATCATGGACCATTCCAATATCCATATCAATGTACACAATGTGTCTATTCACACATACTTCTTCCCGTGTACATGTACTTGACTTTGACCAGGTACACCCGACCTGGCCTGGCTGTGTAAGAGTACAAGGTGTCTCTGTGACTGTGTACTCCTGACCATGTTCATGTACCCTCCAAGGTATAAGCTGAGCCAAATGAAAAGGTGTCACACACCATGTGATAATTAACTTCATCAAAAAACCCTAAACTCTATTTTGAGGTTCTGACACTACATGTATCTCTACAATAACTGCCATCTACTGTGGAATTTATCCAGAATTATAAATATAAATCCCACTCATTATTCCATACCTCCAACCATAAATCTGGTCATTTCCCATTCTTGAAACCAGGTAATATCATTGGGTGATCCTTGAAATTTTCAAACACGGTATTCTATACTTCCTATTCATTTGGAAAGATTCCTCATGTGTCATCCGTCATCACGCACTAAAGAATAAAAATTCAGGTAATTAAAACTATCTGATCTACAACCAATTTAATATTATCTTGATCTCATCATCAATCCAAGCCCATATCTTTGATATCGAACTATTTTTCCAAGAAATGTATGCACAATGTTTGATTTTCTGGTATTTTTTGAACTGTGGGCCAAAGGATTTTCACGTGATGAGTGAAGAAATGGGTAAGAATAGAATAATCAGAAACATTAATAATAAAATTTGATTACTGTTGTTATTTTCCTTGATCTATTACCGTTAGAATAATTAATGAATAGATAAATAAAAAATTTCAAATAATTTCTCCAAATTCCCAAATACATCTATCCCACACCCGCTATATGCACAATCCATGAATAAATTCTTGAATTTATTGATTTTTTTTATCATAGGAATTATAAGAGAAGAATAAATCTATGAAAAAAACATCATACCTCAATTTGGATTGATCCATGATGGAGAATGAAGCCGCGTCATTGTCATAGGTGAGATCATTGAATCCCATTACGCATTGATTGTCGAACTAATATCCTACCACCGTTCACCCATGGAATCTCCTCCAATGGATATAAGATGGTTTGATATATGTCTAGGTTTTAGTAGATAAACCTAATAATCTACCATAACCACAAAATTATAGAAGAGTTAAGGTCATTTCATAAAAAAATAAAATAGATTAATTTATTTAATTATTTTATTCTTTTTATTCCCATGATGATTTTTTCACAAAATTCCCCCAATTACAATGGTTATGGATCCTCTAAGGTAAAAACCATATTTTTACCTCAATGATGCCCTAATATTTCATATCGAGCCATTTTCCAGGAGTTTTTCCACCTTTTCAGGAAAATTGCATGTGTGTGCTATTTAATATATTTAATATCTTAAGAAAATTTATTCTGGGAACACCTGCCTTAGATTCACACTCCATCTATTCTAATGGTCTAAAAATTAATCCATACAATATCTGAAAATAATACATAAAAGGCCAAGTCACTAAAACAGCTTCTCTCTTCAATCCATGGTGATCCAAGGTGCTTTATTCATTCATTTTATAATGGATTATCCCTTATTATTCCTGTTTCCTTCCATTTATTACCACCATTTTATAAAAATTTACCTCCACCATTCTAATGAGGTTTCCTCGTTGATTTTCAGTGAATTTTCAGAATGATTCCTTTTAGATATCTCATGTTCATTTTGGGAGAGGTGATCAGAGATTCATAATGTTGGTACATTCTTATGTGAATAACATTGGATCCTTTGAGTTAGGTGATTCATTGCTCCTTTATTTATTTACATGAAATAATAAATTGATAATGGTGTAGCTCTTTGGATGGAAATGGAATTAACCTAATAATTTTTGAACCATATTAACAAAGATTTAGTTGTAGTGATTACATGTTGATACATTATGATGTTATGATGGGTTGAATCATGATTTGGGAGATTGTGTGATATCTATGATATGCTTTATTATCACATTATTATTCTTTTAATAGCATGTGGAAATTAGTAATGAATTTAAATCCAGAATTAATTTATAATTAATTGGATTAAGAATAATTAAAGAAGCGGTATGTTTGAATTCATTATTTCTTATAATTTGATAATAACCAAATTGATATGAGTATGCATGTTTAATTAAATGTTATTTTCCATGAGATTATTGGAATTGATAAATAATTTGAATCATGTTTATTTTTATTGATAATAAATAAATTTCTTTTTATGTCTGAATGGTACTTCCCAAAGTTTGATGAATTTGGTTTACATTTTATAGTGCATGTTTAGATTTTGATATATTTTTATAGCTTGATTCCTTAGGTTTTCCATTTTTTTAACCTATGATTAATGTATTGGTGAATTCAAGATGGAATAAGAACTAGTTTTGTGATAAATAAAATTTTTAGGCATTAAGTTTCTCGTCTTCTTGTGAAGGCCAAGTTCCCTAAGTTTGAAGTCGTGAGACAACATTTATGTGTGAAGACAAAATGCCTTATTTTAGGGTCTAGATTACCTAGTTTTTATGATTGTTTATTTCCTACTAATTTATGATGTGATTCGAATGTGATATTTTCTACGTGTTGTGATATGGGACAAGAAACTTGAATGTGATATGGTCCTGATATGGCTGAGCTTGGGATGTCTGATGTGATGTAGCCAGGGAGACCCATATGATATGGAAATAGTTGACACTTGTGATGGTGATATTAATTTGGATATGCATGTGGGTGTTGAGGATAACACCATATTTTTTGGGATGGGTTGAAGTCGGGCTTACTTGTTGATGTGATCCCGAGAGATGGGATGCTCGCTTATGAATCTGTTTAATATATGATAACCTGGTTGTTTGTTTTTTCTTCATTCTTTTCTAAACTGATTGAGGCATCTAAATGTTCTTGGTTGCATGTTTACTCTTGATGGTAGCTTAGGATGGTTTTCATAAATTTCTTGGATTATGGAATAATTCTAATAATGAATAAATAATTTTTAACCCATGAGGTTGGTATTGATGTAATAAAAATGCTAAAAGATTTTAATCTTGACAAACTGTGGACTCAGTTTAGATATTACCTGGTGTCATTTACTTTACTATAATGATTAGTGTAATATAATGTGGAATAATGTTAAATGTTAATTAATTTATAATTAATTAACTAACATAAAGTAAATTGTTAATGAAAATATGTAATTTAATGCAGCTCTTTTAATTCTTATGTGCTTATAGGACATATGGTCTTTGGAGTAGCAGCTGGGAGTCCAAGCGACGCTAGATATAGTTGAGTCTAAGACTAAGTTGTGACCATAATGTGGTTGTATAAAATATTATATACCATATATTCTGTGATTTCATACTCAACCCCTCCCTTGGTTTTACGGATATTGAAACCCAGGGGGATATAGGAGGGGTTTCCCCCAAAATCCCGATGGGAGGATGGATGGATGACTACCCCTTTAGCCCCACTCTCTTATCTTGGTAGTTACTTGTACTGGTATCCATAGAGGTTAGTTTAACCATATATGTGTGTATAGGGATGTGAAGGATTGTGTCTATTTTACACATATATATTGCTGGTTGTAGTGCCCAAAGGATTATTATAGGCATGACATGTATACATTGTGATTTCTTGAGGTACTTATCAGTGTATGGGTTGTAATGTCTTGAGGTTTAATACCCGATGTCTGATACCAGTCATACATTCTACGGAAAATCCTAGAAAATACTTGGTTATTATATATGGTGATGTTATATGGGTTGATGTGATGATGTGATGTATGAGGTGCATGTTGTGATGCCTTTACCAAGTGTCTTAATGCTGGATTATTTTGGAGAGAGACATATTTGGAGGCGCGAAATTACATCATAGCCGAAAATCCTTCGATAAATAGGATAAGGTTACCCCTATTGTTTCATTATTATATATGATATCTTTTTTGTGATACTCGGTGAGAGTTAACCAAGTAAAGACTAGGAAAAAAGTATACATGTTTAGGTTATAAGTTAGTTTCACTATTTTTCACTGTGCTTTTGCATGATTTCTTTATCTTTTTCATGAGAGGATGTGGGGATGATACCATTTTTATATTATTATGACCACCCTAACTAAATATAAACTATTTTTAGGTCAGATGGAGCAGGCTGGAGATTGGGATGGGTATTACTAACTCATTGATTTGCAGGATCAGTTTGGGCTTCATGATCTCTACCATCTTTACCTTTTTGGTACTTGTATTTTTCCGTTCAATTTTTACAATACTATATAGAGTTAATTTTTTTTCACTTTAAATTTGTTTATATATATTTCTGAGTTGGTATTCATTTTCTTATCCTTCTTATTTCACTCGTCTACATTTTTTCTTAGCGGGTAATGCCTCCCATATACATGTTTATTATACCCTTGGTGCTAGTCGCTAACATGGGCCTACTAGAGGTAGGACTGAGGTAGTCACCATCACTCTCCCATCATTATGGTATCATTGTAACATCCTAACCCCAGAAGCCCAGATTTGGTGCATTATTACGTATCACTGGAATGATTAGAAAAGATTAAGTCTCAAAAGACCGATTAGTTTAGTAGCCTTGGAAGTACTAGATACATTCATAAGGTTTACATTACATCATAAAATGGAAAACTATAACCACATTGTTTCTATAGAAAACTATCAGATCCCATAGACTATCCATGCAGGTCAGTCATAATATAATTTTTTTCATCCTGGAAAAAATAAAACATAGAAAGGGGAGAGCTCATATGCTCAGTATGGATAACAATATAGAAGAAACTTTCATAAATAAGAATAAACATTTAAGGAAATGTATAAGAAAAATAAAAAATCCTTTTAAACTTGAATTTCAGCATAATATGGAAAAGATAAAATAAAAATAATCCCATTTACTTATTCACATGGATATTCTACTAGTCGAATAAACACATGCAATATGAATAGACACTTTTATAATGATAGAATGAATAATTCCAGACATTAATTTCTGCATCATGGACTCATTCCAGGACCTAGGGGCTAACAGTAACCGAACCCCAACCCGGAGAGACTCTGTAACCGGACTCCATCCTGGAGAGCCTCTGTAACCAAACTCCAACCCAGAGAGCCTCTTTAATCGGACTCCTACCCGGAGGGTCTTCTGTAACCGGACCCCAACCCAGATGGCTAACTTTTACCTGTCCCCAACCCAGAACATACAAGTCCAACACATTCATCTTAAGAAGAGGTTGAAATATAACATAAACATTCATATTTAAACTAGCATAAAAAATGTCAATAATTTAACTATAAACTGTGAATGGTATAAAAATAGAACATCCACAGTCAAACATATCACAAAACCTTAATTACAATATGGAATATTTGTATCATAATAAATCAACTTCAAACAAGTGTAAAATTTATCAAAGGATGTTGAAATAGATGAAATCAAAACTATTTGAGAGAAATATCTATTTCTATTTTGAAATAATTTAAGAGTCACATAATTATAAATAAAACATTTATTCTAAAAATATTCTTATAATATTGTAAGAAAATCTTCAACGATCTCATAACGACGTAGAATAACCATACCTGCCGTATAAGCTAAAAAACATTCTTACCTTAATTTTTTCGAAAAGGTCATAAAGTACCTTGTTTGGAAAACAATGGAAATATTCCTTTATAAAAATCTAATTAAAGTCAAACAATGGTATAAATGACATTAAACCATAGTTTATTAAATAGTAATAATGTTTTGAAATACATTTTTAAGAAACATGGATGTGGATTATAAAAAGGTCCCAGTATATAATTACGTATAAACAACCTCAGATAATAAAAAGATTATGAAATTAATCCATACCGTTTAATTTTAATTGGTCAAGGGTAGGTTAAACACCTGTATAATGGTGAAATAATGGTTATTAAATTATACAAGGATCATTTAAATTAATATGATATCATATATGATCTTTTAACATCACTTTGTTAATAATATCTTATTATTATTGTGGTTTTGGGTGTTAACGAATTAGTTTTCCTTTATTGTATTTGTTATGTGAGTCATATTTTTTATGGATGGGATGTATCTTATTAATATACAGAATGATATCAAGTATTTAAACATTATTTTTAATCATTTAATGAAAATTATTCTTGAATGGATACGATGGGGAATGAATCTCATCACGTTCGTGGAGATGGTAATCCGTACGCACGCACAAGCGACAATATCATTATTTGGATATTAAAATAATATATAATTGGATGTTATATAATATATAAAGAATAATTATCATGTTATATTTATTATTTACATCAATGAAACATCATTATTATTCCCATCCAAATAATAATGTATTGAATTACAATACACCATGACGTGGAGACAGTAAGCCGTACCTACGTAGGTATGGTGACATCTCATTCAAAGGATGGATAGAAAAATGAATTTGGTTGTACCATATTTATAATAACTTCACATTATATAGAATATACTGGAGTTATTATTTTATAATTGAAACAACAAAGAATGATTAAGTGGAAGAATAAAATAACTTGAAAGAGGTGATGAAATATTTACCTCTTCTTTGGGTTTATCCTTTTGACTTGATGAAAAGGGATCCATAGGTTAGATTTCTGACCAAAGGAAGGAATATAGGATGAAGGTAGGATTGTTGAGAGGGTATTTGGGAAGGGGTTAAACGAGCCAAATGGCTTTAAGGTGTGAATTTGAGAGAAGGGAAAGTGCGCTTTTATAAGAGGGGCGAGGGGCATCTTAGAAAAAACTTAAAATATTATTTCATAATAAATTCATTTTTGATTTCTAATGGATCAAAAATGAATTATTTAAAGGATAAGGTGGGGATGGGTCAAAAACCAGTCAACCAATAGGGTTTAGACAGGTTTGGGTCACTATATTAACCTTATATTTTAGATTTAACTCTTAGTTAAATAGTTTGACATTTACCATGTCTCTTTGTATTTTAATATTTTATGGTTAATAAACTTACTATAAAATGACAGTAGAACCCCAATTTCTTCATTACAATCATTTATATTAATATATAAGTCTTTTTGGGGAACCTTAGATTTTTAGGACTACTATATCAATTAATAATATAATATTTGTTTTAAAAACTCTTTTATGTCAATTTTGAAACTATTTGGTATTTTGTTTTTTCTAAATTAATAAAAGCATTATTACTTCGAAAAAAATTCATCTAATTAACTCTGATATGTCATATTAACCTATTAAATTAGTTTATTTCATAAAAAGTATCAAATTACATTTATTTGGATATTTATAATATCAATTATTTTAATCTTTCATTAATACATTAATTACTGCATCATCATTGTGTCATAAATAAATTTAATGTTTTAATTTCTAAAAAATATAAATAAAATAAATTTTTTAGGAAATAATTTTATCTTTCTAATGAATATTTATAGTCTAGTTTAGCTTATGTGTAACCCTATATTAAAAATGTTTTAGTAAATAAACTTTGAATTTAACACTTTTAACTCTTCATTGAATTAAATAATAATAAATGTCCTAATCTAATACAAGTGGACCAAAGAGGTTCATATATTGTTCCTAAGGTTTTTTTTGGTCGAATTAAACTTAACCAATAGAATTAGGACATGTGTTAGGGTAAAAATAATATCATTTTTACCATCAATTACCCTTTTTACTTTTAACCGTGGTAAATAAAAGTTAAAAATTACTATTCACCAAAAAATATTTTTATCTTATTGAACCAAAATGTTCTTATTGATATCAACCATGTCTCTCAGATTTTTGAAATTCCATTCACAGAAGTGGTAAAATTATGTATTTCGTAAATTTGCAAAATGCTCCTAAGAGGTGGGTAAAAGACGGTAAAATTTCAATAAAGTTTTTATATATCTAAACTTATTATAAAATGAATCCAATAAATTACCTTGAAATTATATATGTATTATGTATCTATTTTGACCTAAAATAATTTTAAATAAAATAAATAATTATGTAAATAAAAAGTCGTTTTTAAACAATAACTCAGTGTTTTTCACTATTCATCAAAAATTGAATGTTTTAAAAAAAATACCAAAATTTACCCTAAGCTAATTTTGATATTCAGAATTCAAAAATGAAGTCTATTTTATCAAATTAAAAACATATAAGTTTCATTTATTAATTTAAAATTAATTTCCATTGTCAAAACCAAAAGGCGTATTTTTAAGAAACAATAACTACCAAAAGATTGACATTTGTTTATGTCCAATATCAAAGTGAAATTACTTACTATGACCTGAATTGGATAAAATGGTAAAAATATAATCTATTTATACTTCCAAACCATTAAAATGTATAATTTATCACTAAAAATTATTTTGATTAAAAAGTTGTTTTAAGTTAAAATATAGTATTTTTCACTATTCACCCAAATATTAAAGTTTCTAGAAAAACACCAAAAATTTATTGAAACTAAATTATTATGTCCCAATTCAAAGGAATAAGTTTATTTTTTCATATTGAATATATAAAAGTTTCAAATATTGGATTTAAATAGGGTTCGCCATTAAAAGGCGGTAAAATTGCATTTTTTGAAAAATAATTCTTTTATCTGAAAAAATAAATTTGTTCTTAAATTATGTCTAAGAAACTCATAATATGGATTCTAAAATTATAAGTATTATATAGAGTTCAAAATTCAGTTAATACTATTCATAACCACTTTTTAACGGCTAGTTTGGTAAGTCTTAGTGTGCTAGAACTTGGTGTTGTGTGTAGTGAGAGTTATTGAATTATTTTGAAGAAATAACGTACTATGAAATCTTGGGGTGTTACAATCATTGTGGGGAGGGGTATATGGAATGTGGGGAGGCATGCCTAGGGTCATGTGGTAACCCCCACTCAAGTTTCATTTAGGTAGCTTGAGAAATTAAATTAAATTGTATATTAATTAGCTCATGATATTAGTAACTAAGGGTAGAATACCTCTTATACACCACACAAAATGGATATTGTAGTGAAATTTATAACATTTTGTGACAATAATAATAGTATATAAATCCATAACATGAATATATCTCTAGTTAAAAACAAATTTCTTATAGAATAACACATAAGATAGTCATACAATCATTAAAATCTGAGAAGTCTTCTTGATATACTCATCCAATCAAGGGTGGAATATATTACTTAAAAATAGATAATTCTATGAATATCACTATCATCTTCACTATAACTGAGATTTGAAATGATTATTTTATTTTAGGATTATCATTAATAACACATGAATAAAAAATCTTAGTTATGAGTAATCAAAAGATACATTTATCAAAATTTACAATTTAAATAGTCAAGGAAGGATAAAAACACACTATCTAGTTTAATGAACAATTATATGTTGTCACTGAGAAGAGCATTATAATATGGGGGATATTAAAAATATCTCATGGGGGTGGGGAATCATTATTTTTATTAAAAAGGTAGTGGCCACCGACAGATGATAGACGCACCGAAAACCATTAAGGGTACCATAAGTGGTGTAAACAAAGAGAATATCCTTTGGAAAACGACATACAGACCATGGGAAGTGACCCTATACTATTATAAACAACTAGCATCTCTTATGGTCTCCCCAAACCAGTGAGCACATCAGCAAAAAATTAAGCTTCCCTCAAAATGTGATGGCCATGTTGAACCTGACTCGTCTCTAATGATCACCTTCTAGCTAAGTTGCTTAGGTTCCAGGGCGCCTCACAGATCCCCTTGACCATCTTGACCAAAGCCTCCAAATCAGACTCAATAAAATCCTCCTGCAAACCCAACCTCTTACAAACTGTGAGCCTTGTGAGAAGAGCCATCATTTCCACCCACAGTGAGTTTCTCACCTCGAAGAAGGCGCTGAAACACGCCAACACAGAGCCACACAGATCACGAATGAGGCCCCTTCCTCACATGATCCCACTTCTGCATGAAAAATGGTGAGTTAAGTGCACCAAAATTAATACTAGTTTAGTATAGTATTTTTCTTCAGAATGAGGGTTGGATGACCCTCAAAAACACCATTCTATCGAATGCTGTGGTGTTTTAATAACTCTAAAATTGGGAGCTTAATTTTACTAGTTTCATAGGAATATTATTCATGATTTTAAGAAATTATTTCACTCTATATTTGAAGTTACCCTTCTCATAGATCTATATAATATCATTTATAGGTGAATGAGTTGAGAAGGAATGGATAATTTTAGAGGAGACAGAAACCATTCCATAGTGTTACCAAAAAATATCATTTTGAGTTTATTGAATAATAACTTATGAAGTATTGAAGGAAAATGACTATTTTATTGGCCATTTTAGTCTATAAATCTTGAAGGTTTCTCAAAATAATCTATACTTTTAAAGACATTCAGCTATACATCATGATTAGTGTTGAAAATTTCCATGGCATACATTTAAATAGTTATTATAAATTTGAGGAGATGTTATTTCAACACCATAAAAAATCAAAAAGTCTTGGTTCACATAGAACATTTTGGGGTGTTTTTTAAAATGGGAGTTCTCATCATCTTGTGTTAAAGAGGTTTTATATGGAATTTCTGAATAATGAAATCAATCCATAAAATATCTAAAAACATAATTATGGAATTAAAGGATAAAATTGGTGAATAAAAAATAGAAATGAAATTTTAGGGGTGTTACAGATATTTGGACATGGTTTTTTGATCCTTCATTGACATGTCTCATCATGTCATAGCAGAGACCAAACACATAATTAGTTTTAAAGTTTTATTTAAATTTTCTGTTTTTTCTTAGAAAAATTTAATGAATCTTTTTTATAGATAACTAACTATTCTAGGAGAGTTATAGAGATATTATGTCTAGGTTTGAGGAAAAATATTTTTGTGCACACTTGATCCAACTATGGGTTCACTTAAGGAAGGCCACTAATTTTTTTATCTTTCCTACACTATGAGTTCAAGACTATCTTGATGCTCCATTATTTAGTTCCAACTTGATAATATTATAATAGTGTAAATATTTTTATCAAAAATTATAAAAACCAAGTATTTGTCACTTTATAAAAAGAGTGGGTGAACCTTGTGAAAAATATATTGTACCATTAATGTTATTTCTTACTTTCTGTCACTCAAAATAATTACTTTGTTATGATTACTGATCCCTTTCTATAAAAAATATGGTAATAATGGTTTTAAAGTTGTGTTTCTTATGACCCCTAATTCAAACCTCTCATTTTCCATTTATCTTTCACCTGGTCCTACTAGTTGGACTAAAATCAAGTTGATATTATGAATTCTTTCTAGAATTATTTAATACCACATAATTGATATCACAGTTGGATTCCAAGATGAGTATTTTTCTCTGATTTTATGATAGCACATAATTGGTATAAGATGAAATCTATTATTTTGAATCTTTATATCCTTGGTTCCATATATATTTTTAGGAATGGTGTGATTTTATATTTATTACGTATTTTGATTGAGTTTTTCTATTGAGTTTATAAATTTAATTAATAACTAGGGTAATCCATTGTTCCATGATAATAGATTTCATCCATGTAAAAATAGGATGTTCCCATATGTTATATCTATTGTATTGTTTTCTCTTTCTATCACTAAAAAGGATGTACATATAATTGAAGTGATGAAAACATTTACATTATAAGACAAGGAACATTTTGAAGCTGACGGGAGAGGGTTTAATGTATTACTCTCACCTTTATTTGAGAAATAGTGTACGTGAGTTATGGTCTCCAAAAATACTAAATGAAATTTGGAGAAAATTCAGGATATTTACGAGGGGGATAATAAATTCAAGTATTCATAATTCTAAATATTTTATACCCAATTTTAGGATATTTTAATGGAAAAGGGTAAATATATGGATGCGTTATTCATTTAAGTGAACAACATTATTAGATTGATTTAAGATGTGAAGAAGTTATTAAATAGTATATGATCGTAAAGAAATTGGTAATAATCCTTTTAAAAAATTGTGGTAATTTTTTTATCCATAAATGATCATGAATTGGATGAGTATATGATTTTTTGGGTTAATAAAAACTTGACAGACTATATGGAAAATTAAAGGCTTACCTTGAATAAGAAGGTAAAATTATTAAGGATAATGCTTATAAGGCCTTTAAATGCTCAAATAACATTTAATAAAAAATATCTCATTATGATGAATCAGAATTAAAAGATAATTACATGAATTTCAGAAAGTTCATATCTTTTTTCTCTATAGGAATGAAGTAAATAAATGTTAAGTACAAAGGAGAAAAACTTTAAAGTGTTTTAATTATGTAAATATTATAAAATTTTCAACTATTTTCCCTAAGAATAATGATTAAGAGGATGAGGATGATAGAACCAAAAGATCATCTCGGAAAAATAAGGTTCAATGTAATTAAAATGTAAAAAAATTCTATTAATGAGTTAGAAAGTCTAAATCATAAAAGAAGATAAATTTTCTATCAAAAATAACATGTCATCTTGTGATCGGGAAAGAGTTGATGAAAAAGAAGATTCATATGTTGGAGTTTTTAAATCAATCTTGGTTCAATCAAAACACACCAACGAAACATCTAGTAATGAAAATGGAGGTAGTGAGAACGAAAGTGATGATGAGTGTTAAACCCATTAATATTGTATTATAATATTTTTCAATAATAATGGATGTAAATATGTTCTTTTTAGAGAATATTAGATTGAGGTTGATGTACCCAAGAATATGTTTTGATAGTTTTATGATCAAATTACCCACTAAATGTGTCGATATATGAAAATTTGTAGAAATTTCATTAAAATGGATGAATGAATTGGATATTTGATCTTTGAGTTCCATCTAGTATATGAATTTTATTAAAAATGTGATATATAGAATATGATTAATTAATTAATAATTAATTAATGGATTTTGAATATTATATAAAAAGTTATAGAAGATCATATTGTTATGTGGTTGTTGAATTTTCATTAATGTTTTTATTTTTTAGTACAATTAAATATTCTAAAATAAATTATTAAATGATGACAGATATTTGAGAATTTTATACAAGAAGAAGATTTTATTATTAATTGGTGATGGATGATATATTTGTAAATACTTTTTTGATGTTATTTGAAGTATATTGATATTATTTATAGTGTGTTGAGATTATTTTAATAGGTTTGGAGTTTTCTTTGAAAATATCTAACAATTTTGGAGTTTATAATTATGATTATTGTTTTTATTTTCCTTAGAATATATGAATAAAATTTAATTTCTTTCATTGTGTAAGTATATATGGCATGAAAATTGCGATACATCAGAAAATATCTATAATAATAATATTAAATCTTCATATGTTGAGATAAATAAGAATAACTCAAGACTATAGAAGATTAAATATAAATTCTCTGAGGCTATGTGAAATTATCTAAAAGATATAAAAAATACTTTGAAGCCTTGTAGAAGTAAAATAACACCATTTAAGAGTTGATCAATGTTCCTAACACTACATATCAGTAACCTAGACTCTATATAAGTGAGACTCAAATGATTTGAAAGCTGTGTATGTGTAATTTGATGAACTCTTTGATTAATTCAAGTTTTATAGAGGAAATATTGGAATAAATTTCCATCTATGTATGATTAACATGAACATTTCACATCCAATATAATTTTAATGATATATTTCAAGGTGATCCATAAAAACCTAAACTATATGTTTCTTTTTTACCCAAAGATTTATAAATCAAGATTCTCTTGGATTTAGGTGGTTGATGATAGGTTTTTTATGTTTAGAAAATAATATTATGATGGGAGATAAAAATTCACACTATAATGTTATTCATGAATGTAAGGATTTGATTTATGAATATATTAAGTATCCAGGAAAAGAGAGAGAATCCTACTTGCTGTTGTTGAATATTTTTAGTGCTAATGATTATCAAAGATAGATAATAATGACGATGAAAATGTTATTCTTAATATCATACTTTTCATAAAATATCTTGAGAAGGGGGGGGGGTGATTTATACATGGTGATTTCTATGATAATAGACAGTATTTAAAAATTTATGTTACTGAGGAAGGTGATTTGATTTGTTTAGATTAGTGGAGACTTGAGTATATATTATTGAACATTGTTTAAGGAGTTTTTCTATATATTTATGGTAATAATTTGGTTCTTGTGAATCTACAAGTTTTTTATTGTATAAATCATAGTTACTGTAGTGAATGTATTCTAGTTAGTTTCAAATTAATAATTTCAAGGACATTCCCTTCCCCTTAGTTTGAATTTAACAATGGGAGATCATTCATGTATGTATAGGACAACAAATATCATACACTGAGGAATATATCACAAATTGTGAGTGAATATTTTTAAAATATACATGATTTTGTCTTGTGCTTTTTGTGTTTATTATTTCATGCATGCAGCCTGAGAGAGATATGATGGTTTGAGTTTTATTCACTCTAACAAGTGTAGTGGTAAAATAAAGATATTAAATTGTTAAAAATTTGTATACATTGATTCACCCCTCAATGTGTCTACATTAATACATCTAGAACCAAAATTGGTATCACATAGAATTTTTTTTACCTAAAATGCCTCAATATATTTATCTGAATAATAGGTAACTGATATTTCTTTTCAATAATAAAATTTTTATGAACAAAGTACATGTGGGGAATATCATGAAATAAAATATTTATATGACGAATTATATTTTTTATTTAAAAGAAACATTGAATTTATCTAAATAAATTGATTATTTTATTAGTGGATCTTTTGAATTCCCATAGGAGAAGATCACCCAACTTAAAGAAGATGTAGAATACATATAGAAAGCATTAGATCAAAATATATTAACATGTGAACCTCTCACAAAAAATGTTTAGGTGAAATGTTATATGAATTTAATTATGATTTAATTATTTTCAAAAAACCAAAAAGGAATTTGATAAATCCATCTAAGATAAATGAAAATAAAATAATAGTCTTTATGAATGGTTCAATGGATTAAATGAAATCATTAATAGAAATAATAATAAATTCATAATTATATCTATAAAAATTAAAGATCTTGAAAATTATGTTAAAGTGAAGAATAATACAAAAAAAGATCATATAGAGAGAATTATAAGTGATTATGAAGTAACATTGAAGTCCACTGAATATCAGAATGATAGTATTTAACTAATTTTTTTGATCAAAATGTTAAATTAGTTAATCAAGGTGTGGAATAAGATAAGTCTTCACATGAATCTCATAATCTTTTTACTACCATATATACTTATATATAACATATTTTTTTATAAAATACCTATTTCTCATGGAAATAAGATCTTGGGATATTTTAATGATTTATCTACTATAGGATCAATGAAAATGGTAACATTTTCTCTAGAGAAATATTATTAGGAAAATGTTATTTTCAGGAGAAGTACAAATTACATTGATAAATATTGAAAAATATAAATAGAGAAAAATAAAAATATTTTCACTAATACATGAAAGGTAGATTGAAAAAAATGAATTTTTTTCCTAAAAGTTTATAAAAATGGTACATATACAAAAAAACAGCCATATGTCAAAGCTGGATAAAATGCATATCAAAGTAGGAAAAAAGTATTCATCAGATATTGTTCATCCTTTCAAAATTTTGGGTACAAATTAATTTATTATTAGAATAATATATCAATATGTGGATATAAATTAATTCCTATATAATGGGATAACAAGGATGATATAGAAAAAATTAAAAAAAGGAAAATATAATGAATATGTACTTTTGAAGTATATTTAAAAGTAAGTAGAATATCTATGGAAATTACAATCAAGTAGTTAATCAGAATAATGAAATTTGGTTTAAATCAATCAAGAAAGTGTAATATTCCATTGAATAAATAAGTTCACAAAATATAAGTTTAAATCAAATAATAAGTGAATATGATTGGCACTTGGGTTTTAATCCAAAGAAGTATAATGAAAATGGTACATCCAAAAAGGCTAAGAAGGTTTCTATAGTAAGAATAAGAAGATTTTTTGGAGATATGGTTATAAGATGGATTGTTTCAAAAATTCCTTGAATATTTATATTGATGGATAAAGGATAAAGGAAAAAAAAAATATAATCATTATGTTAATGCAATAAAAGTATTGTCTTGGGGGGATAAATCTCAAAGAGTAGAGAATAATTTAAAATTCATAAGTTTTTATCAAGAATTTATTATCCCACAGTTCATGAGAATATGTGCGGAAGGTGAAACTAGAATAGACTAGTATCAAATTATTTCTTAATTATACTTCTAGAATAATAAGATAACTTAAATAAAATTAGGTCAGCATAAAAAATATTATGCATATTTATTGAAAAAGTATGATAGGGAGTTTCACATAAAAAGATAGCTCAAAGGAACATAACGACCATGATATACATGAATACCATCACTTTAGAAATCAATAGATAGATAAAAAAGTGATCTATCATTGTTTGATTGAAAAAGATAGGCTTTCTTGTCTTGAGAAACAAATTTCAAACCTTTACCTCTCACTAAAAATCTTAACAGAAGTACCTTATTCCCATATATGTTGTGTTTATTTTTCTATCTTGGAAATAAAGGTGATTTAGGTAAAGGGAGATATGGTTTGATTATTTTTATAAAATATATTTAGTAAAATGAAGTATCAATATTGTTTTTGAATCCAATAATCAATATCAGATTGTTTATTTTATGAATAGATAATCCTTGATGAGGACGTTGTTAGAGTTTACCCATTAATTTAGAGATAGTTTGATAAATCTTCTTGAGAAGATATCATTTT
Source organism: Viscum album (assembly GCA_963277665.1). Taxonomy (NCBI): domain Eukaryota; kingdom Viridiplantae; phylum Streptophyta; class Magnoliopsida; order Santalales; family Viscaceae; genus Viscum; species Viscum album. Next base: position 758,396,872 of record OY728119.1, on the reverse strand, counting down.
ATATAAATCTATAATTTATGTAATGTGCTCTAGAAAATCGTTGTAAATTTATGTTTTTAAAATTATATTATTTTTTTTGAAAGAATAATTCATAATATTATGTTATAGAAATTTAATTAAGTAATGATATGAAATTTCAAGGGTTTTTAAGGAATAAATGGTCATGAAAAAACAAGTTTTAGTAATTTCACTAGTCAATCTTATTTTATACACTGAGCATTGATCAAATTGTATATTATTGGATTTATTGATTAATAATAATATGGTTTTAGCTTTTGTTTTTTATTATCACTAAGAATTAGAGAAGGAGTAAATTATTGAAGTTATATTGAAATGACTTTTATATATGGGTATTGATAATAAATCCAAAGGGGGTAGACCATTGAACCCATTAGTATTGAATTTCATTTGTTTTCAATAAGAATTTATGAAAATATGTGTTGAGTGGGGAATCTTTCAAAGAGTTTAAAGTACCCAAACATATTTTTTGTGTAGATAAATATTGAAGATTCCATTAATGATGTCTATATATACTGATTTTTGAATATTATATGGAGATTGATTAATAACTTAGATATTTGAGCCTGGAATTATCTTTATACTATAAGTTATATTAAAGATTTTATTTTCATTATGTCATGATAAAGAATGATTTTTAATATGCTGAAAACTTGAGTTATTATGATCATTCATATAGAAAAGAAAAACGTGAGATGCTTCCATTGGATATGTTTTGAGAGTAATTCACATATGGAAAGTTAGTGTTGACATTTTTCATGGAGGATCAAATATTAAATATTTTTAACAAATTGAATTAATTGTGTAGGCATAATGCTGCATTACTCTTTGAGGTTTGGAATATGATGTGGTGAGGTATGTTTTATAGACTATAGACCTTGAAAAATATCTTATCTCTATAAATAATTGAGGATATAACTCTACATATAAAAGAATAATATATTGGAAATCTTAGTTAAGGAAGGTAATGAATTAATTGATATTTAATTAAATCACAATAAATAATCTTAAAGAATTTAAAATAAGAAAAATGTTAAGTGGAAATTTAATTCTCATTGAAGTATTTATTTTTTTATTGTAATTAAATTATAGAAAATAAATTATTAAATGATATAAAATATTTTATAATTTCATGGATGTAAATTAATTGAAAATTCATTGGAAATGTCAGATATACTTATAATTAAATTTCTGAAGTCATATGAGGTGTTTAATAATGATTTAGAGTGACAAGGGATGGTTTGAAGAGGTTCTGAGTTGTTTTTGATAGTATATATAAAGGGTAGAGTTCATACATGTAATTAATTCTGGTATTTTCCTCTCTATGTATGAATAAAATTTAATTTATTGGGTTTATGAAGTGTATATGGCATAAAAATAGGGTTATTTTAGAATACATCTATACTATTCAAGAGTAAAGGTATAATATTTGATCTATGTAAGAATAAATCAAGCCTATAGAATCCTAAATTTGAATTCTCTAAGACTTCAGCAGATTAACTCAAAGTTATAGAAAAATAATTTGAAAATATGTATGAGTGAACATGATATCTATAAGATTAGAATAATGTTTTAGAACATTATGTTTGAGTAATATAGACTCTGTATTGGATAATCTTTAAAGATTTAAAATCTCTGTAAGTGTACTCTAATTCTATGTAAGAGTAACCTGATTTTTCAAGAGTCTATGTTGGAACCACTCTGGAGCTACATTTGACTAACTTGAAGATTTCAAGTTCTATATAAGATAAAATATTTATTTCCAAGTGAGTCATAAGACCATAAAATAGATAATTAAATGGTTTTTCCATAAATATAAAAGTATCATGATGTTTTTGTATTGATCCCTGATTCATGATAAGTTTTTTAATGAGTGTTATTGAGTAATTTTTTTTCAATTGATGTACATTCACATGAAAATATTATTCATCCTTGTAAACATAATCACTTTAATTTTTTTTTCATGTTTTATGGAAGATTTAAATAAAACATTGATGTATAATTAGATAAAAATTACATGACGAAATAATCCGAGTCTTTTATAGAATTTAAAGATATATATTTATAGATATCTAAATATAAATTTATATGGAATATTTTACAAGTATAGAAAAATGTTGAGGTTTTAATTATAATTATAGATGGATGATCTTGAATATTTGGGATAATATTTGAATAGGATCGATGAAGATAAAAATTCAATGATTATTGGATGTCTCCCTATTAAAAAATATAAAAAATCACCTCATTATTAATAAATGAGATATATATATTTACAAAATATGATATAAACTAAAATAGTGAGAGGATATTATGATGTTGTACTACTACTCTAAATTACATTATCAAACGTTTGAAATTATATTTTTATTATTTACTATTGCTCTCAATTATATTATAATTAAATAAAAATATAATAGGAGGAACATTTTTTACAATAATTTTTGGAAATCATAATTGTCAAGGAAAAGAGAGAGATAAGCCAATTTAGTACTATTTATTATTTTGAGTATTGGATATAATAAAAGGGTGATAAACCAATGAGAAAAATTTTGTTCTTAATATCATATTTTACATTACGTTTATTAAAAATAGGATTTATATAGATATAAATATTCCTTTATAATAAGTATAGTTTAACGATTACTAAAAATAAGTAAGGTGATTTTATTTTTTTATTCTGGTGGAGGTTCGATCCATTATCTTTAGTTATTGATCAAGATGTTTTACTACAATAATTTTCATAAGTTGGTGATTGTGAATGTGTAACTTGGTGATTTTAGAACTCTTATTTTTTGTTGTTAATGTGTTATTTTTGGTCCCAGATAAGAGGTTTCCAAAACATCCCCTTTACTTTAGTATGAAATTTATTATAATAGAAAATACTTATGTGTGTGGGATACCATCCACCATACATCAAAGACTAGCTTACACATTGTGAGTAAACCTTGTAAAAATCACTGGGACTTTGTTTTTTGTTTTACTTATTTATTATTTTGTTAATGGATATTGAGATAGATATTAGGGTTAGTGGTTCATTCCCCTAAATTGTATATAGGTAAAAAAAAATTGTTTAAAATGGTAAAAAGTTGGATACATTGATTTCTCCCCCTCTCACTATAGCTATATCAATCCATTTATAACAGCAATTTGGGGAAACCAAAATATTTATAATTGAGAATAGATCTCCTAACTTTCTTGAAGGAAAATTGAAATCTTTAAAAAGAAAAATTAGCCTTAATAATGACAATGAATCTCTAAAAAATTAATTTTATGGATAAAATGATAAGGAAATTATTGGAAATATATATATATTTGAGTTCAAAATTATTGAATTTAATGAAATTATTTAATATATAAAGACTCTTTAGATTACAGTAATTCTTTTATTACTATGAATGGGGAGTTTTATGTTCTTGTAAAAAATATTATTGAATCTAAAAATTACTCTAATTTTTTTTAGTTTGAGCTTAAAAATTATATATAAGAGATTGGATATTCCCCTATATAAGTGTAAAATGTTGTTGACACCACAAGTAAACTCATTTTTTTTTCAAATTTATGAAATCCACTTGTGGAAGATACAGAAGTATGAAATCGATTTAGTGGAAGTATGGATTATAATATAAAATGGTGATTAATTCACTAAATAAATATGAATAACCCATTGTTAATTCACATTATAGTACAAAAAATCATAAATGTTGTGAGGTTTAGAAGAAGTGGTATTTCTGTGTAAATAACAAAAAATACCAGGTAAAGGAGAGAATTCCGAATATTTATGAAGTGGAAGGAAATAAGTAGAGTTAAAATCTAAAGTAAAATAAATTATTATAATTTGAAGAAAATTATCCTTAATTGAGGTCATTTTAATTCTATAAAATTAAATAGTTATATAGATCATATAGGTGGAAAATATGTTTGTGTTTATGTATCATATAACTTCTTTATGGATGAGAATCCCTAAATTTTGGGTGAGACAAAAAAATATAAGAGAGGTCAATTGAGTAAATATATAAGAGAGAAGGTGAAATTACATAACTCTATTAAATATATTAAAATATGCGGTTGATGTGATTAACTTGTATGCACTGCTAAAAAGTATATCAAGTTTCTATTGGATTACTTAGGGAATAAAAAAAACTATAAATATATCAAGAAAAATATTGTCCTAGATAATTTTTTAGTGGTTGAGGTGGTAAACAATGATTTTTTTTACCTTTTTAGTTGTAAGAAATAAGACAAAAGGATAAAATATTTGGATATTGGATAGCCGTTACTCATTACATATGACCAAAAATAAATATATCTTAATGGATATACATAGCGATGATAGTATCTTTTACCTCAATCATTATTGTGAATGTTGTTTTTGTCACCAATATTGGTGAAAAAATTAGTAATCAAGTAATATTATCCTTTCCAAAGGGTTAAGGCACAATTTGTTGAGGGTTTCTCAATGTTTTAACAATTATAATGAAGCTATTTTATGAAATAATGGATATTTCAATAGAATGGTGATAGATAACATTTTCATTATAAAGGGATAATAAATAAGAAATAATTTATTCTATTTTTTAATTCGTAAAATAATTACTTTATAAGTATGAATGGAAAGAATGGTATTTGGTATGTGATACTTGGATATTTGGGTCAAAATGATATGAAAAAACTCAATAAAAATAAATTATGAAAAATCTAAGGAATTTAAAACTTTATAAAAGAATAACCTGGGATATCTTTCGGAAAGGGAATATGTTGAATAAGATTCACTATACTATTGAAATAAAAACAAAGAAACCGCTTGAATTGATATTTTCATATGTCTCTGGCACAAATAAATCTGATGAAGTTTATAAATGTTGCTTTATAATTTTGGATTCTTGATGAGACTTTTTTTCTAGTTGAAAGGATTGAAAGGATTTTAATTTTTCTTATAATATCTCCTGAAATGAAGTTCCAAATATATGTGCATTCGACACTTTGGAATGGAGAACTTGAGGAGGAAGTCTATTTAAAATAAATATATGTGTTTATCCTTGTTGGCGATGGTTCTCAAGTTTCCATTTTGTATAAATAATTACATGGGATAAAACAAGATCCTTGATCATGGTATTTAAAATTATACAATTACTTATAGAGCATGAATTTCAATAAATCCAAGGTAGATAAAAATCATCATGTATAGAGAGATGAATCGAACTCACTCATTTTAATTATGTTTATTGATTAATTTTTTTCCTTTGAATAATTTTAGGGATTGTAAGAACTTTAATTCCAGAATGAAAAATATTTCTGAAATGGAAATGTTTGGTGAAATTAGTTTCCTCTTGGTTTTTCTAGTTATGAACATATATAGTTTTATATTTATTTTAAAATATAAGTATTCTATTGTGTTATTAAAAAGGATTAGATGATTGAATCAATAAAGGTTTAAACTCTTATATCACTTGGAAATAATTTTTTCTTGTATGAAGTGTTAAGGAGTATAGATAAAGGTATTTAAGGATTATTTGAATCTTACTCTACTTTAGATAATCTAGATGGTATATTTTGTTTATTATAACATTATTTAATCCATTTTAAAGTACATTAAATGAGTTAAATTTTATGAAATAAAAATGTATCTTATGCTATGTAAAAGGAAATATAAATTATATCTTGAGGTATAAAAAATGTACGACCATATGAATTTATTGTTTTTTTAATGCTGATTGTGAAAATGATGTTGGCGAGTGAAATTCAACTTTTGGATTTGTATTTTTTATCAAAAAACTGTTCATTTATGTCCAATAAAATTAGGAAAATGTTTTCATATCAATCAAAATGGGATATCTATTTTTTTTTTCATGAAAATTCATAAGTCAAATTATATGTATGAAGTTACATATTTTAAACATGTGACTGGAAGTTTTTTTACCAATTTATGTGTGGATGTTAAAATCAAAGTGCATTAAATTTCTCAAATAATTTGATAAAATATTTAAGGTGGAAACTTATAGATATCAAGTACCATATAATTAATGAGATGGTGGGTCATGGAGACACTGACATAGAATATGTTTTATCAAAGAAAAAAGTAGCATGTGTTTTAATGAAGGCTGTAACGAGGGATGCCTTCTAGTACTTGAGAGTGTTATTAGGACCGTATTCTCTCCAAAAATATCAATTATATTATTTTGTTATTTTTCTTATTTCAATATTTTTTTATTTTTTTACAAAGTGGTATAACTTTTTTAGAGATCTTTTTACAAATGGGAAGAGACTCTTTTCACTTAGGAGGTTGATAAAGAGAATATAAGAGAAGTATAATTTCATTGGGATACACGAGGTATTGGTTATTGAAGTTTAAAATGATCTAAAATAGTTTTTTATAATGCTTATAAAAAAAAGGGGGATATTAAGGAGCCCTTGATGATGGGGTATATTAAAGTGATCTCAATAATTATAGAGAAAAATGGGGATCTAGAAAAAACCTCAACAAAGACTTGGTAAATATTGCATTGATCATTATGTTGAGTGTTAGATAAATATAAAAACATAATTATATTAATTAGTGTTTCATTTATATAAATATTAAATTGGTATCATATTTTTATTACTTTATTTAGATGATCATTCAACAGTTTGACATATATTTTCTTGGTTTTTAAATTTTCTACATGCTCATCGATCGATGAAAGATCATTTGGAAGTGAATGAGTTTCAATGTAATGAATAATTTCTACCGAGATAAATACCAAAACATGGTTTCCAAAAAAATATGTCTTTTTGAGTGTGTTAAAAATAAACTTATAAAGATCTTAAGGAAAAAAACCATTTTGATAGTTATGGGCTTCTATATATTGTTTGGGTATCAATTGTAAAAATAAGGACCAAGCATTTTATCTACCATAACATTGTAGACAAAGTTAATAATTCCAATTTATTACTTTTTTGGTGTTTTTCAAAACTGAAGGTGAAGTTATAGGACCACCATGTTGAATAAAAATATTGTGGTTCACATAGAATGTGCATTTTCTTATTCAAAATTAATTTTCTAAACATCTTAAATAAAATTGGTTATTTATGGAAATTTTGAATTGGGAAGATATATTTTTGTTGATATCACCATTTCATAGTGTAAGTTATAGATATAATCAAGGTTGGGAAAGAAACCTATGAGATCCGATGGGAGGTATAGATATCTATCTATTCTTCTCTGATCTATCATTTATCAAACTCATAATTCTATGACCAACACCCAAAGCACATTAGGTGTGAAATTTATATTTTAATATCTTGTTTTTTTTAGAAAATTATGGTGAAACTTAATGAAAACTAGCTAAAAATTTCGGATAGAGCTCCAATTTAATTTTTAAAAAAAATTAGTCAAATAATAATTGTTAAAACTTGATCCAAATTAGAGGTAATTATAGAGGAATGAAGAAGATTTATCCACTTGTTAATTTTTTTTATAGATATTGTACTTATAGAATCATATTATCTCCCCACTCCATTCATCTATTCATTATAGGTAGTAAGATAAGGATGTGGAAAATAATATCATCACTAAGGAACACTAAAGATTATCTAATTGAAGAAAATAGCGATTGAACTGGGTATAAAATCTCTTATTTCTTGTGTATTATTTCTCAATCTAAATCATCTTTCCTTATATATTAATTTTTATCATTATATCTTATGATTTAATTAAAATTGGAATGATTTTTTTTTGAAATATAAGATTTTAGTGACCACTAATTCATCCCTTATAACACTCGAGGTATGAATTTAATCCATTTTTTTTGAAACTTATGTATTTTATTCTTTTTTTGGTGATAAAGGGTTTTTTGGATAGGGGTTGTGTTTTGGGGAAATTTTTTGGTGAAATAGAAATATTTACTTTTATATATTTCCCCTATGATATTTGTTGTAGGACCACCAGTGTTTTGGTGGGTCTGGAAATAGAAACTAACACTAATATAAAGAGTCCATTGGGTGGGAAATAAAACCCCTTCCAGGGCCACATAGGTTTCTATTGGTACTTTGTAGAGTTATTGTGTTTCCAAAAGAATATTTTTATGTTTTTATTTTGTTTATTAGAATGGATTAAAAGTGTATTAAATGTGATGTATTTCTCATTTCTTACCTATGGAAGTACACACACCCTCTCCCCCTCATATTATCTTCCATCCTTTTTACAATCAAGATAGATATATCTATTAAGGTATTATATTAGGGTTCCACATATCCTGTTTGGGTTCTATAGATTAGGAAACCTCTTATTTTATAATTTTTATAATGATTCCTCCTCATTTCACTGTTCATAAGTGATTATGCCCTAATTTTTTTAAGGTTTTCTGATTTATTTTATTTATGGATGAATCATTAAGTGATATTTTATGAGTAAGACCCTACTAGTCCAATGTAGTAAATCCCTTATTCTGTGACTAGTTTTACTCAACTTTCCTACATGATATAAAATACAAGAAATTTATCTTCTTTATACATTTCCTAAAAATAAATTAAATTTGTTTCCATGTTTTCATAGTCCCAAATTAAACATAATAGGTCAATAGTGACTTATGTGAGGTGTACATTTAACCAATTGGTCACTGATGAAAAATTCCTAAGTGATAAATGTTATAAAACCAATATTTGAGACCCGTGGTGGGTTCCTATGAAAGGGAATCAACCATAGGTTCCTCATTTAGAGCCCAAGGGTATTCCTTGGTGTGGATTTTTTTTGAGGAAGAGATTGTGTAATGGAGAGGTAGACTATGCGTGGGACCTTGGGTGATGTATTAGATTTAGAGTATTATCCTTGATGTGTTAGTTAATTATAAATGTATTAAATTATGTTAAATCATGTATTTATCACTTTAATATCCTCTTGACCTATAGTGGTACCCCATATACATAGATTATACTAGTAGTGGTGCATTGTTTACCCTTATATTTGGGTTAGTTATCCACTATCAACCCTATAGAAATGGAATAATGGACCATCACCCACATTGGGAGATCATACTTGTGGTTTATCATACACTTGGGTTTCCTACTAGTGAAGAACTATCAATTTATGTGAACTATCCCTATAGTGAATCTTAAACATGGGGAACTGATTTAGTGGTATACCACCCACCCATAATTCGAATATAACCACGAATCAGCCACTTGAAATGTGATATTGGTGGTGCATCATCCACCCCATGGATGGAAAATGTGGTGCATCATCTATCCCTGGTTGTTGTCTCAGTGCTATATTATCCACTTGGAGGCTTGAGACGGAGGAATATCATACACCTTGAGAGTGATATCATGGATACACCATCCCCATAAATGAGTTATTTTTGTGGTATATAATCCAATTGATATATAATATTGTGTGTTTTTGTTATCCTATGTGCGGATTGAGGTGGTGTATAAAGCACTCTATATTGGATATGCCTCATCCACCGAGTGATCTTTTTAGTTTTTAATTGGTTTAGTGATATATAAATCACCTAGATGGATTGTTTCGGTGAAATATCATTCCACCTGACTATACAATATGATGTCACATTTTTTTTTCACTCTTGAATTTTCTAATCATAACATGGGTATGTTATCAAATTTTATAACTAGATAAAATAGTTATGGTCATGAAAGTTTTATAAGTAGTGCTCTGCATGTTGATAAGTTTTATTTATTTATTATGGTATACTTTTCTTTACTTTCATATAGACCATGCACCTTTATTTACAAAATTTTATAGGGAATCTATTGGTGGTGGACTATAGAGTTTTTTTCACTCCTTTCTGAAGTGTCGTGGTGCATGTGTATACTTTATACATCATGACCCAGGTAAGGTCAAGTTCCCATCATATTTAGATGATTAAGTTAGTGGATCTTGGTTGGTGTATATAGAAAAATCTAGGCTAAAATCCGGGACCAATTATTGATGCCTAATTTTGTTTATTTTTGGACCATTAGTATACAATCTACCCACAAAGACGTTTTTATGATTTGGGTATCTTGTATGACATGTGCAGTTTATTTTTTTCACATTGTTGTTATTTATTATTAGTTGGAATTTATCCAATATATTTGTTATTTATTTTTTTATTATATTGTAACCATGTATTTATAATATTTTCCCTCTATTTATTGTTATTTTTATATGAGGGAACAATCTCCCCACATGTTATATGTCGACCCTCAAAGCATGACCTTCATCATATGGGTAAGTTAACTTGAGGTGTGTGGAACTCTAGTTCTATCATAGTGTAGTTGTACCGGTCCGGGGATTCTACAAATCATTATCCACAAGTTGTTTTCTTTTATCTTACTATTTGGGTTACAGTAGACATGAGAAAGAATTTTGGTTGGGATTTTTATGTATTTTATTCCCTAGATTAGATAACACATATATAAGGGAAGTTCAAGTTACCATGGATGCGATTGTTAATCTTGATTTTTACTTTTATATTCTGGTTACATTATTAAGTACAATTCATTTTGATAATGATTTATGATTTAAGGGTTTTTAGTCTCATCCCAGGGTGGAAAAATTTGTGCATTCATGTATTATTTTCAGATAATAGCTCTTACATGAATTCCATATACATTTATATTTTTTATGTTTTGGTTACAATATAGGTCTAGAACATTTAATGTGTCAAAAAGAACTTATAAAGTGTTTTATAATATTAATTATTAGTAAAACTCTAACTGGAAAGACCATGATTACTATCTTTGACTATTATATGCTATTAATGTTATGTGACTCTTCATTATATTGTACCAGACCCATGTGTGGCTAGTTTATGATCAAAATGATATTGGGTTTTGAAACCCTTGATTTATAGTGTGTGACTTTGGGCAGAACAATGTTTTCCAATTACTGTATACCTTAAATAGGTGTATTATAAATTTGATAAAAATGTGTTCTTAGTCAGTCACTTATAATTTTAGAGATATTTAATCATTAAAACCTTTGGTTTTGAAACATGAAGGTGTGGATGGTAATGAACCACCTACAATTAAATCAGATCTGCATATTACCCATGTTCCAATTGTTGACTAACAACTCAAAGAGATATTTCTGAAGATTTTATAGTATACGAGGAATTAAAATTTGTCTTATCTACTAATTCTATTAAATATAAATCATGATTTTAATCATTATCATCCACTTTTATTTTTGGGTGAGGATGATACATAAAATAAAAAGTTCAATATTTATCCCATCAAGACTACATTTTACCATCTCTAGGGAGAACCAAAGGTGACAGTAATTTTTTTCACATATATTCATTTAGTAATAGAAAATAATTGAAATAAATTATTGTATAGGAATAACATCACGTGTGGTTGACATGGAAGGGAATTTAGTTTCATTTTTCTTATAACTTATTACCAGATAATCAAAGGGATTGAAGGTCTAGGTATATTTTGAATATTGTGAAAGGTTCATTTTAGTGATGGATTATGTCACCCTCATTAACAATTTTCTCTAATTTACACCTATGTTGGTGGGTTATGAGACTATAAGGGCCATACATTTTTAGTAAGGATATTTGAATTCATATAAGTATAGGTGAATAAATTCTATTTTACATCATTTTTAGTGGTCATGAATCAGGGCTTGATTGCTGAGTGGAACAAGGTATAGTGCAGATCATTTGGGCATCATTTTTCTTATATGAGTATTAGGAATTGGTGTTTGTAAATTAGGAATCAATGGTTTTAGTAATTTCACTATGGTGGAAGAATGAACAATATCTTGGTAAGGGTTCCACTTATTACTCTGAGAGGGAGAGCCTTCGTCGATTACTGTAAGTTCACCCATTAAGTTCATATCCATGGATATTGTGATAGAAAGCTAAATGATCTACTATAATTTTGGGAGTTAATTAATCTTCAGAGGTATTATGGTTTCAATCTCTCTCTAGATGACTACCATCTATCAAGTCATACACGGTGGCCAAGAAATTGAGAAGATTCCCACCATATAGTATGGGGATCCATCAATAGGTTGAGGTATTATTCTTATAGCACCAACCCTAGATGTTGATATTGGTGAATTTAAATCTTGGATATATGAGTTTTTGGTTGATTGTTTGGGTTTTATAGTAGATTTTCTAAATGGGGTGATATATATTTATATTCCCTTAGGGGTGAGATCAGAAGGTATCTACTAATGTAAAAAGTGTACTATAGTGATGAGTGGATTTAAGATTTTCTAAGACTTATTTGTGTTGTAAATGGAAAATTTTTATGCGATTAGGATGGATTAGTTAACTCATTATTGAGTACACATTGAATTCTATCACTAATAATTCTCATTCACATCTATATTGTGTGATTTTTATGCCTACTTTAGTTAGTGGGATCTAAAGAAAGGATGTTTGTAACCTAGGAATTAGTAACTAGGGTGATCATAACCTAGTTGGCCATTGTTTCTCTGATAGATTTTGAAATTCATCTAATTTCATTTCCTCTTATATTTGATCAATTATATGATATTATTATTTTATAATTCTTGGAATTTCTAATCAAGCATGAGATCAAGTTTACAATCAACCTTATGCTGTGTATAAATCCCATATCCATTCGTCATTATAGTATATCTAATGGATAAAGTTGGGAGATGATGATTTATCTTGTGGATTTAGAGAAAAATATGTCTATTCACCAATGTAAATCCCATTTAGATTCACCTATATTGTTTTCTAATAACAAGGATAGATTCATATACTTATGTGTATATTATGAGGCTAAACCAGGTGATAATTAAGAACTAGTATCCACTTCCTTAAATTGATGATCTAATCAATTTTTTGAGAGGTTCCATGTAGTTCTCTATGATTCATATAATGTAATTTTAACACCAGTTGAGGGTGAGGTCTTCTAATATTCCATGCACTTACTTTTAGAGAATCTGTAACCTATATAAGTGTAATATGATTTGATTCATATTGAAAACTATTTTTTAGTATTTATAGGCTTGATGAATTATGTATTCTATCCTTACTTGTATGAATTTGTTTCTCTATTCATTGATGATATTCTGGTGTACTCCCTGCCAAAAGAGGATCACACTCTCTAATTGAAGATTATTCTATGTAAACTAGGGGATTATTGATAGTATTATTATCTCTCGATGTGTTTGTTCTGGATCAATGAGTTTTTATTAATGGTGAAATTGATATTATAGTTAGGCATATTATCAGATATAGAGAATATAGAGACTATGGTTTTTTTGGCGCATCCCAAGAACATATTCAAGATGCATAATTTATTGGGTTTGGTTGGTTACTTCTGATGGTTTGTGATCGAATAATCCCATTTTGAAGAACTGATGATGACCCTGACCCAGATGGGGATTTAATTTATATGGGAATTCTCTAATAAGAGTGATTTTATATCCTAAAAGGGAGGATTATGTGTATGCTGATATGGACCAGACCCATTCCTGGTAAGAATTATACATTATATTGTGAAGCATATTGTGTCGGGCTTACAGGGGGTTGATATATATTGGGCGAGTTGAAACTTTTGATTCTTGGGAGACAAATCCTCATAAGTGGGATTACCCAATATAATTTTTAAGATGATAGTGGTGGTGCATGATCTAAGATGTTTGGGTCACTAAATTATGGGAGAGGGTTTCTTGGTCTATATTAACCATAAGAGTTTCAGGTATATCTTTCATAAGAGATACCTAAACCTTATGTAGAAAATGTTTCTTGATTTCCTGAAGTATTTTAATTTTTGATGTTTTATTCCACTAAAACATGGAATATTGAAGACAATTTAAATGTTATAAATTTTTAGGTGTAATTATTGCATGTGTCTTATGATGAGTGATATATAATGAGGGTATTTATGAGATTTTATTCGATGTTCAAGAGTATCAATGAATATTGACCCTAAAAAATGGATATGGTTTCCTTACTCATTAAGAGTGTGAAGGATAGTCATTTATTTGTATCAAATTTCTTGGTGATGTGTTACACTATATATGGTGGGGATCTATAATATAATTATTCCATTGATACTGGTCTAGTATTTTTAGTCGGGTCTATGTGGTTGTCCCCACGAGTATGTATGAGGAGTTGATATAGGTTTCACACACTTCAGTATAGGATTTTCACTCTGGTATTAAAATGATATACCATGATATTGAAATAAAAAATAGGTGGACCATGATGAGGGAGGAAATAGTAAGGTTTATTTCATGATTATTTATCTATTTTATGGTAAAGTCTGGACATCAATGACCTATAGGTCTTCTTTAGTCATTATTCATTCATGTTTGGAAGTGGGATGATGTGAATAAGGTCTTCATGATGGGATTTAGTAGGCTGTATCATGGTTGTGATTTAGTATGGGTTATCATGGACTGATTGATGAAGGTCTCATATGTCCTATAGATTTAGAGAGCATATTTCATCTATGAGTAGTGTATCATATATGTCTAGTATATTATGCATATTCATTATGTCCCTACAAGCAGTATTTTAACCAGGATTCCTATTTACATCATTCTTCTATAGATATTGGTTGAAGGTGACTAATAAATATCTATACTAGAGAACTACCTACTATCCTCAAATGGCTGGGTAGTATGATCATATTATTTAAGTGTTAGGGGACATGCTATAGGCATGTGGCCATGATTTTAGTGGTTTGTGGGAGAACTATCTAGTTCTTTTATAGTTTTTTATAATAACTATTTTCATAAATTTATTTACATAGATCCTTTAAATTCCTTAAAAGTGGGAGACCATCCATATTGACCATGTGTTGACTAGAGGTGGAGGGGTCAATGATCATTTGAATAACTCTTGTGTAGGATATTTCAGAGCATATCTGACTAATTAAATTTTTTTTGGAGACTTCTTATATTAATCATAGATCATATTCTAACCCATGTCACCATCATCTAGAGTTCAATGGGGATTATTGAATATTTCTATGATTTCCACCTAAATTAGAACATATGAGTATTCAGAGGTAGGGTAATTTAGCACCAAAGTTCATGGGTATATTTGAGGGCATCGAGAGGATCTTTATCATAGTGGATCAGTCAGAAATTCCTTATAGATAAATCCCTTTGCATTACTGAATCCATGTATCATAGATTTATATATTCCATCCTGACCCATCTCACATGATTAATATGGATGTGGTTAATATAGAGTCAGTTTCATAATTTGAGGAGAGAATGGTTTAGATTGTTTATCTGGGTGAGAAGTCTCTGTGTATGAAGATGGTTCCTTTGGAATGGGTGAATTGGAATCATGAGTGTATCTAGGAGGATTTGTGTGAGTGAGACTATGACATGTAGGTGTAGTGTCCAGAGCTTTTCATTAATGAATCATAGTTATTCTTGGTAGTGAGTCTTAGATATGAGATACTATATTATGGTAAGGCTGTAACACCTTGACCCTTTTTCAATTATTGATTAAATACATTTTATTCTAAACCATATACATTATGGTATTTTCTAAGTGTTAGAAGGTTTTGTTGTGGCTATGGGACACAATTTGGGTAAATGGTTTGTTGAGAGAGAAATATGCATAGTTTCATATTTATAATGGGAAGCCTAGTGTGGACCCACCATAATTCTAGTGGGTGTATCAATGGTGACTACCAATACTATATTAAGTCCACTTGATGGGAATAGAAACCCCACTCGGGTGGATGGTGTTCCTGTGGGTACCCAGTAAAGTTATGGTGATTCTAGGGAAGGTTTTTCAAAATTTTAATTTAATTGATTAAAATAGTTTAAAAGTGTTTTAAATGAATATGTTCCTCATTTATTTACCAGTTTAGTGCACAGACCTTCTCCTACATTCCTTTCTATTTTTTTCTTCTCTCTTCTAAGGTGGATCTCACTTGAACATGCTTGAACCAAAGTGTCGTCTACCGTGTTGGGTCACCATGGGTGAGGTTACCTATACCATTTTTTCCAATCTTGGGGTTTATTATAGTTTCACCATGAATTGATGGTTTTGTATTAATTTTCAGATTTTAAAAAGTTTTATGATTTTTTCCATTTAAGGATGAATCAGTTTGTTTTTTTAATGATCAAGACCCTATTTGTCCAAGGTCGGTTTTCCCTTGCTTTCCTAATAGTTTTATTTGGAATTCATGTTTCATATGAAATGAGGGTTACATTGATTTTTTATATATTCCCTAACACTAAATTAAGTTATTTTTCTTAGTTTCATATTTTGTGATTTGTACCTAACTGGTGGTGATTTACTTGTGTGAAGTGCGCGTTGGAACCAATGGTCATCTATAACCAATACCCATTCGTGAAAAGTTATAAAATCAAGAATTTGAACCTATGATGGGTGATTATGACTAAGACCCAACCTTATGGGTATAATTTAGAGATATAGAGCATTCCTTACTGATGAATTACTTTAAAAATTACTTGGCTAGTGGGGATATGGTCTATGTACAGAGCCTTTAGTTGGGAATTGGATTGAGTGCATTATCGTTGATTTATTAAATAATAATTAATTATTTTAAATGATATTAAATTATTTATATCTCACCTTAATGTTTGTTTTATGGATATTGGTATGCTGTGCAATTATATTTGACTAGTGGTGGTCAATAATCCACCCTTTGAATTTTGATGGTATCTCTTCCACCCGAATCAAGTTAGTGATCCACTGTTCACTTTATTCTCAGTAGAATAGTGGAACTTTATCCACTTTGGGATATCTTACTAGTGGTATATAATCCAATTGGTTTTCAAGCTAGTGAAACATTATCCACTTATGCGAGCTTTACAAGTCTTGAATCATCTAATTGTGAGTTGATTCAGTGGTGTACCATTAAAAAATGATTCGATACCAATATTACATATAAATATTGAAATGTGATTTCAATAATACATATTCCAACTTTAAGATAGAAATAGATATTCATTATCTTCCTTGGTATGTTTTCTTAGTGGTGTGTCATCAACACAAAGACTTTAGATGGTGGAAACATTTCCACCTCTAGATTGGTACTGTTGATATTCCACCAATCTACATGATATGTTTTGGTGGTATTTCTCCCACATGATATATGAAATAGTGGTTTTTCATCCACATATGCATGGATAGAGGTGGTATATTATCCACCCAATATTTATTATGCCTCACTCACTAATCTATAACTTATTATCTATTGGAATTAGTTTTGTGACATATCATTCAACCAAATGGATTATAATAGGGACATATTGATCACCCTATGATGATTGTTGGTTATTTATCATTTAATTTTTGTGTTGAATGAGGATTTATATATCATTCATACTTGAGGTGTGTTCTTAGAACATGGGTATATCATTCCATTCTAGTATTGGATGAGGTAGATATATCCATTTGTGGTGTGGCCAAAGCACTCTGCATGGTTATGTGTTAATTTTTATATTACTATTATTTCATATTTATCATGATCATTTATTTAATGTATTTTCTAGGGTATCCATTGATTTTATCATACTTAGTTATATTCACACCCTGCTCTGGCACTATGGTACCCAAATAAAATTCATGTCTAGTGAACCATGTAAGGTAAAGGGATTATATGAGTTTGATGTCTGATCTAGAGGATCTTAGTAGGATTTGGGAGATATATCAGGTATGGGACTTCAGACTAGTTACAGATTTATCATTTAATTTTGTTTATGTTGAACTTCTTGTATACGAGTTTCCCATGGGTGATCCAATTATGAATATTGTGACTTTTATATAATGGGAACTTGTTCATTTTGTAGTAACATAGTGTAGTTATTTACAATTTTATGTAATTTATCTAGGATATTTATTTTTATTCTATTTTTCTTTTGTGATAACTTATTGATAATGATTTTGTTATTTTTATGGTTATCTATACCTGAGGGTATAGTCTCCCCACAATTTATCTATTGACAACCACTATTGTTTAAAAAACTTAGATGTTTTATAGGAATGTTTGAGGTTCATGGTTCTCCAGTTTTGTCAAGATTAAAGTGAAATGGGATGAGGATGATACACCCATTTCATATTACTTGTATCTTTCACTTAGGCCTAACACACAAACCTTTAGAAAAATTTAAATGATCCCTCATTTAAAATTTATCATAATTTAATCCCATTTCCATCATAATATAGTCAAGGGAAGACTAGAAAAGTTCTTTATAATCTCATCATTCATTTAATTATTGATAATTTGTAATGAATTAATCTAAAATTTTGATAAAACCACATATATATATCCAATCATTACATTATTAGATATTTTATATCATCTTTATAACATTTTATTTTACTACCAATATGATAATGTTTGATCTCATTCCACACTTCCCTTTAAAGTTTTATGAATAATACTACTTTTGTCAATGTGGGGATGTTATACTCCCCATGTTTAGGAATTTCCATCATGATTTTCATAAGTGAACACATGATCCTATCAAATTAACAAATAATTATTTTCTGTGTAGTTTGTTATACTTTTTACTGAAGTGAGAAAGTATGAAACATCAAGCAAAAACATTCTATATCTCTATTATCTATCAGAACAAACATAAAAATAATGACTATTTTATTAAATTTTAATAATTTTAATTTCACCATCACACTGTTGACTGGATATCTTCTCAGATCCTCATCATTATGATATAAATATTAAACCACATTGTTTGTCAGAGTGGATATCTCTAGAAGGGGTGGGGGAGAATTGAGATCCTAATAAGCATTTATATTAAAAACTAGTTCAACTAAAATCCACCAGTTTAATTAAGAGTTCCTAGTTAATCAAAACATAAGATCAATATAAGTTCTAGTATATTGGAATATTTCTCAAAGGGCCATAATGTGTTAGTTAAAAAAATATAAATACTACTTTGACTTTGGAAATAAATTTATGAAATTAAATACATATATAAACACTAGTTAATATTAACTTTCAAAGTAAATATTTTGTTTTTCATTTGAAACAAAGAAAGTTTTAACACTTTTTAATGTAATAAAAAAACAAATCACACAATGGAATAAAAAGGGGTTCAATATCAAGACAATGCCTAATAACCTACATCTGTAAATCACCAACTTTCAAAAATATTATATAAATATAATCAGATCCACAACCTAGATCGAGTATACACACAACAATGTAATATCTGTACTTGCCACAAAGGGACCTCTTCCATAATAACCATGGGAAGGAAGAAAATGCAGGGAACACATAGAGCTATTCCACAATACTCGAGGGGTATATAGATGAAAAGAGAGAGAAAATATCTTATATTATCCATTTTTAGCGTGGGATAAAACATGTGTTTAATAAATAAGGTAAACCACACACTGATCAAATGTAAATGAAACAAATAGAAAACTCAAGAAATAATGTTTACAAAAAGTTTTTGCTTCTTAGTCTGATGTGCTCAATATGGTTGAGTCTCTTCAGATTTATATTTAATAGGAGATCAAGATATTTCATTGAAAATAATAGTAAAGCATAGAATCATAATGATCTATTTCTTATGACTGTGTAAAATAATATAGAGATTGGGAGCATTTAATTCAAATGTCAATGAATAGGGATAATAGAAACTTTTAATGGTGACTCATATCTGGTCATGAGTGAGACCAACAACATGTCGGGCTGGCGGTAAGTCATCAGATGACAGCACATGTTCAGTAGTGATTCGTCTCATGGGTGACTCATATCAATTGAGACTTGTCTCAATAGTGATTCATCTATCATAATTTTATCTAGTTGTTATTAATTTTTGGTGGTGATAAATCTCATGTTCGGTGGTAGATAATGTCTCATGGTATTATTTTCTGACGGTGACTTAACTCTAGTGGTCACTTAACTATAGCGGTGACTTAACTCTAGGGATAAATTAAATCCTGCAGTGACTTAACTAAAACAGTGACTTTAGTTCAGTGGTGACTCATACTCAATGGTGAGTCATGTCTGGTAGAGACACTTTTTTGGTGGTGAGTCTTTCGAACTATTAGTCAATATTTATTCAAACTACCTTGAAATATAAAATGATATCATGAAATAGTAAAACCATTAAACACATAATAAATATGATTTGTTATCATTAAAACAAGGTGGTTCCAAAAATCTCCTTCATTTTTATGAAAAAAAATAATGAAATTTTATAAACCATGTACCAAATAAACATTGGCATAAATATATGAATTGGATAAAGTAATCACATATTCATAACACTTATGATTATGTGAGAGTTTGAACATAAAATTGTAAAATAGAAGATAAATAAAGACGGAATTGATGATAAGATGAAAGGGAATAAACATGGTATCAAATATAATACACATAATATAAACATAAATTCCTACACAATATCATAAAGGAATAATGTAATAAATAATATAGTAAATAAAATATTCATTCTCCCACTTAGTGGGTGATAAAAAAGTGATTATATGAAATAGAAAATTCCAAGAAACAAAATTCTAATAAAAAGAGAAATTTAATTATAAAAAAAGTGATTGTACAACATTAAAAAAGAAAGAGAAGACACAATAGTCCCTATCAAAATAAAAAAGGATAACTGAATTCACTTCTCAGCCTGGGTTCTAGGGACAGTGGGTGCCTTTACCTTATCAAAGAAAGAGGGAATAGTGGTTGATGCTGAGGGAACTAATATAGTGGCTAGAGGGACTATAGGTAGAGAAGGAATAGGAAGATCTTTGATGATCACTAGCTGAAGATGATACACTTCTTCTCTGGGAGTCATGATGAAGCGACAAAACCGTGTAGGTGAAAGAAAATTTGGATATCAGGCAATAGAATCTCTAAATTACTCAGGGTCAGTGGCTAGAGTAGTCATATGAGAAGTCACTGTAATGGAATCCTAAGATAAAATTACTATACTTGAAATATGAAATTAAGGATTCAACATATTTATGAATTCCATGATGATATTACGTCCTTGGTCCATGTCACTGAAAAAATTATCCTTGTCATCCATAAACAAATCAAGTTATAGTTAATTACCTTGATGGTTTATATTTCATTTATAAAACCATTAAAATATTTCCTTACCATATTATAAACATGATGACTATTGTGTCTAATCTACCTCAGAACAGTATGAGGAGTAAGAGGAACATCTCCCAAAATAACTCGAAGATCATCCCTAATAATTAATCTGAACAACTCCGTATCCAAGGGAGGCGAAACCCTAGAAATAGAAGGCACTAAAGGTAGATACTCCAACCTACACAATGCAGAAACCATCATGGTAGTAAAAAAATTCCTCATATCTTACATCATAGACATCAAGGCCTCTATATCAGTATCTAACATTTTTTTAAATAACAACCTCTCAAATATGATGAATCATTTTTGTAGGAATGTGGAACATCACTAGAAAAAATAGGTATGTAGAATCTCTCTGAATGATATTTGAAACTAGAGGTTATAGATTCATTATAATACTATAAAAACAATAAAGGATACTCTCTATGAAATACTCTAGGTAAGATATGGAAACAACAGAAATAGGAACATAAGAAGCAGAAATAAGAAATAGGGTAATGACTCTCTTAGTAGTATCCTATGCTGGTTATGGTTTGATAGGTACACCTGATGTAAATATGTGAAGCTCTTCTATAACATCTATCTTCTCAACCATGGATCCCTTAGTATTCATATCTACTTGAACTAGGATATAAGGTCAACCATTTTTTAGTAGACTACTATCATCATCAGAGTCAGGGTTGTTCAAGAAAAATCTCACATATCATGAATATCTATCCCATTCTTAAAATATTGAAAAATATAATTTGTAATAATATATAATAGCTACTTCAACATTAACAGGATCAACTCCCAGGATAACAAATCTAGGAGTTTCTTCCCCCTATACTGATGCTCTAAACTCATCTCTAACAACTTCATCAATATTTAGAAAAAATCTTGGGTTGTCCTCAAACATAGTAGTAAAAGATACAAATGATGAAGTGGAAAGTGTCTAAAACAACTCATGGTTATCAATTCCATCTTGATTAGACCCATCCCCACTTTCATCATCATCATTATCATCTTCACAATCTTCTTCTTATTTGTCCTCTCTATCAGTCCCATTATTTAAATTTTCATCACCATCACTTCCATTATCATAAATATTTACAACCTACTTAGAGTATTATGATGATGATGAAATTTTAAACAATTCTTCACCTAAAAACTTAGTTTCTTGTTCTTGAATTCCATATATTAGTAATATTTCCTTGGAAGTTAGTGATTTGGGAGGACTAGCGATACCAAAAGTGATAGCTGGGATCTTTGGTAAGTTCGGGTCACTACCCTTCTAAACTGAGAATTCTTCCTCAGCACTAGAAGTGGTACAATTTTAATTTTCTTTCACTTCATCGGAATACTCTCCAACTTCCTCCGGATCCAAGTTAATGTCAACAATATTCATTGATCTAGAAGGGAGATCAATAGGATTGAAATCCTTATACAATTTATCAACATCATCAACCCATTTTCTAATCCATGGGTTCTAATTTATTTTTATTCTCTTAAAAATGAATTTGGTTAGGAAGAAACCTATGCACTTCACGTTATATAATTCATCCTTATATGATAATCCTTTGGCCTCTAGTATGCTCTAAATTTACATAGGATATATAATGGATTTTACTTTGATGAATTTTTTCACATTAGAATCATATAAACCATAGAGTACCTTCATAGTTTTATTTTGTTTAATTTCTTAGTAAGGTAGATAATATATAAATATTTACATATAATTGTTATAAAATAACCTTTTTCTCTAAAAAAACATGTTTTGTATAAACTTAAATAGAAAATGACACTCCCCATCCAACTCTCTTGTGGTTGGTCTTATTTTGGTTCCATCTTATGTCATATCTTACAAGGCATTCACATAAACCAAAGAATCACTATAAAATGGAATCGATCCATGATAATAATTTAAACATACTACACAAGGCACTTTGATGACATTATAACATTGATTCTAAGAGAATAATTTCTTATTCAATCTATCATTCTTCTAATCTAGTCTTTATTTTCCTCAAAAATGAACTTAACATGATGGTAAAACTGGTAAACTAACCTAGGATAAAATGGTCTCTCATTATTTGAGAACCATTATATCCATA
Organism: Viscum album; assembly: GCA_963277665.1. NCBI lineage: Eukaryota > Viridiplantae > Streptophyta > Magnoliopsida > Santalales > Viscaceae > Viscum > Viscum album. The sequence goes on along the minus strand of OY728119.1, from coordinate 758,373,713 downwards.
CCTAGTCAAATTTCACCTTTATAACTAATTATTTTCTTGATAGAAGCCATTTGACATCCATTTATTTCGGTACCATTGTAAGATTTTTGAATTGTGGGTTCCATGACACAATTATCGATCTACTCGAATATTCACTTAAATTTTTTGAATAATGAAAATCATCTTGAGTTAAATCAGTAGATCACTTTAGAATAACTATTTTAATGGAGTGTAAGATTCAAGTGAGGATGAGATAAGGCTAATATCCAAAAGAAAAAGGTAGTGGAAAATCTCAAAGTGTAACATGCATGAGAGAGTGAGAATAAAAATTAGATTATGGTCTCAATTTATATCATATAGGGATTTAAAAATAAGAAATCAAAATAATATATTTAAATTAAAATTAAATAAAAACTAACCTAAAAAGAAAATAAAATAAGAAATGATGATTTAATACCAATGGAGGTTCATTAATAAAGACGTGTCAACTCCAACGGTGGTTAAAATCCAATGGTGGGTAAACCCCAATACTCAAGTTTACCAAAATTTATCATTCCTAATTCATTTTTTTGTAGTTAATTATTTAAAAATTAAATGGATTTGTAAAAAAATTAGGTAGATGATGATCATTTCTTATGAATTCAAGAGTTATATCACCCTTTTTCATATAGTCTCTCAAAAAGTGATTTCCTACGTCAATGTGCTTAGTTCTAGAGTGAGACACAGAGTTCTTAGATATATTTATATCAGTTTTGTTGTCATAGTTTATAGAGACATGTATGAATTTATATCCATAGTCTAATAGAATATGTTTCATCTATAATAATTGGGCACACCAACTACCTTCTGTTACATATTTATCTTTAGTAGTCGACAGTGCAACAAAATTTTATTTCTCACAACACCAAGATACTAGAGGATTTCCAAAAATATTACATGTTCCAGAGTTTCCATTTCTATCTACCTTATAACCACTGAAATCTAAATCAAAATAACTCACTAAGTCAAATGATAATCCTCTTAGTTATAAAAATCCTAAATTTTTTATAATTTTTTTGTATTTGAAAGTCATTTAATTAAAAAGTAAATGTGACTCTTTTGTATTTTCTTGAAAATGAGCATACATATTTACACTATAAATAATATCAGATGAGATATCAATTAATTATAGTTGAATTCCAATAATTCCTCTTTAACTAGTTTGATCCGCTAATTTTCCATCTTTATCAAGAACCAAATTACAGATGACACGAATAGGAGTGTCACTACATTTAGTTATATCTAAACCAACATGTTTTATAAGGTATTTTTTGTATTTACTTTGATTTAAAATAATTCCTTCTTTATTTGGAAAATTTTGAAAACCAAGAATTTTAGTTCAACCATTAAACTCATTTCAAATTCATTTTTCATCATTTTTGAAAGGTGAGTACACAATGAATTTTTTAAAGATCGAATGATTATATATTTTATATAAATTTTAAATTATAAAACAACTCTTGAAATTATTTTTATAAAAAGAGTAGGATAATCTATACCTTTTGAAATTAATAAATAGATGGGCCGATCAAACTAAGCTCCAAGATTCTATTCTGAAATAAATAAATTTTTTGTTAGTTTGAATACATGATTTGAATAATAATATTTTGGAAACTGAGGGTTTGTTCAATAGAATCATCCTGAATTATATATCTATTAAATAGTTCACTTTTGACATCCATTTGTTAATGAACCTGAATTTTTAAAATATATTTTCTTTCCTTAATATATATGTTATTTTATTTTATACAATAAAACCCAATCTATTTAATAATGAATTGTGATTTATAGAATATAAGGGGAAATGTGAGCATTGATATGTGACCGTCATATGACTGTTGGTCAAATATGACGATTGGTAAAAAATATGACCATTTTTCAATATGATCATTGAAAAAAATACTATTGGTAAAACTTTTAACAGTAGAATTAGTATTTATAATTAGAATTGAAAAAGGATTACTAATGTATACAAGTGAAGTAATGACCTAAAACAATAGAGTTATACTGTACGAATCCCATTTTTCATAACTTGGGAGGGAGGTAGTGTCAATGGGGTTTTACCTTTACCCATCCCAAGATGAGGATAAACAATAGATTCTTTAAGGAAATCATCTACTTGGAAAGTTCAAGTTAGTGTAAATTACCACAAGGGTGATGTTAGCCGAGCCACCCATGAATGTACCACTACCGCACACCATACCACTAGGTCATGAACGAATGTTATAAGATATTACATGTCTCCAAATTAGTTACTTAAAGTGTAATTCCATGGTATAAATAAATTTTTTATTCCATCAATTATGTTTTCAGAATAATTTTTCTTAAATATGACGCATTTGATAAATTTATTTTCAAGACACAAATTTTACCTTATTGAAAGGATGTAAATATTTAATAATAAATCAAGGTATTATAAATAATTTTATTTTAATGGAATAGTATGATTAAGAAACTCTTATTTAAATACAAATGATAAAATAATATTACTATTTCAATGAAAACATTTACGTGTCTGAAATTTTACTTTGCATTTTTCAACCTATTATTTTTTTTAACAATTGTGGATTTTTATATTTAAAATTGAATATTCTCATAGTTATATAATTATAATGTTAAAATAAAAATAAATTTTTAAATCACCATTCCAAAATTATGTTATAATGAATTTATGAGAATTTTCTAAAATACTTTATTTTTCTGTGAATAGTAAAAAAAGTTTGTGGTTTTTGGTATGTTTAATGAATTAATATTTATTTGATAATTTTATAATAATTAATTAACCACAATCCAAGAATTAAAATATATTATTTTATTAATATAAAGTATTATAATGTATTTTAATCTATTTCAAAACCTATATGTCACTTTCCAAATTATAAAATGGAAACTTTGTTTTAAAAAACATTATATTGTGAAAACTTTAATTTTCCCTACCAAAAGAAGAAATATAAAATTATTCTTGGTTATTATGGGTTAAAATAACAAATATATATCCAACATGTCCCAAACTATGGGAAAAACCATGGTCCAACCGATGGTTTTCCATTTTCAAGAGTCTATATTTCTAAGGTATATATTTGAAAATTATTAAACAAATTCTCCACTTTACTATAAATTCCCACCTATTTATCCATTTAATTTCACTAAAAATCCACCCTACATGAAGCTCTATTATCTATATCTCCCAAGGGATCGCCCAATGTTTTCTCAAATAGACAAGGTCCCTGTCCCCCTGTTTTAGGAGTAACCATTCAAGGTAAGGGAAGTATCCTTATTTTCTCTTCAATTTAGGAACCCCTTTTTGTATACATCTTCTAATTATTATTATTTATATATTTTATTTACCTTTTATTCATAACATTACTTAGAAAATATGTTTTATTAATTTGAAAACCTCCCCCCATTTTACCATTTTTCTTAACCACATTTTATACATGTTATGGTGCCGAATTTACATCTCAAAATTTCCATCTTCTCATCAAGAAATTCAGTTTTATTTTATTCTTTTGAATACACAAGACTCTTTATTTTCCAAGTTTATTCAGATAAATTTATAACTTATTTATTATATTTTTGGAATTAATATAAATTAAACCCAGGTTCCATTTCCATGGATTGAATATGACATAATTATCACGTTTTAAGTACTTTTTAAACTCCAGGATTTTGATATGAAACCCCTTTTTTTATTATCCAAATATTATTTATGAACTATTTGATTATTATATTTGTGAATAAAATTATTTAAGACATATTAAGGGTGCTCCATTATATCCCTCCAATGCATTGGGTAAAGATTAAATCCCAATATACGACATGTTTTATGGTACGTTGGTGAAGAACCTTGGTAATTTTCATTTATGAAACCTTAGTGAAAATCCTTGGGGACATGCTTATTAATGTCTCATTTAATTTTTTTTGACACATTTACATGTTATGATTGATGTTACATTAATTATTATAAGCCTTATTTTCCTTTTCTCATTCCTTTATGATATTCCTCATGTTCTTATTGATATTCCTCATGATCACATGTAAATTGTTTTCCTTTATGGGGCCTCATGCCCACCTCTATCCTTTGATGTATCCCCTAGGATATGAGATGTAATAAATATATTTATGATAAAATAATTAGTATTTATTCAAGTGGATTTATAATAATTTATTATGTTTCATGTATTGTGTACATTATTTCCAAGAAACTAAACTTTAAAATATCCTCTATTTTTAGAATGTAATTAAAAAGATATGTAATAAAAAAGAGGGAGCACATTTTTTTAAAAGGTTGTGTCTCGGACAAAGGCTAGGAACATTTTATTATTTAGAAAGAAAATAGATAAAAAATTCTGAAATAGGGGATCTTATTACAATCTTTTTCATAGAGAGGGAGAATCTCGACAGAATGATCCTCAATCCAAGAGAGGCCCTGTTTGATTCCCTTATTGGCTAGACCATCCACAACCATGTTCACTTCACAATGGTGGTAGATTCACTTTTAATCAGTATGTTACTCTAGAACTTTTTCTTAACAAAATAAATAGCATGAATCATAGCCAACATTTTAGATTCCAATGAGGAGGAAAAACCGCACATGCTAAAGAAACATCCAAGGTAACGACCAAGAATATCTTCGAAGATAGCACCCCATCCTACAGGTCCCAGATTTCCATTGGAATCTCCATAAACATTAATTATGATTCTACCTAGGATTGGAGCCTGATAGAACACCTCAAGGTAATTCCTCTACTGCCTGTAGATACTATAAATTTGATATTGATGGAGAATCACAAGGTCTCCAACAATGTTGTCACAATGAGCTTTTTGAATCGATGCTGCTTCCCTAATGACGATGACAATCCTTATACAACCTTCATTAAGATTAAATGAAAAGTTGTTATGGATAAAATCATTTATATCATACTAGATAATGTGGAGGAGCTATTCAATAGAAGTTAAGAGAAGATTCATGATTTGCTGCGAGAAGTCATGCTCCACACAAGGTTTATTTGTGAAATTATAGAGTCAAGATATGACCATATGCAATAAAACTTGTCAATAATATAATTCCAAAGGGTAGAAGCCATAGTACAATATAGAAATTTGTGGTTGGTATCTTCCTTATGTTGGTGACATAATGGGAACTTAGAAAAAAGATGAATACCAAAAGTTTGAAGATAAACCTCAGCAGTAATGCAGTTGTGGGAAATATGCTGAACAAGGTTAAGCCTCGAGGGTTTAATACAAGGCTTTTCAAAGGATTTAAACCAAAAACATCTAGAGTCAGCATTCGTGAATTTGTGGTTTTAAAAAATATTTGATTCATGCACACCATTATGGGCAGGCTTCCATATAAGAAAATCATCAGTGGGATAGAAAGGATAATTGTCAACCTCATGCATGATGTTGTCCAGAATGTTCAAAATATGAGATTGCATCACATCCTTAATAGTGAAAATGGTGATAATGGGACGGGGGTTAGGAGAAAACATGGATATAGCGGGGGTGACAATCTAGTTATCCGACCAAAAATGCTTGGAAGAGTCAACGCTCACCATCCATCTAAAATTTTTCATGATATTTACGAAGGAAAATCTGATGGATGGACAGATCGAAGAGTTCATATAATTAAAATTTTCTTTCATTAACTTCATAAGGAACCTATTTTTATTGAAGGAAATAGAGTTAGAGTTTATATTAATCAATCTTCAAGTCAAACTGGCATGAAGAGCTTCATTGAAATGTGTATGGTTTTTAATGCCTAGGCCACCCTTCTCAAGAGGTTAATAATAGGCAGAATCTGGAATGGAAACAAGATTCCTTTCTAGGATGCTGCCATACCAATTTTTTTATGTAAAAATTAATTTTTTAAGGAGACCGGTTTTCCATCTATAGACCATCAGAGAGTAGTCTATTTTAGAGACAATGGTATATTTTACTGGACAAATACTTCCATCCATGGATAGAGATTTTCCTTTCTAAGAAAAAAGTTGATTGATGACCTAGTCAACAATCATGTAAAAATACATGGATTTAGGCATTACCCAAAAAATGGGAACCCCTATGTAGGTGAAAGGGAAAGAACCTTCTTTGTTTCCTAGGAAATTAATGATGCAATTTTTCCAAAAAGGAGAAAAACTTTTTCCAAAGAAAACAAAGGATTTATTCCATCTAATTTCTTGACCAGAGATCTCTTCATAATGAGCTAAGAAATTTTTTAAATTTTGTATGTTTCTTTTTCCACCTTGAAAAAAGAGGATGATATCATTGGCATATAAGAGATGCGCTGGAACATGTAGATTTTTGGCTGCCTAAATGGGTTTGAGTTTGCTTTGTCCCACAAGGCGTGGGATAAATCAATAGAGATATTCTTCCGAAATAACAAAAAGAATGATAGATAAGGGGTCACCTTGTGTGACACCATTAGTAAATTTAAAGTATCCTTTCGATGAGCCATTAATAAGGTCGGAGATATTCACCGAAGAAAATAAGGAGTTTATTCTACTGATGAAGGTATCACGAAAACCAAAATCCTGACAGGTTAAATAGTTGTTATCAAAAGATAGTTTAGGTCTTTTTTGGAAAATGAAGATTTTAAAACTTTTGGGAGAACCATATATAAGATATTTAAATATCGGAAAACACCTTGGTATTTTGGGGAAATATTAAGTAAATGGTTTCCAAGAAATGAAATCCATATATGGATATGAACAAGTGGATATAGCTCTGTTATAATTGTATATATAGTTAATGTTGGAAAAAAATACCCTGATCAAGACTTGAACGAGGACTTGTGCACAAAAATGGGCCTTGTTGCACTCAGGGTTTGACACACCTAGAATATATGTCTAATTAATTCGATGATTTTTATGAACCATTATAAAGGATTTGTATAAAATGCATTTTTTGGTTAAGAATAACATATTTAAGAATGATGTTTTAAGACATAAAATTCCTTTATAATTATAATATTATTAAAATAAGTAGGTTTCTAACAAAGGTTTTCTTATGTTATAAAATGGAAATAAATATGAGGAAACAACTAAATGATGAGTGTAACATATCATGTGATAACGACACTCTAATGGAATCTAGAATGGAAACTTTATTGTGAATGATGAATACAATAACTTGAGTTATGAATAAAAAAATGAATCAAACGGAGAGACCTAATTCACATATAAGGTAAAATCACTTCGTTGAGTCCTTTATTCGTTAACGACCACCTTCTTTCAGTGGATCTACAGACCCATTGATTTTTGAACAATGGATATTAATTATAGAAATGATCTTTTATATAATTAATTGTTTATAACAAGATAAATTCAACCCTATATATATACCGCATAGAGGGAGAAGCTCTTCAGTTGCTGAAACTAATTAAAAATATGAATCCGAGAATGGATATTGATGCTACGGATTGGGAAGTGTTTATGGGATCCTTTTTCAATAAACATTTTCTCTATTTTATGTGATGAAAAATGGAAAAGGAATTCCTATAGCTGATGTTGATGGAAAATAAATCCATGTAAATCTATGAGATGAAATTTACAATAATTTCTATTAACACCTCATGATTTATTATGGATCCTAATTTAAAGGTTGATAGATTCTTTAGTGGAGTAAGAACCCATCTATAGAAGAATAGAATTAATAGAGATTATGACACCTACAAGGAGATATTGCATATTTCTATGAAGGTTGAATTAGAGTTCAGAGAGATTTAGTTTCACAAAAATCAAATGAAAAGAAGAGGTATTTGGAGATAAAATTTGGGAGGAACTTTGATAATGGAAGATGAGAAAATCAAGTGAAACTTCCTACATGCATTAATTATGGGAAGAAGAATTCATAGAACTACTTTCTTGGGAGTGGAAAATTTTACAAGTGTATTAGAGATGTCCATATAGATCGTAACTTGTAGTGAGGTGAAACCCCAACTTCTCAACACTAATGACAATGGGAAGATGGTGTAGGCCTAGCCTGAAGTAGAATGCCTCAATTGTCAATAACTTTCGAACTTTCCCAATAACTTTGAAAATCATAAGATAATAGATGGAAATCACCATCAACCCCATCGTAGGCCAAGAGAGAAAGGTAGGAATGTTTCTTTCACGATGTATAAAATAGAAGCTCCAAATAATATGTCGGTAGGTATTATAATTGTTCTCTAAAAGATACCAAGTACATTATTAGATTCTATTTCTACGAATTTATTTATTTAATCCAATTTTTCAATGAATATAGAATGAGTCCTTGAACTTATAAAAATAGATTTATTAATCCATACTCCTAGGGGGATTATCCAAGAATTAATAGTGTATAGAAACTCTAGTATTGACTTTTGCGATCATAATCTCATCAAAAATATATCAGTAATTTCCACAGTGGAATTAAATATTAAACAAAGGATGGAATATATCTTGATGTATAATTATTTGATTAACTATATAAGTTAGGAAATCTAAATAGTCTTGAATGCATAGCCTATTTTTTTTTCAAAGGACAGATATCCTAACTTGAAATTTGTCTATAATCACCTAGCATAGTCTTATTTATGGGGATGATCAGTGAAGATGAATAAGGAAATAAATGTATAAGAATATAAAATATTTCCATCATTTTTGAATACACTCACACATTTCCTGAAGAGTTACCTAGACATCCCCAAGAAAGAGAGGTTTAGTTCTCCATTGAACTCATATCTGGATCCAAGCCGATATCAAAGACCCCATATAGAATGGAAAATGTGGAGTCGGAAGAATGAAAAAAAACTTCAAGATCTTTTTGAGAAGGGGTTTATCTGATCATGTGTGTCTCCTTTGGGAGTCCCTATTCTCTTTGTGAAGAATAATGATGAATCAATACAGATATTCATTGATTACAGAGGACTCAATGCTATCACAGTGAATAACAAGTACCCCATCCCAAGGATATATGATTTATTTGACCAGATTTTTAGGGATAAATTATTTTTCCAAGATTGATCTTTGGACTCTTTATATTCAATTTGGGGTGGAGAAAAAAGATATTTTGAAGACCTTCGTCTAATCAAGATATGGAAATTATTAGTTTGTTGTTATTCTATTCGTATTGACTAATTCTACTTATATATTTATTAATTTCTTGAATAGATTTTTTAAGGACTACCATGATAAATTTATGATAGTTTTTAATTGTGATATTCCGATATATTCCCAAATTTTTGAGGATAATGAGGATCATATAAGAGTTATATTGAAGTCTATGAGGAAGGAGAGGCCATATGGAAAACTATGAAAAAGTGAATTTTTATTAAAATAAGTTTCATTCTGGGGGCACAATGTAACCAATAAAGGAATCTCAGTTTACCCTACCAAAACAAATATTATGGAGGTTTGGCCTTATCATATAAAAAGTAGTTGAGATTCCTTGTTTTATTAGTTTAATTGCATTTTATATGAGTATTGTGATACAAATTTAACAACTTTCTAAAGAAAAAATAAGTTAACTCAAAAAGGGATAAGTTCTTTTGAAAAAAGGACCATGAAGAAAGTTTCCAAGATCTGAATAGGAGATTGGTTACTATACTTATGTCATCTCTAGACTGTTTTGGAGAAGGATTATTTATTTTTAGTTCTGCATCTCTAGAATATTTTGGGTGCATCCTCATGAAAAATTACAAGGTTATTTCTTATGCATCTCGAAAGTTAAATCATAAGAAGAATATTTATCCAACACATGACCTGGTGTAAACTATATTGTTTTTTTGTAAAAAATTTAAAGGCAGTGTCATTATAGTGAGAAATGAAATATATACCTAGAACAAAAAAGTTTTATGTATATAATCACATAAAAGGAATTGAACATGAGACAAATAATATGGTTGGAATTTCTTAAAGGCTATGTTTTTCAATTCATAAAACCCTAGAAGAGAAAAAAAATCCACTAATTCATTAAGTTGTAAATACTCTATTACACAAGTAGATTGAGGTTACGAAGAATGAGAAGTTTCATGAGTTCAACACTGATCAAGAAGGTGTGCTTAAATTTTGTTGTTGACTATGTGTTCCATATATTCTAGAGATAAACGAAGAACTGATGGATGAACTTCATAAATCAACATTCTTTATAAATCCTAGAAACACTAAAATGTATATGTAATTTCATGATGATTATTGGTGGGATAATATTAAAAGGGAGATTGTTGACTACATTAAAAGGTGTTAGGCATGTCAACAAGTGAAGGCGTAGTGAAAACATCCTAAAGGGGTATTGCAATTACTACCCATTATATGACAGAAGTGGGAAAGTTTCATAGGGGACTTTTTCATTGGTCTCCCAAGAAAATCCAATAGAAACAGTGAGGCATGAGTTATAGTGGAGAGACTCACCTAGACAAGGCATTTTATCGCTATTAGAATATATATATATATATGTTGACCAAATTGCTAAGATATACATAAAAAATTGGTGAGGATGTAAGAGGAACCAATTTCTATTATTTTTGATCATGATCCAAGGTTCAAATATAATTTTTGGATAATTATTCAACAAGCTTTTAATGCTGAATTGAATTTCATTATGACGTATCACCCTTATTCTGATGACTAATCTTAAAGGAATATTTAAATTCTCTTGGACTTGTTACATACATGATCAATGGAATTAAAATTTGATGGGATCAACACATTCCATTAATTTAGTTCTAATTTAATAACAGATTCCAATCAATTATTCTGATGGCATCATATGAAGCCCTCTATGGGATGCGATGTAGAAATATTGCTTGTTGGTATGGAGCTGGGGATAGAAAGTAGTTTGGACCGGATCTTGTGAAATTGATTACAAAAAAGGTTCATTCTATACAAAAACACATAAAGGCCACTCTGAGTCGATAGAAGGGATGTGACAATAATCGTAGAAGGGACTTGGAGTTTAATGTTGGTGATGAATTGTTCTATTGAGTATCACCATGGAAGAGCGTCACATAGTTTAGGAAGAAATGGAAGCTTAGCCCTAGGTACATTGGCCCCTATGAAATCCTTGGCTTCATATGAGAAGTGTCCTATGAGCTTGAATTTCAACCAAAACTAGTTAATGTTCATGATGTATTCGACATATACCTATTGAGGAAGTAAGTAACTGACCCTTCACATGTACTAAATCTGGAGGTGGTATGACTATAACATGACCTCTATTATGAGGAGTAGCTAGTGGAGATCTTGGACCATAGAGACAAGGTTCTACATAACAAGACTACCACCTCGTCAAAGTGTTTTGGAGGAACCAAAAATACGAAAAAGCGCCATGGGAACCATATGAGATAATGAGATAGAAGTAATCACACCTTTTCTCAACTAATATAACAAGTTGAACATTTCAAGGATAATATTTATTAATGGGGAAGAGTGTAATGATATTTGTTTCTGGGAAATGTGTGTTATTTTATTTTACACAACAAAACCATATCTGTTTAATAATTAGGTGGTATTTATAGGTTATAATGGGAAACGCGACTGTCAATATTCTTCCATTATATAAATTTTGGTCAAATATGACCATTTTTAATAAGAACATTTGAATCAATACTATTGGTAACAATTTTAATGTTATAATTACTATTATAAGTAGAAATGATAATGGATAATTAATGTAGAAAAGATAAGTGTTGAACATAACTAGTAGTGTCATTCTATATGAAGACAATTTGTTTGAAATTGGGAGGTAAGAGGTATGAATAGAATTTTCCCTTGACAAAGACCAAGCTGAGCTTCAAAACATGAATTTGAATGGATTCATCCATGGGAGAAGTTCAAGTTTAGGGAAATTACCACTCGGGTGAATTTAAAGGATTTTATATTTTTATTATAAACTAAGGTATTATGAATAATATTTATTTTACTTAAATATTATGATAAAAAACTCTTATTTAAATATAAATGATAATTTTTTTATTATTTTATTGAATTTTTTTATGTGTTAGAAATTTTACTATGAATTTTTCAACCTCCTATTTTTTTTAATAAGTATGGATTTTTATATTGAAAAGTTAATATTATCATACTAAGAGAATTATTTTGATAGAATAAAAATAATTTTCAAAATCACCATGTTGAAATTAATTTAGGGTGAATTTATGAGAATTTTCTAAAATACTTTATTTTATTTGTGAATAATAAAAGTATAGTTTGATGTTTTCAATATGTTTAATGAATTCATAGTTATGTAATAAAAAATTTATAATTTATTAACACAATACAAGAATTAAAATAATTTATTTTATTAATATCAAATATTTTAATAGATTTTAATTAATTTCCACACCTATAAGTTACTTTCAAAAGTCTAAAATGGAAACTTTTTCTGAAAAAACATTATTTTGTGGTTACTTTACTTTTACTTGCCAAAATAAGTAATATAAAATGAATCCTAGTAATTTCGTGTTAAAATTACATAAAATATGTCCCAAATTTCCAAAACCTTGGAAAATAGAATTGTTTTTTTATTTTCATAACCTATATTTCCAAGGCTTATATTTTGATATTATAAAAAAAATCACCCACTTTTGCTATAAATACACACCCATTTCTCCATATAATTTCACTCAAAATACATATTCACAATATATGGAATTTTATCCTCCCATAGAGTCCCCTAAGGTTTTCTAAGATGCTAAGGTCCCAATATCCATGTTTTAGGAGTAACACTTCAAGGTAAGGTAATTATCATTCTTTTCTCTTTAATTCAAGAACCCCTTTTTTTATATGTCTTCTAATTGGTATGATTAGTATCTTTTATTATGCTTTTATCCATACACTTAATTCCAAATAACTTTTTATGAATGGGATACCATTTTACTCTCTCATTTTACCCTTTTCTAAAACCACATTTTATACCTATTATGTTTTATAATTATTTGTCAAAATTTCCCTCTTCTCCTGGAGAACATTTCTTTTATTTTCTCATTTTGAATACCCAAGCCACTTTCTTTTCCAAGTGTATTAAAATAAATGTAAAAGATATTTATTTTATTCTTGTATTAACATATATGAAATCCTTATTACATTTATTTGTGTTTGAAATGACCTAATAGTCATGTTTTTAAGCACTTTTGAAATTCTATGATTTTGATACGAAACCCATTTTTTTATTCTCCATGAGTTATATATGAAATTTTTTATTATGATCTATATGGATCACATTAATTAATAAAAATGAATGGTGTGACATGATAGTGATCTTATTCATGGACTAAAAAATTTAATCTCTATAGATGACATGTTTTATGATACCTTGGTGGATAACATAGGTAACTTAAATTTATGACCCCTTGATGAAAAACCCTGGTGATATGATTATGAATGTCTCATTTAAATGTTGTATCCAAATTTATATATTATGATTCATATTATTTTTATTATTATAATATTTATTTTCCTTTTTTTATTTTTTAATGATTTTACTCATGTTCGTATTGATATTCCTCATGATCACATGTAAACTATTTTCCATTACGAGGCCTCATGATCACCCCTTTCGTTTGATGTATGTCCGTAGGATATTAGATGAAGTAAATGTACATAGGATGAATCTCGGATGATTTATTCAAGTGTATTTATAAGAATTTATTGAGTTTTCATGTATTGTGTACCTTATTTCTCTGAAACTGAACTTTAAATTATCCTTTGTTTATGCAATGTAATGAGAAGTTACGTAATAAAAGGTAGGATTCCATACATTTGATATAGTTTGAAATCCAAATGTGATACATAGTTAAGAAGTTTTATAATGGAATTAGTTCTGTATACATGGGAAAAGATATCCTAACAGTCTATACCCTCCTCCGAACTATACCTTTGTACAACTAGTCTAGCGTTATTTCTTACTATTGTGCGAGATTCATCAAACTTGTTTCTAAATACCAATTTAGTGACAATTGTCAAGGATTATTTAAGTCTATAAATAAGTTAAAAAATTCTATTTATTTCTTATGGATTACATTATTCTGGCATATCCCTCACATATAATTCATCATTAATTGTATCAATGATGTTCTTAGTTCAATCTGTAACAAGAATATATGATGTTCAACCGAATTTGTAAGAGAATATCTAGAAAATTTACCTCTATATAGGTCTAAAAATACAACATATAGGGGATGTTTTTTATTTTTCCTAATATATCTTTAAAAATAAGGTTTGGTCATATCTTGGTCTTCTACAGGTTCATGTTTGGGTTATGTAAGTTCCTTAGAACTAGACGATTTTTTATATGGTTCACAAATGTGTGAGAAGGTATTAAATTGATTTACAAATCTGAAAAATCATCCTCAATGGTTTCTAAATGGGTTTTACACTAATGTGGATATCTCTCATTAATGTTGAAATGAGAATACTCTTACATGGTTTTTGTTCTTCTATTAAACACTCTATAGTCTTTACTAGATATCGAACAACAAATGAAAATTCATTCATCACTTTTGGAAGAATATTTTTCAATATTATCCTTTGTGTTAATAATAATGACTTTGTAACCAAATTATATAATGTAATTAGCCTTATGCTTTCTATTATCCCAAAGTACATAGGGGTTTCTTCAATAGAGGCCTTTTAAAACCCTTTAAATTATATAGAAGTTTGTATTCACTGACTCTAACCCAAAGTAAACTAGAAGGTCATATTAATTAGGAATAGTATTATAAATCTCTTAACATGTTCTATTCCTTATTTCTACAACACCATTCTAATACAGGGTCTTAGGATAAGATAAGTTGCGATTATAACCATTTTGTGTAGAAAATGACTCAAAATCTTTATTTTCAAACACACGATCATGATCCCTACTTAAGGTTTCATTCCTTAGTCCACTAAGAATTTATGAAAATTTAGCATACTTGGTAATGTTAGAGAAGGATTCAGTTTTCACTACTAGAAAATGACCCTATACCCACGGGTTTTCTAAAACTATGGGTATATGGATTGGATGAGAACCTGTACCCACGATTTTGAAAAATAGTGGGTGTAGGTTTTAAATAATCACCTATACCCATGGTTTTTGGAAAACCATTGGTATAGGTTTTTTTTCAAGACCTATACCCATAGTTTTCCAAAATGTGGGTATAGGGTTTTTTTGAAGCCCCAAACCCATGGTTCTCATAAAACTATGAGTATAGGTCATGCCTATACCTATGGTTTTCCAAAACCATGGGTATATATTTCTTGCATTAAGAAGAGAAAAAAATATTTCCACCAGACAAAAACAATTTCATGGGAACACATATTTCCATGGTTTTCGAACTATATCCAGAGTTTAGATAAAAATATTTAAGTAAATATATATTTATATACATATAAGTCAAAGTGTTGTAGTGGTTATGAACATGAATTGTATACAGGTGGTCTAAGGGTCAAAACCCCCGACTGGTGATTTTTTAACACCTATACCCAGAATTTTATCACCCTGGGTATAGGGTTAATGGGATAATGTCATACACCTATTCCCATGATTTTGAAACTATGAGCATAGAATTTTCATAGAGTTGGTATAGCTTAGAATAATACCAATGGCTAAACTCTATACGAATCCCAGAACCATTAGTATAGACTATACCCACAGTTTTGGTGCCTATACCCATGGTTCAAAACGGTGGGTATAGGTTCCTTTTCTAGTAGATTTTGTAAGATAAAAATAATTCCCAAATATACATAGAGAATTCACCTACGAGTACATAAACATTGTGCCTCCCATTTAAACTATAAAATCTATATGGTTCAAAAAAATCCATATGAACCAACTCTATGGGTTTAGAATTTGAAAATTCTTTCTTTGATTTAAAAGATACTTTGTGTTGTTTCCCATTTTTATAGGGGTTAAGGTCCTTATTATTTGGGAATTCATGTTTAGGTAGATTTTTATTAAACCTTTCTTAGTTATCTTTCAATGTGAGTAAATATTTTAGTGATATAATATCATATGAAAAACCAAGATTACTTGTGAAAAGAACTTATACAAGAAACACTTTGATAAATTAAATAATCTAAATTAACTTCATAAGCATTCTGACATGTCAAATTAGTGAATACTATGAAATTATTATAATAAAAAACATTACAATAATTATTTTCAAATTTCAAGTAAAAAACATCATCACATAACTGTGAGATGATAAGAATATTATATTTTAAACTATCTATAAACCATACATTAGAATTTAAAATCTACTAATAATTACTTATTTGGATAAGCCCAATTATTCCCCCTTTACAATTTTGACCAAGGTTAGATGCCTACTATAAAACATTTTCCTTATCTTAAAGCTTAAGTAATATCTAGTCAAATGTCTAAAACAACCATTGTCTAGGTACCATAGAATTATACTCGATATCATCAAGAATTTTCCCTACAAAATAGATTTTATATGAAAAATTTTATTGTTACAAAAAACATTATGGGTCTTAAAATGTTAATAATTGAGGTTTTAGGAATGTATATTTTCTTAATGGGTGTATTATAAGATTATTAGAAGATTTTATAAATAAAAAATTTATTAGGTCTAGTTGAATAAAAACACGAATCAAAATTTCATGAATTGGATTTAGGAACAAATCATTTCTACACAATTATACTCTATTCGTGTTGGAATACTAAGCTAGTGATATACTAAGGTTTTTTCTATTTGCACAATATCTGAGTGGGAGTATCTCTACTATTAGTGAATTTATCTAAATCTTTATTTCATGTATCATTAGATAATTTCAATTCAGTATTTTCTTTCAATAGTTGAGTATTTTTATTTTTTTCTATAGCTAGGTCAGATTAAACATTAATAGTTAAAGTGAGATATAAATTTAGAATTTTATGCTTATCTTTAATATAATTGAAATATTATTAAATAATGTTACAGAATTTAAACATATCTTATTTAGAAATAGTTTCATCGTCATTTTATTCTCTATAATGATTATAAATACATATAAGAGAAGTAGGAAATATATTTGATACCTTAGATGTGTTTTTCTTGAAACACATGTCTTATTTATCCATTTTTCCTCAAAGGATGAGTCCGAGTCACTAGAGATCTCTTTATAAGCACTACATGTTTCTTTAATGGATTTATTGAATTTTATATCTTTATTGTCATGAACTTACACTGGTAAAAAATTAGCCGATATCCCAAGTAAACTCATAAAAAGACCCGAAGGGTGTTCCCAATCCCCAAGGGATGGAAACTAGTGCTGAGAATCAAAGTGATCACTATGTGATTTATTTTTCCAAATAAACCAGGATCAAATAAAATAATCTAAATAAACAGAAGAAACAATAATAAATTAATACCAATAAATATAAAAACTAATTTAAATACAAAAATTGTTGAACAAAACAAACTAAATTCAAAATTGAGACTGAACTGTAAAAAATGATCTTCATGTGACCTCTTGGTGACCCCCAACCACAACACTAGCCTTCTCCATGGAAAATTGAACCAGAAAAATGTTCCTACAAAGCATCTTGGGTCCACTGACACTGAATGGTATAAGTAGGGTGTGTGCATAAATGTTTTTATAGGTAGTCACTAAATATTCCATGCATTTACTATCCCAAAATAGTCTATAATCACTAGTTTGAAAACAAATCCGGAAAATTTGAATTTAAAACATAATCCACAAGTAACCAACCAAACATAGATTGCCCAAAATTCTCTTTTAAAAACAACACATGCGGTTTTCATTTTGAAAAAAAGTTTCACTATCTAAAACCTATTTCAAAACCAAAACCCAAATAAAAATCCAAACAAATAACCAAAACGGGGTCTACACAGAAAGTAGAGGAAACCACACAAGCATTGAAAAATTGAAATTATAATAACCAGCATACAACATAAATTAATAGAACTTATAGATAGTGATTCATTATAATTTCCCGAAAATCCCTAGAGAGAACCCTAGGCATAGTCATATCAGACTCACCTACTAGAATATGGTGAAACTACTCAGTTAATAATCAACTGGATACTCTAAACTAACCAATCCAGTGGCACACCACTCTTATCCCTATCAATTCATGGGGGTTCCAACCCATCTGATCAGTGTTAAGATGTAACCATCACTTTAACCTCTTGAATGATGATGAGGAATCCCATGATAGTAATAAACTATGAAAGGAGGAGGCCCTTTCATGCATGACTCACCTTACCTACCACCATCACACATTCCTACCCCAAACACTGATACCACCTATGTGATACCACACTTTTTGGGGAATCCTTCATAGAGGTTCTTATATCAGAACAAGACATTTTCAAATTCCAACTGGGACTTCACATCATTTGAGTTTCCAAATTGTTTTCTAAAATATTATAAAATACCAACTATGACTTCCCACCACATAATCTTAAAACAAACCTTTCCAAAACATCACAATGTTCCATATAGTTTATTATCCTTTACAATATAAATACATTTAAAAAACCTTCTTCAAACTTGAGTGAATCAGGCAACAATATTAAATGTTCTAAGTGATCATTTATTCCAATCATTCACAGAAATATATCTAAAAAAAAGGGAAAACCATAAATAACACATTTTAATCCACTTTTAAAGTCACTAGGAGAACAAACACACCTTTTAGAAACCAAGGAAATATTTTTGGAAAAAAGGGATCACTCTTAAGTGTCATCTCCATTTGTATTCCCATCCATATGGGAACCCCTTGTACCCATATATTCACTAGCATCCAATTACATAGTTCAAGTTCCCATAAGATCATCTAAATCTATTTTCAATAAACACCACTTTCCTTTGAACCAACACAACGAGTCACACAATTCCAAAATCACGAATAAGAATTTAAAAAATGGGAGAATATTTCCAAAATATTTTTGACAAATCATTATAATATAAAGAGGCTTTCAAACCACACATCATTCCCAATTTATAATTTCAACCAATATATCAAAATATAATAAAAAACTAATCACACCAAAATTTTTAAAAATCACTTCAAAGTTAATTTTCATTTTAACAAACACCTTGTGTGCAAAAAAATTATAAAAAAGTCCAAGATACCCATTGGAAATCCATTTCACACTATTTTCCATCATAAAAAAAGAAAAACACTTCATAAAAAGACATAAATATAAAGATTATAACAGTTTAAATGAATTAAAAGAAAGATCATGCATCATTGGAATTTTTCAGAATGAAAATAGTTGGAAACACATACCTTAATGTTGTGTGAATGCCAAAACACTTTTGGAGAAGGAAGATCCAACCCCGAGAAATAATCCACACACCCTAACATCTAATAAATTAAATCATAAACAAAACATAACCCTTAGGGTTAATCCAAGAGGGAAACCCCACCAAGAGAGACCAAGAGTTGAAAGGAACTCACTTTGTAACCTTTTAAGGTCTTGAAAATTGTCAGGGGAGCAAGGGAAGAGTAGCTTAGAGGACCAACTGGTGTGCATATGTTGAAAATGGGGGAAAATCCATGAGTTGGTTCTTAAAGATCAAAGGGTAAAACATGGAATTTCATGTTTTTATAAATATGGAAAACTCGTATGGTTTGGCCACATGGTTTTCCAAACTATGCACAAACCATGCATCCACCACTGCCCAAATAGACCGAACCTCACGCATAGTTTCCACATGATTTTTCAAACCATGAAAAACCCATGCACCTTACCCCGAGACCACAAAACATTCCACACAATTATCTGAATGAAGCCACACAGTTTCCCATGACTATGCACTAACAATACACCCCTTTTTTCCAAGCCCAAAAACATTCATTTTTCAATAGAAACTAAAAAAGTTAAACCAAGACTTAATGAAAAACTCATCCAAAGGATGAAAGATCATGAAAAGAATTCAATAAATGGATTTCCAAGTTTGAAGTGTGATACTTTTCATCATACTTATTTTTGTACTTCATCTTGGGATAATCATCTTTGACATTCCCTTTTCTCTTACATTCATAGAAGATGATCCCATTTTGAGTATCATTCATCTTCTAATTTACTATATTGTCTCATTTTACTTTGTAGCGTTGTTTCCTAAAGAATTTATTCTTCTTATAAATCTTTTTTACATTCTGGCCAGATGAGCCATATCTTCATCACTCTCCACTAGGGATTCCTCTTCACTAGATCTTTTAGATTATATGGTTTCTATATGATTTGATAAAGTAGTCTTTAATTATACTAACTTAATATTAAGTTAATCTTCCTCTTATTAATTAAATTTAATCCCTTCTTCATACATCATTGAATGTCCAATAAACTCTTTGATAGGAAGTTTACTAATAACAAAATATCCACTAATTGAAACTGAGGTTCCTCTCCATCTTACTGGAAGACAACTCAACAATAACATGATTTTGTCATAGTAATAAACCACATTCCCCAAATAATCCATTTTATTCACTATCTCATCGAACCTAAGATACATTTAGAAAATAAGTGTAACATCCCAGGTAATTAAAGAATAAAGAATTTTCATATTTATTAATATTTATGAATTAAATATTAATTGTAATTAAAATGGGTTTCTACGTTCGATAGCGTACTCGATACGCAACGATGATTTTCTTTGAAAACTTACGTTGCACACAAGTAATAAAATAATATTATATTAAATGTTAGTTAACAAGTAGCCATTGTACTGGCGGGAATGGATAGAAATAACTAAAATATGATTATATATGTTTTTAAATGTTTTTACATTTACCCAATAAAGGATAAAGGCTTAAAATACGGAAAGAATTCAATTTTAGGCATTTATACCCTAATTTTCACTAAGGGTTCACTTATCACCTTTTGACGGAGAACCGTCATTAAATATAGTTTTGATCAATCTTATAAATTATATTGGACCAAAAATAACTCTTCTTTAGAATCGGGACATCAAAATTTACTTTGTGTAAATTTTTGGTATCTTTCCGATAAAGTTCATTTTTTTAATGAATAGTGTAAAATGTTGTATTTTAATTCAAAACCACTTTTTAATCTAATTTATTTATATGATTAGATTATCTTTTGAATTGGTTTTAAAGTGAAATTATAAAATATTTTTACCACTAAATCCAATAGTGGTCTTTGGAATTTATTTCACTTTGAAATCGGACTTAAACTAGTGTCAATCTTTTGATACTTATTGTTTCATAAAAACGCGCTATTTGCTCTGACAACGGGAATTAATTATGAAATTAATTAATTTGAATTATATGTTTTGAATTTTTTAAAATAGAATTCATTTTTGAATTCGAAATATCAAATATTTCTTAGGGTGAATTTTTGGTAATTTTCTGAAAAACTTCAATTTTTGATGAATAGTGAAACCACTAAGTGGTACTTATAAAAAACTGATTTTCCGTTTAAATGAAATTTTGCCATCATTTTGTTTTGATTTTAAAAAATCCTACATACATGGTTATCATTAAGAAGTAAAATTTGGTTCAAAGAGATTAAAATAATTTTTTGGTGAATAGTAACTTATTAAGTTTTTAATCGCAATTAGAGGTAATTAGTGTAGTTTAAGGTAAAAATAATGCTTTAATAAAATGAGATGAGCATGACACATGTACTAACCCTATATTTTGTGTAATGGACGACCAAGAAAACCCATGGGTCGATTTAGGGGACCCCATGGAGCCACTTGGGTGAGATAATGACTTTAATGCCTTTTTTTAAAATAAAAGTTAAAATGACACAAACATAATATTTTTTACGAAAACAATTTTTACATGGGGTTATAAAGATCAGATTTTTGATTATAAATATTCATTGGAAAGATAAACATATTTCCTAAATCATAGTATTTTTTTTATAATTTTTAGACTTTAAATAAATTAAATTATTTATGACATCATTATGATGCAGCGATGACTTCATTATTTAACGATTTAAATAAAATGGAAAGATAATGTAATATCTAAAACCTAAACATGTCCAAAACCTATTGGATGGGAATATTTTGAAGCCTTATCATCTTATCTTCTAAATATATCAATGTGGGACCTTACAAATTCGAAAAACGTTTGAAAATAAAATAATTGTTTCATGATTTCCAAAAGTGCCCCTCCTCTCCTCTTATAAAAGGCCCCCACCTCTACCTCATTTCACACACTCCTCAAGACTTTTTCTCGGTCATAACCTGCCCATTTACTCTCTACACATCCCTCTCCTAATCCTAGAGGATTCCCTTTGGGCAGAATCCTTTCAAAGGAAGCCTTTAGGCTCAAATCAAAAGGAGTTACACTTTTAAAGGTAATTCATTCTCTCTTGTTCATTTGTTTTATTTTGCTTCTCCAACCCCCTAAACTCTTTTTATTTACTCTTTTTGTAACAAAACCAGTATCTTAAATATACTAGGATGTTTTTATAAGATTTATTCGAGCTACACTCTCACACAACTACATCAAATGGTTAAAGAACATACGGTTTCCGTGGATGGCGAAATTCTGCCTCCCGAAACGATGATTGTTAAATACTCTTTTAACACCTTCAAAGGTGGCCATTATGATGTCACTATTTTTATATATGATATATAATATGTTTATTATTTCCTTAAGCTTATGTATTTTTCATTTATGGCATACCATTATTGTTTCCATTATGGGTAAACACGATATCTTTATTTTAGGAAGTGCGACTACCGCCCCCCGAAAGTGATTTGATTCGTTAATACCATATGTGGGATGTGTAAAGGATAAAGTTAATGATATTATATATGTTATTATACTGGAATTATAATATACTCTTATATCATTATGATTCCATTCTATAAAATACTAAATATAAATGAAAGTAGCGTTTATGCGTACGTACGGCTTACCGTCTCCATGAACGGTGCATTTTATTTCTTACCTCTAAATGATTATGTAATATTATAAATACATGTATATGTTGGATATATATGATATATATGATATCCAAATCAGTAATGTCATTCTGGATATAAAGAACTTTTTACCACACGAACAACATGTAATTGTAAGAAGTCCACTTTCGACTTAAGAACCAAATATTGACAAAACAAACATCATTAACTGAAATGGTTACATAATATTTATAACATGGTAATAAGTGATATAAAATGAATAATGAACTTTAAAAAGGTTCTTAATCGAGTATAAATTAACTCATGTTTATTATTCAGGACGTTAAAGAACGATCGAGTCAAGTCGGACCTGAGGTAAGGGACTTCGTCTCAATCTCCTTTCATTGAGGCATATTTCGTTTTATACACAACTTTATTTTATACAGTGTATAAACCCCTTTGACTTTTACTTTTATATAAAATGAATCTTTTTCTACGAAGAGTTTTACTAAATGACAAAAAGGAATGTTTTTTTAACATACGCGGTGACAACGACCTTTTCCGCCGCCGCATGTATTATTTGGTCTTTGGCTTCCTCAACAAGACGTAATGTTTTTTAAAATAAAATAAATACCATATACTCTTTTATGTATTTTGGTATTGAAAATGGTTTTTATAAAGGATTCTATTATGTCAATATATTTATGATATATTTTGATTGAAATGTGGAAATGATATCATTCCTTTATATTGGTTTTATGTTTTATGATTTTATATTGGTACTTGGACATTTTAACGGGTGGTTAGGTTATAAACCATATGACGGGTGGTGCCGTGAATACCAGGACGGGTGGTTACGTTATAACCTCCAATGCAATGGGTATGGAAGTCGGCCGTATGGCTATTCCATTAAGTATGTATGGAAATTGGCCGTATGGCTATTCCATTAAGTGATATGTGTGGAAGTCGACCGTATGGTTATTCCACTTAAGTATATTTATGTCCCAAGTTACCTTTATATATGTTATGTGTTCTTTATATGGGTTTTATGGTAATCCTTTGGTTACAAAAAGGTAAGTAATGATACTTTATTCAGTGAAGAGTTTTTACTACTTCATGAAGGTGAAGGTATTACTTTGATAGAGTATACATGGTTTACTTGATTTTGAAAAACTAACAGTTTTCATTCTTTGTGTATCCCTTACTGAGATTTTTATGCTCACCCCAAGTTTTTTTTGAAATGTTTTTCAGAGGACTTAATGTGGAATAAGGTCAAGGATGGGATCAAGGGAATGTCATGCTATATAAAACATGGAACTAGACATGTTTCTTTTTAAGAGTTTTTTTTATTATGGAAACTTAGTAGAAGTGTCTACTTTGTAATCTTTTGAGATGTAATAGTTATGTTCTAATTCTCTAAAAATCTAAACCTAAAAAGATCCTCAATGTGAATTATTCATTTAATTCAATATTAAGTAAGGTTTAAGGCCGGGGCCTTATAGTTGGTATCATAGGTCAGTTTAGACAACTTTAGGAGTTAGAAAAGTGTTAAATTATAATATGATTGAAATGATATAGCATTTACGGATTACCATGTTGCTTCGCCTAAGATATTTCTGTGTTCAGAATGGTTTTCCGCAGAGGAAACAAAGAAGCTATGTTGGGACGACATCAGGAGGAAGACAACCTTCCAAATCAGCAACCTGAGATGGTCGGAACCGAAACTAAACAGTTTTTTGCAGTGATGGAACAGTTGACTCAGGCTATAAATGGTGGTGGTATCCATGCACGAGATCAGCCAGATCAACCGCAGAGGAACATGTCAGTGGTGGAACATTTCATGAGGCAACATCCCCCATCATTCAGAGGATCATCTGACCCTGTGCAAGCTGAAGGGTGGATTAAAGCACTGGAGAAGATTTTTGATGTCATGGGGTGTTCAGAACATCAAAAGGTAAGTCTTTCTGTTTACCGTTTTGAAGGTGAAGCTGATCAGTGGTGGTCGATGGTGAAAAATATCAGGGATAGTGATGAGATTGAGGATCTTCACTGGGACGAATTCAAAGGTATGTTTCTTGAGAAATATTTTCCTAAGGTGGTTCGTCTTAGGATGGAAAAACAGTTCCTAGAATTGAGGCAGGAGGATGATTCGGTGGCTGCTTATGAAGCAAAGTTCACTCGATTGGCAAGGTATGCTCCAAACTTCATACGAGATCTTGATAGTAAAATAAACCGTTTTTACTCAGGGTTAAAGCCAAAGTATCGAAGGGATTTAGCTTCTCGTGAGATCAAAAGTTATGAAAAACTTGTTCGATGTGCGGAGAAGGTGGAAATGGAGTTTGCCGATGATCAGGTGTTCTATGAAAAAACAACAGAATAAGAGGTCTAGTTGGCAGGCAAAGGGGAATAATTCATCAAAGAAGCAAGGAGGTAAGAAAACCAAATATCCATCCTGTGAGAAGTGTGGTAAAATGCATCCTGGAGAATGTTTATCCAAGTCTGGTAAGTGATTTCAGTGTGGTAAGTCTGGTCATATTGCTCGTAACTGTAAGGAAGATGATCAAGCAGGCAATGAAAATCCAATGGTAAGATGTTTTAAGTGTAACGAAATGGGTCATTATGCAAACGAGTGTCCAACGAAGAACTCAACTGGGGGAATGCAGCCAGACTACAAGCAGAAAGGGGTGGTGAAATCCTTTGCAACAACTTCAGCAGATGTTGGGCCATCGAATGAAGTGGTATCAGGTACACTGTTTGTTTGTTCAGATTATGCCAATGTGTTGTTTGATTCAGGGTCTACACACTCTTTCATTTCAGATAAGTTTTCTAGTAAATTGGAAATTCCATATCAAGATATGAATCCTGAACTTATGGTAAAAACACCCGGAGGGAACTTTGAGACAAAAAGGAATTATAAGAACCTTCCTATCCTTGTGCGTGGAAAGAATCTACCAGAAAACCTTATTGTTTTGCCTCTAGTAGAGTTTGATGTTATTTTGGGCATGGATTGACTTTCTGTTTATCATGCTAAGATTGACTGCAGAGCTAAAATGGTTTCTTTTCAGAAAGATTTTCAGTTTGTGTAGAAGAATGAACCATTGATTTTGATAACATATCAGGAAGTTGAGAAACTAGTAAAAGATGGAAATGAATGTTACCTTGCACATATTGTTGAAAATAAAGGAACTATTCAGATTAATGATGTGCCAGCGGAAAATGAGTATCTTGATGTTTTTCCTGATGAGTTGCCTGGTATTATTCATGATCGGGAATTTGAATTTACTATTGACTTAGTTCCTGATTCTAAGCCAATTTCAAAACCCCCTTATCGAATGGCTCAAGTTGAACTTTTAGAGTTAAAGAAACAATTGCAGGATTTATTAGATAAAGGTTTCATTCGACCTAGCACATCACCTTGGGGTGCTCCTGTCTTGTTTTTTAAAAAGAAAGACGGATCAATGAGACTTTGCATTGATTATAGAGCCTTGAATAATATTACTGTTAAGAACAAGTATCCTTTTCCTCATATCGATGATTTGTTTGATCAGCTCCAGGGAGCTCAGTATTTTTCGAAGATTGACTTGAGGTTGGGGTACCATCAGTTGAAAGTAAAAGAAGCAGACGTTCCGAAGACTGCGTTCCGTACTAGATATGGCCATTATGAATTTGTAGTTATGCCTTTTGGGTTAACCAATGCACATGCTGTATTCATGGACCTTATGAATAGAATTTTCCATGAGTTCTTGGATAAGTTTGTCGTTGTTTTCATCGATGATATTTTGGTGTTTTCTAAAAGTAAAGAGGAGCATGAAAGTCATTTAAGGGTTATCTTGAAAACCTTAAAAGAAAAGAAACTATATGGAAAATTCATCAAGTGTGAGTTTTGGTTACAACAAATTTCTTTCATGGGTCACATTGTTTCAAAAGATGGCATAACTGTTGATCTTACGAAAACAAAAGTTGTTGAAGAATGGCCAAGACCCACAAATGTAACTGAGATCCGTAGTTTTCTTAGTTTGGCAGGTTATTATCGAAGGTTTGTTAGAAATTTTTCACAGTTGTCTAGTCCAATGACTAAGCTAACTCAGAAGGGTGTTAAGTTTATCTGGAAAAAAGAATGTGATGATTGTTTTCAGGAGTTGAAAAGAAGATTGGTGAATGCTCCAGTTTTGGCACTTCCTTCCAGGAATGGTGAGTTTGTTATATACAGTGATTCTTCGTTGAAGGGACTTGGCTGTGTCCTTATGCAGAATGATCAGGTAATTTCTTATGCTTCACGATAGTTGAAAACTCATGAGGTAAATTACCCTACACATGATTTGGAATTAGCTGCTGTTGTCTTTGCTTTAAAAATTAGGAGGAATCATTTGTATGGAGTAAAGTGTGAAATATATACTGATCACAAAAGTTTAAAGTATATATTCACTCAGAAAGAATTGAACATGAGACAGATGAGATGGCTGGAATTAATCAAGGATTATGATTGTACAATTCATTACCATCCGGGAAAAGAAAATAAAGTGGCTGATGCTTTGAGTAAAAAAAGTAATGATTCATTAGAAATGTTGCATTTGGAACGTGATCCTTTGGTTAAATATTTGATGAACTTTGGCATAGAAGTTGTTGGTACAGGGTCTTATTCTGTTTTGTTTCAGGTATCAGTGAAATCTTCTCTATCAGACAGAATCAAGCAAGCACAGAAGCGAGACAGTGAGTTGTAGAAAAAGGTAGAGCTGGTTCAGAAAGGTAAGTTGCCTGATTTCAACATTCATAGTGATTGCGTTTTGAGATTTGGGAAGAGATTGTGTGTGCCTTGTGATTCACAATTGAAGAGAGAGTTGTTATGTGAATCTCATAGTTCTCCGTTTTCAGTTTATCCTGGCATTACTAAGATGTACAGAGATCTGCGGGAGTATTACTGGTGTGATGGAATGAAAAGAGATATTTCTAATTTTACTGTGAAGTGTTTGACATGTCAACAGGTTAAAGCAGAGCGGAAGTTACCGAAAGGGATGCTTCAGCCTTTACTAGTGCCAGAGTGGACATGGGAAAACATATCCATGGACTTTGTTGTGGGATTACCGAAGACATCTCGAGGTAATAATGCAATCTGGGTTATTGTTGATCACTTGACTAAATCTGCTCATTTCCTTGATATACGAGATACTTTTTCCCTAGATCAACATTCCCATTTGTATCTTAAAGAGGTAGTTAGGTTACATGGAGTTCCTCTCTCCATTGTATCTGATCGTGATCCCAGGTTCACATCTAACTTTTGGAAAGGCCTTCATAAGTCGTTGGGTATGGAATTAACTTTTAGTACAGCTTTCATCCTCAATCAGATGGGCAGTCAGAACGAACAATTCAGACCTTGGAGGATATGCTACGGGCTTGTTCGATGGATTATCAGGGAAGTTGGGACCAACATCTTTCTTTGGTTGAGTTTTCTTATAATAACACTTTTCATTCCAGTATACAGATGGTACCATTTGAGTCATTATATGGGAAGCGGTGTCGAACTCCAGAATTTTGGGATGAAGTGGGTGAAATGAAGCTGATGGGACCAGAATTGGTAGAAGAGATGGTAGAAAAAGTTCAGTTGATTCAGAAGCACATGAGAACAGCTCAGAGCAGGCAGCAGAGTTATGCAGATAACCGGAGGAAGGATCTATCTTTTGAGGTAGGTGATCATGTTTTTCTCAAGGTTTCTCCTTGGAATAGTGTGATGAGATTTGGTAAGAAAGGAAAGTTGAGTCCAAGGTTTATTGGACCATATGAAATTATGGAGAAAGTTGGATCAGTTGCTTACCGAGTGGCTTTACCTCCGAGTTTATCTCAGGTACACAATGTATTTCATGTTTCGATGTTGAGGAAGTATATGCCAGATCTATCTCATGTTTTGAGTCCAGAGGTAGTTCTGCTGGAGGAGAACCTATCTTATGAAGAACAACCAGTCCGGATTCTTGACCATAGGGAGCAGGTATTACGGAATAAGGTGATTCATCAGGTAAAGGTTTTGTGGGAAAACCATATGATTTAAGAGGCAACGTGGGAATCTGAAAATGCTATGATGGATAAATACCCCCACTTATTTTGATAAGTGAATAAAATTTCGAGGACGCAATTCCCAAAAGGGGGGAAGGATGTAACATCCCAGGTAATTAAGAATAAAGAATTTTCATATTTATTAATATTTATGAATTAAATATTAATTTTAATTAAAAGGGGTTTCTACGTTCAATAGCGTACTCGATACGCAACGTTGAGTTTCTTTGAAAACTTACGTTGCACACAAGTAATAAAATAATATTATTTTAAATGTTAGTTAACAAGTAGCCGTTGTACTGGCGGGAATGGATAGAAATAACTAAAATATGATTATATATGTTTTTAAATGTTTTTAAATTTACCCAATAAAGGATAAAGGCTTAAAATATGGAAAGAATTCAATTTTAGGTATTTATACCCTAATTTTCACTAAGGGTTCACTTATCACCTTTTGACGGCGAACCGTCATTAAATATAGTTTTGATCAATCTTATAAATTATATTGGACCAAAAATAACTCTTCTTTAGAATCGGGACATCAAAATTTACTTTGTGTAAATTTTTGGTATCTTTCCGATAAAGTTCATTTTTTTAATGAATAATGTAAAATGTTGTATTTTAATTCAAAACCTCTTTTTAATCTAATTTATTTATATGATTAGATTATCTTTTGAATTGGTTTTAAAGTGAAATTAGAAAATATTTTTACCATTAAATCCAATAGTGGTTGTTTGAATTAATTTCACTTTGAAATCGGACTTAAACCAGTGTCAATCTTTTGATACTTATTGTTTCATAAAAACACGCTATTTGCTCTGACAGCGGGAATTAATTATGAAATTAATTAATGTGACTTATATGTTTTGAATTTTGTAAAATAGACTTCATTTTTGAATTCGTAATATCAAATATAGATTAGGGTGAATTTTTGGTAATTTTCTGAAAAACTTCAATTTTTGATGAATAGTGAAACCACTAAGTGGTACTTATAAAAAACTGATTTTCCGTTTAAATGAAATTTTTCCATCATTGTGTTTTTATTTTCAAAAATCCGACATAAATGGTTGTCATTAAGAAGTAAAATGTGGTTCAAAGAGATTAAAATAATTGTTTGGTGAATAGTAACTTATTAAGTTTTTAATCGCGATTAGAGGTAATTAGTGTAGTTTAAGGTAAAAATAATGCTTTAATAAAATGCGATGAGCTTGACACATGTCCTAACCCTATTGGTTGTGTCATGGCCGACCAAGACAACCCATGGGTCGATTTAGGGGACCCCATGGAGCCACTTGGGTGAGATAATGACTTTAATGCCTTTTTTTAAATAAAAGTAAAAATGACAAAAACATAATATGTTTTACAAAACCAATTTTAACATGGGGTTATAAAGATCAGATTTTTGATTATAAATATTCATTGGAAATCTAAAAAGATTTCCTACATCATATTATTTTTTTTATAATTTTTAGACTTTCAATAAATTAAATTATTTATGACATCATTATGATGCAGCGATGACTTCATTATTTAACGATTTAAATAAAATGGAAAGATAATGTAATATCTAAAACCTACACATGTCCAAAACCTATTGGATGGGAATATTTATAATACTTATCATCTTATCTTATAAATATATCAATGTGGGACCTTAGAAATTCGAAAAACTTTTGAAAATAAAATAATAGTTTCATGATTTCCAAAAGTGCCCCTCCTCTCCTCTTATAAAAGGCCCCCACCTCTACCTCATTTCACACACTCCTCAAGCCTTTGGATAGGCCATTATCTGCCCATTTACTCTCTCCAAATCCCTCTCCTCATCCTAGAGGATTCCCTTTTGGCAGAATCCTTTCAAAGGAAGCCTTTAGGCTCAAATCAAAAGGAGTTACACTTTTAAAGGTAATTCATTCTCTCTTGTTCATTTGTTTTATTTTGCTTCTCCAACCCCCTAAACTCTTTTTATTTACTACTTTTGTAACACCAACAGTATATTCAATATACTAGGATGTTGTTATAAGATTTATTCGAGCTACACTCTCACACAACTACATCAAATGGTTAAAGAACATACGGTTTCCGTGGATGGCGAAATTCTGCCTCCCGAAACGATGATTGTTCAATACTCTTTTAACACCTTCAAAGGTGGCCATTATGATGTCACTATTTTTATATATGATATATAATATGTTTATTATTACCTTAAGCTTATGTATTTTTCATTTATGGCATACCATTATTGTTTCCATTATGGGTAAACACGATATCTTCATTTTAGGAAGTGCGGACTACCGCCCCCTGAAAGTGATTGGATTCGTTAATACCATATGTGGGATGTGTAAAGGATAAAGTTAATGATATTATATATGTTATTATACTGGAATTATAATATACTCTTATATAATTATGATTCCATTCTATAAAATACGAAATAGAAATGAAAATAGCGTTCATGCGTACGTACGGCTTACCGTCTCCATGAACGGTGCATTTCATTTATTACCTCTAAATTATTATGTAATATTATAAATACATGTATATGCTGGATATATATGATATATATGATATCCAAATCAGGAATGTCATTCTGGATATAAAGAACCTTTGACCACACGAACAACATGTAGTTGTAAGAAGTCCACTTTCGACTTAAGAACCAAATATTGACAAAACAAACATCATTAACTTAAATGGTTACATAATGTTTATAACATGGAAATAAGTGATATAAAAGGAATAATGAACTTTAAAAAGGTTCTTAATCAAGTATAAATTAACTCAAGTTTATTATTCAGGACGTTAAAGAACGATCGAGTCAAGTCGGACCTAAGGTAAGGGACTTCGTCTCAATCTCCTTTCATTGAGGCATATTTCATTTTATACAAAACTTTATTTTATACGGTGTATAAACCCCTTTGAATTTTACTTTTATACAAAAGGAATATTTTTCTATGAAGCTTTTTACTAAACGACAAAAAGGAATGTTTTTTTACCGTACGCGGTGACAACGACCTTTTCCACCGCCGCGAGTATTATTTGGTCTTTGGCTTCCTCAATAAGACGTAATTTTTTTTAAAATAAAATAAATACCATATACTCTTTTATGTATTTTGGTATTGAAAATGGTTTTGATAAAGTATTCTATTATGTCAATATATTTATGATATATTTTGATTGAAATGTGGAAATGTTATCATTCCTTTATATTGGTTTTATGTTTTATGATTTTATATTGGTACTTGGACATTTTAACGGGTGGTTACGTTATAAACC
Organism: Viscum album; assembly: GCA_963277665.1. NCBI lineage: Eukaryota > Viridiplantae > Streptophyta > Magnoliopsida > Santalales > Viscaceae > Viscum > Viscum album. Next base: position 758,341,575 of record OY728119.1, on the reverse strand, counting down.
ATATGACGGGTGGTGTCGTGAATACCAGGACGGGTGGTTACATTATAACCTCCAATGCATTGGGTATGGAAGTCGGCCGTATGGCTATTCCATTAAGTATGTATGGAAATTGGCCGTATGGCTATTCCATTAAGTGATATGTGTGGAATTCGACCGTATGGTTATTCCATTAAGTATGTTTATGTCCCAAGTTACCTTTATATATGTTATGTGTTCTTTATATGGGTTTTATGTCAATCCTTTGGTTACAAAAAGGTAAGTAATGATACTTTATTTAGTGAAGAGTTTTTACTAATTCATGAAGGTGAAGGTATTACTTTGATAGAGTATACATGGTTTACTTGATTTTGAAAAACTAACAGTTTTCATTCTTTATGTATCCCGTACTGAGATTTTTATGCTCACCCCAAGTTTTTTTGAAATGTTTTTCAGAGGACTTAATGTGGAATAATGTCAAGGATGGGATCAAGGGAATGTCATGCTATATAAAACATGGAACTAGACATGTTTCTTATTAAGAGTTTTTTTATTATGGAAACTTAGTAGAAGTGTCTACTTTGTAATATTTTGAGATGTAATAGTTATATTCTAATTCTCTAAAACTCTAAACCTGAAAAGATCCTCAATGTGAATTATTCATTTAATTCAATATTAAGTGAGGTTTAAGGTCAGGGCCTTATAATAAGATCATCTAGTTTTACATTAAATGTATCATATTTAATAGTATAAATATTTAGCTGTATTTATTTCACATTATTTGTTCCCTAATTAGAAACCACTATGGAATACTAGATTTCATATGTAGTTTTAAAAGAAATTTTTATGTTAAACACTTCATCACCTAAAGAAAAATAAAGTTCATTCATGTATTTATAATGATTTTTATTATAATAATTTTTATTAGTATCAATCCATTAACTTATAGCAGTATTAGTTAATTCATATTTATGGTCTAAATCACTCCATATTTCATAAACCATGCTTTCAATGTGTATTTTCATTTTAATTTTTCATTGATCATGTTTATTTCCATTAAAGAAATGTGGTTTGTTGGAAGTAGAACCTTATTTCCGATTATCCATTTAAAGAACTAAGTTTATAAAAAAAGAAATTTAGGATCTTTAAAACATAAAAAAAATCATAGTTAAAAAATATTTTGAAAAAATCTCTAATACCAAATGTTTTCGAAGTGGATCACTTATGAGGGGGGGGGGGGTGGGTTAATTTAACTCCCAATACAAATTTATTTTTAAAATAACTTCCAATAAAATCTCTTAGTTTAATTAAATGTGACTAGTTAATCCAAACAATAAAAGGCTATAAGTTCTAAATTTTTCAAATATTTCTCAAATAGTGATTAGGTATAATTAAAATAATATAAATATTACTATAATTTTTGAATTAAATTTACATAATAAAATAATTTTATAAACACTAGTTAATATTAAATATCACATAAAATATTTGGTTTGTTGTTTAAAACAAATATAATATTAAATCTTTGTAATGAAAGAAGTAAAACAAAGTCGCATAGTGGAATTAAACAAGAAGTTCAGTCTCAAGACCAGACCTAATATCCCCCACTTGGAAATCTCCCACTTCTAAAAAGATTATATAGATATTATCTCGTATGAAACCAAGATCAATTATATGCATAAAAATATAAAAGTTGTATGATACACACAAGGATCACTTCCACAAAAACCATTGGAAGAAAAAAAAACGGAATGTACATAGACAATTTCCACAATACTCATGGATATAAAGATGAAAATATAGATAGTGAATATCTTTTATTCTTCAGTTATATCACAAGTTATAGTGTGTGTTTAATAAATAGGGTAAGCAAAACACTGCTCAAATGTAAATGCAAAAAACATAAAATTCAAGCAATAGAGTTTAGAAAATGTATTTCTACTTGGTTTGATGTGCTCTAGATTCTTGAGTCTCCTTGAATGAATATTTGAGAGGAGAAAGATCCATTTATTTTAAAATAGCAGTAAAATAGAGGATTACAAGGATCTATTTGTGCCAACTATGGAAAAGGATGCAACATGTAAGCTCTTCCTAAAATTATTCTTTAAGTATTCAATAGGTAGCACACTTCATGTGTTCGAACTTGTCCAGCATACATACATGCATGAGGGAGACTTCTTTAAATATATAGAACTATAGGACACTGTTTCCATTTGAATAAAAATCATCCCGACCATCTATATCCTTGTACTAACGTCTGACATAGACTTTAATTTTTAAATTTAATAGTTAATAATTATTATAAAATGAACCCTAGAATTAACATCAATAATATATCCATCGGGATAATTTAATTAAAATATACTAGAATAGAATTATTGGAAAATTTTGATGGTAACTCATCTCTATTAGTGAGTCAGTACAGTGGTGAGTTAGGCTGGTGGTAGGTCATCTGACAGTAGGTCATGTTGAATAGTGACTAGTCTCAGTGGTGACTCATATCAATAGTTACTCTTGTCAACGACGACTCGTTTGATGGTAGGTTATCTGGTGGTTGGTAATTTTTAGCGGTGATACATCACTAATGGTAAGTCAAGTTTAGTGGTAGGAAATGTCTCGCGGTGATGCTTTTCTCACTGTGACTTAAATCTGGAGGTGAAATAACTATGGTTTTGAGTAAACTCAAGCAATGAGTTATGTTCAATGGAGACTCATACTCAATGGTGATTCTGGTCTTGAAGATATTTTTTTATAGTGGTGAGTAATTATAACACTTATAAATTTCTTCAAACATCCTTATATAATTAAATTCTTTCATGAAATAGTTAAACCATTAAACAAATAATAAGTATATTTGTTTATCATTAAAACAATTAGGTTCCAAGAAACACGGATACCTCACCGAATAGTTTTTTCTCTATACTAATATCATAGTTGACTCTATTTTTAATCTAGGTGATTCCCAATTACAAATAATTTGATTATAAACAAGGTTCAATTTGATCTTATCCTGAAAAATGAAAATAGTAAATTGTTTCCTAAATTATTATACTTTTCATATACCCAAATTGATGTAATTATAAATCATATATCAACTTGAATCAATTTGGAAGAAAATAAAACCTCAAAATAAATTTCATCTTATTGAAAAAACCTTACAAATGACTGATTCTAAATTTCGTTCCCAAAATCCTCACAAGCACATAATATAATTTCAAATTACATTTGTTTTTATTTCTTTCAAGTATAGTTCAATGTGAATTACAGACTATTCTATATAAATTATATTTATGAATGGTATTTTGAATGTAGTTTTATATAGAATTCATATTTATCGATGGGAATGGTCTAAATATGTTTCTATGATATTAGTTCACAACTGTTTTTTTCACTAATAATGATATTAAATGGAAACCAAACATGAAATTTGATTTATCAAAGTACCTGAAAAATAATAAATCATAAGAAAAGATGAATTTGGTTTTTCTTTGACTTGAGTTTGTGCTTGTTATTTTAGTAATAAATTTACAGAGAATCATGAAATTAATAAGGATTTTGAGGATTGAGAATTCATTAGTACGAATAAATATATTAAATTTTTATTGATGTTTGTCAACATTCACACTAGAATTTGACAACACATCTTGGTCTAATTCCTACTAAGGATTATTTACCACACAATCAATTTATATCACTAATGGTTATGGTAATGATGTCGACAAGATAAATATATAATAGTAAAAATATAATGCATACTTTGAATCATGTTTTATTCTATAAGACCAAGTAATAGATAAAATTTATCTATTCTCCACCTTTATCTACCTCTATAAGTCATCCAGTTATGAAATTCTTTTAGAAATCATCAGAGTTTCTCTCTAATGGTAACCATTTAACTCCATGACCAATTTTTCTATAATGGAGAAAAGTGATAATCCTCATCCAACAAAGAATAGGCATAATCCTCTATTAACTATAATTTCATGTTGGATAATATTAGTCTGATTCTTAATGCATCATGATTAAAATTCCAATTTCTTTCAAATCCCTAGTGATATGATCATAATTTAGATATATCACTGAAAAAAATTTGATTAATTATAAATATTCAGACCAAATCAACATTTATATCTTCACAATTAACTGATCCTCTCACTAGAGAGTACTAAAATCTCATCACTTAAAAAACATCAAGAAAAATGAATAGGGTTTTAAATAAATAGTAAAACTATATAATATTTGGGAAACATTATCATAATCTAAATATTTCTATCAACGATTATATTATGAAACCAAAAATTAAACTATGGTTTATAGAATCTGAAGCACCATCTCTAAATTTGAAGGATCACCATTCACCCCTTTCCTTCAAATCATGTAACATGACCATCATGATATGTTGTCTTAGATATTTAAGTGACCTTATTAGATAAAACATCATCCAAATTTTATTTATCTAAATCCTCCATCTAAAGATATAAAGATCCCTAGAAACTTGGGATTTTATCAATCAATAAAACTCAAATAGTGTATCTATGTTAGGAGCTATATAAATATCCATAATAGCTTCATGCTTAGTATAACTATACGCAATTCACCATATGGTTGGGTTTTTAGATGAATATATTATTATTAGTTTGGTAAACCATATAAGACACTTTGATAGGTGTATAATAGATCATTCTTGGATTATACCTTGGAAATTGAGAAACATATTATAATGTTTCACATTTTGAATAATATTCACAATTAATGCTCAATTTATATCATAATAAGGAGAAAATTTAAAGAGATATGATTGAAATATACAAATTTTTCACCATATAAGAACTAACTTATTAATAATAATATATATTGTAAATCATGATATTTATATATATGATTTATGTATCAACCTAACTATACCAAACATGGAATCCTAATAAGGAGAAAATTTAAAGAGATATGATTGAAATATTCAAAATTTTTACCATATAAGAACTACCTTATTAATAATAATATATATTGTAAATCATGATATTTATATATATGATTTATGTATCAACCTAACTATACCAAACATGGAATCATCTAAGTACTCGAGTGAGTCATCAAATAATTAAATTCCTTACATAAGAATGCATTGACTGTGTATCTTTTTTAAGTTTTCCTTATATTGAAAAACTAAATCAAAATCTATTTAGGAAAGTTATCCTTATTTCTCGAACCAAAATATCACATATTGTTGATTTTTTTTCTAAAGATAAACATTCTCTAATAATAATTTGACAATAAATTACCCTTTAAAGTCCTTTACTAACTCAGTAATAAGGATTAATGTTCCTCTATATTACTAACTTCAATATGGTAGGGGATAGTAAATAGTAACAAAGGGGTATATACACATAGCATGTAAAATATTTACATTTTGGTGCAAAAACATTATAATTTATTTATACCATTTTTTATAAATTGTATTTGAGAAAATTAATATAATTTTTTAAATATTAATTTTAATTTTTATTATGGGTAAATTTATATTTTTTTTCATAAAAGGTGATTTTTTTTGTGAATAGTTTAAAATACTAATATTTATGAAAACTGTATTTTTTACATGTATTTAAAAAGTAAAATTATATTTTTAATTGTTTTTGAATTATAATTATTCCATTTTTTTAATAATAATCTAATTAATGTTATTTTAATCTATAGTACACGTGAGTTTTTTATAAAAACTATTATATACTTTAAAGTCATTTTTCTAGAAAACTGTTTTCAACATGATTTTCAAGTTTGTTTTCAAATTAATTTCTTCTAATTATATAAAATGATTTGAAAAAATTGAATAAATATTTGGAATAAAAATTTTCAAATTTATTAATTACCCCATTTTTATTTTTGATCATGATTTGTAGTAACTTTTTAAAAAACTCAAGTTTTCCATTGTAAGAGTGAAAATGAGTTAAAAGGGTTAAAACTAATATGATAAATGTTAAAATCAGTTAAAAACTTGTCTAAGTAATTTTTATGGTTATTTTTTTTGACATTATATCATATATTATTATAATTTTATTCACTTGTAATTATTTTTATTGATAAAGAAATTATATTTTAATCTTCTGAAAAAGTCCAAGTGTTTCCTCTCCCTCTCATATAAAATGATACCACATATCTTATATTCTTAATACTTAATGAGACTTTTATCTCATCCAATCCATAAAATAATACCTTCCTAAAATTCCTTAACAAGATATATAGTTTCTTATTTGATCAAAATACCATCCTTAAAAGGATTAATATGTATCCAATGGAGCTCATCCAAAGAAGAGGTATAACTCTAAATTGGTTGTTTTAATTTTAAATATTCTTATTCCTTCCTAAATTATTTTAAAGTAATGATTATTTAATAAAATTAGTATATACCGTATACTTATATTTTATTATTCTAGTGTTTAAACCTATATTATCCTCAATATTTATCCAATGGTAAGAGAAATCATCATTTGTTTGTACGTGCGAAGTACCAACTTGTGAAGTGAGGCATTTTATTTTTTATACCCATCATTAATGGTTGGTTATTATAAAGTATTTAATGTAAAAATATTACATTTATTATATAATTATTCCTACATAATTATAATATTATATCTATCTTCTTATCTTTCTATCAATTGGAAAATGATAATGTCACTCAAGGGTACATGCAGACTACCAGTTCCACGAAGAAATGTGATTCATTTTTAATTTCCATTGTTCATAGATGGTAATAATGATATATTTTATTAATATATATATATATATATTATATTTATTATATAATATTTTTCTTATTGTTAATTATTATTTAATTTTTATTCATTCCATCAATTGAAAAATAGAAATATCACTCTAACATACTTACTGACTGTTGTCTCCATGAAGTGTTGTAATTAATTTTCCAAAACCAATTTATATGAATGATTATAAAATTTTATATTTTGAATTAATATTATATGTTAGTTATTATTAAAATTTTATTGATGATTAAACAATTACCAATATTCAAGTACCAGAACCATTTAACCGAAAATGCTTGGAAAACAGACTAGTTTTTACCTGAATGATCATTTTAATGAAGAAATGTTTAATAAAGGATAATTGAAAATTACAAAGTATTGATACAAAGAAACTAATGTGTTCATATTTTCTAAAAAAATATTTTTAATAAATATATATTTATTATATTAGTGATTCAAACTTGTACAAATCAAGATGAGAATTGAAGTAATAGGTTTATGTTACAATCTCATTTATTTTGAGGATTATCTATGCTAAATTTACATTGAGATAAATTAAATGAGTCCAATACATTAAAAAATATTTATTTCATTTATATATTTTTATTTCTAAAATTTTTATGTATTTAAACCATTTTCTTTCCTTTTTTAATTAAAGTGATCGAGAATTAGTTTTTAAATAAAATTTGATTTTATTTCCTTTTTGGTTTATGAAAATTTTCTTCCATGTACATGATCTTTAAAAATTTTATAATGTATTTTTTTCATATAATTGAAATGTTTTAAAAAAATCATTTTTGTTACATTTTATGTTATTTACAAATGTTTTGAAAAATATTTTTTAAAAAATATTTTTTTTGAATAATTAATTTTTGAAATTTTAAAAAAGTGTGAAAAGAATGCACTCTTTTAATATATATAGTTTGAGCATATTTTCCCACCTCCATGATTGTTTGTTTCTTTGAATATGCATTTACATTTTTCGATGGTTATTTTAAAAGAAATTAATTTTCTATATTTTCTTTGAATTTTGTTTTTAATGTTTTTTCTAAATAAAATTATATTTTTTAATGCTTTTAATGAAAGGTTTGAATACTATTTTAAAGGTATTTTTTATATTTTTCAACATGATTTTAATGATTTCTATGCCTCACTAGGGGTATGATCTTATGATACAATCCAATTTCTTTCTATAGTTGTCTTATGATGATGATGATTTAAGGCTGATTTTTTGAGTCTTGTTTTTTCCCTTGGTAAATTATGTTATGTGGAAACCTTTATGAAACCCATTTATTTTCCATTAGTTATGTTATGATTAATTTATGAAATGTTTATATAACCAAATTATAAACCATGATTTGAGATACAATAATATGATGAATGTTTTATGATCTTTTGGAACAAATATGCATGGTTTTAATTATGTTATGGGTGGTTCCATAATTATATATAACTCCAATGAATTGGGTAAATGTGGGTATCTCATAATATAATAATGACTGGAATTGAGAGTGATCCCAGTTTAGTATGGGACTCTTTCTAATAAGATATTTTTGGAAGTGAACCATGTCTATGGAAATAATGTAATGGGATGTGAACCCAATCTATTGCGATACTCTTGGCAACGATCATTGAGTAGGGAGATGTTTTTAATAATTATGTGTATGCCACAACAATATAATTTATGCTCATGATATGTTCTCATGTATCATGATTTATTATTCATGATTACACATACTTTTGACTTATGTATTTTTTATGATAAATCCTTATTCCCTGATTTATAATTAATTATCTTTGTCTAATTAGATATTATTATCACAAGATATTATCATTTTCATACACCCTTATACATATATTTTTCTCTATTATGATCATGGAATTATATCTCATATGTTTACCCGTATTCAACATTTGATCTCACCCTTTTTTATGTTTTCATTCCCTTGGTTATAAAGAAAGGTTTTTAGTAGGGCATGCATAATAAGTGTAATGTGTAATAATAAATTTATGGGATATGTTGAATATGTCTCCTGAAATAAGTTGTTTGTGTATCTAGTATCCAAATACACTAAACCATTTTGTTTCTACAGCATTTGTTATTATGATATGTATTTTATATTCATCTAAAGTGATATAATATTTATTTATAAAATGCTTGGGTTTCAATATAACAAGATGAACTCATCCATTAAGGAAGTAATAAAAAATCACTAATACCTGCATCATATGAAGCAAAAAAAAATATAACATAAACTATGAATTCCTGAAATCATGATATGAATTTTTTTAGGAAAAACAAAAAGATTATTTCAACTATGATAAATTATGTATAAAATGTAATAAAATACTGAACACATAAAATATGATTGTAAAAAAATAAAATAATTATATACCTCAACCAAGTAATAGTAGACTCCTTAGAAATGAAAACTTCCTGATAACCATTAAATCATATTTATTGAATTTCATCACATACTCCTTGATCTGCGTGTTATCCTATTATAGTTAAATATTTGATAAAATAAGAATATAATTCCACATGAGGGGATATGTAGGATAATTAAAATATAGCAACAAGGTATATTATATGTTTATTAATGAAAAATACCATGTTATGCAAGTTTAGTATGAAAAACATATGAAATCATAATATAGGGTTTCCAACTCAATTCTCAATAAAACCCAAGTCTAATTTTAGTCAAGAATCAAATATAATTCCATTTTATATTTCTCGTAAGACATCATATATGAATCTATCCCATACAAAATATTCACAGTATATCTAATAAAATTTCATCACATCAAAATAAATCATACCCAACCTTATAAAAAACATTCCCCAAGTGAAAATTTTGATGAAGATATACACACAAAAACACAACCCTAACTATCAAAACCATTAGCTATGAAGTAATATCCAACCATTGAGAGTTACAAAAATTCCCTATAGTTTATAATTAAATATTTTGGACCCTCAACCTATCAAGTGTTTAAACTATCAAAGGGTTACTTGATTCCACTATGGTGGAATCTTTGTCCACATAATTGTATTCGTTAGTTCTATTCCGAATCCCTAGTAGTGCTATAGAGGAATACCTTCCATCTTTCACCATGATGAATAGAGGAGTACCAAAAACTCCATTTTCTCAACATCGCTTAAGTAACCCAAAATATTATTATATCATTAGGGTATCTCTATGAATAAATTTAAGTGATGGTCTATATAAATTGATAATGTTTATAAAATATTAAATAAATAAGTATCATGAAAAAAACCATTTATTTAGTTATTATTTTTTGTAAAATTACAAAATGTAAACTCCCAACACCTCAGAACAAGGTAAAAAACATAATTCCTTCAACATTACCAAATATAATAGGAAACATCATTAGGATAAAAACATTGATAATCAAAACTTTTAGAAAAAAAAAATCTTTATCACCACCAAAATCTATGAAGATAGAGATCAAATTATCATCTCTTATAGTTAATCATCGTTGTCCTCAAAATTACACTTTAACCCAAGTTTCATTCAATTTTTTTTATCCTTTCATGGTTTTTCATAAAAAATATTGATAACTACGACCTATCATGAAACCACACTTAATCCACCCTATGAACTTATAATAAATGACACATGATATATTAGGATCATTTCATCAAATGTCCATATCTATTTATGCAGTGGAGATTTAAATTTCATAATGATCAATTCTCAGCTCACCAAACATTATGAAGGATTGATAAAACACAATTTTTTTAATTTTTTTCTCTTAATAATTAATTAAATTCACCTCTTTTTGTAATTTTTGGTAAATGATCACATTTTTATTAGTTTAGTGTTATTTTTAATTAAATATAAATTAATATTATTTATCTTAATTTTTAAATTAATTTTAGTATTTAAATGTCTAATTAAAACCATAATCACTACATTTCTAATGGTAGGTTGGTGAATTAGGCCAAAATTGATCATAAAGGTGTTTGAAAATTAACATATGCAATTATAAATTTATTATTTCCCATAATTTAACATAAATAGACCCCCTTTTGTGTCATACACTAAAATAATAAAACACACCTACTGAAGTGATAACCTTAGAATTTTTTCAACTTTATAGAATAGAAAAAAATTTCAACCATGTAATTCTCAAGAAACTCATTGAGGTATCTTCATAGAATAATGAAATATTGAAACATTGGTATTATGTATTTACATTATTTTTATGAGATTTTCATTAAAAAATAATATATATGAAATGAAATATATTGGAAAGGATATGAATCATTCAATATTATTCTCAATGAAATTATGTATTTTGAGATATAAATACCAATATTACTATATGACATAAAAAAATCACCTATCATCCACAATTATCTATTTTATTTATATTTTATATAGTTTTACATGTTTCATTTTGGTGGATATAATATGATATTGTAATAATGACATAATGAAGTGGTGGGATATAAATAATGTACTGATGTAACTATGTGGTATGAAAAAAATAGACTAAACTGAATCAATAATTTATTATGAATAAGGATATCATCTTACATGATCAATTCACTTACTATTACATGATGTAACTATTACATGTGATTCAAATGTTGTAAAATCTACACTTATTACATAGTTTCATTAAAAATCCAATTGTATTAGAACCATGAAAAGCTATAAAACCTATGTTTGAGGACACTACAAGATATCAATGAACCTTCATGAATAAAAATTAAGGATATAGAATCAATCCATGAAAAAAATGTATGTCCTATAGGGAACTTCTAACCAATGAAATATTCTCATTCTTCTAGTTAAGACAAATTATAAAACACTTGTAAATTCCACTCCATGTTTCAATCATCCATGCAGATGATGTAGAATAAGGGATCATGGATTTTTGGGGTATTATCTTGGAAGAAAAATAAGAATCATAAAGAAAAATTTATGGAATCATCATATGATTTTCTAAACACACTGATTAATCCATTCCATAGAGATTCCACATACTGAGGAGTAAATTTCATATCCATTATTTATAAAAGAAATAGGACAATATTTTAGTGGTTACTCTAATTTATGTATTTGTTGTAGGTTTAAATTTAAACTTTTATATTTTTTATTTTTTAATACAATGTTGTTTCATTCTTTTTTTGGGTTATCATTTCTCCATGATTCTTAATCTCTTGAAAATGTGAGTCTAAAAAATTATTTTTAGGAGAATATGGTAGATCTATTAATTAATATAGAGTTACATGATTTGACTCATTTATTTTTATATCATTGTTTACTCCAGTATTTGGGTAGTATACAGAAATACTGGTAGGTGAAAGTGGCTCTACCTGATTCATACAAGTATCTCATTTCCTTTATTCTTTTTCTTAACTTTTCCCTTCATTAATCAAACCAAAAATATGGTGGATTTTGGTGATTTATTATTAGTATGTTGTATGTGGTTTCAACATTGTGGTGGGTTGATAAGAATCCAATTTAAACTATTGGATATCAAACTTTATTGAGAATATTTCTAGGTGATTGTGTTATGGAATGTTTAGGTGGCACCACTCATTTTAGGGATTCACTCAACCAAATCTGATAATGTGTTAGGATTCAATATACTCCTGATTTGGTAAGTGATGATGACCTATAAAATAAAAGAAAATGGGTTTCATTAATGAATGTTAGTGATCCCACAAACTAGGTAGGATGATAATGAATATTAATGAATACAATGATGGTAGGAAGTAGTAATGAACCACTTTGGGTATATTAAATATTCCCACTAAAGAATGTGTTTCCTTTTATTTATTTTTCATTGTTTTGTGATTTCAAAATTCATTTTTTTGTACTATTTTCTTCATTGAATATTTAAATATAAATAAAACATTAATAACTAAAGTTGGATGGTGATTGTTTGTGAAGCTCCCTAATAAAAAGGATGTGGTCTAATCCATAGCTACTTTATATAGGGTTTAAAAATATATATTCTAACAACCCACAATATAAATATATTTACCATAACTTTGTTCCATTTCTAGGGATCCATGCCATTCACTTCACTTTTTTTCATTCCTCTATGGGTATCCTTTTTTACATTGTTTCTTTCCTTTATTGTTTTGATTTTATGAGAAAATCCTTCAATAATACAACATTTATTTTTAAATAAGTATATTGAACAAATCACCTCCTGATATGATGTTAGAAGAATAGTTGAATACCTTATAGAAATCAATTATGATCAAAATTAATTCCATTAAATTCAAGGATAAGAAAAATAATTTAAAGAATATTAAATGTGAGGTGGGGTGTAAAATCCAAGGTTTTTTATGATCTACATATCCATTTGTTTTTGGTTAAAATATCATTTAGATTTTATTTTTCTTGGTTTAGACCCTAAGACCAGTCCTGTAGGCTTGTTATGTTTCTTGGGGAAAAGTAGGAAGTAGGGGAATAAATGTTTCCTTAGGCCAATTAAATGAAAAGTATTTGGAATACATAAAGTGTATCAAATACATGATGTGTATTGTCCTAGGAAGTCTTAGTCCACATCATGTAATGATATTTACTCCAAATAGGAATCCTGAGATTTACATGACATGTAATGCATTTACATTCCATGTAAATTCCTAAGGCCAGTTTTTAAAATAGGAGACATGGCCTCTATTTTCAACAGAAGACCCCACCATCGTTTCTTTTTCCTGACAGTTAGGAGATCCATTGATCGAGCTCTCCTTTGAGCCTAACCTTGGATCTGGTTACATTGTGCGATCAAAACTTCATTTCTTCCACCTTAGTTGTCATTGGGTTCATTTCAGTGAGTTCCCAATTCCTCTTAAAACTTCATCTTTATATATTATCCTCAATAGAGTTATTTTGGTCTAGGCTCTTATGCCTTATTTCAAGGGTTTTTGTCCAATATTTCATTTTGTTATGTTCTGGAACGAAATATGGGTTCATACTGGACGATTGTTCTAACACCAGTATATTCTAGGTGGTTTATAAATTTCTCTTAAAGTATAGTGTTTTGTATAAATTGTTTCCATTATACTTCACACTAGACCTTATGATGTTTCCCCTAGAATTAAATAAATTTATTGATTAATTTTTTGGGAACTATTCATTTTCCCATTAGTGCCATTATACAGTTGGTGGTCATTCAATTCAACCTGTGCCACCTTTGAGAAGTTTTTTTTGTATCTTCCCCACGACATACAACACCATTGGGTGTGTGTTTAAAATCACCATCATTTTTGGAATCCTTAAAAATTTTAATGAGAATTGAATGAATAAATATTATAAGGTTATTTCTCATTTACATGGGATTACATGATTTTCAAATGATTAGTTGATTAAATGGAAAATTTAGAAATAGGTTGGATGGACTCATGGATTGTGAATTATTATGGAATGGATTTTGTAATCAATAATGAAATGATTAAATTATTAATTATGGTAGAGGTCCTTGAGAATTTTTAGACTTTGGATCCTGATTCCATTGAATACCATGGAAATCTATACTCCATTAATATGTATTTATTATGGTATGGGATGCCTTTTGTAATTTATACTCCTTATATTCAAACTCCATAGGATTCGAAGGGAATTGCTACCTCCTTGATCCAAATTTCTTGGTCTCTCTTTCAAAATGCTCTGTGGACATGCTCCTTGGACTCCACCCAAGTATTTACTGAGTTATTATAGATATTCTTTATGGTCTTGACAAGGATGACTTGGTCTTTTATACCTTGTACTATTCCCTTCATGGCTTGACACTAGATTACATAAAATAGGCTATTGTAGATGTTATAGAATTGATTACATGACATGGAAATTTTTTATATTTTTATATGCTTCATAGATAGACCTGGTATGAGTATTTTATTACAGTTATCAGATGGCACAGTCTCACACCTATTTATCTTTCCTTTACTATAAGCCCATGATTATGCTTGGATGATTATAATTGCCCTTGTTATGGGAGATTGACTATTGTTTGTAGGGATCCTTGTTTTGTTGGAAAAGATCACATCTTATTTTGAAACATTAATTTTGTTAGTGTTATACCTATGATATAATAAACACTTCCTCATAGTTTATATATAGATAGTACTTGTTATGGACATCTTTGGTGGTGGCCTACTGAGTGTTATCTGACACCCTATTCAGGTCGCCGTTGGGTACCTGGATAGACTTCCAGAATGAAGTTACAGACCTGGGTAAGAGACCACTATATGACGTATGATATGATAATGTATTAATAGTAGGGAACATGGTACAAAGATATTATTGTGATTATAGATAAAGATAGTACTATTTCTTTAGTTTGTACTTTTTGATACATGTATTGTATTAGATTCCTATTTCCATATACTGCCTTCCTTTTGTATTGAGGCTTGATGTGATCATTATTTTGTTTATGACATTGATTTTGTATTATTTATTGTTACAGTGTTTTGAATGTTTATATTTTTTCTACTATTCAGTTACTTTATCTTCTTCTGTTATTTGATTCCTGTGGTTGTTACCACTATTATACTCTCCAAAATGAGGGAATAGTCTCCCCACATACTCACCCAATGCCCTTTCTATTAGTCGGTTGCCTAAGGAATGTGGGGTGGTGTTCTTTAGGCTATGTGATGCACTAGATTAAGGCCCCATTTAGTGAATCCTAGGCCAATATGTTACAAAGTGGTATCAATTCATTTAATTACTAGTTGTCTTACTCTTTGAGATTAGTATATAGAAGGGTTGGAAGGAATTTGGATTTGGTAGTTAGCAATTCATAGGAGTAGATAAAACATTTATTAGAAAAATAAAAATTTCCTTTAATGAGACATGTTTTGAAGATTATTCTTGTTATAGTTGACTTGATTCCACCATTGGGTGATGCACCTGAGGTTTTATATTTTTTATGATTATAGTTTTTTATACTTGAACCGATGAGATGAGGTAATTCCATCTCATGCATCACCTCAGACACCTATATTAATTCACATTACTTGAATATTCCATGCTATATAGGATACATTTCTAGAATACATGACATTATTATATTTTTCTGGAGTGATATACCCATTGTTTGATAGATAATTTGTATAGGGAATTGAAAAAAATAAGTGGTACTCAGAGTTATTTCCGTAACCAAAATAGTGTTTTCTTGTATAGTCTAGAGTAGAAACCCAAATAAGTCAATTATGGGAAGTGGAATCATGGACCATTAGTTACATGGAATGGAACGTGTTGTCATTTAGATTAAGTGAACACTATACTTAAGCTTGTGAGATGTTTTGGACTATATGTATTGGAAGTTGTGACCCATTTGGTTCAACCATTCAGTGTGAATTCTAAATTAATTGTGAGTTAAAATGAGTTTGGAATTTTTAAATAGAGAACCTAACCTTGAATCGGCTTTAGAGTAGGGAGCAGGCAGTTTGTATGGCGCTTTTTATGGAAGTTACTCCTACTCATTCATGGTTTTAAGAGTTGTAAAATGGGTATGCACCATTTATTGGAAGGATTTGACTTTTCCAATGTTTATATTGATGATTATTTTGTAATAGAATTATTTTTATGGTATGTGTTTGGAACTTTAGAGACATTCCACCATGAATACCTCCAGTTGTGCTCAAAGAGGGTGGTGATGAACAAGCTCTAGTGGTGGTTGGAACTGAGATACCCAGAGATCTTCCCATAGTTCCAGCTATGGAACAAATAGTTATACCGAATTTGGGTGATGAGGAATAATTTCATGATGATTTCTTATGCTTTATACAGACCTTTTAGGGATCCATACAACCCGACTTGTCTATATTAGAGTTGATGCGTGTGTTCCAACAACAACATCCTCCCTTATTTTTTAGTGATGAAGGTCCACAGGATAATGATCTTTGTCTTGAGACTATATTATAAAAATTTGAGAATCTAGAGACACCTAATGGGTGGTGAGCAGATCTTTTGACATATATTCTTCAAGGAGTATCTAGGAGATGGTGGGATGTTTTCAACTAGGATGATACGATTCAAGATAAGGTTTTGAGGGATTTCCAATCAATATTTTAAGATTACCATTTTACTTAGACAATAAGAGTATATTGAGGTAGTGCTTTTATGAATATGGATGTGGTTGCGATGAACGTTATAGGTTATTTAACACCATTCATAAAGCTCCATTATTTTTCTACCGATCTATCTTGCTGATGAGGCTTCGATGGTGAGAAGCTTAATAGAAGGTATCAAGAATTGCATTCGATACTAAGACAATATGTTTATACTAATTACTATTAAATAGATAGTAAATCAGGTACTTATTATTGAATAGAACATGAGGGTTTATAGGGTAGAAAGTACAGAAGTTTAGCCTCTTGACCCAGTTTTTCAATGTCAATTATCAGGAAGTTACACATTGAGGTTTCTTGTGAGTGGAGTGAAAAAGAATATGTTAATGTTGGTAGTAATGAATTTTAACATCATTGTGAAAGATAAATACATATTATTAGATAGTTTTAGAGAGACCCAATCGAGTGTTAAACATGCGTCTTGATAGACTATGTACAAATATTTTGTAGGACCTTCCTTCCTGCACTAAGTGGAAGGGGATTGAACCTAACTCTAGGTACATGGTCAATATTTATCGCTCCATGTCATACTGTGATATGGAGTACTGATGGAAATTTATAATGAGTTGGTGGTCATGGATATGGAATCCAAGAACTAGTTGTAGTCTGACAATAGAGTGGTAATGCTTTGGGTTCCAAGGTTATTTCCCAGGGCCACAGTTCGAGCCAAAGATATTTTTATAGCCAATATATAATAAGTGGAGCACCAATGTATCTATAGTGAAAGGTATGATATTAGTATCCTCTACCCTTTTATCTTATTTTTTGATACAGGTTCATCTCATAGCTTTATATATTTACAATTTATGGAGATCCTTGGGCTCATTGTTCATATTTTTGATGGTATTTTGACACTCAACAATTCGTTGGGAATTAGATCGAAGAGTGTGCACCAGTGTAGGGTATTCCCCCTTGAGATAGGTGGGTGTTGCTTTATATGGGATATTTTTTCCTCAATATGAGAAGATTTTATGTAATACTTGGGAAGGATTAGTTAGTTTCTTATTTTTTGGTCATCGACTGATGTCACCAATGAGTGACCTTTACATCACCATAGGGTGTATTTTTTATTAATAAGGGTAATTGAGATATCCAAATGAGCCGGGCCTAATCCAAGCATCATGGGATGGGAAGGATAATATCCTAGATTTCTAGTTTACATATAGGTTATTAGAGAGTACGACAAACTAAAATCTTTCTTGTGGTTGATCATTTTTGGGATGTATTGCCAAACAACCTTTCTGGTTTACCACTACAAATAGAGGTTAATTTATCTATTGACCTAGTTCCATGAGTTTCATTGATATTATTCCTTTGTATATGATGGATACTACAGAGTTGTAGGAGCTCAAGAGGAAACTAGAGGATTTGTAAGAAAAGTCATTTTTAAGACCCAATACTTCTTCGTGGGTTTTGATGGTCCATTTTTTCAAATAGGTGGATGAAAACCTCAGGATTTTCATGGATTATCAAAAATTGAATCATTTTATAATAAATAAATGACATACTTTTCTTCCAGATAGATGAAATCTATGACCAACTCCAAGGAAATCAAGTTTACTCAAAGGTTGATCTGTGATTGGGTTATAATCAGGTGCATGTTCAACCTATAGACATACCTTATACAATGTTTTGTTGTAGGTACAAAATATATGAATATCTAGTTACGTCATTCAGTATCATGAATGTTCCAATATTTTTTATGACACTACTCTTGGATTATTTGTTATTATAGCCTTTTGGATGTTTATCTTTTGTTTGTTTAGTTACATTATAATATTACTTTATTTTATTTCTATGGATTTTAAGATAGTGATACAATCCTAAATGAGGGAATAGTCTCCCCACAAAGACACCCTAGGCTCTCACTACTATTCAATAGCCTTTGGTGTATGGGAAGGTGTGTTTTAGGATATGTGACTCATCAACTTATTGTACTATTTAGTGGATAATGGATTGGGATGTTACATGGGGGTAAGTACAAGGATATGAATAAACAATTCCATGACAATAGTTGAAATTCATGAGGGAACAATTGGAAATGGTCACCTCTATTTTTATTTGGTAGTTAGACAACAAAAAAAAGGACTAATGGGAACCAATTAAAGAAAAAATAGAAGTAAATTATCTAATATTCTCAAAAGTGGTGTTAAAAGACAAATTTGAAGAGAGAGACCCACTGTCCACTCTTACAAATGGATTATTAGATGCCTTACATGCTATGAATTAATTTAAATATGATAAAAATGAGTGTCATAATTCTTCTTTGAACTCAATTACTTATGTTTCCAATGAATCTCAGTTGAATACTGATACCTCGAATGCCATCAATAAATAATCAATACTTATATTTCCCAACGTTCATGAAAAATATGATAACATAGTGAATTTGATATGATTCAATGATATTATTGAGCATGTACAACCCACCAGATTCTCAATTAACTTTCAAGAAGCATTAAATAAAGAAAAAGAGATACATCTTGATATATAGGTTGATGATAATCATATTTTTAGCTTATTTTTCAATTTTATAATGTCCATTGTATATAAAGATCCCACTTATGTTGAAATTAAAGATTCAATGCTATGGTTGAATGCCTTGTGAGAAGAATGAGAAAAAATCACAATATAGGTGGAAAGGTATGGAGAAAAGTTAGTAGTGCTTGATGTGAGACTCACTAGTGAACATGAAGGAGATTTTTTTATCATAAAAATCAAGGAAGAGAATAATGGTTAACAAGAATGATATAAGTAAATCATTTTAATATATAAAACATTTCCATTTGGATATATCCCACATCTATTTAAAGTGGAGAAAACCGATACACCTTATATCATCTTCCCACACTCACTATATCAAAAATTATCCCCTGAACATGGTGTGGATAAGTAAATAATTATAAAAAGATACCTATATATGTAGTTCATAAAGAGTGTCGGAGAAAAAACAATGTATTGGTTAATACCATGAAATATATATCTAGTTACTAATTTGGGATTGCTTAAAACATCCTCTCTATAGATAAGAAAAATAATACACCACTTAGGAGATAGTCTAAGACTCTATTCCCTTATATTTTATTTTTCATTTATTTTAATTAGTTGTTGATATAGTATTTTTTTATAGGTTTCTCAAAGAAGAAAATAGTTTTGATTTCACTTAATATTATTTAAGGATATATGTTCTAAAAATCAAACTTGTATCTCTCCAGGTTTTATTTTATTTTTTTTCTATCATAATATATTTGGAATTTGAACACCCCTGATTTAATAAAAATGAAACAATTTTTTAGAAAAGTGTGCGTGGAAGAGTGGGGCCATCTTGTAGATCAATATTTTTTAATTTTTTTATTTTTTTTTATTTTCTTTGTATGAGAGTTGAGAGTTATTGAATAATTTTTTCATTTCTACATCATCTTGTTTGTTGATCCCACTTTTTATGTGTTTTATTCTCTCAATGATTATAAATGAGATTGAATAATTAATTAAGTTTGATGATATCATTTTTGAAGTTGAATTTGAGTGAAGAATAACTTGATAGTTAGAAAAAAAAATACTAAGCATCATGTTAAGAGGAGTTCACATGTATTATGTCACCTTTTATGAAGTGAATAAATACTGAAAGTATCATTCTTGGAAGTCATTGTAAAATGTTTCTTGTTATTTTTTATATTAAAACAATAATAATTTCATTCCTTATAAGCATTAAAGATTCATTTATAGTTGATGAGATTTTTTTTAAAAATTGAAGTTCCATGGAGAATTTATGATGAAAATTCGATATCCCTATGATAAAGGTGACACCATTGGTTGTTATTAGAGTTCAATTTATATGGAAGGTTTGTGAAATACACTTGAATTTTTTTGGGAGGATTGTCTTCATGTATATTTTCATGAATTTAGTAGAATTTTAGTTCTAAGAAGTGCAGATCTTGAAAAATACATTATCTCTATGAAGAATTTGAGGATTTCATCTATGAATATACATCAATGGTTTATATTTGATTTTTTGAATGTTAATATACCTGAGGAATATACAATGGGTGATGAATTAGAGTCAATATGATCTTCAAAAAGATAATTTATTGGGATGACACCACTTATGTAAATGTAAATATGAAATCTATTGATGAAAAATATGGTTTGAATTATTTATATATCTTTAAATAAATTTATGATACGAGAAATAAAAGATGAATTTTGGTTTCTATAGTTGATTTGAAAAATGTTAAAGTAGGTGTGTATAGTTTAAATTATATTTTTTTACTCTTTATAAGGGAGATTGTGAACTATATAATGGTAATCACCTAATTTTTTAAATTTGTTTTTAAATATTTGTTGTACACATAAGGTTAACTAAAAGTTTCTTTAAGGATAATATTTTACTATTTGAGGGTCATCCATATCTACATAAGGGTCATTGATATATTTGTAAGGCTCATTGAACTCTATGGGAGGGTCACCACCATTGAAAAAAATGTTGTACAGAGGTAACATTGTACTGAATATTGGTTGTGATCACTTGAATTCTTTGAAATTTTTTTAAGTTCATCTACAATTATATCAGTGATAAAATAAATCCTGTTAACATCTATGTTGTGACTTAGATGATTCATTTTTGCTCAAAAATTATTCAACGGTTCATGAAGTTTATTTAGATAATGATTTTCACTGTTATTTAATGACTAAATTTTCAAAATGGTGGTTGTGATTCTAACTAAAATCTATGGAGGACCACATTATGTCACAAAATAGATATGAGGATGTTAAAATTATAATATGAGATAAGCCACATCATAGTGAAGTTAACGATCACCTTAAAATGAAGTGACCATGAAATGATAAATTTTCAACGGGAGGACGATGTAAAAAAGTGAAGGGAGTGATGAAATTCCATGATTTTCATATCACTATGTCATATATAGTCCTTTGTGGAAAACGTAGGACAAAATGAACACCATGTCTTAATAGTGAGAATTTAGTTAACATTTTTACCTAAAATAAATGGATACTCATTTATATTTCATCACATTCCCTTTTTAAGGTTATAATTGTTTAGGTGGAAGATAAGGTATGAGATTGAAAATTTTTAGGACCATACCATAGTCATGTCTAAGATATCATTTTGAGAATCCTTCAAAGATTGAAGTTGTTCGTGTTCCAACCCATAGAGATTGAAGTTGTCCGTGATCATTTTGAGATTCGTAAATTTTGTGCTTCTACTTGATTTTTTCATATTTGGATTCGTTTTGTGAATCCCATTTCATAGTGAGAATAGAGTGTTGAGTTTTATAAAAGTAAATGATAAATCCACAATGTTTCTACATTTTATGAATAAAATAAAAATATATATGTTGAGGCTTCATAATTTTTAAAGGAAACTATTGTGAATTAAAATTATGAGACATTTGGAGGTTTTAACACCAAGAATTATAATATTTTCAAACATCATTTTATAGAAATTATTTTCCTAGAATACCATGAATATATAAATACGAATTCACAAATGAATTACAATATAGAACTTATGCTTGAATATATATATAAATTTTTTTATTAGTTGAAGTATAGAGATAAATTATGATATGATACTGCATTAAAATATAAAAAATCTATGAGTATCAAATAATTGAGTGAGAGAGAGTGTTCTAGTGATGTTAATGTGTAATGAAGAAGAAGAATAAAAGGGAGGGAGAACATGTGAATACCTCTAATAGTCAATAAAGTAAAAAGAATAAGAGGATGATTAAAGAGAAGAGATTGACTGATGTAAAGTTTTATTACGTTGGATGAATAAGAAGAAGAATATTTAACATTATAGTTTGTTTATGTTAAGATATCACTAACCCAGTGGATTTATGATTGTTTTATATTCCCCTTTTTATGTATATGGAATTACACATTAGGATTTGGTTACTCCTTGTACAATCTACTATAACTGGTGTTTCATTATAGTGGAACTCTATTTATTACAGACCCTCTAATATAATAAGGATTGGCTACTCTTGTTGAGTAGTGAACCTTATTAAACTATCATGTTCTTCTGTTTATGCTTTTTTTCATTTTATATGATATTTTTAATTCAATAAACAAAATAGATCCATCGATAATCTAACTAGTAATAGATTTTCTTAATCTAATGTGGTGATTAGTATATCTCAAATTATTATTTTGGGTTTTTATGAAATAAAACACACTTAATCCTCCCCTAAAGTGTCTAAACTACTCCTATATACTCCATAATTGGCATCAGAGTGAGGTACCCTTTTTTTGATCTAATTTTTTTTAATACCTATTTATTTATTTCTTAAATATACAATGTGTCCAATTGAAGTTTTTTTCTAAAGATCCTCAATTGGAGAACTCAATATCTACTCCCACTGATGGAGAAATGAAGACATGGAGGAGACAATAAAAAAATGAAGAATAGAGGTAGAAAATAAAAGCATTTACTTTGCGGAGGAGATATGTACCCCACTACTTTTGGGTAATCATGGTGGTTTTCCATGTCATTTATTTATTGAGAATAATTCTTATGATATGGAAAGTTTAAGCTGTGATGATGATATACCTAATGGATTATTCGATGACCACTATAGTGAAATCAAGGGTTCTATAATAATAGTCCCCATTGGAGTTAATATATATATTATTGAATGAATAGACATATTATAAGATGATAAATCAAAGCTAGAGTTAGAAGCTAATTCAATAGAAGAAGCACTATCTTGAAATGTAAGTAGTTTTATAACTCTCACAAAGTTAGTTTGAGTAAGGGAGAAATTTTTATCTCTTTCTAATGATATATTATCTTTGAATGGATAATAATTTCAAAGAAGGGTGTGTGAGGAAAATTTTACTTTTATATGTAATTTATTTTCTAGAAAATCTATACGAGTTCAATATGGTGATCAAAGAAGCACAACTAGATGTTAAGATAAGGGAATTAAATAATTGGATAATTCTATACTAGAGGAAAATTAAGGGAATGATTATCAGATTTTAATATTGAATAAGGAGTTTAAATAAAAGGTGAACTATCTTAATGTATAGAATCATTATCTATATTTGAAATGTATGGAGATCGAATTAAAATTGAGAAACATGGAAGTCACCCAAGTTGAATATTCATTTGGTAAAAATAATAATATCATATATCACTAAAAACATATAAAAAGAGTCATGTGTCAAAGAATACTAAATATAGTGGAAAAAGGATCATGAATCTATCCACCAAATCATCCACTAAAAAAACCTGAATAAAGGTAATTCATTATCATAATAAATATGTTTTTACTTATTTAGCTTCATTTATAAGTGTAGGTTTGAAAGGAAAATATTGAAAAATAAGTGTTAGTGGAAATTCTAAACAAACATCCACATCATCAAGGTTGGATGTTAGAATATCCATGAAGGGAATCTACCCAAAAGAAATCTTAAAGAGTGACGAAAATGACTAAGAATATTTTGAACAAAAAGCATAGTATTCCTAAACTAAAAATAATGTAACGTGGTTTATTCACCACAATTAGAGTTTCTTGAAGTTTGGATATATATGAATTGAATGTTTGAATAATATATCATCTTACACAAGATACAAAAGGACCAAATTCAGGTTGAGAAGAGAATAATATAGAATAATACCTACTAGAAAATTGTAGAATTTACGTAAATGAGTAAATAAACCTATAATAAATAGATATGATTACTTTTCATAAATACTTTGATTATTATAGGATGTGAGGTCCTAGTAATGATAAGTGTTGATATATTCTAAATTTAAACAAATATCCCACTAAAGTGAAAGGAAGACCACAGAAAAATAAAAGAAGTTTTGTAAAGAAAATAAATATATTTTGGAAATAAAAAATATAACTATTGAATCTAGTGCTTCCAAGATGAAAAATAAGTAGAATAAATAGGTTGTTATAACCATAAATAAACAAAGATTCTATTGGTAAATAAAAAGAAATATTTTGTATATTTGAAATCAGTATTTTAATTTCATGATTAAAGTAATAAATTAGGATTCCAAAAGAGAAAAATTCAATAAAGAGATAGATGTATTATTCTAGTGATTTACATTCATGGGAAAGAGGTGGAAATAATTTCCAAAAAATTTCTAAAAATTGATACTATGAAACCAAGTAGAGATACCTAGAAAAATAAGTACTTTAAGGAGTATTTAACATTATATCATGTAAAATTGAATATGGTTAGAGAAATGGATAATTATCATGTAATTATATGTGCTAAAGCTAAATATATTGGTCCACATGAAGAGATAAAATTTCACAATATATTTTCAATGAATTATAGCCCAAGAATTTGAAAGGTTCTATGTGGAAGGCACAATATGGATTGAAACTTTTCTAAATTTTTTTTAACAATGGTTCCAACCCAAGAAGACATGTTAGAAGGAATTATAAAATCACCAAATAATGAATTACCTTATTTTTTAGTGTAATGAAAAGGATTCTTCATAAAATTTTTTCTTAAGGATTAAAAGAGTCCATTATTCCCAAATATAAATCATATTTTAAAACAATATTAAAAATCATGAAGGTTAGAAAGAATGGATCTGTTGGGTTATGAAAATTATCTCAGCCATTCTATTATTAGTAAAGAATATGAAGTTCCACATTATTCAATTACCATTTTTGTTTTATTTGTGCGATTATTATATATGGAATTGAAGGTTAAGATGGTTTTCAATGGGTAAACTAGGGAAAATGTGAATGATTTAAAAATTAGATAGCTAGATATATAATCTACCATCATAAAATGATTGATAAATAATGAAATTGTGAAGCTACATTGATGTTCTTTATTAAAAATAACCCCTAAAATAATTTAAATCAAGGGAAATAAATAACTTTTTATTACCCTTGGTAAAATGGAATTTAATTATGAATTGTTAAAAACCATGGGATTTATATGCATAATTAATTTTTGAGTTTTAATGTGAATTCAATTGGTTTAAATTTGAATTTTAATGGTTCTTTAATATATAATAGTTTTATTATAAAAATGTTTAAGGAAAATTTGAGGTTAGATCACATTACAAAAGGGGAGAATAACTATAATTTATTATAATTTAAATTTATTAGAAATTAATTTGAAATAAAATCCAAATTAAATTTTGATGTCCACAGCATGATACTGGAGTCTTTGAAATAGAATCCATCTGTAAAGATCTTCTACCATGTTCATACTACAACGGCCCTTTTACTATGATAATATTTAACCATCAACCTACTACCATACCACTCAACCATAAACCAATTACTTTGAAGCCCCATTGAGTCTGATATCATGGGGATGCAATTTTTCATTCCACTATTTGAAACTTGGTTCCATTGAAGGTCTCGAACCTGTGACCGCAATAGGATACAAATATGATGAAACAACCATTTCTTAATCAACATGATTACCTACTAATAGAATCTTTAAGAATACATATTTGTAAAACCTCCTTAAATATTGGAAATAAAAAATCACTCATGGGATGTAATTTATTCCAAATTTTGATAAGTAATTGACACTACTAATGTTTGTTTCATGACCGTATTTCCCAGAACCTGGGGTTCTGAGCTAGAATCATTTGAGTTGGAAGTTGAATTCACTATTCTAAGCACCATTCTAGATGAGTTCAAGGATCCCATCAAATAAGATAATAATGACATCGGTTTACTTTTGGTAGTAATAACAAAATAAAGAGAAACTTCAGTTGCTGAAGTCAATTTTTATGGAAGAGAATTCCACTATAGGGTCGATGCCACTTGAACTAAATGATGCTAAGTTGAAAATTCAGTCTGTCAATTTTGAATAAACTATGGAAATATAGAATCTTGTTCTCAAACCTACTTAATAAATATAACAACATTATAGTCTTCGATGTTGATGGATAAAGACACATAAAGCTATGGAGGCCCAGTTTTTTCTGAAGTTCATAAGACAATAAAATTCATGAATTGAATAGTAGTGTACTAATTTTTTTTTCCTTTGACGGTCTGAGCATGAGGACCACTAGGATCTAATTTTCCCCAAAAACTGGTCATGGGGATTAGGGGTAGTTCATATCAGATATTGTCTGTTTTTTCAGAGAGTATATTTTTTCTAACCAAGGTTTTTATTTAAGTATAAAGTCTGATGCTGGACATGATTTACGGATTTAATCTAATTATTCCACTTAGAAAAAAAAAACAGGGGATGCCGAGATTAATGGAAAAGGACTTGATTTATGTTTTCAACAAGAGTGTGATCATTCCATGTTTGATAAATTCAGGATGGATTCTCGAACCAAAACCAAGAATGGAAGAGAAAGAGATTTAATAAATAAAGCTGAAGCTTCATTAAAAAATAACAAGTGTTCACATAAAGAAGAAACTACAACCTTATGTTTGATGTTGGATTATCTTGAAATAAAGACATCTATTTTTCATGATTAGATTTTTCTAAGTGTATCATGATAGATCATTTAATTTCATCATAATGGTTGCATCCAAGGATAGGTATTGAAGCACATTCTGCCTAAACCAAAGGGATGTTTATCATCCATTCACTGCAGAGAGGAGGTCAATCCTAGATAAACTCAAAATTATCACACATTTATGTAACTTCATATTCATTCACATCCATTGATTATAAGAGGATGTATCCCATGATGCTTCAGTAAAATGGGTTTGGATTACCAAAATTCTATGCCTAAGCTCGACGTTATAAATAGAACATGAAGATTTATGGATCTATTAATGCAAGGAAAGACCATCAATAGATGAGTAAATTTTCAAATGTGGAAATAAATGTATAAGAAATAATTTACACACTTCAGATTAAGATACAAATCGGAGAAGTCACGTACACTGCATGAACAGGAAAATTATAAAATATGGGGAGAAGATATAACATGATACCATGCCATGATTGATGAATGTATTAAAGCCATGATTCATACATAATTAAAGATCTCTCAATGTCATCATAAATGGAATTAATAATTTTTGACCGTGTATCACTATTTGAGTGGGAATTCTCAGAGACATGGATGATTTCAAGTCTGAATCTAAGAATATTTGATGCCTATAAATATAAAGACCATGATTCTATGAATTTGGATTGGCAAATTCACTAATATATATGGAAAGGGATAGTTATTTAGTTTTCTAGTTTAATTTTAATTTTATTTTCAAGTAATATTATACTTGAATTTTTATTGAAGTGTTCTTCAATTCCTCCATATTTCCCTCCTTTTCTCTCTTTGTGCACGATGATCTCTTATACTCATGGTCATGAGTTACTAACCGCATGATACACCTTAGGGAGGGTTTATAAGTGTTTCAAAATACATTCCTTATAATTTTATATGATTTAATTTATTTATGGTGAGGGAGAAATAAGTTCTTAAGATTGGTGTGGTGGTCCTTCATCACCACTCTCTGGTGAGACTTTCAATCTCATTCTATTCCGGATTAAATATTTATTCCCACCTTTATTTTGGAAAAAAATATTTATACGATAGTATTGAGTGTGTTAGAGGGTTGAAAAGGCATACGATAAAGCATGGTTGTATAAGGCATCAATGTTTTTGTCAATGTTTTTGTTAATGTGTGTCATTGATCTTGAACACTATAGAAGATGAGGTTTGGTGATCCCAATAGGTATATTAGGCATGCTAAACTGCGTACTCAAAATAAGGGGTAGTAGTTCATGTAATGTGGGATGAGGTATCATGTAGAATTTTGACAATAATAATAGATAAGGATGGAAGTTGAGTAATCGACCCTTGGATAAAGGCCTTTTCTTATGAATATATTCATTTTTTATGCATTTTCATTTTTACTTTGCAATTTTTTATTCCACATTCTCAAAAAACTTATTTATTATGCTTTCATACAACATAAAAACAAAAAAAATACAAAAAATTGATTTAGAAAAAGTGAGTATTTGATTGCAAAAGCTCCTCAAGAGAGATAACCTTGGTCATCTACTGTACAACATTAGGATAATAAATTATTTATTTTAGACCACCTTGAAGAAAGCATGTGAATGATCCAGTAATAAATTCTATTAAGAACATGTGTTGAAATAGGCTATCCTATTTGAAGATGGTAATGATTTAAATACTAGATAACAAGATGAATATATCCATCTGGAAATTGATCCGATATTTACTGATCTTAAATAAGTGTACTCGCTAAAACTTCTGAGACTCTACACTGCTACAAAACATACCTTTAACAGTGTTGGCATTTATCTATGCTAAAAAAATGTCCTCATAAAGTCTAATTTTTATCAAAGCAAAAATAATCACTCATAAAGGGAAACCTTTATTAGCGCTTTGATTTAGTGCTAATAATGGTCCACAAAAAATGAAACAATTAAAAAAAAATTATTTAACAATTTTATAAATTAAATAATTGTTGTCAAAAATGAATAAAATGAATATATATATATATATATGTATATATAAAATTTAAAAATTTAAAAATATTATAAATTAAATATATAGATAATTAAAATTAATAAAATGAAATAATTAAAATTATTAAATTAAGAAAAATATTAAAAATTTTATTAATAAAATAATAATTGATAAAAATGAATAAGTTTAGTATAAATATATATTGATTATAAATATTAATATATAGTATATATTAAATATATATATATATATATAATGAATAGATTGTAATAATTTAAAAGAAATTAAAAACGAATAAATGAAAAAATTATTTAAAAATTTATTGATGAACCAATTATTAATAAAAATGAATAAGTCTAATGTATATATACATATATATATATTAATTATAAATAGTAATAAATAATATATATTAAATATAAATATATATAAAATGAAAAAAAATATTAATAAAAAACACATTAATGTCTTGTTAATTTTTAATGTTGTTTGATTTTTTAATTTAAAAAATATCAAACATCATGTGTTAGATTTATTTAACATACATATATATATGCATTTAAGTAATGCATTTTTATATACAATTGCACACACAAATATATTTACATAATATATAGAAACACATACACCTATTATTTATGTAATTTATTAAAATTTTAGTATATTTTAGAATTTAATTATAACATGATAAATTTAATATATTAGGTTTTTAATTGGTCATTTTTTTATTTTTAATATTACTAAAAAAAGGGTATTCATTTTAAATATTTTTTATTATTTAATTTTATATATTTATTTACTATGTTTTAAAAATTTTAATATATATTCATCCTTACTTATATATATATATATATCCATATTTTTTAATAATTTATATTTAATTAATAAAACTTATACATTTTTTCAATATTTTTAAAGTGTACTCTTTTCGAATTATTCAATTTCATTTATTTTCAAATTTATTGTATTTAAGATTATAAATCCACTAATAATGTTAAAAATATATTTGTAAATAAATATTTATAAATAAATATATTTATAAATGTATATTTACTAAATTTATAAATTTATATTTTTATAATTATTATAAATAAATATTAATAATTTTGAAATAAGTATTTATATAGTTATAAATAAATAATTATATATATTTAAATAATTATAAAATTATAATAAATTTATTCAAATAATTATAATGATAAATTCTTTATCAGCACTAAATTTTTAGTGCTGATAAATATCGATCATTATTAGTTCTAAAAAAGGGCTGATAAATATATCTTTTATCATAACTAAAATGTTAGCGCCAATAAAGATGTTTTTTATTTGGGCTAAAAAAATGTTGATAAATATCCCTTTTATCAGCGCTTATCTATTTAGCATTGATAAAAGGGATATTTAACAGTTCTTTTCTGAAAGCACTGATAAAAGAGATCTTTAACAGTGTTTTTTAGATAGCACTATTAAAAGTTTCCCTAATATATTTAAAAAAATATTTATCGTGACTTAGTCACTCATGATTCTCAAGCTCTAACGAAACTCCTCGGTTTTCAGTGTGACTCCCCAAAGTTCCCCCAGGAAAATCAAGGGTAGAATCTAATGTTTGTTATTTTCTACTTTTCTTTTATCATTGGTTGATTTTTTGGGTTCTCTATTTTGGGTTTTTGCATTGTTCTTAACCATGAATAACCACAAATCTCATATCATCACCAATGAAATACAACAATTGGTTCTATTTCATAATTTTCCTCCATAGAAAATGTTTTTGAAGAAAGATAAGGATGTTTTAATCTGATAAGGTCAGTCAATAAATGTGTATGGGCCTGTATGGATAAATAAAATAGATTTTTCACCACACGCCACAGTAAAGGTAATGCTAGATTTATACTATCATAAAATTGAGTTTAGTTAAACATTGTAAAGGTGAACCAATTTCTCATACATGATATCTATATACAATATAATTGACACAAGACTTTAGTGATCGAGAAGTGTGTCTGAGGTTATTGTCTGTCCTGAATTGAGAACTATTTGGGTATACTAGGTCAAAAATGTTACAAAATAGAATCATATTGAAACTCAAGATTTTGGTATTAATTATATAGAAAATAAAAAACTTTGCAGACATAATAATTAGTCCATAAATTTGTCTGGATTGCATAATTATGTTGGATACTTGAGTTACTATATGATTTCTAGGTTGTTTTTTATTTTTTCCTTGACCTGTCTTCTCAAGTTTCATGCCTCATATTTATTATATATGAAATGTATTTTTCTTATATGTATTTATTTAACTGGTTTCTAGAATCAATTATAAATTTATTTTAATAAAAACATGAATAATAAATAAATAGTGTGTTTATATTTACTTATTAATGATGATCAGGTTTATATATCTTATTAATTGATTGAGTTTATTTGTTGAACACCTTTATAAATAGTATCATATAGTCATTTCATACTTATATTTAAAATAATTATTCTAACATATTTTAAATTATATTTGAAGTATGAAAATACTAATTAAAAAGGAAATGAATGAGAGTGAGGGGTAGGGGGTTCACAATTAATATAGATTATTTTGTGCCTATTTCTGAAAGATTATTATTTTATGGAAAGTGAAAATTATGGAATATTTTAATTAATATATAATATTTCACCACATAATACTCATTAGAAACGTCAATAAATTTTCATAAACAAGGACCACATGTTTCAAAAATAAATTTTTGGTAAATAAGGATCCATTTTGGTTAGATAGATATACAATATAATAGACTCCATGCATAAAAGTCCAATTTGCAGAATTCTTGTATAAACATTATTACTGCTTTAAACAAAGATATAATAATTCAATATTGTAGTACAACTAACCTTCACTACCTTTATTTAAATTTTCCTGAGATAGTTTATTTTCGTCAATCTCTTGATGATGGATTATACTCCTTGTTTCAAACTAGCCTTCCTCCCATCATTGTGGTTGCAAAGTTCTTTGATTGGATACCTCCAACTCAGATTGTATTCATTATTCTATATTAGAGATAATTCCATCTATTTGAATACCACATATCCCAACTCATTATTTGACTCTTTAATCCTTTCAATTTACTCATTTAATAATTCATGGGAACACAAAAAATTAATAAAAAGATAATGAATACTTTTTTTGATTTCTTGTTACACATTTTCTTATACAACTCACTCGGTTATTTTTTACAACACTTCATAAAAAAATAATTTTATTTTGAGTGTGGTCACATTGGATCCTATTAGAACTATGCAGTTAAGAATACTTGGAAGAGAATAATTCAATGATGAGTCATTTAATATGAATCTCAATGGTATTACTCCCCCAATGAGAAGAGCTCCTTGGACATATTTTTTATTCATCTTCTGGATACTTTCTATTGGAATATTAGAGAAATGACAATTTTTAGGATCTTCCATTTTCCTCATATCAATACCAAAACATGTTTTTGTCTCCACTAATCCATACAAAAAAGGCAAATATTTTAGAGGTATTGGAAGAAAATAAATGTTTATAAGTGGTAGTAAATTACTCTGAGTGGAAGTGATGTGGATTTTGTTGTTAATTCCTTTATTTTTGTAATGTAATGTTTTTGAATCAATAATTGAAATTTCATTTAAGTTATTTATTAACCTCATTAGAAACTCGACTTTCGTCTTCCAAATAGTTATTATTGCATTTTGTTCCTTGAAACTCATCCCCCATCTCTTCTATTTTTCTGGAACTACTCTGAGTAATAGTCATCCAAAATGATCACCGGTACAAGGTATGGGGTGAATTTTTATTTGAGTAGTTCAAGAAACACGGGTGGATGTCCACAAAATATGAGAGATTAATATCAAACAACCAAATGCAATAATAACTATTCGAGAGACATTTCATCAATGATATTTGGGCCCAAAATGATGGTAGGAAGGTTGGATTGAAATAGGTAGATAAATCCATCATCAAGATATGGAAGAAAATTAACTTTTGAGGATGGATTAAATAAGGGTGGAAAATGTTAGTTTTATTGGAGTATTAGAGTTTTATATCTTTTTTCAAAAAAGTAACAATTTTCATACAAGTTGCATGAAAATGTGAAATTTTATACATGAATTGTACTGTATTGTGATTGGTCAAGATAAATTAAATGTTTTAATACTCATGTAGACAATATCTTCTACACATAATGATGTTACCAATACTAAGGAAGAACAAACTTTTGATTATAATACTGTAGAATTATTAGGGGATCAATGAAATGTTTTTGAGAAAATAACAATGGCGCAACATCAAAGTGGTGAATAACATTATCAGGGAAAGAATTTAGGGTAAAAAATTTGAGGTTGGTTGAAATCAAAATGACTTACCTATCGACCATAACAAATAAATGGTCATTAGTTTTCTTGGGGTCACAGTGAGGATGAATGTACCGATTGATATTGATTAATGGTGCTATTTCTAACCTGTAATGAAGGAAATAATTTGGAAAGATATAATGATAATGTTACAATATACTTTTCTCTATTTTACTGAAATATTACATCATAGGGACTTTGAGGGGAAAATAAATCCCCACGCACTAATTAGTTATGCACACATTCTAAAGTAGGAAACATGGACTACTTTCATCCATTGTCGGAATGATGAATCATTTTAGGTGCATTGAAGTCAATAATATATTATTTGAAATTATATATTTTTTCCAACTTGATTTAAAATTTTTAATTTATGACATAGAAAAAGTGTGTTGAATATAAAGAATGTGCATCAAAACCAATGTACCCTTATCGCAAAGCAAGGATGGGGTATACATCATTAGATATGAAATTGCTATATATTTTAAATCAAAAATAAAAGTCTAATTATGTGATTTGAAACAACATACATTCCTCTTTTTTATATGAAGATTTATTAATCAAAATTTGCAGCCACTTCCCTCCCATTTCATGTGCTATGGAAGGAGGCTCATGTAAATAAGAAGGGTAAATTAGTTGATAAAAACACAAAAATAGTATGGAAAGCATGTGTAAGTATGAATTATTTTTAATTAATTATGATTTATAACAATACTATATAAAAATATCTATTTATGTTCATATTTTTTTTGAATTTGTTAGATAGAATAACCGACAAAGACCATATTAGAAAAAAAACAACTTTTAGTATCTTTGATGCTGCCTGAACAATATTGTCATGTTAGAGGATTTTTTTATGGAGTCTCTCCTCAAAAATATTTCAAGAAGATAAAACCAAAACAAGATATATATAATATAGTGAGATGATTGAAAACACAAATATACTCACTGCAAGATATTATTTTACGGTATGGTTTGGCAGACAAATTTATAAAAAAAGATCAAAGTGAACCAGTGGGGGAGAAATGATCCATACATGAACCATATGATACCACTATCTTTGAGGCTAGTCATTCCCCCAACGACATACCTTACTTGATTTAATAAACTTTTTCATTACTCTTTCTCCTAAATGAGAATCAATTTTTTTGACAACTTTATATTTCTATAATTCTACTGGGTAGAGTTGCATGCGACTTCAATTTGTCAACACTCACATACCGCCATGTTGTAATGGGTGTAGTTTATAATATCCCAAGATACTAGATACATAATCAATTCCTCCTAAAATATCACATGAGAGTGAGGGTTGAGGTAGCTTATTATCCAAATGCGGAGCTACATATTCCAATCGATGGTCTAGATATTACAACAGTCAAAGATGCTATTAGAGATTTCATATCATGGAATTATAATCTTATAAAGATACATGAGGTACATATTTAACAAATACTTTCATATAAAAAATGCAAAAATTAATGATAAATGTTTTGAAGTGAGGTATGATATTTTAAAATGATACAACAGTGGATAAATGGAATTCTGAATTAAGAAAGTCTAGTGAATCGACCAAGAAAATAATATGACCTTCCAAGTGTAACTTCTCCCCGCTTGTTCTAGAGGAACATTTCTTATCATTAAAAATTCATATAGAGACCAAATTTAAAGTTAAAACTATGTTTTACATTGAATATGAATAAGAAATTTATGGAGATTATTTTATACATGGAATCGGTCTCGCGAATCTAATATGTTTATTAATGTTAATAATTATTCATATCATGTGCATGTGTCTATATCACAACTGTAACATCCAATTACTGATCCATCGAGTTTGCCTTTATCTTCTTTGTACTTTTCCTTCTCTTGTTTTCTTAATAGAGCCGAGAAGGAATTTAGAGGATTCCTATAATGGTTTAGTAAGATGTTTACTGGACATTCAACATTAACTATCCTTTTCCTCACAATTGATGAAGATTTTATGACATGTAACTGGTTTACACGCCGTGTAATTTCTGTTGGGTAAAATATGTGAAAGGTGATTCATGCTATGAATGATTACACATATATTGAAATTGTTTTTTGATTATCAAGGAGATTTGTCTTGGGTCTTTCCTCTATTTCCTAGGCTCGTTGTTCTCAGGGACATATATTAACATTGTTGGTGGGCTTTCTCATAGATTATTTCTCTCCTTCATAGGACCATTATTTTATGCACTTGATTATTCTAGTATGAGTAGTCTATGTCCTAGACCTATAGTATTTCTTGGTGTTGTGATACTCATCATTCTATTTTGTATCACTTGGATATCTAAATTAGCATTTATATGAATTCTTCTACTTGTGAAAAATGATATGAAAAATGTTATTTGAAATTTATATACCTGATTTTGTTTAGATCCATGTAAATAGGGAAATGTTTACCATATTTTATATAAAACTGGCTTACTGCTTATCATCCCATCTTTTTACTTAAAATGAGCATACAAAAATTGTTATGTAGAGGTTATTATGGAAAATATAGGTGGGATCCTATTGAGCTAGTTATCTGACACCCTATGAGCCTGTTCGGTGGTGCGTAGACCTTTGTTAATCTTCCAGTGCAGAGAAAGGAAAGGCACCACAGTGTGGGGGTGAAGTTCGGGTCTTCTGGTTAGTTAGATAGTGGTGTGATGGTGTGATTTTTTCAATGCCATCATTTGGATTTGCTGTTTGGATTGGGTCCTTTTCAGTTGTACATGTCCTTTAGAGTTTTTAGCTACTTTGGTTATTGTCTATTTTTTCTGTTTTCTTTCAGTTATGGCATATATATCTTGTTCATATTTTTATGTTCCTTTTTGTTGAGTACATATATTCCATTTTTTACTTGGTTGGGTGAAATCGTTCCCTCTCTTGTGTTATTAAATTCCCGGGTGCTTTTCAACAACCCATGGGGATCGAGAATGCCCTTAGGGTATGTAAAGGAATGCATCATTTTCTAGGTTTGAGGAAAACCTAGGTCTGTTCATTACAATTTGGTATCATAGGAGGTCTATCCTCAAGATTCCTTATCTTGGGAAATCTGTTATACTGTAGATTTGATTTTCAGGACTTGAGAGGTAGGTTGGGATAGGTGTATGGACGACTCTTGTCGTGGAGAGACTCAAGTTTCCATGGGATGTTAGGGTGTATGTCTCTTATGTTGAGTTTTTATTTTCAAATATGAGTTTTTCCTTATGGGTTTTCTAGTTTGAACAGATATTTGATCTATTGTTTGATTGTTCTTATGTTACGTTGTGTAAAAAATATGCTTCTGAGACAACTTCCATGAGTTCATCTGGAAAGTGTAGCTGATGGTCCTAAGGGAACCCACTTATAGATCAGAATCTCATCGATACTAACATACTAGAATTCTATGTTGTTGATCACGATGTTCCACGAGTTCAATATACAATGGTTGAGGTACAGAAAAGAGTTGGAGGAGAGAGAGATCGTTCATAAGAGTTATTACGTGAGAAACCACCATCTTTTAAAATTACTATAGAACCTATAGAGGTGGTGGAATTTCTAGATAGTATCGATAAAATATTATACACTTTAGAGACACCTAAGAACATCTTGGTGAATTTTGCAGCATTCAGACTCAAGGGGTCTGGTAAGAGATGGTGGGATTATGTGGTCCAGGAAGACATAAACATGAAATTTGATTGGAAGGGTTTTAAAACCCTGTTTTTCTTGCAATTTTTCCTAGAGTCAATGATTTTGGTTAAGTCTCTTTAGTTCCTCTCATTGAAACAAGGATAATGTTCGATGTCAGAATTCACCAATCATTTTGCTGAGATTGTCCATTTTGCCTATGATCTGGTGAAGAATGGCCAACTAAAGGGTCAGAAGTACCATCATGGTTTGAGACAAGATATTAGATCACACATGTTTATATTGACGCTTTCTACCTATGTGGATTTTCTAGAAAGATATATGATGGAAGAAATGAATATGGAAGGCATGGTTCAATTTTCCACCTCTTATCTTCCATTAGGTGGTAGATTTAGTGGAACACATGGGAATAAGAGGAAGTGGAATGATCATTTCAGGAGTAGTGGAAGTGGGTCTCAACAGAAAGCCTCCTCTGCACCGTCTGTTATAGTGGGTAATGTTCCTCTGACTTGATAACAGTGTGGAAAAGCAGGGAACATAAGACATTATTGTTCTATTCCTGTGAAGACGTGAAACATCTATGGACATGTTGGTCACTTACATCATTTATATCTAGCTATGAATATCCCTTATTATGGTCAGGGTTCATCAGATCCAAAGGTTAGTGCGGTGTAGTCATAATCTTCAAGCATTATAGGGCTCCAGACACATGAATCCGTAGGGTATCATTTTCACACAGTAGTTGAGTTTCGAGCAGAATTTGATGCAGGTCTAGAAAATGTGAGAGGTATTATCCTTATTGCATCTTTTGTAGTAATTTCTTTTTTTTATACTGGTGCCTCCCACTCTTTTATATCTTCACATTTTATTGATGTTCTTAAGCTTTAAATGGATCTTATGTCCTTTAAAATGGAGTTGTAGATACCTATTGGAAAGAGTAAAGAGTATGGATTTTAGTGTTCTTCTTGTTCGTTAACGATAGTTGATACAGAGTTGGTCTTGGATTTTCTCATTCTTGATATAGATCTGTTTAACATCATCATCAATATAGATTTTCATGTCACTCATTGAGTGGAGGTTTATTGTTATCATCATCATGTTTCATTTCTTATTTCCAATGGGAGCACTCATGTGTTTCAGAGGGAGTGGGACCTGAGGTCAAGTCGTGCAGGGCCTTGATTTTCTCATTGATGTTATTTACTTTCTTGATGTTTTCCTAGAATACTTCTCCAGTCTTCCTTGAGAGAGAGGTTGATTTTTTGATTAACCTGTTTGCAAAGATGCAATGATATCGATACCTTCTTATCGTATGGAACCAGTGGAGATGAAAGTGACCAAGATTTAGTTGGACCACATATTGAATAAGTGTTTTTCTGTCCCTATCATTTCATCTTGGGAATCCTTGATGCTCTTTTCGAAGAAAGAAGATGGTTTGATTTGGTTATGGGTGTACTATAAGAAGTTGAACCAGGTAATAGTTAAGAAAAAAATATGATTTTTATTTTGTGGATGATATCTATGATTTGTTAAAGAAGGTAAAGTGGTTTCCTAAGATCAATATTCTGTAGAGTTATCACCATCTTAGATTTTAGCAGTAAAATATTCCAAAGATAGCTTTTCGGAGCAGGTATAACAATTATGAATATCTTGTGATGGATTTTGGTCTAACTAATTCTACTGTAGTTTTTTTGTCCTTGATGAATCAAATATTCCATCAATATATTGACATATTGTGGTATTGTTCATGGATGATATTCTAGTTTTTTTGGAAATCTGAGCATGAGAATGAGCACCATCTGAGCTTGGTTCTGGAAATTTTGAGAATCACCTTTTGTACAGAAATATTTTGAAATATAGTTTTTGGATTCAAGAAGTAGGGTCATTGAGTTTTTGATCATGGAATATTAGTTGATCCAGATAAGGCATTACTTTTTTTTCATGGAAAAAACCAAAGAATGGTTTTGAGATACGTATGTTTCTTGGTCTTGCTGGATACTACTGAGGGTTTTTCAAGGATTTATCGAAGATGGAATCACTTTTGACTACTCTCACCTAGAGGGTGGGGAAATTAACATGGGATAAAAAGTGTCAGTCATCTTTCAATGAATAGAAACAACTTCTAACATCAGGTACTATTGTGATCTTACCTCATCCTGGTAGGTTGTACACAGTCTTTTGCGATGGTTCAAGTGTTGGTTTAGGATACGTGCTTATGAAGGATGAGCATGTGGTAGCTTATAGATCTCACTATCTTCAACCACATGAATATAATTACCCCACTCATGAATTAGAGCTTTCTGAAGTCCTGCATGCACTTAAATGTTGGAAGCACTATCTTTTTGGGTAAATTTTTATAGTATTTTATGTTCATAAGAGTTTGAGTTATTTTTTTTCTCAAAAGGAATTGAATCATAGACAAAGGATATGGGTAGAATACCTTAAGGTGTTTAACTTCAGTATCGCCTACATCTTAGGGAATGGAATTTTTTTTGAATACACACTTAGCAGGAAAGTACCTTGACAGGCTATTCTGAAATTATAGGAGTGGAAGCTTTTTTGGATTTTCACTCAATTTCACCACGATACTCAGGAGGATGTTTCAGCCATGATTCTCAGTAGTTTATATATCATCATCTTTACTAGAGTCTATTTTAGAGTCAAAATAAGGATGACGAGTTTCAAAAGACATGATAAATCCTTTATGGTCGAGAGACCATTTAAGGTTCGTCTCTTTCTATAAATGGCGCGCTTCTCTTAAAGAATTATCATCCCAACATTTGTAATAAGTTTAGTATTGTTCGATTGTCACAACTCTCCAGTGGAAATTCATCCAGGCACTATAAATATGTATTATGACATGTGATAGAGATTCTGGTGGTTGTGTATGGAGCATGGCATTGTAGAGTTTTTGTATCATTGTTACATCTGCCAACAAATAAAGGTAGAGCACTTGAAACCTTCTGGTTTTCTTCATCCTCTTGTTGTGCCTATCTGGAAATGGGATGAGGTATCCATGGATTTTTTGTTGAATTACCAAGGACTCACTGAGGTATGAATTCTATCTGGGTTTTTGTTGATCGATTATTGATGTCTTCTCATTTCATTTTGATCAAAGAAATCACTAATGTTGATGATCTGGGAAAACTGTATGTGGAAGATATTATGAGGTAACGTGGGAGTCCTTCTTCTATTTTTTCATATATGGATCCCAATTTTAGCTATAGGTTCTAGAGGATTCTTAAAGTGGAAATGGTAACTCAGATCAAGTTGACCACAACTCTATACATAGATAGATGGTCAAAATATGTGTGTAATTCAGTTCTTGGAAGATATGATTCGCACATGTGTCTTGGATTTCAGGGGATCAAAGGATATCCATATGGGACTGGTTGAGTTTTTTTAAATAATTTTTATTTATTTATAGTAATAGATCCATTTGTGGTGTTTTATGATAACCTGTGTAGATTACCTATTTTTTGGGATGACATAGGTGAAATATCTTTAGTTGGACCAAGATTGGTTTAGGAGACATCTACGATGATTCAGGATGTACATCAACATTTGATAACAGTCTAGAGTTAACATAAATTTTATGTGGATTTGGGTTGTTGACCTTTGTAGTTTTCAGTAGGTGGCTAGGTTTTCTTAAAAGTTTCTCCTTGGTTGGGTCACCATAATCTTGTAAAAATGGGAAAGTTGGGTCCGAGATATGTTGGACCATTTGGGGTCACTGAGCAGCTTTGAAAAGTTTCTTATTGGGGATCATTTCTAGTTCAGTTGACAGGTATTCATAATTTTTTCCATATATCTCAGCTCGAGAAGTATCACCCTTATCCTTGTCTTGTTTTGAGTTGGGAAGAAATTGATCTAGAACTATATTCTTCTCTTCTATAGAAATCAGTTGAGATCATTGAATCTCATGAGAAAGTCTTGTGTGGGAGGTCAATTATATTGGTCAGAGTGTTATATAAACAAGGATCATATTTTCATGAGACTTTGGAACATGAGTCATTGATGAAGGAGTAATGGAATCATCCTTTTCCAAGG
The DNA here is from genome assembly GCA_963277665.1 of Viscum album. Classification (NCBI taxonomy): domain Eukaryota; kingdom Viridiplantae; phylum Streptophyta; class Magnoliopsida; order Santalales; family Viscaceae; genus Viscum; species Viscum album. Next base: position 758,300,243 of record OY728119.1, on the reverse strand, counting down.
ATTACATCTTCCACATGACTTCCCTAGGATGAAAATTCTTTATCGTGGTGAGTTTTTAATGTCCTGTTACTGATCCATCAGATACAACTTTATCTTTTTTTAGTTTTCCTTCTCTCATTGTTTTTATAGGGGAGATAAGTAATTGGGAGGATACCTATAATGGTTAATTCATAGGTTTTTTATACTTCCAAATTTAACCATCCTTTTCTATAGGATGTAGGAAAATTTCACACCACGTAACTGGGTCACATGCCGTGTAATGTCTACTGGTTACAAGCTGTGAAAGGGGATTCACGATGTGAATGATTATACATTGTGAATAGTATTTTCATTTAATGACTGTTTTGAATAATGGATCTGCAATCTGAGGTGACATGTTTTTCTACGTACTTATCCAATGTGGACTTCACAACATTAATGGTAGTTTCACATCGTGAAACATCCTTTTTCCAATTCTAAAACACACATGGAAGTTTTTCTTAATATTTTCTTTCTATACTCCATCTTCAACTCAGGGTCTGTCCTAGGTTTTTTCAAATACACCTTTCCTTTTGGATCAATCCATTCAATGACTGATCTCTATTGTGATTGTGGTGCGTCTCTCTATGTAATTCATCTTCCCTCTTATTAATTACCTTTGATCATGATATCATCATTGGGAGTCATTTTCAGATATGTTTGGTTAAGATGGGTTTTCTTATTGTTTTCTTCTTTATATGTTGTGCAATATCGCTCTAGAGTCCTTTTCCTTTGTCGGTTGTGGTACGGTGGGCATATATTCTTGATCAATGTAGGTTTCTTCCTTTTTTCCAACCTCTTGTGTCTAGATTTGGGTCTATCATTTGATGTGGAGTGGATTTTTGTGCCCCTATTTTCATTATTGGGTTTTTTATTGGTGGATACCATTGTGGGCTTGTGAGACCTGATATTTGAGGTAGGTGTTTCTATAATGAAATATTGGAGTGATTTTTTTTGTGATTGTTGAGAAGATTTTTCAATAAAAAATTGTTTTCCCTGGTTATTGATAAATGGAATGGAAAAGGGGTATTTTTGAAGCATTTAAATGAAATTTAAAATGGTTTAAATATGGTTTTAAATGAATATAAATGAATTTTGAAAAAGACCACATGGGTTACCTTGGCTACTTAGGTGGAAGATTTATCTTGGGGCCATCTTCCATTGTTTATGTGGTTATAAAGAATTTTTTTTCTTGGGGATTTCCTATATTTCATAGGTCTACTTTTCTAGGGGACCAATATTGAAATTGTTGGAGGTTTACTCATGGATTATTCATCTGCTTCCTAGGACCATTATTCTAGGAACTGGTTTTTGAACTTGATTTTAGAGAGGCATGTTATGAAATACCTAGGTGGGATCCTACTAAACATGTTATATCACACCCTGCACACCTCTTCGATAGTGCGTATTCCATTTTTGGTCTTCCATTGTAAGGAATGGTGAGGCTTCTCATTGTGGCGGTGAGGTTCATGTCATCTCATTAGGTATATGGTGGTGAGATGGTGGGAATTTGTCTATGACATCATTTAGAGGAGATGTTTGTCTTGGGTCCTTTACAATTGGACTTTTCTTTTGGAGTTTTTAGCAAATGTTTTGTTTTCTGTTTCTGCAATTTTCTTATAGTTATGGCATATATATCTTTTTAATATTATTTTATTCCTTTTTTTTAGTTCATATATTCCATGTGTTTGATCAGGTTGGGAAAAAATTGTTCACTTTGTTGTGTTGTTTTATGCTCAGGTGCTTGTCGACGGCCCATGGGGATTGATAACACCCTTCGGGTATTTAAAGGAACGGTTCAGGTGTTGGGTTTGAGGGAAACCCAGGTCGATTCATTACAACATCTATATAAATGGATGATCATTAAAAGCATGATTTTTATCCATTAATCCCGATATCATACCTACACCAGAACATAATTTTAATGAGGAATAAATTAAGAACAAAAAAGATAATTAAATTGATGCATTTAATAAAAAAGTATAAGACGTAAAAATCTTTTTGATGCCTACAATAGAAAGGTAAAACTCTACAATCTAATAACATAAAATATATTTTTAAATTATTCATTATTTAACTGTTTTTTGTTTTTTTAGGATTCACTAGATGCTGATAGTAGTCAATATGGACACCCTGAATATTTATTTTTTTAATCTAATGCATGGATATGGAACTAACCGATCACAAATGATATGTATTTTGAATATTTAATACACTATAATCAACATTTTATAGATAAATATTTTATTATATGTTCATTATATATTTCAAAAAGAATTTTGTTTTATAGGGAAGTCACTCAATATAGGCTAGATCATGGAATAAAGTCAGTGTCTAAAGGGATAAATCCTATGGACTGTAAAAAATGGAAACAAATTAAGGTATATATCTAGAAATATTTAACTTTAAAAAATTTTCAAAATAATTTACTTGTTTTGGTCATTGTTTTTGTAGTTTTTGAGATAAGATAAAGTTATAAATTGTGGATATTATGTTTTAAAATTAATGAGAGAAATCAAAAATCTTGAAAAGACCATCATCCCCAACAGGTAATTACTAAAGGTAATTATAATTTCATTAAATATATTTTCTAATAAATTTTTATCCACATTTACTCAATACTATCAAGATTTATGAAGACCTATTTACTCGAAATAATAAATAAACTTTTTTAGAGATGATTAGGACATGTACTTTTTGTTATAATGTAAACCAACAACAAATTTAGGTGGTTACCGCTTTGTTTCTGATCTAGTATGAGTTATGAACATCGAAATATTTTTGGGCTGTGAATAATTAGTGTTAGAATAATAATATATTACTTTTCATCTATTTTTCAAGGAGAAGTATAATGGAAGAAATTAATTTGTTTAGAATAGCTGACCTATAAGAAATAATTTTTTTTAGTAATTTGCAGAGGTGGATGTGGAGGCAGAGGAAAAGACATAGACAAAGGTGTAGTCAGAGGCAGATTCAGAGGTAGAGTCAGAGTCATAGACAGATGTGGAAGAGGAGGAAGAGTTAAAGACTGAGATAGAGACTGAGGTGGAGGAGGAAAGGAAGTATTGACATGGATGTAATAAAATTATTGGGAAACGAATTAAAATGTGGTTCATACCAGGAATGTGTTTGATGACCATTGTTTAAAACTTCACACAACACTTGTCACATAAGATAAGATCCATTGTGTAAGTATTTCATGTTAATTATTGAAATAAGATTTTTACCACATGTTTAAGTGATTTTATATTGGTTATTAATCCATCTTTAAGATCATTCAGTGTTAGAGGCTTCAATTTCTCCACTAGTTTTATTGAAGAAACATCTGTACAACTGCAAATCATCAAATAGGTATATAATCCAACTTAAATGTTTGAATAAATGTCTATTTAATCAACCAACAAATTCATTAGGTGTATGAAAGATATATTAGAGGGAAAAAATCATTAATATATCATGGTCTTCAAGGATTGATGGTATCAATGTGTTTTTTATCAGTTAAAAATTTACATTTTAATAAAAAAAGTTTCACTCACTAAAAATGATGAAAACTTGCTCAGATTGTCTTGATAATTTTGGAAAATGATTAATAATTTATATATTATGTGTATAAATCAGGATCATATCAAAACCACACACAATTAAACCCTTTTTGGATCAAAGTGCGTGTTTTCAGTTTAAAATGATGTTTATTAAAAAACACAATTAGAAAACTCAAAATCATGGAAACAAATTCTGATTATTTTGATACTTTTGAAAAATGATCCGTAAGTCATCTGAGACATGTATGAATCTGTTTCATGTCAATCTGATGCACCGTGTGACTAGTATGACTCCATGCTCATCTTTTTATTCAAAATTGACATTAATTTTAGTGAAAAAAACCTGACATACTCAAAACCAATAAAATGCATTCGAATTGTTTTGGTATGTTAGGAAAATGATATATAAGTCCATTTTGATGTGTATGAATCTCTCCAGTCTCATTAAAACTCATAGGGTGACCGGTATTACTACATGTGTCTATTATTAGTTTAAAATTAACATTTAATACAGAAAAGTGTCACTCACTGAAAACTAAGAAAACCCACTCTGATTGTCTTGATAATTTAGGACAACGATTCATAATTTATTTATGAAGTGCATGAATTAGTATGATGTCAAAACAACACAACATTCCACAAGTATAACTTAAAGTGAATGTTTCCCGTTTAAAATGAAATTTTAATAAAAACCACAAGTGGCATACTCAAAACCGATTATAGACATTCTTATTATTTTTATAGTTTAAAAAATGGCCATCAATAATTTATGATTGGTAAGAATCATTCTAAACTCATTCCGGTGCATTTTGTGATCACTATGACTCCAAGTGTGCCTTTTCATTCAAAATTTTCATTAATTTCAGTGAAAAGAACAGCTGGATTACTGAAACCAAGAAAAAACATTCATATTATCTTGGTACTTTATTAAAATGATCTAGAAGTTATTTTTGATGTGTAGGAATTGTCATGAACCGAATTTGGTCTCCATAAAAACCAAAACAAATACCAGCCCATGGAAAGCCGTGAAGGGCGTCCCTCATCCCCATAGGTTGGCTCATGTTCCAGAGTATCAAAAAATTAAATATGGGAATGATTCACTAGAGTTTATATACATAAAACAACTAACGAATCCAATAAAACAAACTGGGATTTTTCAAACAAACATTGTTTTACAAAATTTCAAAATTGAATTATACCAATTGAAACAATACTCAAATACTAAAAAAATAGAAAAAAACCCAAAGTATATCCCAATAACCTTATCATGGTAAGAGAAACCACCGTCAACCCATCTACACAATATTGCATCATGAAGGACCTCTAAAAACCTGAACCATTGGCAGAAAAAGCAGTACCCAACTTGCGAAAAAAATAACCAAGTCTACTTACACCCAAAGGGTAAATTAGGGTGTGAGAGAAATCCCAGTAGGATACCACCACTAAGATATTACATGTGATAAACAATCAAATATGAAATGCTTGATTGTTTTCATAAACTTGAGATGCTATTAAGAATTTTAAATTAATGCAACAATAAATAAAAACAGTTTTCAAGTGGGCTAGTTTAAAGAATAAACACTTTTAAAAAGAATTCCAAATATACTGAATTTTCCATCCAATCATACCGTATGACGTTGGTAAGAATAAAGTATCTAATGAGCACAAGAAATGAGAAAGAACACCTAGGCACTTTCTCGTTGTGGGTCCCAGGTACCTTTTATCTTGGTGAAAGTAAGGAAATAAATATCCATTCTCATGGACACAAGCCACTAGTAGGGAGAATACCCATAACCTAGTGGTTCCCCATCATCATCATCACCATCATCATCATAGTATAGTTTGTATTTTCATCATCAAACTTGCTATGTGAAACTGAGGCCAAACACCACGTGATCACTAGCATACTAGTACACATCCACCCACCGGGATACTCGGGTTTCCCTTTTGTGATCACACAAGTTCCATATTTTAAAAATACCATTTGCACAGGAAGATTAATTTTCCAAACCACACAAACATAAAAAACAACCCACACATACATGTCACATAATACCCTTTTAACCTCCAAAATCATTTTGTCATCACACTCACACCAAACAACGCACAAACATTTTTTTTCACCTTTCTTGGAATTAAAAAAAACACTTCAGAAATTTATTAAACATTCTAAAAATGTTTGAAATCTTAAATCACCTATTTACCTTTAAAAACACATCTTAAGATAATACAATCACTAAAATAGTACATGTACCACATTTTCACACTTTTTTCAACTCACTAAATCATTTTCCATTTTCATAAAACAATCCCACGGGGTATAACCATGTTTTGCACAAAAAACTCTTTTTAAAACCCTCTTTGAAGGCCAAAATCAAACCAATACCAATCCAATACAGAACTGGAAGCCCTAGAAACATTTATTAAACCAATTTCATGTTCTATAAAATTTATTCAAATAATACCACAAAATATACACCTGGAAAACAAACATTTTCAAACAAATATGTATCTTTGAAATTAAACGCTTACTCAACACTACCAAAAATTATTCCCGCACCAAAAATAATGTAATAAGAACATGCTAAAAATATAAATTCATAAAATCTAACTCATATTAATATTCTTACACATAAAACCACCTACCGAATGTTTTGAAACCATCAAATATGGGTGCTAAACATCAACTGCACCACTACTGCACCTTAAGGAAGTGAAAAGAAACCTAAAAACTCAATATTAGACCAAGAAACTCAAAGAAAAACACTAGGTAGTAACCCAATCTTCTTGAAATTTTAGAACATCATGAAAGGGTGAAAGAAACCCTAAGGAAAGGGAAAAAATCAAAGAGAGAAAGATTTACATTCATGATTTTGAAGTTCCCCACATCAAGTATCTCTTCAAATTTGAGTTCCAAGGGAGGGTGAGAGACCTTAGAGGCTGTAAATGGAGGTAGGGCACGAAATGGGGTATAAATGGGTGGATATGAGTTTATTACGGAAGGGATAAATAGGAATTACAGAATGGTTTTAATGAGATGGACATGGATACATGAGTTTTCTACACGGTTTAACAAACCCAACATCCAAACCGTGAAGCCTGTTCTGGCCACTAGAAAACATGAAATTTTTCTCTAAATTAAAGGGGGTCCTAGAGTGGATTCATGGGTAGATATAGGACATGAATTGGAAGAAATAATACCACAAATAAAACCACCTTTTCACCCCAAGACTTATCCAACTCAAGTGTATAAACCACCTCAACAACATACACTAGAAGTGGTGCCACATGGTGTGCCACTAATCCAACTCCAAAACACCACAACCTTAGACAATCAATTTGAAAAAAGAAGAGGCCAAGTACCATAAAAGACCCCAGACCATGGTCATAGACCAAGAACCCAATAGACACCAAAAATTCAAACATGGAATACCTGGAAACCAAGATAAAGATAAGAACCAAAAGAGGATTTGAAACAATGCATGGAATTGAAATTCTAGATCTGAAAATTCTCCCCACCATAAATATTTCCACCCCTGAAAGCTACAGCGTGGCCAAAACCAAAAACCAAAACCAAACGATATACCAAAATGGACTCCCTTTCCATGTTTCATCCACCCCAAAGGCCAAAACACCTCTAGTGATTAATTAAGGTTGGAACACTCTCATAAATCAAAACATACCCCACTTTCTTGAAACAATCAAGCACATTGATACTTTATCCACAAAATAAAACCCCTCAAACACTATCGGAAGAAAGAATCAATCAATTTACTCAAATTAATATCAATATCGAAGAAGGCTACACTTAACTTACTTTAACTAAACTGTTGGTCACACTCCAATCCCAATGTGTACCTAAGGAAATGATGGTAGTTAGATATCTCTGAATGAGACTACCTAACGCCAAGCCAAGTACAAGGGAAAAATATGAGTTACTAGTATGAGGAGACACAGATGGGCTCCCCAAAATAAGAGACTACTTCAATTTTCCCAAGACAGAATCAGGAACTAATAGGGGGAGGCTCGAACAGAAACTCTGGTACAAGGGGTATAATTACATTAAAACATTCCAAATCAACTTACATAAAACTCATAGTTGGTCTCCCCACCATAAGAACAAACCATATTAACTATCTCATATGGGCCGACATAGAAAGACCCAAAAATTTAAGGAGTTGGCACAACCACATGGTTAGTCCACATGGTTTGGAAAACCATGCGCTAACCATGAAGATCATTCTTTCCAAAGTAAAAATTTCTCATAGTTACATGGGTCAAGGTGCACTTCCATGCAATGACCGTGTGGTGGCTACTATCACTTATCACATGGTTTCCCAGTTTGGTGCACGATTACTACTAACCGTGTGCAAACTGTGGGCTTTAATCAACATAACCCAAATTTCAATCCATTATCCAAAAACAAAATGGAAACCAAAGGGAGAATGAATGAAATTGGGTGATAACATGGAAATGAGGTCCTCTAACCTCTTCCCCTTGAATTAGAACATCAAAATAAAAATTATGACACCAGAGGTTTGAACAATTCTCATCTTTCACACTGAGGATAGGTATTTGTGCAAGGGTTTGAACGACCCTGGGATTTCCCCTGACTATACACCAACTTCACTCCGAGATCTATGGATGGAGCTCAAATGATTGAAGAATCTTAAGCCTCACAGTTTGGATTTGTAAACCCCCAAATGGAACTTCTTCTTCTGATTCCACAAACAACTACACCACAATACTAGATGGGTTTACTAAGACGTAACACACTCCAAAACACACTTTACCCTTACCCGACATTTCAATGAAACAAGTTCTTTAAAGAAGCACACACATTACCCATTTTTTTCTTCAGATGAGAAATAGAAAGATGAACAGATATATAGAAACATATTCATTTAAACAAAGGATGTCTAGATCTCCTGAAAGTAGACACACTTCTAAAAAATCAAATACTCACAAACGATTATACAACATCACCTTTACAGTCATTTGAGAACTTGAAATCACAAGCCGTCACCTAACATGACCATTGTGACTGATAGAAACAATACATTGAGAGGAACCTTATGCAACATCCCCAAATATTACACAATTCTAGAAAGTAGCATTAACAGCCTCTCCTAACCAGATTTCTGACACTGGTGGTTTAACATGAACCCCTACTTTGAAGAGGCTACGAAGTACCCTTAGTCCGTATTAGACACCATCCGCACTAACAACCATATACTACTTTCACATTTGACAAATCAGGTAAATTAATAAACTAAGGTATCTTTAAACCTTCCACGAGAACTCTTTCTCTAAAAGAGGATCCAAAAAAACCAATAAAGTAAAGAGTGTAGACTCAATCTATAATGCTTGAGAAAATTATTCCTTATATTGATCTACTAGAGGATCTTCCAATGATGAAACAACTTGGGATGCACTTTAGTTGTGCAATAACCGTTAATGGGGGAATACCTTATCCAATGAGAGAACCCAAGGACCCAACCAAGATAGTACATTGGTCAAAACGTGACACAAACCAAAACCAAACACATGAGGGGAACCACAATAAAGGATTCTCAAAACATTTCTCAAAAGAGACCACTAACCAGCCCCTTAACCCAACAAACCAAATAAACACAAACCCAAAACACAATTCAAAAAAGAGGGGTTTTTGGACTCAAAACATCCCACAACTACATCATTTGAAAAAACACATAAGACACACCATCCCAATATAGTCATCAAGGCATCACATTTTCCATTAAAATCATTTCTTGGAAAATAAACCATTCAATAGTTAGCATATCCACCAATGGTACCCCATGGGCCTCACACATGCATGTTTACAAGCCACACCTGGAACCCTCCTCATATCCATACTGGCACTCATCCATTCATCCCATTAACCATCCATCATTCCATAAAACCCAATGCATGTGTTTTATCACTGAAATACTAAAGGTCAAAACAAAAATTCTTCCCACTTTTCAAAACCAAAACAATCAACCAATACTTCATTTTTCTCAGGACCACTAAACAAGAAATCAAACCCAATTTATAGCTTACCAAACGTTTCTGAAAGGAACAATCATTCAAATGAAAAATTACTTTCAAGTTATTCAAATAAATTTCAAAACATCTCAACCACTTTCAAAACACTTACGGTTTGATGAAAAATCCCTTTCATCAACATCCATTCCATTGAAAAATCAACTTTTATTATTTAAAAAAAGGTTCTAATTATTCAATTTTTTTTCAAAAGATAAAAAATAATTAAGTAAAACTCACTTTCAATTCATGTACATTAATTTGAAAACATTTAAGACCATTTTAAAATACTTCTAATTTCATGAAAAACTATATTTCTTAAATCCCTATTAAATTTGGAACTAAACTCTTATAATTTTAAAAAAAGATTCCAAAATTTCATAAAACATTTCAAATGATATCTAGATAAAAAATAAAAATCCATTTTCAAACTCCACACATGACCTCCAAAACATTCCATCCCATTAAAACACCTCTCAATAGATTAGAGAAATCTATTGGAAACACTTTTTCAAAAAAAACTTTAATATAGTTCCTTCTTTCAAAAGTAGTGTAAACACACAATTTTCTATTGCAAAACAATTCTGAAAATTAAGTTCCACCATTTCAAAAATCAAACAATTGCCTTATTTTTAGAAGGTCATTTCATAAAAACTTGACGATTCTTAAAAACATACCATTTTTCTTTAAAACCAATATTCAATGATTCCAAAATTAATTGTCACAAGACAATGTGAGAGGAAACTAGTTTTAGTGGGTGACTTGGACATATGGTTAGAGACCATAGGATAATCAATTCACCTTCACAAAGAGTTCTCTAGGGAAATATCCCCAGTTACACATGGCTTTCTAGGCTCAGTTAACTCACTGAGACCATGAGACCAACTCTCTTTTCATTTCCACTAATCATCATCAAACCAAGAAAACAGAAGGACTTAGATAATCCCCAACTTCCCTTGGCGACTCAAATGCTATCCTAAGGTGTGTTGGCTGGGGACACTACCCCTAAATGGAATGTCAAGTCTCCAAAATCCTATTTTCAGACTATCCTGATTCTTTCCCAAATAACATGACCCAAAGGGAGAAAACCTCCTCTGATACCATTTTGTCATGAATCGAATCTCATCACCATCAAAACTGGCACCAAAAATAGCCTGTTATAAGGACTAAAGGGAATTACTAATCCCCATGGGCTGGTAAAAGTGTCCTGGTATCATAATATTAAATTTGAGAATGATTAACTTGAGTTTATAAACATAAAAAAACTAAAAAAATCCAATAAAAAAATCTATTTTTTTTTCCAAAAAACCGTCTTTTAAAAAATTTCAGAATTGAATTATACAATATAAAACAATACTAAAATACTAATAAAAGGTAAAAAAATACAATGGAATTACCAAGAACCTCATCATGGAATGAGTCAGTTCCCTCAATCCATCTCCCCAACACTGCATCACAAAGGAATCCTAAAAACCTGAACCATTGGCACAAAAAGCTATACCCAACCTACAACAAAAATAACCTAGTCTACTTACAACCAAATAAATAAGTAGGGTGTGAGACAAATACCAATGGGATGCAACCACTAAGAGATTACATGTGATAAAAATTCAAAGTCGAAAGGCTTTCATGTTTTCATAAACATGAGATTCTTTTAATAATTTTATAGAGACACAACTTTAAATAAAAATTGTTATCAAGTGGGCTAATTTAAAGAATCAACACTTTTAAAAAGAATTACAAAGCTACTGATTTTTCCAGATAATAATATCTTATGCCAAAGGTAACCATAAAGTATCAAATGAGAATAAGAAATGAGAAATAACCCCTAGGCACTAGCTCACTGTGGGTCCCAGGTACCTCGTATCTTGGTGAAAGTAACTAAACAAATATCTCTTCTTGTGCACACAAGCCACTAGTAGGGAGCATACCCATATCCTAGTGGTTCCCCAACATCATCATCATATTCATCATCATCAGAGTTTGGTAAGTGTTTTCATTGTGAAACATGCTATGTGAGACTATGTCCTAACCCCACCAGATCACTAGTATACTAGTATACGTCCACCCACCTAGATACCCGAGTTTCGATTTCTTGCTCAAAAAAGTTCCACATTTTAAAAATATCATTTTCATTGGAAGATGCATTTAAAAACTACGAAAACAAAAGAATCATCTAACACATACATGTCACATAATACCCTTTTCACCTTCAAACTCATTTTATCATCACACTCACACAAAATAGCCCACAAACGTGTTTCACGCCTTTCTTTCAATTTAATAAAACCCATACACAATTTATAAAACATTATAATTTTTTTTGACATCTTAAATAACCTATTTACCTTTCAAGAAACCATATTAAGTGAATAAAATCACCAAAAAATTACATGTACATCATTTTACCACAATGTTTAACTCACCAAATCATTTCCAATTTTCATAAAACAAACCCAAGTGATATAACCAGGTTTTGCACTCAAAACCCATTTTAAAACACTCTTTCAAGGCCAAAATCACTCTAATACCAATCCAAAATAGAATTTTAAGCCCTATAAACATTTATTAAACCACTCTCAAGTGCTATAAAATTTCCTTAAATAATACCAAAAAAGACACACATGGAAAAAACACATTTTCAAACAAATATGAAACTTTGAAATTAATATCTTATTCAACACTTCCAAAAATAGACCCCGCACCAAAAATAATATAAGAAAAACATGATAAAAATATAAATGAAGAAACCCTAACTCATCTTAGGATTCTTACACATGGAAGAACATATCAAAAGTTTCAAAACCCTCAACTCTTGGTGCGAAACATCAACCACACCACCGCACCACCACCACACATCAAAGAAGTGAAAACCAATCTAAATCCTCAAGATTAAAACGATAAACTCAAAGACAAACCCCAGGTATAAACCCCATCTTCTGGAAAATTTATAACTTCCTTAAAGGCTGAAAGAAACCCTAAGTAAAGGGAATAAATCAATTAGAGAAAGACTTAATTTCATGATTTTGAAGTTTCCCACATCAAATATCCCTTGAAAATTGAGTTCCAGGGGAGGGTGAGAGACATTGGAGGATGTCCATGGGGGTAGGGAATGAAATGGTGAAGAAATTGGAAGATTTGGGTTTATCTTGGCAGAAAAAATGGGAATTAAAAAATATTTTTAATGAGCTGGACAGGGCTACAAGGTTTGTTGGCATGGTTCAACAAAACGTGCTGCCAAACCGTGTGGCCTATTCTGGCCAGAAAGAAACTTTATATTTTTCTCCAAATTCAAGTGGGGACTAGGGGGATTCAATGGGGAGAGATAGTATAAAGATAGGGGAAATTATACCGAAAAGAAATCCACTTTTTCACACCAAGTCTCATCCAACTCAAGGGTATAAACCACCTCAACCACATAACCCACATGTGGTTCCACTAAGAGTTCCACTAATGCAACTCCAAAAAACCACAACCTAATACCATCCCTTTGAAAAAAGAGGAGGCCCATTACCATATAAGACCCCTAAGACCAAGTTCATATTACAAGAACACAATAAACACAAAAAATTCAAACCCTATAAACCCAAAAACCAAGAGAAAGTTAAGAACCACAAGAGGATTTGAAACAAAGAATGGAATTGAAATTAGAGATGTGATAGGGATCATAATCACCTCAATTAAATTCACGGTGTGATCGGTATGAATCCGAGTTTCTGTTGTCAATTTAAAATTTATATTTTAATACAAAAAGTGTCACTCACTGAAAATTTTGCAAACGTAATAAAATTGTCTTGATAATTTGGTAGAATGATTCAAAATTAATTTGAGAATTTTATGAATTAGTATCATGTAAAACCAATAAATGATTCCACTTGTATGGCTCAAAGTGCGCGTTTCCAGTTTAAATTAACATTTTAGTAAAGAAACAAAAGTGGCATACTCAAAACCGAGGAAACACATTCTGGTTGTTTTTAAACTTTAGGAAAATGATCCCTAAGTCATTTGGTATGTGTATGAATTAGCCTCATCTCAATGTGATGCATAGTGTGACCAGTATGAATTAAAGTGAATCTTTTTATTAAAAATTGAGCTTTATTTCCAGGAAACAACATCTGACATACTAAAAATCTAGAAAACAGATTCATATAGTTCTAATACTTTATGTAAACAATCCATAAGTAATTTTTGGAATTTAGTAATTAGACACACCTCATTCTAACACATGGTGTGACCAGTATGACTCTAAGTGTTCATTATCAGTTTAAAATTTACATTTTAATACAAAAAAGTGTCACTCTTAGAAAACAAAGAAAAACAATCATATTGTCTTGATATTTTTGGAAAATGATTCATAATTAATTTTTAATGTGTATGAATCAGTCTCATGTAAAACCCACACACAATGACACCTATATGGATCAAAGTGTGTGTTTCGAGTTTAAAATGACATTTTTGTAAAATATATAAGTGGAGTACTAAAAATTGAGGAAACCCATTCTGATTGTTTTGATAATTTAGGAAAGTGATTCATTAGTTATTTGGGTTGTGTATGAATTAACCACAACTCAATACAACATATGGTATGACCGATACGACTCCAAGTGATTATTTTTAATCAAAATTGATATTAATTGTAGTGAAAAAAGTAAATGACATACTCAAAACCAAGAAAAACAATTTGTATTATTTTGATACTTTATTAAAATGGTCCATAAGAAATTTTTGATGTGTAAGAATAAGCCTCACCTCAATTAAATCCACAGTGTAACCGGTATGACTATAAGTGCATCTTTTCATTCAAAAGTGACAATAATTTTAATCAAGAAAACAATTTCCACACTCAAAATCGATATAACACATTCATATTATTTAGATACTTTAGAAAACTGATCCACATCTCAGTTGTGATGTGTTTAAATCAACCCCACATCAATTCGACTCACAGTGTGACCAGTATGACTTGATGTGTGTCTTTTTATTCAAAATTTACATGAATATTAGTAAAAAAAAAACAACTTACATACTCTATAATATTGTTTTTTTTTTGTATTTGTGTTAGAAATTTCATTTCATTTAAATTCATCATTTGTATCTTATTTTAGTAATACATTTTAACGTTTCTAGTGATATAGTGTGTTGTTATAGCACACTAAACCTGTTTCTGGTGCTATAGTGTTATGTAGCATCACACTACAATTTTCATTTTTATCAGCACCACTAAATGTGTTGATAAGGATATACTTTATCACTGTTTTATAAGCACCAATAAAGGAATCATTTATCATCTCTTTTTAAAGTGACGATATAGTATACCATTATCAGTTCTTCTTAAAGAGACGATATAACAATCTTTATTAGCACTTTTAAAAGAACTGATAAAGGGTTTTCTTATCATCACTAAATAAAAGCACTGATAAAAGTATGATTTATCAGCAGTTTTATTTTCACTGATAAATCTACCCTTTATCAATTTTTTTCTAGCGCTAATAAAAGCCTTTTTCTTTTAACAAGACTAAGGCAGTCAACACTTTTCTGGCACTGATAAAGGCCTATTATAGTAATATTAATGGCCTGTTTTATAGTATTTCTAGTAACCAAGATATGGAAGTTATATTACATTATCGGTAAAAATTATAAGATCTCTTGAAGGACTGAATAATTTAGTAGTATTGGAATAATAAATACAAATATATTTTAAAATTAAAAATCCAAAATACAACATGAACTAATTGAAAGAACATTATTATCCCTTCAATCATATCCAATTACATTACATATAGTCATCCTCTCAGTTTCTTAGGGAAAGGAAAAGAAAAAAGGATGAGCTCAGATGCTCATTAAATATTAACATATAATGGAATATTACATAACCTAAAGAATACGTAAGTTATAGTGACCCAGACTTAGCATACATGGATATTACATCAGTTTAGATGAATATTCCGTACATTAAAAAAAATAAATACCCGAGGACCATAATAGTTTAGTGTCTTTCGATACATGGGAAAAAATGTTATATCATGGTGAAATATATTCAAAAACTCCAATAAATATTTCCACCTTTAGTATTTCTATATAAATCCTTTCATCACATCCTAAGGAAAGGAAACATAAGAAAATAGAGAGCTGATATGTTCAGTAAGGGTAAATAAAGGAAACGTGTAAGATAAACATGAACAGAAGGGCATGGAACTTGAGAATAACACTTGAAGATCATGTCCTTCATATTAGAGATTATAATAAATATTTTCATTTCATAATACATAGATCATAATACAATTAAGTGAATAAGTCATGAAATCATAACTTAGGAATAAGAAATGGTATTTGTGTCATTCACATTGTTTTATAATATTTTGAACATGTATTAGTAGAAATAGGTTCAATCATTAAATTAAGGACATGAAATAGGGTCCCCATATCAACTTATGGACATGAAACCATGTCTATTCATAATATTGGGAACATGAAATTCAGAACACTAATTACCTTATGGACACGAAACCAAGTCCATTCATATCATTGTGAAAATTTAATCAGGCTCACGAATAACATTTTTAGCATGTAATCAGGTTAATTCATAAATTTATGGACATGAAACCAGGTACATGAATAACATTGGAAACACATAATAAGGTTCATTCATAACATTATGAACATGTAATTAGGTTCCAAAATAAACTTATAGACATACAACCAGGTCTATACATAACATTTTGAACATGTAATCTGGTTCACACATAACATTGTGAACATTAAATCAGGTTCATGCATAATATATGTACTCATGAATCATCCATCATTACCCAATTCATTAGAGGGAAATATCGGTCCCACCCATCATATAATGAAACCATACATGCATATTCAAATTAACATTCATCATATCATGACCCATGAAATGGGATGGGTTTTATAAACATCAAATCATAACCTATGAAATGAATTTATCATTAATAAAATTTCATCATATCATAACCTATGGAACATATATATATTTTATAATCATTTTATCAAAGCATAACTCGTGAAAAGAAGCAGGTTTCAAAAGTATATAACCCATGGAAGAGAAATGGGTGTCATAAGAATTATTACAAAAAACATAAACCATTCAAGAATAAATATTAATGGAACCATTATATCATTTCCTAAAATGGCTTGAGTAACATAAACAAATGCCATCTTATGTGGAAAATAACTTGGAAATATATTTTGAAAATACATATTGAGAAAAATATCCTTTCTTATTTGGAAATTTATTTTTAAAAATAAAACCTTTTCAAAACCTTTTTATTTAAAATAAACTTGAAAATTTAAAAATAAATCTTGAATTTTTTTTGAAAATCAATTTCTTTAAAAACTAACAAAAAAATATTGAAAAAATTTGAAAACCATTTTCCTTAAAAACATGTAAAAGACGAGTGAAAATGATTTGAAAAATATTTATTTAAATATTCATTGAAAAATTATAAATAAGGATTGAAATATTTTTAAGAACTATTTTCCTTGAAAACTTATAAAATATTATTGAAATTTTTTTGAAAAAAATTTCTTTTAAAATACATTAAAAACTTATAAATAAGCCTTGAGAACATTTACAAAAAAAATTTCCATGAAAACATATAAAAGAAGTTTGAAACCCATTTCAAAATAATTTCTTTAAAAATATCTTTTAATAAAATTTTCTTAAAACTTAACCTTTTAAACATAAAAAAAAGCTTCAAATAATTTATGGTGGGTAAATCCATACATGTCATACGAGGTAAAAAGAACATTCCTTTTTCATGGTAAATATGTTAGGTAAATACCTAGTTCAGAAATTGACAAGAATATTCCTTTGAAAACATTGGTAAATGAAAAAATGGAAATCCTATATTTTTTATTATCATAGGAAATTAGTATAATATTCTTGGAAACCCTTATTAGAAAACATGGTTTTGAAGGAACATAGATTTCTGACCGAAGAGAGGGTAAAGTTGAGATTTCTTAAAAATATTTTCTTAAATATATTATGTACCAAAGAGTAGAAAAATGGAACTTATACATTAATATATCTTGAATAACCATAGTATAATATAATTCATGAGATTTCTTAATATATGGATCATAAAATTTCATTAAAGGAAGCATAAACATAAACAATCTCAAAAACGGATGAGATTGTTTCAATAAAATCTTACCACTTGGTAAATTTCAACCATACTCCACATGTAATAAAATGGAATTATAGGAAGATTTAGACATCATTAAAATAATTATATTCATTATATAAAATTTCAAAGGTAGTATATACACATCATGGAAAAATATAGGTGCGTAACGTGACAAGTGTGTCAAAAAAGGAAAATTGAGACAAAATTACTTTACCAATTTGTTATGTTTTGAAATATAAATACCATGATATATATATATTTAAATGGATATGTAAATAAACATAATATTATGTATAATAATCATAAAAAAACATCCATGGGTAGTGTAAACACCGCACAAGAGTAAAGGGTGGTGAATAAAGCATGTATCTCACAGAAATAAAAAGTCAGATGGAATTTCCTTACATTGTGTATTGACTCACATAGTACTCATTAAAAACTCATGTATAAGAAATATAAATTTATTATAAATATATTAAAGAACCATATTATTAGTTATAATGCAATATATGGTTTTATTATGTATTTTTATTACCCCCTTGTCAACAATTCTATGTTAAGGTTTCACTTCGGGTAATATCAATTTGTATTTTACATTGTGTCTTAATTTGTTTTTTCTTTGGTCCTTATAATTATATAATGATTTAAATAATGTAAAACATGTTTTAAATATAATTTATATTTATTATATTTATATTATAAAAATCAATTTAATATATAAGTATGAAATATAATACATCATTCCTGGGGATGGTAAGCATGACGTATGCATGAATGATATTTGCATTTAATTGTTGTGTTGAAAGACATAAAGTAAAATAATTTTATGTATATATATAATTATTAAATTTTGTTTATTATAAAATATATATCATATATATTCATTAAACCAATACTTAACACATTCCATGTAGTGTATGAATGAACGACATTGCTTTGAGGGGGTTGTAGTTCATCGTACACATAAACAGTATGTTCGTTACAAATTAGATGGAAGTGTGTGTAAATGTAGGTATAAAAATTAACATAAAAACATAATATTTTATTTTTTATACTATTTTTTCTATAAAATCATGTAATAAATATATTTTATGGGTGGAAAAAGGAGATAAAAGAAAGGAGATTGAGAGAAGGTGTTACCTCTTAATCGGGTAACCTCTTTTGGTTTAGGCCAAAAGGCTTACTTAGATTACTTTATGGGAAAATTAAGGCCTCAAACAGAAATAGAGGGATTTTAGGAAGTGTATTGGGCTGATATTAGCCAAACCTATGTGGTTTTAGAGTTGTGAATAAGATGAAGAGCTAGTGGCCTTTTATCAGGAAGGGAAAGGATACAATTGACATTTTTGAAAACAAGTTAGGTGTACCCATGTTTTTATGTAAAAAAGTCATAAGAAACCTAAAATATCAATAATGGAAGGTTAATGAAAGAATAATTCCCAAAAAATGGATGTTATATATATTTTTAGGTCATTTTGGGTCTTAAATATATGGTCTAGTACTTTATTAACCTATTTGTTTTTCTCTTAATCAGTGTGATTATTTTTATTCATTTTCAATAATCTTTTCTTTAAAAGGTAGGTTAATTTATTAGATATTATAAATTATTATAATTAAAAATATGAAATAAAAATTTTCAAATTCTAGTCACAGAAGTGTCAGAAATTAATTTAAGAATAATCTTGCTGTCAGGATAACACTAGAGGTTTTTAAATTAAAAATGTTCAAACTTTTTCCATGTTTTTATACCAATTTTCAAAGTGAAATTTATTACAATGACAAAAATTTGTTTAATTGATAAATATATGATCTAATAAAACTTTAAAATCATTATAAAACATAATTTATCCTTACAAAAAAATTATATGAGAAAGTAGTTTTAAACCAAAATTCAATATTTTTTATTATTCGTTAAAAAATAAATCTTCTCAGAAAAATATCAAAAATTCACCCTAAGAGAAGTTTTATGTTTTTATTAAAAATATAAAGTTTATTTTTTAAAATTAAATTTATAAAAGGGTCAAAATTTGGAATTAAAATTGGTTCTCTATTAAAAGTCGGTAAATTTTCCTTTATAAAAATATTGGAATTTATGTGTGAAATTGGGTTTGTTCTTATCGTATGCCTATAAAACCAAGTGGATGAATATAAAAAATATTTTATTGAATATTTAACATATATATATTTTTAAAATAACTAACTAATTGTGATTAATTTAGTTTATGAAGAAAAAAGTTATTTGGAACCATGCCAATAAAAATATTTATGTTTATATTTATTTGGTTCTTAGTTTCTTTTATAATTTATTGGTAACCAATGAATAAATTTTCTATTTATACAAAACAAAATTTTTCATAATTTAGTTAATAATATTCATTAATATTGATTTAATTTCAGGTTTATATCATATTAAATTAAATAATAAGGTTTTAATACTATATCATTGTCTTGTAATATTTAGTCTTGCGTGTTGGGTAAGCTATAGAAAAAAGCCTCTATTGCATGTAAAACAAGATAAATAGTTGTGATTTTCATAAAAATCCATATAATATATTATATTTATTTATGATATTAAATATATTTTAGATTATTGGGTTATTATATTTTGTTTTACACTAGATGTTGCGTGTAATAGATGCCAAGACGATGTTACGTATAATGCTTATCAAATCAGTGTTGCGTGTAGCACAATCTAGGTCCCTGCTAGGTGAAATGAATGTTGGACTTATTGTTTTTAATATATATAAACATATATAACTATTTCTAGTGTCACATGAATTGAAAAATATAAAAAATATAGACTAATTTGAAAAAAAAAAATTCAAATAATCTCAGGGAGTTACATTCTAACCCACGTAAAATGATTTTTCCCTTGAAATTTGTCTATGTTATAAAATTTTTAATACATGAAAGTTCATTTTATAGAAACCCAAATCATAAAAATGAATTCTATTTTTTTCAAATGGAAATTGGGAACCAAAATGGTTACCCAAAGTAACATATAACTAGGTTTACACATAAGAGAACATATGTTTTAAGTGAAAACATTGACATGTGAGAGCAATATTACCATCATGTTCTGATGAAAAGGGATATAGAACATGGTTAGGATATATTTAACAATCAGAAATCCAAAAATTTGTGATTAACCAAAGAAACTTCTAATTTATCAGAAAAAAAATAACCAGGACAACATTTTTGGCTTGAAGATCCTTTTTACTAATGTTAAATAATTTTTATGAAATGATATACCTGTATGATTTTATTATAATGTCACCCCTTAATATTCTTTTAATACATGTCAACTATTTCTATAAAAAGGTAGGAAAATTTTTCATTCCTGAAGTATTAACCAATCCTGAGAGCCATGATATGCCATCCCATAAGTTATCATCAACACAAAGTAGTTTGAACAAGCCATACAATATACAAAAATCCTCATATGTAAAGTAAACACTTTAATCTTACTGACTCCATCTAAATTTAAACTTAAAAATTCCATAAATGGTTAAACTTGTATCCCTTCCAAAATATAATTTACTCTTTATTCATTAAATAAGGTCTTATCTTAAAACAAAATCATTTTTTTAGAAACTTTTGTCTATAATTATACTGATATAATATAAAATATGATTTTATTGTTTGATAATCCTTTTAGGGTAGGATAATCACGTGAAATCTACCTAAAGGATAAACAAAAAAGATTTCATTGGGATTATTCATACAAAATCAAACACCAAATTCTCAACTATGGAGGGAAGGATCAGTAATTATAAATTATATTGGTTCACTTCATCCATTATGATTTCATACGATTTCCATTTTTCCTTTGTCTCTAGAGGTTTTTGTGGATAATCATTCACATTAGTCCTTGGAATGGGGAACTTGTTATTGTGATGGCCAAAATCTATAAAATTGAAACACTGAAGTGTGGGAGGTAAATTCTATAGGGATTTCTATTTATTTGTGTCATTATCTAAGTTTCTCTCATAAATTCGACATTCAGTTGCTCGATGACCTTCCCCTCCACACTTAAAACATTTAGTAGTCCCCTTAATATAATTCCATATATGTTCTTTCCCAAAATTTGGGCTTAACAGTAGGCTCATTTTCTTTTTTCCGTGGTTTTTAGGTTTCCCTTTTAACTCGATCTTCCTTTTCTGGTCAAAACCATGAGATTGATACATAACCCAGACCTCCATTTCATCCTTAAGAGAATATCTAACCACTTATTCATAGATGCTTAAGTCTCTTATAACCAATTCCTTTCAAAGACTATGTTTCAAACCACCAAAGTATCAATCAATTTTTCTTTCTGGTTTGAATTTTAATACCTGATGAATACTTCTTCAACCTTGTAAAATATTCTTCATAAGAATGAATAGATTCATCATCCTTTTAATTAAGCTCTATGAATTCCATTTTCATCTTCTTATGAAGAATTAGAGGAATTTAATTATAAAAAAAACATTTTTAAACTCTTCCCAATCCATTGAGTCAATTTTTTTAATGCCTTAAATTATTAAATAGAGTCCAACACTAATCTATTTTACCTTCTAACAGATAAACAACCAGAATGTCTTTCTCATGTTCCAAACATTGGAGATCGGAAAATATATTTTAAGTGTTACCAATCCACTGTTCAATAACATGTGGATCAAGTGATCCACTAAAAGTTAAAAGACTTTGCCTCATGAAGGACTCAAGAGAATGTTTCTTACTCCTTTTATCATTTAGGAATCCAACTTGGTTCATATCTTGAGAAATTTGGGTGAGTATAACTATGAGACTTTTTATTCATTTTCCTAGTGAATTTTGTTTCATAGGGGGAAAATCACTACATTTTTCATTTACATCACCATCAAGGCTATTCCTTTGGATTCCATCCATTGACTAAAACCAAAATCATAGAGTAAGAAACAATTATTAGAGTTATGAACCACATAATCATAAAAAACACTTATATGTTGTCTAAATTATGAATCCTTTCTTAAACTATGAACCTCTAGGTTTATCCAAATTAATTCATATCCAAAATAATTTTAAATCATTCACAATTTTTTGTGATGATTTTGTGAATTCCCAAAGAATATCCCATCAAAGTTTAAAAAAAGGTGTGCAATAAGGCCCATTTTGAGGAACCAGATTACCCCAAGTCAGACATAGGAAATCTTGTCAGAGTTTTTACCCTTTAGGTAAATCTATGATACAGCCACATCCACTTGTAGTATCTGGAAAGGGATGTATTTCTAGGAAACCAATTACTATATACTTTACTAAAATTTTAGGACTTTTTCATAAACGTTAACTCATCCTTATACAAATCTTTAGAGATATCCCTAGACATATCCTTATAAATATACCTCGGGATATCACTAAAGTTATCATCCTAGTTTCCAAAAGTTGACTAAACATTTCCTTTGATATGAACTATAGTGACCCTTTCTTAGCATAGATGGATATTAAATCATTTTAGATAAATATTCAGTACTTTATCAAAATATATGCCTGAGGACTGTAATAGTTTAATTTATTTGGAAACTTGGAAAAAAAATCTTCTATCATGGTGAAATATCTTAAAAAAAATCCTATAAATATATAATCCTTATTATTTATACCTAAATCCTTTGTTCATTTCCTGGGTAAAGTAAACATAAAAAAGGGGTGAACTCAGCAGTTCAGTAAGGGTAGATAAAGGGAATTTGTAAGCATAACATGGAAAAAAGGTAATGGAACTCAAGCATAAAATTTGAATATCATACCCTATATATTAGATACTATAATAAAGATTAAAATTTCAAAGGAAATGGATCAATATATAATTAATATCATAAGTTATGAAATCATAAATTAGGAACAAGACATAGAATTTTTGGCATGCACATTTCTTTATAACATCATGAACATGTATAAGTAGAAACATGTTCACTCAATAAGTTTTGGACACGAAATCGGGCCCCTCTATCAACTTATGGACATGGAACCAAGTCCACGCATAACATTGTGAAGGTGTAATCAGTTTCATACTTAACCTTAAAGATATGAAACCTGGTCCATGCATAACATTGTGAACATCTAATCAAGTTCACGCATAAACTTATGGAAATCAAACCAGTTCAATGCATAATATTTTTTTACATGTAATAAGGTTAACCCATCACATTGTGAACATGTAATAAAGTTCACACACAAACCTATGGATAGGTAACCAGGTCCATTCATAACACTATGAACTTGTAATCCAATTCATGCATAATATTATAAACATGAAATTAGGTTCACATATAACATATATACTTATGAGTCATTCATTGTTACCCATTGCATTAGAGGGAGATATAGGTCCCACCCATTACATAATTAAATCATACTTGCATTTTCCACAAAACATTCATCAAATCATGACCAATTAAATGAAATTGGTTCTATAAACATCAAATAATAACACATGAAATGATATCGACATCGTTAACATTTCATTACATCATTTCCTATGGAAAATTTATAAGTTTCATAGTAATTTAATCAAACCATAATCCCTGAAAATAAATAGTTTTCAAAAAGTATATAACCAATGAAAGAGAAATGGATATCCTAAGAATTATTATAAAAAAACATAATCCATTCAATAATGGATATGAATGGAACATCTAGATCATTTTATATATGGTCTAGAGTAACATAAAAATAACCTTGATAACATTTTGAAAACCATTTTCATTGAAAAATTAAAAAAGATGATTGAAATTTGTTTACAGACCATTTATTTGAAAATTACCTGAAAAATTATAAATAAGGCTTGAAATTTTTCTAAAACCATTTACCTAGAAAACATGTAAGATATGATTGAAAATGTTTTTAAAACCATTTCGTTGAAAATAATTTGAAAACATATAAATAAGGCTTGAAAACATTTGAAAACCATTTTCCTTGAAAAATTATAAAATAAGATTGAAAACCATTTCAAAACCATTTCTTTAAAAATATATTTCCCCAAAATATTCTTCAAAATTAACCTTTCATACATGAAAATAAATCATCAAATAAGTGATGGTCGGTAAATCCATACATGTCTTATAAGGTAAAATACATACCTTTTGCACAGAAAAAGGATTAGCTAAATTCCCAATTCAAGAAGCGATGATAATATTCCTTTGAAAATATTGGTAAATGAAAAATGGGTAAAAATTTATTTTTATGTTAATCAGGGAATAGTTGAATATTCTTAGAAATCCTTTTTTGAAAACATGGTTTTCAAAGAACATATATTTCTCACCGAAAAGAGGGTAAATTCAGGGTTTCTTAAAAACACTTTATTTACTGTATTATATACCAAATAATGGGAAAATGGAACCAATAAATAAATATTTCATCAATAAATAGAGGATATTAATATTCATTATATTTCTTAACATAACGATCAAATTATTTCATCAATGGAAGCACAAACAAAAACATTCTCAAAAAGAGATGAGATTGTTTTAATAAACTCTTACCACTTGGTAAATTTGAACCGTAATATCCATTTAATAAAATGGAATTAAATGACTCTTAAAATATCAAAAAATAATTATATCAATGATATAACATTTCAAAGATAGTATATCCACATATTAGAAAAATATCGTTGCATAACATGGCCTGTGTCTCGAAGTAGGCAAATTGAGACAAAATTACTTTTCCAATTTGTTAACTTTTGAAACATAAATACCATGACATAAATATCCTAAAATGGAGATGTAAATATCCATAATTTTAACTATAAGAATTATCTAATACATCCATGTTTAGTATACACAGCACACAAAATAAATGGATGATGAATCAAGTATGTATCTCATAGAAATAAAGAGTGAGTTGAAATTATCTAACCATATGTCTTGAGTCCCATCATACTCATTCAAACCTCTTGTATAATAAATATAAATTTTTTATAAATATATCAAAGAAATATATTGTTAATTATAATACCATATTTTTTTATTGCTTTATATTTCCCTCTTTTTAACAATTGTATGTTAAGGATTCACTTCAGGTGACATTCGCTTTGTTTTTCACATGTGTCTTAATTTTTTATATCATTAGTAATTATACTTATATATTGATTTATAGGAATGTAAAATTTGATATAAATATAATTTATTTTAATTATATGTGTATTATAATAATCCATTTAATAGATAAGCATAAAACGGAACTCATTGTTCATAGAGACGGTAAACCGCACATAACCATGAACACTATTTCCATTTTATTATTTTGTTGAATTAATGAAATTAAAATAAATATATTTATATATATACACATAAATATCATTATTATATTATATTTATTTTATCATATATATCATATATATTCATTACACCCATCCTTGACACATTTCATATAGTGTATGAATGAATCATATCGCTTTGAGGTAGTGGTAGTCCACACTTCCTCAAACGAAATTATCATATTAACACAAAATGGATAGTAAAAAATATATGTGTTGTAAAAAAATTACAGAAGCTTAAATATATAATAAATATAATATATAACATATATGAACATATTTTCCATCGTAATTTCTATCATGATATATGGTAATGAAAAATGAACAATCATAGTTTAGTGAGGCAGCAGTTCACCATACACGTAGATAGTATGTTCTTTACCCATTAGATGGATGTGTCAGTAAGTGTAGGTAAAAAATAGAAAAAAATCCTAGTATATTGAGGATACTTTTTTTGTTATAAAATCATGGAATAAATAGAGTATAGGTGGTGGATAAAGGAAATAACCGAAAGGAGCTTGAGAGAAGGTGTTACCTCTTACTTAGGAAACTCCTTTTGGGTTGTGCCAAAAGACTTCCACGTGTTTATTTATGAAAAGTGGTATGATTCAAGGTGTAAGGGAGGGATGTTAGGAAGTTTATTGGGTAGATATTTTTAAAACCTATGTTTTTTGGAGGTGTGAGGAAGAGTGAGATTTTGTGGCCTTTTATTGGAAAGGGAAAGGACTCACTTGGAATTTTTGAAACAAGTTTTGTGTACCCATTTTTTAACTTAATAAAAGTCATACCAAACAAACAATAATCAATAATTGAAGGTTCATGGATGAAAAATTTATAATTTTTTTGGAAATGTTTCATGGTCATTTTGGGTATTAAATTTAATATTTAGTATTTTATTTATATGTAAAGACCCTAAAATCCTATGGAATTTTTTGTCATAAATACATGGGAATTTTACGAGTCCGCGGTTTCTGACGGCGCCTGATTCGGAGGCCCGGTGTGACCAGAATCAATTTCTGAAGTTTTTTTCGGGTACCTTCAGGAAACATACGATCGGGATTTTATATCTTTTGAAACGGTGCTCGGAATTGAAATCCGAGGACACCGATGAACTCACAGCACCAATATTTCCTTAGGGAGATCTTTACCGCAGTTGCGTTTCATCGAGAGAGGAATTTAATTTTGGGGTTTCTAAATAAAATTTAGATAAAAATATGGGTTGCATATTTTTATTTGGATGGTGGTTTAAACCTCCAAAGGGAAGTTGGAGGTGGGGCCCACCCCCACAAAACCTCTCATGGGAGGATATTATGTGGTGGGTCCCACAAGAGCTCAACCCCCTTAAACCCCTCTTTGAACCCCTTGAGCTCCTATTTAATAGTGGAAACTCTTGGTTTTCCCCTTAATGGTGCCAACACCATTAATTAATTATTTAATTAATTGGTTTGAGTGTTTGAATTATTTTGAATTCATTATGACAACATTAAAATAAGGGATTATATTCTATTATTTTTTCTTGGCATAATTGTTGGTGAGTTGGGTTGGAAGAACATCATCCTCTAGATGAAGAACGCTCCTCATCTCTGAAGAACGACGATACCGTCTACGATCTTCTACCAAGCCGCAAGAGAAGGAGCCGCCTGCGAGGAACGTCGATGATGATTCATCCTCTAATGTTTCCTGATGTCAAAAAACTCATTGACCACCCTCTTTCCACGACTTCAATAACGTACTTCGAATCGAGGTAGGGGAAATTTGGATTATTTTTAATGTATGAATTATCTCGTCATTCTTTGACATTTACTTGGAATCGATGGTGACCAATTAATAACACCTAATGTGGAGGGTGCAGGCAGAACAAACACGGCCAGATATCCCTCCATTGAATCTTATTTGGTTGACGTCGGAGGCAGAATTGAAAGGGGGCAGTGCCGTCATACCATGCCAGAGAAGAAACACGACACCATCATGCCATGCTGAGGGCAGCAGGACCGCGGCGCCATCGCGCAGGGGTGGAGGTGCAGAGGTGGCCGCCCGAGCTGGCCACCATGTGCCGGAAAGCCGGACGACTGGCCGGCCCGCTGGAAGACCGCTGCCCACATCTGCGGGCCCCTCGGCCGAACTGAACCGGCCGACCGCCTGCGGGCCGGGCTGGAGGACCACGACGTCCATAGGCGCCGCACGGAGGGGGCCGCTGCCCAAAACCGTAGGCCGCTCTTTTGGGAAAATCGGCCGTCCGCCTGTCGGTCGGGCTGTAAAACCACGACACCGCGTGAGAAGAACTGCGACCCGTGTCTGCGGGCCGCGTGCGCCAGGAAGAACTGGCCGGATACGACCAGGCGGGCATGGAAGAAGGCGACGCTGTTTGGTGCCACCGGACGCACCGAACCGGCCCGCATCGCGAGCTGGGTTTGCAGGTGGGCCGCACCCCCCAGGCGGGGTCGATGTCCTAGCCGGGTCGGACCCGTCGGGCCAGGTCCGCAGGTGGGCTGCGCCCCACCAGACCGGGCCGGCCCCCCAGCTGGGTCAGACCCACCGAGCCGGGCCGGGTCGACACCCCAGTCGGTTCGGACACATCGTGATGGGTCGGGCCAACCCGCCAGCCCACTGGGCTTGACGGGCCGAGCCCAACTTCTCTTAAATACGAATATCTCCTAGACCGCGCGTCCAATCGATGCTCCATCTACGGCACTAAGAACCTCGTGAAGAGGTGGCCCTTTTGCGATAATCAAAGTGAGTTTTGGTGAAATTTGAAAAACAGCTGGGTTTGGATGGAGCATAAATCCAACCGGGACCCTAGAACGAAAATGTCAACAACTCTCACACAGGTCATCTGATTGATGCGCCGTATGTCGCGTTGGATTCCTTTTGAAGAAAATGTCAACAACCTTCCTGGAATCGAGCGTGCTATGTGCGGGAACCCTAGTGCAGGCAGTGACTGAGATAATGGAATCCTTCATGGGTTTTCCTATGATGATATTGTACCAGAATCTTCCATGGGTTCGACAGTGATGACTACTGTACTAGAATCCTCCGTGGGTTCGATGATTATGCTATTGTACCAGGATCCTCCATGGGTCCGACAGTTCTGACTTCTGTTCCAGTATCCTGTGTGGGTCTGAGAGAGTAGCTCGTCCTGTATTCAGTGTGGGTCTGACTGCTTAGCTAGTCTTGTATCCTATGTTGGTCTGAGAGCTTAGATGAATCAGTGATTACATCTGATCATCTCTATCACTCTAAGAAAGATGTATACCTGTGTGAGCGGAGTCATTTTTTTCAACAATTATCATTGTAGTGATTGAATTTACTTCCTTTATGGATTGGGTTGTGTTTGGGCTTGGGAGATGGAGTCGGACTGTGACTGGTAACTTTGGTATATGTATGGGAATATACCAAAGTACTGTTGGTTGATACTTTGTGATTGTATCTTTCTACTATGGTTTATCCTTTGTGGATTCTGGGAGACCTTCATGGGTCTCAGGGTACCCTACTGAGTATTGATATACTCACCCCTGCACGGGCTTCACCCGCACCTTATTGTGTTCTGGGCAGACGACAGATAACAGTGATCGAGGCTGAGGGTAATAGAAAGAGGCTGCTCGGAGCTGTACTAGACGGGATGTACCGTAGGGAAGATTTGCTCGAGTTCTATACCTACCCTTCAGGTAGGATTCCCCATTGGACGATCCATGAGCTGTTTTTCCTTTTTACTTTTACATGTACTTGTTGTTCAATTGGGTTTGTATAATGGCCCACTTAATTTCATCACACCTTACTTTTCTATTTTAATTCTTCTTTCCTCTACTGTTTGTGTTCAGAATGTGGGTGTGTTATAGGTTAAAAGGAAATTCCTTCCATTTTATCAGGGATTCGCCTTTGGTGATAGTCACCAGCCCCTAGCCTAAGGAAGGCGGGCATGGGGTAGTCACAGCACGTGCCCTAAGGACGGGTTGTGACATAACCATTTTTTCTTTACCATTATAATTTATTTTTATTGGTTTCACTAATATTTTTTTATCAAAAACTAAGATTAACTTATTATAAATTTTATATTATTATAATTAATAATATTAAATCTATTTTTTCAAGTTTTAATGAAAAAAGTGATAGAAATTAATTTATGATTAATCTCCCTAATGGGACAACACTGTGGGTTTTTAAAGTTAAAATTTCCAAAAGTTTAAAATGTTTTTATACCCAATTTCAAGGTAAAATTTATTCCAATTACCTTAATTGGATTAATTGATAAAAATATTATATAATAAATCTTTAAAACCATTCTGAAACATAATTTATCCTTATAAATAAATTAGATGAAAAATAATTTTTTAAATAAATTTTAGTATTTTTCATTATTCATTAAAAAATGAATTTTCACACAAAAATACCCAAAATTCACCTTAAGAAAATTATTATATTTAAATTAAAAATATGATGTTTATTTTTAAATATTAAAATTATAAAAGTGTCAGAATTTTTCTTTAAAATGGGTTCTCTATTAAAAGGAGGTAAAATTTCTTGTATAAAAATATTGGTTTTTATGTGCGAAATTAGGTTTTTTCTAATCTTGTTTCAATAAAACCTGGTGGATGAATATAAAAAAATTTGATTGAATATTTAAAATATATATTTCATTAAAATTAATTTCTAATTGTGATTTATTTAGTTTATCTAGAAAAAAATCCTTTGAAAGCATGAAGATAATAATATTTTTCTATATTAATTTGGTTCTCAGTTTCATTAATTATTAATTGGAAACTGATGAATTCATTTTATATTTATATAAACCATAAATTTTAATAAGTTTGGGTATATTATTCATAAATATTGATTTAATGTATATGTTATATCTTATTATATTAAATAATAGTATTTTAATAATATACAATTTTCTTGTAATATCTAGTCTTGTGTGTAGCGTAAGCTATCCCAGAAAGTAGCTCTTGCATGTAAAAAAATAAAACTAGGTGTGAGTTTCCTTAAAAGACATAGATTATATTATATTTATCTAGGATAGTAAATATATTTTAAGGTTTCGGGTTATTATATTCCCTTTTTCACTTGGTGTTGTGTGCAACAAATTCCAAGTCAGTGTTGCGTGTAGCGCAAGCCACATCAGTGTTGTGTGTAGCACAATCCAAGTTAGTGTCATGTGAAATGAATGTTTGACATAGATTTTTAAGACACACACACACAAAAACACACAAATAAAACTATTTCTAGTTTTATGTGAAATGAAAAATATTAGAAAGATAAATTAATTTGGAAAAAAAATATTTCAAATTTTTTTGGGGTTTTATATAAGTGATATGAAAATAATACATGACAAACATGAATCCATAATTAAATTAAAAATAATCTATACTATATCCATGAAGTTAAATGAAAAAATGGATAACAATAATCATTAATCTCATTATTATGGAATGAATAATGTCAAACATAAGAAAATATAATATTAAGGCCTCATTCTAAGAAACTTTCTATCATGGGAAGTGGGATCCACCATAAGACAACATGTTTTGTCTAACGAGACCTATTCATGTTATCATGAAACAAAAGATATTGGGTTTTGGTGGATGTCTCTTCGTCTAAAAGGAAAGTGTCCTATCATAGGGTCTTGAATGTTGGTTTTTGATATCCCGAATTATACATTCCACCGACATGATATTAATGGTTATTATTGTCCATTATTTTATTTCTATTCATGGATATAGTATTCCTTCAGTTTTAGTAGATTATGGAATAATATTTTTCATTTATTTATATCATATTATTTATGAAATATTTATTTTTTGTAAGATTCGGTTTTTTGTTACCCCTTATTGAGAATATAACATCAGTCTTATTTGTTGTCCTTTCCATAAAAAATTCAAGGTGGACTATGTGTAATTTTGAGGGATATGGTTGAAGGGTTAATAATTTTCTTGTAAGGTCTTCAAGTTTTATTGTGTGTTTTTATGTGTAATGTATGTATGAATCTATTATTATAGGAATTTTTAATTATTATATCCTTTATATATCTTGTAATTTTTACCAATAATGTAATATAACTATGGGTTCATGATATCAAATTAATTTTACTGACAACCTTGGTAACTTGATTTAGATGAAACAAGTAAGGGTGAACAATTACTATGAAAATAAATCAATATTTATAGTGAACACTCTAGAAAAAATAGAAGGAATTTTATATTAAAATTCAATTTAATGAACTAATTATGTTTATGCCATTATAGAAAGATACCGACTAATAAGAGGAATGATAATCGTATCAACACACAAAAAAAATGAAAGAATACCCCCTAAACAATTTAATTAATATAGAGTTATGTATAATTTATTCATAAAAATATTGGCGTATTTGACCCATGGTTTGAAAAAATAATATAGGTCACATAGAGAATCATACTGATCCACGACATGGCATAATTAAGCCAGATCACTTCATGTGATAATAACCCCCAACAATGAGTGTAACTACTAATCAATTAGTATCAAAAAATGGATCAAGTCCCCATTTAAGATCTCTATTTCTCTAGGGATCAGTGAAAGAGAAAAAATAGTCGTGGTATTCTATTATTATACGGAAGATATAGAACAATTGCGGTTTCTAATTCCAAAACACTAAAGAGGTAGATGAGATCAAGTGCATGAAATATGGAAATTTCAAGAAAGTATTATATGGAAAATGCATTACTTTTGAGAAAAGAGAAGAAATGAAAAGAATGTTCCCCAATATTAGATAATAAGAGGATGAAGATTTTGTTGTGTATGAGGATAACAATACAAGGTTTGATGGGAATTTTTCAGAATCTGTACTTAGACTTGTTGGAAATATTTATAATTCCTTTGAAGGGTTAAAGCCATAAACTCAAAGGATATTGGTCTCTAAAGTGTTTTAATCATATGATATCATAGTTTCAAGTTCCATTAATATTGAAAATTGGTTGTCTTGGGAATATGTATTCTTTATTAGTCATGATAAGAATAGGCTAGTTGGGAATTGTGGGAAGAAAAATATATTAAAGGGGAAAAAGGAAGAATGTGATTTCCCATGTGTGATAACTATGGGAGTAAAAACCTAGGGAATTACATTAAGGGAACTTATGTTTGTTACATGTTCCTATAAAAAGGCCAAAAATCTCACCATGGAATGGGAAAGGTAGAATCTGTTGATGTCCAACGATATAACTGTAGGAATAAGGGACATTATGTAATCCAATTTTCCAAATGGCATTGAAATTACCTCAGTAAGGAAAAGGATTAAAGGAAAGTCTTATAAGATTACCACAACTAAACTCAATGTTCATAATGACATAGTTTTATGTAGTTTTATCATTAACTCAAAGTTATATAATGTTTTATTTGATTCTATATCTTCACACACTTTTATATAATTAATGTTTTTCAATATATTATATATTTACCTATCAACTTTGTGAGGTAGTTATCAATTAAGACAAAAAGTGTGAGTCTTATGTAAATAAATATATTTCATGTAGTTACAATTATGATGCATGGGAACACCCTATTTTCAAACTTGGTTAACATACCTTTGGTCAAATTTGATATAATCCTTGGTATTTTTTGGTTTTTAAAGTATAATTAATATTTTTTGGAAATATAAAGAGATTACAATTTGTAAAGATGAGATGGAATTTTTTTGTTTTATATGGAAAACATCATCATGTAAATTATATTTGGATCCTCCTACAATATCTCTTTTTTATTAAATTATAATTAATTTGAAAGATCAATAAAAATCTATAGATGAATAATTTATCCTAAAAATAGAGGATGTACCTATGGTTTATAATTGCATTGATATTTTTCCACAAGAATTACCTAGTCATCCAACATAGGATAAAGTTATTTACTGTATTTTACTCATCACTAATGTAAATAATATTTTTAAAACTCTCTAAATAATATGATAAGTGGATTTGGTGGATTTTATGGAATATCGACATGAGTAGAGTGAAAGGGGATTAAAACATCCTAGTGTTTCACCATTGGGAGACATAGTTTTATTCATGAAAAAGAATGGTGGTTATATGAGATAATATATGAATATAGGGAGATCAATTACATCCTAATAAACAATAATTATCCTTTTACACACATTGATGACCTATTTTCAGCTTTTGGGAGCCTGATAATTTTCAAAGATCCATCTTCATTCTGGTTATTATCAGTTAATGGTAATGAAGGTTGATATACCAAAGATGAATTCTTGAACAAGGTATGAAAATTATTTGATGAGATATGCCTCTATAGGCCCTATGTAGGTTTGTATCGATGGGGAGTATGGCTCCTTGAGAGGATCGAGTTGGAGATTATAGCTTATGGGAAGACTCCATGATGGGTTTGGTTATGGTTGTGGAATATACTAATTAAAAGACCCAATAGGTTTAGTTTCGAGGTTTATTTAGTATAAGAGGATTCCCTTGAGGTCTAGTTTCAGGGAACATACCATAGAGGAAGATTCCATTGAGGTTTGGTTTTAGGGATTATATTGTACATGGGAATTCCCTTGAGGTTTGATTTCATGATTATACCATACAGGAGGATACACTTGAGGTTTGGTATCAGATCATATACCATACAAGATGATTTACTTGAGGTTTGGTTTTAGAGATTATAATGTATAGAAGGATTACCATGATGTTGGATACACGGCTTTGAGGGCCCAAACCTATGGATTATATCAAAAGGACGTAGAGAAGAAGATATGAAAAAATATTCTCTACTGAAACATGAATCTCACTTTGTGAATGTCACGATCATAACTAACATATAAGACCACATGTGTCTTTATTGTTTTTGAGAAACAAGATGAATTATAATATCCATCACATCACAAAATCCTTCTTCCTATAGTGGAAGAGGATGAGGCTACCGGAGGAGAAGGAATGGATTTGCTGTTCACCTTTCTTCCCATTATAATACCCTTGATTTTTTACATTTGAATACCCATCTATCCACATCCTAAGGGAATAGAGGGAGCTGGAATGGAGTAGAAAGGTAATGTAATAAATATTAAGGGCTTAATATTGGAGGGATTCCCTTAACTTTGGTTCCAAAGAAGAGATGAGGATAATTTAGTAATCCTAAAATGGAAAATAATATGTGATTCTCACAATCCCTACCAAGAAGCAGTGGTCCCTTGTCTTAGAAAACATGAATGAAGGACATGGTTCTTAACCTTAAATGTGAGACTTGGAGATCCATGACACTTCACATAGGTTAGGGGTCCATATGACCATGAAAATTCATATTTTTATGAACCCTGGGAACCCTACTTGTCATGTAGGGAAAGTGAGGGACACTGATAATAGCAAAAATGCATATCAGTATGGGAGACACACTACTGTGTCAATTACCATGTTCATACATGTTTAAAAGGTTTGGTGGAGGCCTCAATATGGTCTCCCTCAGAAAATGGAACCAAAGAAAGATGGGACCTATGAATAATTTCTTGAAAGAGGGATTGGGAGGTGGCATGCATAGATAGAGGTTGGGGGAATCATGGTGGTCTAGTGTAGGGTAGACCTGGGAAGACTTGAAGGGATTCATGTAAGTAGCCCTGCGCAAGCTAAAGGATTCTTGGGGATATACCACCCGTGAAAAAAATGTGATCCATTTCCCTAGGATCCAGGTGTCTCCTTAGGTGTTTCCAAATGGATCTAATATATGCCTTGGGTTTGGGAATGTTCCATTATAGTAGTTATAGTCAGATAGGGGAAAGTGTTCCTCATACAAGTGTTTTTTATTTCAGACACTAAGAGGACATTAATTCCACTATACCTCTTAATTAACTCTTATATTATATTTTAGGGAGAAAACTGAAAGGGTTATGAGGGATTGTGTAAAGGAATGGGGAAATATGAGCTTCAAGGTTTCATTAGGATTTTCCATAATTGAAAATGAGGAGCCTTAAGGTTATATTTAAAGGCTAATATGGGACCCATGGTGAAGAAGTTTTCTCATGTAGAAATATCACGCAGTACAACGCACAGGTGCATCCTACACTGTACCACTGGGTGACCCAACCTTCCGCATCGACGTAGTGCCACTGGATGCACAAGTCACCCTCCGCACCGACACAGTTCTAGGGGACCTATATATAGGGGATTTAGTGAGAGGTTTGAGCCTTTAAATCCATCTAACCACTTATCATTTTCTGCATAAGTAATTTACCTTTAATTACTATTCATCCATGTTAAAAAATAGAGTTTCAATTCCCCCCCCCCATTATTAGACTCGATAAAAAGAAGAGGTTATTATCCTGAGGTAGTGATAAAAAGGTCCCGACAGTCACACATGTAATGCACACAGATCATCCATTTAGGGTACCCATGTAAGTGGGAAGTATATGAAGGCTGCATGCAGGCCCCCCTCATCTATGAATATAAATTATTATCTTCAAAGTACTCCTCTCGCCACCCTACTAAATCTCTCATTGTTCTGATATTCTGTGTAGGAATCCCTCTAAATCTTCATTTACTAAATATTTTTTTGCATAAAAATAGAATGTACCAACATGGGCGACCCTCATGTTTGGGTGACTATCTTGTGTTAGATTTTTTGGGTGTGTAACCTGTATGAAGTCACATGGGAAAGGAACCTATGTGAGGTTACATGGTGTATCAACCTACATGGGTCCTTGAATTTTCCAAATTTATAAAATTCTGAAACATTTTTCAAAATAAATTATTTTTGTTAAGGAAAATCTTGGTTCTTACTTATAGTTTCAATGGCCACTTGGTATACAAAATATTTTGATGGAAAAGTTAGAAACCATATCAGGGAGATGGTAGACACGATCAAGAAAGACTATTACAATGCACATGATACTACTCTACCAGACTGATAAATTTATTTGCTGAAATATCATCATGAGTATATTGAAGTGAACTATCTACAACTCTATGGACATGGGAATTATATGGATCCCATCATGTTAGAGCCTAATAATTATACTCATATTTCACTGTTTCAATTAAAAAATAACTTTAGTACTATGAACATATCAACCATGGGTGCATACATCAATGGAAGAAAATCATTGATGGCCTATGTCATGCATCAAAACTAATGTGCTCTGGATTTGAAGTTGCATATTACTAAATCAAATACACACTATTTATCATATGTCTTCCATGATTCAAAGATAGATTAGTAAAAGTGTTTGAGGGAATATTGGGATCGTTTCCTAGATGGGGTTATAAGATGCAACTGGATGTAGGTGTATTGGGTGTGCTAGACCTGCATTGTCTTTACAACAGAGTGGAAAATGGTGGGTATTTGTGAATCCATCTTGGTGGCCCAAACATACATATATAAGAGTTATAACATCATTATGAAATTGCTAAGCCAATGGAGCCCACCAATTAACTCTTTCCATATAATTCTATGATAAGTTGATATTATCCTCTCGGATGTCCACAAGATCTCCAGAGGTACTATACCTAGAGATATGTATGAAGAATTTATCCCACTAAAAGTGATGTTGGACAAAGATGAAAGGAATCCAGTTTAGGCTCATGGGGTTTTGAAGATATCTTGAGACAATAAGAATGCAGACCCCTACCCAAGGGGGGATATCCATCCTAAATCATGAATGAGTTCTTTTCTAGAGCTTTCAGGTATGAGTCACACATGAAAACTCCACATCGGATGTTCGAAGATGAATAAGTTGGGGATTCTCAAAAAAATTCTTCCCACATTGGAAAAAAGAAATTACGATCATTATGGGTATAAAGCCAAGTCTGAATTACCTTCAAAAGAATTACTTAAAGAATTATTTTCCATTTTTCTATGTATATAAATTTGGTATGATCCTAACTCCAATTGTGGTGTGATTTTGGGGAAATTTTTTATAGAAGGAAAACTAGATGGGAGAAGTATATAGGGTTAGAAACCCATATTTGTTTAAAAATTCACTGATTCCTACTTCATATTCATACAAGGAAGGCCGGATTCAAAGTCATTGGGCCATTATACGTACTATGGGGATGGGTTGTATCCCAATTTAGCTCTTATTCAATATTGAGTGGAGTTTAAGTTCCCTAGGGATGATTGTGACCATTTATTCAGACCATTTATAGTTTCCATACCCTATACCTGATGTATGGTGAGACCTTGATGATGTTGAACTTATTCAAAGAGTTTAAATTCTTTATATATGGTGATCCAATGTTCACTGATGATGGAAAATGTGTCAAACTAAGATAATACCTGATTACCTTTACTGATGGCATTACCACAACCCAAATTGATGGTGAGGTTATATGTGAGTCTTATTATACACAGATATTTTCATCCCAATTCAAGTTCTTAAAGGAAATAATTGTATATACTACAGTTAATGTTTTATTGGAGAGGCACCCAACAATAACTGATAGCTGTGGATGCTTAAAATAACGGGGATAACTCAAGTGGTAATTAAACCACCTCTAGAGAGCACATCTATTATGTTGACCACTTAGTATGATGATGCCTAAATTTTATCTTATCCTCAAGGGGTGTTTGCAAAATAAATTCCTTCTGTCAGGACTATAAAAACCTCCGAGTGCAGGAAGTGAGGTAGAAAGGTTATTCCCCATCCAAAAGGTGTATTTTTCTCCTCCAGAAGTTGATTCATGTCATACAGATTGTTGAAATGTAGAGGTCTTGAGCTCTCAAAAAATGAACCCATGCACAGTATAGTTCATATATTTGAATCAAAATGGCTACATCAAATGAGGTGTAGCCTAGGTTGTCCATTCATCACTGTCAAGAAGAAACCAAAACTTCATTTTTACATCCTTTAACTATGACAGAGAGAGTCACGAACCCCGTGAAACCAAAGTTTTTCAGATCAAATTCACAATACGATGAAACATACTAGGAATATGTGTGACCATAGGCAGCCCAAATTTTCCAGGATATGCCTTCTAATGCTAAGGACTTGTGGTTTCTCCTTTACACCAAGTTCCAAATTCCAAAAATTGAAGAGGTTTAAGTCCTATCCAATAATTTCATCAGAGAGGATCCAACCAAGGTGCTAATATTTATCCTATAGCTATATATTCTCATTTATTTTGACTGTAAAAAATATTACTACCATGAGGCGGGTGAAGGATATGTTCAAATGGGGGGATGATGAGGATGTTGACCACCAATATTATGAAGAATTGGAGGACTATATTGACCCCAAGGACATAATTTATCCTTCATTCATTTCATATTTTGTTTTTCTTTTCTTTAATTTCAAAAAGTGTTATTACTAAGGAAAATTATACATTGGTTTTTAGTAGAAAAAGTGGAAATTTGTAGTTGTCCCATCACCAAAGTATGGCCTGACTGGTATTGTAGTTAGAATTGAGGAATCAGTTCCTAAAACAGGGCATAAATCCCTAGGCTAGTAGATTATAGAGAGTGAGATGGAAAGAGAATATCTATAGCCACCCTAGATATCTCTCTTTGATGGGGTGGTTATTAGGATCCCTCCACTAAAAAATAAGGAACAAAAGAGAATAAAGTCCTTAGATAAGGGCCTCGTCAGTGATGTTAAGTCATCACCATGCTATTTATTTATTCTTTATCCAGAAATATTGTTTAATCATCTATTTTTTTTGTAGAATAACCTTCTCTATCATATTTAAAGGGGATTGGAAATGAGCCTTCAATAAATAAGGAATATTCTCTAGATAAAATTCATATTACCACTGGGGAATCAGAAACTTTGGTAAGATAAGATTTAGGTTTCGAGGTTATATTATATTTTTTTGACTACTATAGAGAGGGAGGTGAATTATAGTAATTTCAAGTGTTTATTATAAGCTTTCATACCCTGAATACTGAATTTTATTTCTTATGATATTTAATATTATTATCATATAATATAGACTCCTATATCGACTGTTGCTGATCTTGTGGCTATCTCTGAGGAAGTTGTTCGGGGTTTCAGGTCATCGAAGGACGGTTCTATGTTGGGTCCTGTACCCAATTTTTTGGAAATTCTCGTAGGTGAGACTATCATGGGTCTTTTGAAATTAATATCTTGCATGAGAAATCACGACATAAAATTTGAAAACAATATTTCACATATAAATCTTCCTTCCTATTTATAAGAGTTTTAGTAATTTGAAAGGGAATTTATTTGTGGTGAGTATTTATTTTTGTGCAACTAATTTTTTGTGCATGATTTTTTAATCATGAATGCTGGAATCATAAACATTTATCTATAAAGAATGTTACAGTGATGATGATTCAATAAGGTGTTGAACTCCATCTTGCTCCCACTTCTATTGGGGCACCAACTGAATGAGATTCCAAAGCAGTGGATCTTCATGGTCCTCCCATAGAGAGATCTAGGAAGACTCCAGAGAATTCCCCTCATCAGAAGATTCCAGAATAAAATAATGTGGTTGATGATGTTAGAGATGAATCTACTCAATCCATAGACCCTTCAATGGGAGAGTGAAATAAAATACTTTAATCACCCATTATTATTCTGACAACTATTACTTTGATGATCACAATGAGCCTTATCTATTATGTAGTTCCATCAACTTCTGGGGCTAGATCTGAGGGAGGAGCCTCCTTGAAAATTCAGATAACATCAAAAAGAGAAGATGTTACTATCCTAAAAGGAGGTGGGTAGGGTGCCTCATTGAATTCAATCTTCCAAGAATACATTTCTCCCTTTGAAATTATTTTTGAATTAGATTCAAAGACATTGAATTGATATCACATCACATGTTGTACCATCTGGATGGATATTAGGAAGATAATTTCTAATAAACCTCCTAAATATATCCCCTCGCAACTCCATTAACTTCCATTTTTGTTTGTCATTCTAGGATATGGTGAATTTTATTTTTGAAAGATTCATTTCACCGTGAAGGAGAGCATTTTCAGACGATAGTGAGAACATGTGATACAATGAAACCTTATCAAAGAAAAGATTCTTGTTAACTCTAATGACCAGTGAGCTGAATTATCTTTGTACGATAAAAACCATTCCATTAAATTAATGTAATGTAAACCAATGATTAATGATAAATTTGTCCAAATATCTTTACTTTAGTGATAAATAATTTCTTCCCTAGTCGAGCTCATTCCAATTCATAAATTTCTATAAGGAGATCAAACGGAGGGGTCAATAGTCATTATGAATGTAGCTAAATAACGATGCATGGATTAGGTGGCTGAGGTTATTCATATAGATGAGCTTCAATAGGTTTTTGATGGGGCTCAATAGTCCATCAATCAAATGGGTAGTTATAATGAAGGTCTTCTGTAAATTATGGCAGTGAGATACCAACCTGTGGCTGTGGTTGTTCTTATGGATGAGCTTCAAAATTCTATTCATTTATACGAAAACAAAAAAATAGTGGTGAATCCACAGGTTGGTATCTCATTTCCATAATTTAGATTCTTTGTTTTCCACTTATCCACCATGAACCCTCTCCCTTGCAAGTTTCTAATCCGCACTCACCATCACCCTCATCTATGGTCATCGTCACATTGTTTTCTTCTAGTTCTCCTCTTCTCTCATTCTTGTGTTCCTATTTGTATTGACCCTACGGTTTGGGTTTGGACTCATTCCTTGTGATTATTCCATTATAGGGTTTTCATATACTCCTCAAGATTATGTTTATCCCATATTCAAAGTTCTATATTGTTTGCCTTCAGTTTGAAGTAGGATTCCCCCAATATTAACCCTTACATTTTTGAACCATGATTTTTTTTCCAATTTTAATTAATTTTTTGGGTATAAAATGATAGTAATAAGTTTTTTTATTAGTATTGGATTGAAAATTTGGGGTTTCACTTACATTTCCTGGAACACAATGGCCGCCCCTTTATTTTTAAGGCTGGAAAGTTTATTTTACTCAAATATAAACACTTAATGTTTGAAGAACTACCCAAATGGATTTTATTATTTAATCTTTAGATCTCAAATGGAAATTAATTTTTCTAATGGTTTTCCAAATGTTATTCGAAAATTTAAAAATGCGATCTTGGTTCATTAAAGATTGGTTTTAGGGTACATTTTTCACTTTTCAAGAGTATTATTCTTAAATAAATAACCCTTAGAATATAACCCAAAGATGATTTATTTTAAATGGATTATAACATCCCTAGTATAATACCCATTTATAATTTTTTTGAGTAAGGGAATATTCCTAAGTGGGGTTCTCAAAGGTAATTATTTATTTTTGTTTATATCTTGTATAACATGTATCTATATTTATAATGTTGTTTGTTATTACTTGCTGACTCAACCCCATTTCATATACCATGGGAAAGAACAATAGATAGTGGAACTTCCTAGGACACATGTTGCACTAGTTTATGATCATGGTCTCACTAGTGATCCTTAGTATTAATATTCCCTTATTTTAGATTTTGACTCAACTATTCTAGTTAAGGTATAACTGAGAATTAGGGTGGTCAGATTTCATCAAACATATCAAGATTATATAACATGTTTAGTATATTATAGACTTTCCCCTCAGATATTAGGAACTCCCTAAATCACTAGTACTTGAATTTATGATATGGTTTAGGTTTCTATTATTCTATCATAGTTGGTTAATGGTTACGTTTAACTTGTTTTACAGTGCTGTTATTGATTTTTTAATTATAATTATTATATACTGCTTCTTCCTTCTTCAAAGATCTTGTGTTTTTCATTTAAATTTACAAAAAAAAATGATTTACAATGGTTCATAACTATTCATTTCAACTATTTCACACGAGTATTTTAAATTAAAACTCTTTTAAAAATGATTTAAACTTAACCTTCTTAATGAAACATTTTTTTAATAACAATGAAAACAAATTGAGATTTTTTTAAAAACTAAATGATAAAAACAAATATTTTTATATTTTATTTCCTGAAAAAATGAGATAGATCTTTTATTTAAATATAATACGTAGGATGTGGTTTCTCTATGTCATACCTACCTAGGTTCATTCTCACACCTATAATTATCATTTAAGATTTAGCATCAACTTATGGTTTGAATTTTTGTCACTCGTAATGTGTTCATGGTTATAAGTTCGAATAATGAATTTTGGTGTCACATATAGATCTATTTTGGAATTGTTTTTTATTTTCATTATATATTTAAGTTGTATCAACCAACAA
Source organism: Viscum album (assembly GCA_963277665.1). NCBI lineage: Eukaryota > Viridiplantae > Streptophyta > Magnoliopsida > Santalales > Viscaceae > Viscum > Viscum album. Next base: position 758,257,061 of record OY728119.1, on the reverse strand, counting down.
AACCCATATGTATTCACCAAGGAAGTGTAAGTTGGGGTGTGTGGATAGAATTGCATCCTAACCTAGTGAGATGATTATGTGTGTGTAAAGTACAAGATTGTATCTTTAAGACCATTAACGTTATCCACTAATGTTTAATGGTTATTTGTTTCATTCTTTTAATGACCTTGTAAGAATTATCTTTGTTTTCAAAATGGATAGTAAATGAATTGTTCATTTTCTTTAATCTCTCCAACAAATATAAATGTTTTTTATTACTTTTTTTCATACTATCATCTATGGTTTATCAATTCATTGAAAAATGGGTGACTCACACCAGTTTACTTCCTTTAAATAGGGGTTTATTTCCAGAAAAAGTGATTTTAGGAAAATAGTTTGATTTCTAAATTGGTTTCAATGTGTGGTTTAATAAATGATTTTCAAAGAACATTTGAAATGTATTTTTCATTATGATTTTATTATTTTTTATCTTGATTCGATTTTACCTAATACCATCCATTATTGATTTCTTTTTTTTCCTTAACCTTTTTAGTACTTATATGAATCTAATTATAACAACCCGTGTTTTGTTTTTTCCACTTCCATTTGTCTATTTTCCTAATTTATAATAATTATGAGGTTTAATCTTTCTAATAATGTGTATACACATTGTGTTATATATGGATAAAATATTTATCACATTACCAAGGAAATGAACTTAGTATACTTAGGGATTGTAAGAGTTTTTTGATTTTTCAATTCCCAATTAGTCCATTGATGGGAAAATAAGATGTTCATGTCTTAAATATAAATTTAGAAGATATTTGAAGAGACCAGAAGTTTATGAACAATTTATATTGTAGAAATTCTATGCTTGATAGTTGTGTTGGATTTAGTAAGAAGAATTAAAAGTTACATTAAGTTTGAGCACTAATGTTAATCATTAAAATGAGATCCCAACTTCACCGATAATGATAGTGAAATAAATAAACATAATCAATTATTATTTCAACATTATAATACAACAAAATAGACATCAAAACATATTATAAAATCCCATTGAGGGTGATACAAATAGTAACATTACAAGTGGGGTTTTTGGAACTATAGGAAAACTAGAAGAAGATTGTAACATATCATTTTATTTTTCTCTTGATTTTGTAGAGACTAATGTAAGAGAGAAATTAACAAAATATTAAAATGTTTTTCATGATTTAGTTGACAATTGAAATCAAGAGTTTTATGGTGGATGTTTGAAATATTCAAAATCTTTTTTTTTCAAAAGTTTTATAATATCAAATGCCTATGCAGAATTAAAAATAAGTCGATGGACATGATATTATAATAATTGTGGGATGTATTTCTTAAAGCTAATATATCAAAAAAAATTAATATTTGAATTTGTTTTGGAAAATACTGAAATTAATTATAAAAAAACATGCTTCTACCATTGATTATACACTTTATTGGGGAGAGTATTCAAGAAGACATGATTGAAAAAAATGTTCTTGTTCTAAATAACAGTCAATGTGTTATTTTGGAAGTCTGAATGAAGATACTACTATAAAGAAAAAGAAAATGAACACACCAGCAAATGTGTTACATTAATTTCCTTTGAAGACTCAGTTTCAAGGATTATTCATGTCCTCAAAACTATCGAGCACATGAAGAGGAATTTTAAAGATAATAAGAATGATGGGTTAATTCAACATACAAATGATTCACATTCACTGAATAAATATGATTCATTACATCCATATATCTCACATGATCCTAGGAATGTGCGATTATGAATGAATTCCAATCGATTCAACCCATTTGGTACTTTGATCACTAGTTATAGTATTTTCTCTTTCCTTACAAGATACCTATGTGGATGTGCATACAATGAATGAATTTTATAATTTTGATGATTATTCTAGGAAAAAAATTCTGGAAATGATATTGATGTATAATTTTAGCCTATAATTTAATAATTTTAGGAGTTATGAATCATTGATGCCGAGACATATGATGCATCTTATAGAACAATTTTCAGAATGCACGTAGCTCTAATGTGGACCATTTTTTACTTCTCTAGACTAGGGAACTTATCTGGTTGAATAACTTACATGGGTTTGTATTTTCATATGTGTAACATTTATTTTGATCCCAAATGACTACCTCATATTAAAAAATGGTTCTTCTTGTGTCATTAAATATTTTTCAATGCATCTCATAGATTTTGGTTAAACAATCTAAAATGAAATGATTATATTGATCTTAAACCATCTTCAAATTTGTTAATTGGTTTTGAAATATTGTAAAAACTTGGAAATGTTGAAGTAGAATTTGGGAATGGTTATTAATTGAATTATCGTGGCAAATGAATTTTAAGTGCATCATAAAGTGAAAGTTTAATGCAATAATGGAAGAAAATAATTATATTCTTCAAACTTCCATATTTCTATTTTAATTGCTTACCGGATAAACTTGATTTTATGAATATTGAGAAGATTTTTTGCGAAAAATTGATATTAATATTGATTAATGGGATTTGAAAATTGAAGAATCATATCAATGATCATAAGGAATTACAAAAAGCGTACATAAAACATTATCTCTGAACATATGAGAATGGAAGGTATATTCGAGAATTTTGTTTCAATAAAAAATAATGCCAAAGATAAATTCTATCAAATTTTAAAGCATGTGAACATATCTAATTGACATTAAAGTAACATATCATGTTATGTTGACATAAATAATCACAGGTTATATTTATTGAAAAGCCATGATTCAAATATCTTGTTATAACAGTTTATACTGGTGTCATTTTATACATTATTACCTTAAAAGGTTACTGCTGTTGTACTCTAATTTTTCAAATTCTTCAAAAAAAATGTGAGAAAAGTCAACTACCAGTTGATCTTGAAAACCTTAAGGATGGATTTTGTTTACTCTTTCTACAGTAGAGATAATATTTCCTCTATCATTTGTTTACTATCATAGGGCATTTAACTATTTATTTGGTTGAGGAAACAAAATTAGGACACCCTGTACATCATTAGTGGATGTATCCAATTGAGAGATACTTTATTTATATATTTTTCATTTTAATTTAATAATTATTGAAACTTCATTAAATACATACTTATGATTTATTTATTTGATTTCACAGTGATATTGGCCATTTAAAATCATATGTGAGAAAAAAAGCTCAACCTTAAGGATCTATTTATAAAGTATATTTAGTTGAGTAGTGTCTTAACATTTGATATAGATACTTAGATGATATTGGGACATGATTCAGTTGATTTGGGTATGTTATAGACACATAGAATAAATCTTAACTAGATGGGAAATCAAAAATATTTCCGTCTATTCTTTGATTAGTTGGGTAGATCTCAAAAGTTACATTGACAGAAATAGAATTATTACAGGCACATAGATATGTGCTGATGAATAGTGAAATTACCGATATATTTATTAATGTTCACATGATACAAACAAAGAGACGTATGATAGTATGAACATGTAATGATAAGGATATAAGAAAAGCTATAAATAAATATCATGTAGAATGGTTGGCATATCTTGTAAGTTCATAAATATTTCAATCAACATGACTACTAGGTGTGACTATTTTTTTAAAATAATAATTTATTATTTTAGATCATTTATAATTTATCTCATTATGAATTTATTTTAGATTAAGTGAAATAGACCACTAGTAGTTCTACTATTTATTCAATTATGTTACATGAATATAATCTAATTAAAATTTCTAATTGGTTTTTACGTGGTTTAGTCACAATATAATCCCACTCCATTTTCTAGCAAGTTGTTATCTCAATCCACAGATTTCATAATATGAATCTTATTATTCACACATGTGGATTTTCATATCTAAGTTTTTTGTTATAAATATTAATTTTATGATTATGTTATTATTACTATTTTGATTATATTGTTTTGTATATTTTCGTATCTATGTTTTTTTTGGATCTTCTGGTGCTAAAAAGTTGTCAACTATATTTTTTTTGAAAAGAAATATATAGAGGCCGCTTAAACCACTTCTATATATACTAAATCATTTTTTTCAGCTATTTAAATCACACACATAGACACATATATGTTTGAAATTTAAGCAGTGGTTCCCCCCAAAAAGGAAAGTAGATAATGACTATTTAAACCACCACTATTTCTTCAACATTTGTTTTGGAGGTGAAACCACTACTACAACCAAAAAAACCACTATGAAACAAAAATTCTACAAATATTCCACGAAACCGCCACTAAATGGATGGAACCGACATGAATTGTATGGAAATGCCAACATTATCAGTGTTTTTTTTTGAAATCTTCATAGAACTATAAGACAATAGTTTAAACCCCTGTAAAATCCAAAATAAAAACAACCACTATAAATTGATTTTTTTGTATTCGGTGTGTTGCTTCATAATCAAACAATGGAATCATCTAGTTAATAATTCCTTTATGTAGGTTACTTATGAACTGATTGTTGTCATGTGTTAGTGTATATTCAGAAAAAGGAGCTCTCATCAGTTTGTGTATTCAATCATCAATGGCTGGAGGAAGTTTATGGAGATTTGTATTTTCTTAGACAAAGAGTTTGGGTTGTGGAAAAAGTGTACCTAAATAAATAAGGATCATTTCAATTAATATTTACCCAAGAATTGGGAATAGGTTTCCTACATAAATATAAACCAAAAAAAGGATATATGGTACCTATAGTTTTACATCATAGTACTAGGAGCCTAGTGTTAGGGAAACATTGAGTTATATTTTGTCTGTCTGACCAAGGTTATTCTATCATACTCCAGACATGTGTGATGAAATTTTAAACAAAGGTATTGGGGGTTCCTAAATTAGGATAAGTTACAAGGTACAATAATTTGATATATTAATGTGGACTATGATTAAATATTATGTTTCCACATGATTTCATTAGTGACCGCACAAATCATAGAGGAATCTATCGAGGAGGAAGGTAGAACTAGTTGAAAAATAATTTTGTTTGTGACATTATGAAAATAAAGAGGGCATGTTATTACATAATCAAACAGTGGAATCCAATGGATTATAAGAATATAATTTGGAAAACTTATGTAAATCTAACATGGTTTTGTTACAACATAGTCTGATAAAAGAGTCCTCACATATTATAAATTCTCTCTACGGTATCTGGATAAAGATTTTGAAGATATAACAGTGTTAAAGATTAAGATTATGAAATTTGGAAAGGATATATATTAGAACAAAGGATGAATTTTGACCAATATTTTCTAATAGTTTTTGAGCCCATTTCATATATCTGACTCATATATATGAGATAACATCTCAGTTTCCTTAGTGGAACCCTAAATGGGGTAACCCAAATTAAGAGTTCCTACCTAGACCTTTATTTTTATGTAGGAGATGGGTAATTTTAATTTACCCCATGTATGGGACTAGGTCATGCGGTCTAGCAATTACTATGTATCTCAATAGGCTAAGAATCATGTGGCATGTATTTATTAGAGAACCATGAACATTAAATTCAGGCTATAGTGACATTAGTAATGCAGTTTAACACTATGTGGTAAGGATGAAAGTGACCCATTGTAAAAAAGGAATATTACGACTTTACTAGGGTATAAGACCCTAGAATCAATTTGAATCTTGTTGGATCCAGAATAAATCCCCATGTTATTCTAGACCAGATTTCCCATGTAGGTTAAATTCTTGTGTGGAGAAAGGGACTTTTTTTGAATACGGTATCACAGAAGGGGTGATAACCCACACTGGATCCTTTGTTATAGATATATCTCATACATAGGAGAGTGGTGGTATTACACATATTTTCGAGGACCAAGATGTTATATTCGAGTATCAAAACATATATTGTGGGATCAATAATCAATCCATATGTATTTCTTAAGGAATAATGCAGTTTAATGTCATGTGGTCAAAGACAACTGATGGAATTTTTAAGGACTTTCAACTAGGACCATGATAACCATATATGAATTTATATTCCTTACTTTTTCAAGGATTTTTTTTTCAAATCTTCTAAGCCCATATGATCTATGCTCTGTGTGATAAATAAAGAGTGGAAAATTTTTCTTCCACCACACAATGGAGAAACTGATGAAGGAAGGTAGAATTTATCTTTTATGGTGGCTAATCTCGGATGTAAAATTCAAGAATCTCTATGTATCTCATTAATTTGAGAATCAAGTCAAATTTAGTTCTTATAAAGGATCCATATGCATGGATGACCGATACACATGAAGGGGTATTTCTTTTTTATGTTCTGGATGAACCTTGAATTAGGGATTCAGACATCACTACGTATCCTATAATAATAGGAATCAATCCACACATAGTTCTTGAAGAGGATCCTTGCATAGGTCTTACCCATACATCAAGAGGGTGTATTTATTTTCTATGTTATGGATGGACAAAAAATTGGGGATTCCAGCATCGCTATATATCCTGTAATAACAAGCTTCTGGGAACACACAATTATTTAAATGGAGACATGGTAAGAGTCCAAAAAAATACATGTGAGCCCATCAAACATGGATCGAATTTATATGTAATTTTATATCATCAAATAGGTATGAAATCCATTTAGTTTCACATAATTCTAAAAATATATTGTTTTACAGTTTAATTTATTGTGACTAAGAGGTTATAGTATATAATTTAAATATTTTGAGCTTGGACTATGATATGTTTTAATTTTGGGTCATATGAGAAATACAATTTTTTGTTCCTTTTAAGGTTGTGTGTACATGACTATGATAATACATAGTTTTATATCATACAGTAGAGACATTAATGTCATGAAGTTTAGTATCTTTAAAAATGGAAAAGATGTCATGATTTTCATAGTCATGCGATACAGAATGAATATGTATTTTAACATCATGCAATTGAGACGTTTAGTTCTTTTTTCACATGAAGAAATTTTTTTGAGAATAATTTCATTGTTTGGGGTAGTAAGGAGATCTACATCTATAGAGATCATGTAATAAGCTCCTTTAGAGTAGAACATATGTTAAAATAAGGTCCCTCCAACTTTGTCTCATGTTTTGGAGGCTTATTAACTAGTATCATTATAGTCCTAAGGACCAATACTACTTCTCCTTGGAGGAATGAAAAGAGGTGAAAGGTTTTGTTCAAATATGGTGCTATCTGATTTTGATAGACCTCCAAGTTATAGAAGATATTAAATCTTTTCTTATCCAGTCACTACAATTCATACAATAATTTATAGGATTTCTCCTCTATGTATAAATGATCATAGATGAAAACTTGTAATGTGGGAAATTGGCCTCAATGGGAAGTACTACTTCTGTTCTGTATACGAGTGAATATGGGGTTTCCAACATGACAATATGGGTGGTATTATGGTAGGACCACGAGGAATGAATGATCTTATCAGGTCAAGACTTCTTATCCTTATACATTATATTTTGGATTATATTAGATAGGGTCTTATTGAAGGCATATATCTATATGTTAGCCACTGCATGATATTTGGATGAGTGGATGGATTTGATGTTATACTAATGATATAGCTTTTCAAATACAGAAAAATATAATTTGGTTTCTTTTTCCATTAATATTTTATTAATTACACAAAATTAGTTAGTTATTTGGGCTTTCATGAAGTTGAAAAAGATTTTGGCCGTGAATTATTTTAGGGGTATTACCTCATTCTATTTGGAAAAGGATTTGGTAGTAGTTTTAATATATTTTAACTACTTGGATGTGGAAGGAGGATATTATCTGACGACAAATATCACCCTTATATAAAATTTCTAGTAGTATTTGGATTTATGTATAAACTCCTGGGGTTAATGGATGAAGTTGGCATGCACATGGCAGGAATGATACTTTTTGGTATAACTTGTATAATTTTCTATCACTGTGGGACAGTAATATCTTACCCTTAGAATTTAGTGGGAAATATTGATCCTTAAAATTTGGGTTCTAAGGGCTCTGGTGTGCACTTTATTCATGATATAAAAAGTATAATATTCATTGATACATATTATAAGGAGTCTATTAAAGCCTTGTTTATTGATGAATATTTGGGGATTTGGAGGGTCATAAAGTGTGAAGTTGGTTTCCCATCATTAGAATTTCTCATTCCTAAATTTTTACAATGGGTGTAATCTGTTTTGAAGGTAGTCCATTATGTGTATCATCACCCAATAGTATGACTATATGGTTTAAGGATATAAATGATTTCATTGATCTCTTTCATGATGACACGCATAAAAGTTTAAACCATTATGCATAGTGATGATGAATGTTTCATCCGATTTTGGATCTTCCAAAACCTTTGATTCATTCATCAATACATCTGACTGTGAATTCTATGATCACGGGACATGATTCCATTTTGGTTTCGAGGGTAATTCTACCATTAACCCTCAGATATACTAATGCATGGGGATTTCCTCCTCCGTTCTGATATCTTAGTCATTGTTTATATGTTTGATAACCAAATTTGTATCACCATTCACCTCTAGGGGTCCCATATATATTTAGAGATCTAGTTCTATGCTTGTAATGAGGGACACATATTCTACCTCATTATTTGTATTGCAAACTAACAACAATATGGAGAAAGGAAAAACTTCTTTCTTTAGAGAGACGATCATGAACCCTAACATGAATTTTTTGAGCTTAGGGTTTTCCTTTTTCTTTTATGTCATTCTCTAAAAGGTTCCATCAAAATGAATTTCCCACGTTTATGTTCGGTCTTGAATAGTAAAGTTATCTTCATATGTAAGACTAGTAATTAATGAAATTTGTTTGGAGATGGGTGTTCTTCAAGAAAACATGATAAATCATGACCATTCACTACATTATAAGGAAAAAAATATATATCAAACTACTAAAGTATAGCTGTAAACCATGCCCAAAATCATATCAACATAGAGAAAATGAATATATATTTGATTTGGTTATTAGAAAAACCAAATGTACCTTATGGTTCTTCATATAGTGACTCACTTTTTTATCCTCTAAGATTAATACCAAAATCTCTATTTGATAATTGAATAATGAATTTTAGCATCAAGAAATGTTTGTATGAGATAATAAAGTATGTTTTCATTCCTATCAACTTTATTTTGTGCATGGAAATATCTTAGTGATCAATATAGGACCGTCACATATATAATGAGAAACTTTCCCTCAAGGGGTGGCATTAGCACTATTGTGACCAAGAGATATTTCATGAGGTCAGAAAATGATTCTTGATGGTCGCTGGTCCATTGATATGTAACCCAATTATTCATCAGTTTGGTGATGGGTTAACAATTTCCTTCAAGTCTGGATATAAATTACAAGATATTTTCTAGGGTTTCTTAAATTCACCTCAACTTATTAAGGGTTTCTGGAGGTATTTTGATAGAATCAAAGCATCCATGAGGATAACTTGGATGATACTAGGGTTAATTGATTTAAGATGTAAAACTTATTGTCTAAATTCCTACACCTCCTCTCCTAAGGGTGATCTTTTTTAGGGTTTTTAGGAACCAAAGTACTTGATGTGGATGGATTATTACTTGGAACATGAGTTGTAGTTTCTTCGACCCATGGATGATTGGATCAGCTAGTTATACTAGTTATATAAAGATGATTTGGCTATGGAATTCCATCTAGTTTATATTCCATGATGAATATGTTTGGGAATACCCTAGAATGTGTGGGGGAAATTTATTTCTCCTTATAATATCACAAGAGAGATCTCCAAAGAGATTTTTCTATGTAAACAGTTCAATCAGGGATGTTCCTAGAGTAGGGACTCATGATATGACTACGCCTTCCCCTATATCCTCGACTCTACATACCTATTCCAGTAATTCCCCAATCTTATGTAGGGAATCCTAGTGTATAATCACACCCATTATCTAAGAAGATATCCATTAATTTAATTAAATTTATGTAATAAATATAAATTCCACATATGTTGAGGACTCCTTCTAGTGGATTTACTCTTGTTGTTCTGTTTTTTAGGGTTGTGCCAATTTTTTTGGGACCATGGGCATAAATATCAAAATATTCAGAGGTGACTTTCAACTCAGTATTGGTTTATCTTCTGATTCTTGATTCCTATATATTTCAAAAATTTATTTCTTAGAAGAATGTCTTTTAGAGGGTTGTGAAACTGAATGAATATTTTGTGACATATCAAAATTTATTGTGGCTATAGTTGGATATTTCAACTGTTCTCATAGGATAAACTGAGTCTAGTTGATCATCTTTATAACCATCCAGTCAATTAACTTCTACATACCCTTAATATTAACTTATTTACATTAAATATCCTACTTCTTATTTGTGGAAGAAACTCATGATACCTGTGTGGGTGGTTTCCCAGTTTTACTTTCCAAAATTACACCATCTTATGTTAGGAGTATTTGAAAACAAAAAAATTCCTCTATGTTGTTACCCAATTATGGATGGAAGGTGAAATAATTTCAAAGATATTTGTTACTTTCCTATCTAGGATTATTCAGATTTAAAAACTTGATAAATTTGTTCTCCAATTAGAATATAAAGTATCTAGGGATTTGGTAATAAAAAAAAACATTATTCTTCATATCCTCAAAAAATTGTCTCTTATTTCTTTTATCATATTGATGAGGTTGGATATGTTGCTGATTATCAGGGGGGACTATATAATATGGTGAGAGCCTTGGATCTGGAGCTAGTTTAGGGGCCTACTTAATAATAACATTCGAATCCTCTACTTTACCCATTCCCTTTATATTTGTTAATGAAACTACACAAGGCATATCCTTATTGCATTCGATCCATTATTCCATTATTTGAGAAATTGCGCAATATATCGATACCCACCTATATTTTTTACATTGTTAAATGATGTGCACAACTCACCACCATGATTCTATATACATATAGTCAATAAGTATTCTTTAAGAATTTATAGGCTTAAGGAGTATGTAAACCACTTCTATAGTGAAATGAAATCCAAGACCCTATCATTCTACCTATGTTTACAGTTTAATATTTCAAAGATCTTTTTCTTCAAAAATGTTGTGTTTAATAGGAAGATAAATTTATTATGGATATCTTCCCACCCTATAACTGACTAATTTGGAAAACTGGTGTACCATACGAAGGCTACCCCCTATAGTGTTTTCACAAAGCACCCAAGTCTCCATGCTTCTTGTTGTGCTGGGATCCCCATTATGGGATCACATCAGGACATGAAATATGTAAAATTATTCTTTGGTTCCCCCTAACTATTTAAAATTGGAAAGGTATGGTTCCCAAAGTTTTAATGGAGAAGATTTGGATCAATGCATTCTGGGTAAGGCATCTTTTTTGACTTTACAAGTGCACATCACTCCTCCGTAGCTTCCAATAATTACATTAATAATTCAATGGTATTGATGAGACCTTGGGGAATTCCTATATGGGAAAGATCTTGAGAAGGGGTAGAAGCAGGTTGGGTCAACTGTGGTGGCCCTGTATGTATCTTTCATGGGTAAACTATAGTGGAAGTCTTGTAAGGATGCACCTGGTCATGTTATAATTGTTTTCCCAATGGAGGGAACTTTAGATATACTTTTTTGGGATCCAAATATTTTTTTTGTATCCCATGTGGAGTGGACATTCCATCTCTATTTTAGATGTTAAGATGGACCCTTTTTATTGACATATGCCAGTTGTGAGTGCTTGTTGAGGATATTCTTGTAAAACAAGTCTAGTAGTAACACTAAATCAGAGTAATTATACATTGATTCTACCTAATTCCTTCATATCTTCCTCTTGATGATAAAATACTTCCTCATGTTTTAGGGGTTCAACCACATCATAATGTATGAGAGACGCTTCATTACCTTTACACTTTTATATGTCGATTTCTCTATGGGGAGGAAATGATGGGGTGGTTGAGGGAATTATCAAATTAAGAAAAATCCTCTGGTTTTGGGTACATAAACCACCTTTAATTGTTTTCGTGTGTATCACATTATGAACCAAAACATCCTCCTCTAGGTCCCCAATATTGGACTCATGTTCTATAGGGCTTTTTGGGGTGGTTTTAATGACATTTATCGATTTATAACACCTTGCAGGTGCTTCATTATTATTTTTTGTGTGGATTTTTTTTAATTTCACCCTCCATGAGGCCTTTTCCTATCCTTTACTATTTATCTTGTAGCTATGTGACAGACAATAATCTGATGAGAATCTCTAAACTATTTGGTCCTGCAGTCTCCTAGTAAATATATAGGACAACCAGATGGAAAAAATTGGGGGATTTATTATGTGACATTTATTATAATTTGGAGAAGACAAAATTCCACCATGGATGAGGTTTTTGTGATAAAAACTACTCCATCCATGATTGTTGGTTATATTCCCATTCCATTTACACAACTCTTCAAACTTGGTTTATTGACCTTGAATGTTGTGTTAAAAAATTCCCCAACCTTATGGGATAGGCTTTCTACTAGATGGTCATGGATGTTACTTTCTTGGTTACCTTCTTGATTTTATATTGTCTTTTTGGAACTTGGGTTGGGTGCATCATACATTTTTCACTTGAATCAACCACATCTGACATTAGATTCACTATCAGTGACATTTTCACTATCTAAAAATGGACTTCCCATAAATGGGTAGCTTGATCAATATTTTTAGATTTTTATTTCAAAAATTGTTCAATGGCTCACTCTCTTCTGTCCTGATATCAGCGAGAGTTGGAGAGGGATTGTTTTTGTTGAGCATATCATTTTTTGTTGAAGCAATCCTGAAGCTATGACATTTCACGATGTCATCTTTGGTAGCCTTTATTGATTGCAGAGTGCAGTGAAATGAAATTTTCTGTGTTCACCCCATCCTCTGATATTCACATTGGATGAGGAACCTATGATAACCTATCTAAATCCTTTGAATGTGCTGAGTCATGCATATTGAAGGGATCCATGATGTTTTCACAATTTTGGATTTCATGTAGCCCTAAGTGTCACTATGTCAATTTGGAATTTTATCCTTTCCTTTTAGGTAATGAATGTTATTCAATATATTTATAGGGATGTTTTACACATAATCTTCTAAAAATTCCACTGGAATGTTATATTGGGGAGTGGATAAAGGTTATAACATGTTTGGTATGTTGTATTTAACCAATTATTTCCTCATATTCAACTTGTATTTTTTTGTCATCTTCCAGAGGTTCCTCAACCTAGTTTGACCATAGTGAACTTTTTCTCACTTATTTATCATACAAAATAATATCAGTTGGGATTTGCACTATCACATTGGGAGGAAGGTGATCTAATGTTGGTTCCGATAATGACTATTACCTTAGGCTTCAATCTGGATGAGAAAGGATTCCATTCATCCATAATATTTTATCACACATGAATGGACTCATTTTCCCATGTTCCTGGTGGTGGGAGGGATTTAGCATTATTAAATCTCCAAGGGGAGCACCCTTCTGACAATGTGAAACATTACTATAAAGATAAATTTCATAGATAGTTCCATTATGGGTAGGAATACCATTATTTCTTATCATTTAACTGAAGGGAGAATTACCACAACATATGCCCTAGGGAGGACCTTTTGGGTAGACAACGATAAGTGGATCACCTTATCACTGTTTTATCTTCTGTCCATGCGGAGGGATTCAATGAATCTCATTTTGGGATGTGCTCTCAAGATTGATCATGTTATGGAAATGAAGATCTCTATAATAGTGAAGTGTTTTGGGGGAACATTAGAATTATTTCCACTGTTACTGTTATTTGGAAATAAGATAGTACAATATTGAGTTTTCATAGATAAATGTCTAAGGGATTAAGGAAATCCATCATTAAGTATTGAGGTATCATAGAACATCTCTTCAGTTTTTAGTCATCTTTGGTGAGGCTTCTTTTTGTATGTCTTCATGTGAGAGACAAAGACATCTTTTTGGGAAAAGTGGTTTTTAGGTGTGGAATAATGTTTGAAAAACTCCCATGTTACTTCTAGAATTTTCCAAAAGGCTTCTAAAATTTTAGTAGGGATTTTTACCTACCTTGGAGCGGTAATAAGAATCGGTTTATTACCTCTAGTTGGAATGTCGGTTTGGACCTAATTTAGTTTTCTATATATCATTTGATAGTTTTCCCCAATACCCTTATGGATGAAAGCATATGTGTGTATCTTCTCTATAGTGACATGTTATTGAGTCACCCCATTTGTAGAGATGATGTTTTCTATCTCCCCCTCTACCACTTTTTTAACTATTATGATATTCTAGAAACTATATAGGATGTAGGAAGGAATTTTTGTATTCCCCTTCACCATTTTTAGAATGTTATTGGTGATTTTAGTGAATGTAACAGGGATATATGCATATTATATCATTGGAGTCAGGGTGTGTTCCTTATCTTGTACTCCATTTTCTACCAGTGAATACTATTAGTACTTAGTCATGGTTTAGAGATTTGAGTCTTCCCCTATTATTGGTTAAGAAGTTTTGTCTTACTTCTCAGGGTGTTTCCATATGATACTACTAGAGGGATTTATAAATGTGTGTAGGTGCATGCACCTACTCACATTTTTTTATCACATTTGGATGACAAGCTTATTATGACACTTCCAGATGAATTTTCTATTAGGCTTGGTATATGTGGGAATGTGTTCATTCTGGCTTGATGAATTCCATCATATTTGGTTGGTGGTCTTCTCTAGATGAAACTAGAATAGTCAACTGGCGGGATTGATTAGTGTTGGAAGGTGTGTGATCCTACTCACCATTTTAAGCCAAATGTAATTGGATGGATTCTTAGCATGTGGAAGAGGTGTGTCCCTAGTTCTTTTAGACCGGTTACTTTTCCCAGAAGTCCATCTTGTGCATTCGATTCTAGATGACCAAGGATAGACTACCAAGGATGTAACCCTTATCATGTTGTGGGTTCACTACAACATTGGGTTGGTGACAAAGATTACTATCAGGGCCCATGTGGCTTCCTAGTGAGGGTTTTTATGGTCTATCAGTCTACCTCCCAAAGATAAGTGAGGGATGATTGATTCATTACAATTATAAGATCCCAAAATGGTTAGATATATTGATTGGATCCGTCTACTTATAGATCATCATTTATCATATAGTAGATAATGGAAAGGTTGCATAATCTTGGGTCACTATCTAGTAGCCTCCACGGTTGGGATGATACGATTCTAGTGGTACTCCAAACCAATACATTTGATATAAAACATTTAAGATGTTGGGTTGGTGATGGAATCCTAGGATTGGATGAGGACCTATCATGGATGATAGTAGGGGTGTATATTTGTGAAATTTGGTGTGAATACATTTGAATTTAAGGGATGCCCTGTTGAAATAATAAAATATTTGTGGAGAAAACAAAAAATAAAACCCTCTCAATATCATATCTCAATAATTGAATAGATTTACTATGGATTTTCTTGTTTGGTCTACTTTAATTTGATGAGTGAAAAGGGATTGATAGGTTTGTGACACCATCATCTAGGTTAAGGATTCATGTCAGGTTCACTATTTTTTTTTGAAAAAAATCATATGCTCGATGGTTGATTGTAAGGGGTTTAATGTTTTAAAATAATTCATGTTAGAATAAATCTTATTAAACAATATCCAATTGGTATTGTTCTCGGATAAAAAAACACCCAATAATACCCTTATTCGAACATTCTTACTAATAGAAAGTGGTTTTTTGGAAATAGTCCTAAACTGATTGGGAATTCACATTGATCAATAGTGTGGGAGGTTAGGCTCATTAAACCCTTTGGAATGATTTTTTTCTACTAAAGTATCCTCTTATAGATTTAATAAGTGTTCATGAATCCTTCATTAATTCCGAAGCACAATTTGGGTCTCTCTTGAATTAGCAATAAATCATTATAATGTATAGAATTTAGAATCATTTGTACGTATATGAGGTTATTCATCAATGGAGATATCTATATATATTTAATGATCCCCATTAATCTTACCATCTTATGTAATTATTATAGATTCCTTTTTATTTTTGTTATTAAGATGATGGGTTTTCCACACAGTGGGGAACTCTAGAGTGTATCATCATCCTAATATATTGGAATTTATTTTATTCTAGGATTAGACCTCTAATATGGGTTTCATACATATCCTTGTGGAAGGAATGAGGACCAATATAGTTCAGTTCCACATAATGGGAAACATCAAACCTTTTAGGGTCATGTGATAAGCACCAAACCATATAGTTTAGAGTTATGTGGCAATGCCATCTATAATAATGGCTCCTAGTCAATGTTTGGTGTGAGACTTATGTTGAGGTATCCTAGGGGACCTTCATTGATATTGGATCCTAGGATAGATAATTCCCTATTGGGAATGTGACCTAGATAGAATTAGGGTTATTTGGAGTGTTGGGTTTCGATCTCAGAGAAGATTCTTATGTATCCAATTTCGATGAGAATCAAGGATCACATTGTTCTTTTTGTGAGGATCCACGCCTTTGAAGTCCATTAGATGTTTTTACTCATAGGTTAGGTTTCTGTGATTATACCGTACAAAATAATTCCATTAATTTTTGGTTTCCAGGCTTATATTATACATGAATATTCCCTTGACGTTGGATTTTGGGGCTTATACCAAACAATTGGATGCCCTTTATGTTGGATACCTGGCTTTAGGAACCAAACGTATAGAGTTCATCTAAAGGAAGGAAAGAGGAAGATCTATAAGACTATTTTATCCTAGAACATGAATATGACCATTTTAATTTCAGGATAATAGCTAACCTCTAATCCCACACGAGTCATGATAAATGGTGAGTAAAAAAAGGAATTCAAAGATCCCAAAAAATTACCCAATCCTTGTCCCACTAGAGTAAGATGTCAGGGATACATGAGGAGAAGTAATGTCTTTGTTCTACCCCTTCAATCCAATCATTTTAACCTAGATAGTGACATCTACCTATACATTTGGATATATCTTAGGGGCATGAAGGAGTAAGTAATGAAGTAGGAAAAGTCATTCAAGAAAGACAAAGGTCCCAATCTAGGAGGGATTCCCTTAACCTTGGTTCAAGAGAAGATAGGTGGATAAAAAAATAATACTCAAATGGAAAAGAACACATGATCCCAAAAATCCTCTCCTAGAACTAGAGGTCCCTATCCTTAGGGATGATGAGGACAAGACTTGGTTTTATCCCTTGTATCTGATACCGATTGATCACTGGCACTACCTCTAGGGTTGGGGTCCTCGTGACCATGGGAATGCATATCTTCATACATCATGAGGAACCTATCTATATTTTAGGACAAGTGATGGAAATATTTGAAAATAAAATTGCATATCCAAATTGGATACATTCTTGTGTGTCACGTACCATTGTCTTTCATATCCCTAGTTTTTAGTGGAGGCTTCAATTTGGTCTACCTCAAGTAAGGGTACCAAAAAAGAAGGTCCTGACCTTTGGTAGATTAAAAGAGGAATTGATATGTGGATCATCTAGGTGAAGGATATGTGAGTCAAGAATGTCTCACACTAGGTTTACCTAGGTGAACTATACGGTCTTCACGCTTGTAGTCCTATGTGTTCCAAATTTTTATTGGTGACAAACCACTTAGGAAACCACACATGGGAAACGACATACCCTAGGATCCCAGGGTTTCCAAAAGTGTTTCAAAAAGGATATTGTGCATGCCCTGGGTTTTGAAATAGAAATTTTTACTAGTTATAGTAAAATAGGGTAAAGGGTACTTCACATAGATGTTTTTTATTTCATAACCTACGAGGAATTTAATTCGATTATCCCCCTTAATTCTGTCTCTTATAAAATTTTAGAGGGCTACTTGAAAGGTTTCCGAGGAACTGGAAGAAGGAATAAGGTGAGTAGACCTTCAATATTTCTTTTAGATTTTCTTTCATTGTAAATGAGTATCCCCTATTGTCTTATTTATAGGAAAATATTTGACCCTGGGTAAATTGGTTGGATCAAGAAGGTATATCGCACATGCCAATACAGAGGTGAATCCTCCATAGTGCATCTGGGCGACTCAACCATTTGTTCCAAAATAGAACCAATGTATGCATAGGTCACCCTTTAAGCTGATGATATTTAAGGGGACCTATGTGTAGGGGATCTGGTGGGGGGTTTGATCCTTGGAATTCATCACCTCTCTTCTACTTTTCTCCCTTATGTATTTCCCTTTAATGCCATTTCATCCATGTGATAAAACAGAGTGTCAAAAAATATATATAGTCATATTTATTTTTACATCCCCATAATTTTCAGAAAAATAATTATAAAATACATTCATGATAATTATATACACCATATAAAAGAAACATGTTGTGAATATGACATGTGTCTCAAATAAAACAAAAGTTAGGTGGAAATCACTTACCTTAAGTCTGGAATTATTTCGAACGTGTAAGTACCAACTGTATAATAGATATATTTTTTTTTATTAATCTATCACATAACCACCATTATATATATCATACCATATATAATTTACATATGACCTTTAATTACATGTTTATTAACAATTCCATGTTAAATTCATGTTTGGGTTAAGAACTACTTTGTTTTTTGTGTATGTTTTGATTTGGAATATTCGATCCACCTATATTTATCATGGTTACATATTCTAAAAAAGGTTAAAAATGATATAAATATCATATATATTCATCAAATATTTATTTATATTAATCCATAAAGTTTAAATATAGAAAGTCAAATACACTATTGATGGAGATGATTGGTCGTACTTATGCATGAACGCTATTTCCATTTTTTTAAAAATGAAATAAAATATTGGTAAATAATATATTATCTTTCCAAAATAGTTTTTATCACCAATATATCACTTTTTTTATTTGAAAATTTTCTTATTAACTTCCATTTAAATGATATGTGAATAATGATCACATCGATTTATAAGGCGGTAGTCTATTGTGCACATGAAAGACGTTATCGTATTCCCACAAAATGTAATGTAAGAATAAATTTGAAATATGATGATTTGAGAAGAATGATAATAACATAAGTATCATATATAAATAATAAATCCATCATAATATTTATCTGTGATGGGTGGTTATTGGTAATTTATAACAGCAAATCGTGATCCGATAGTCCACCGTAAACTCGAATGATGATTTCATGACACATTTGATGGAAGAGTAGAAAGATATAGGTTATGAAATTAACTTAATAACATAAAATTATATGGAAGATACTGGGTTTATTATATCAAAATTATTTAATATTAATTTAAGGATGGGGATGGGGAAATAAAATTAAATTCTCGATTAGTGACGTTACATGTTCTTCAGATGACTTCTTTTGGTTTACACAAAAATACTTCTTCAGTTGAATTTATAATAGAAATAAAGCTTATAGGATAAGAAGGGGAGGTAATTAATTTTTTTATTATATATTGGCAAAATTAATGGGTTTTGGATATGTATAGAGGAGGGCAGATGGGGCGGCCTTTTATAAGTGACGTTAGTGGAACATGTGTAGTTTTTGAATAGAGAAATATGTTCCCACATTTGTCACATGAAAAAAGGATCCAAAAATTAGATATTATATAACCTATAATGGATACGGTAAAAATACAGATATACAATTGGGTTTTACTATGTTCGGGTTATTTTTTCTCTAATATGTTTAGTTTAACTCTTCGGTAAACCCATTTTTACCTTAACCACATTAAATAATTTTTTTACCATTATTAATATTAATTATGTTAAGAAATTAATTTGAACTTATTAAATAATATAAATTATTATTATTCCAAATATGTAATGAATTTTTCCAAATTCAATATATATAATTGAGAAAATTTAATTTAAAAATATTTCCACATCAGGGATGAAAAAGTGGTTTTCCCAAGAGAAAAGTTTTAAACGTTTAAAATGATTTTATATCAAAATTTATAATTAAATTTATTAAAATTACCTATATCTAACAAATAGAAACATAATTGGCCTAATTTTACTTTTAAAACCATCTTAAAATAATTTTTAATTTTTTAAATGCATTGAATGAAATGAAATATTTTAATAAAAACTAATATTTTTCATTACTAATTGAAAATTTTATCATTTAAGAAAATTATAAAAATTTAATCTAAGATAATTTAAACATGATGATTTCGCAAACAAATTATATTTTCCCAAATATATATTTTGTTTAAAATTATTATAATTAGTGTGCCAATTGGGATAAAACTTCTTTTTAGAAAAATATTGTTATGAGTCATAAAATTGGATTGTTTCTTATCCCATGCCTAGAAAAATAATAAGATGAATGTTAAATACTATATTAAATATATAATATATATAAATTTAATTAATATCCTTCAAAAAATTTATTTTTTAATTTATTGATGTAAAACATGTTTTTGCGCAAACAAATAGTTTTTTAGAAAATGATTTTATTTGTCTTCAAATGACTCTTATTTTCATTTATAATTAATTATTCACCAAATAATTAATTTTATTACATGTATAAACCATATATTTTCATAATTTAGTTAATTCAATTCATACCAACCATTACAATGGATATCTAGTAACTGCCATATTAAATAATAATTTTTAAAAGTATGTCATATTTCATTAAATCTCAGTGTTGCATGTAACACAAGATAAAATTGGTGTTGCATGAAACTAAATAAAAACCTAGTGTTTCATACTAATAAATATAAACTTAGTATTGTGTATAATCAAAAATATCAAAAATAATAAATTTATATGGAAAAAATATTTTACAAAATATCATGGTGTCACATTTTACCCCCCTTTAAATGAATTTCACCGATGAAACTCTTCACTTTGGTAAAAAAATTATGGATAATTATATCTTATTACAAATTTATGTTTTCATATAGATTCCTCAAGATTGTGGCTTTCCAAAAAAATTAGCTAGGTAGGTGGTCTTGTCACACAAAATATTGTCTATTCTATCTAGAATCTTAACCGGTAGTTCCTCATAAGAAAGATCATGATACAATCGTATGACCTCTTATTTTAATACATGTGATGTATATAGTATATAATTATGAAATATTCATAGAATACATCATGAAATAGATATAGTTTTGGTGTAAATGACATGCGATAAGCTATAATATCAATAAAATAAATAATTTCAAAGGATTTATATACCTACAAATGATTTTCCCTTATTTCTTCCTTATAGAAATTCATGGAAAAACCAACTCACTAACATAAAATTCTAGAACGAATTGATGATTATTAGCATAAAATTGGTTTCAAATTTGTGTCATCCTTACAAGTTTTTAAATGGAAAAAAACTTATATTCCATTTCATCAATGAGATTATGTACCAATAACTTTATTTCTTCAGCTTTATTCCATTACATTTTAGTCATACACTTATTTCTATAAATAGATTCATAATGAGACACACGAATGCTTGAGTGAAAGCTATTATTATATGAAAAATCAACTAGATAACGGTTTTTATCCAAACCACCTTTTAAACCCATAGAAAATTATATTAGCATATCCTTTATTGTTTTAATTTCTCTCTCAGACGAACCATCTAAATGAGTATGATTGATACTACTTAAACATAACTCATTGTCAAGTTTCTGATAAATCATTTTCCAAAACCTTGACATAAAATTCAAATCCCGATAAGATACAAATGAATGTGTTGGTCCATGAAATATTACTACTTCCTTAATGTATATTATGGAAAGTGGATCCAAATATAAATATTCTCTAATAGAAATTAAGTGTTCTCACTTCATAAAGTGATCGACTACAACCAATAATTACATCAACATCATAGATAAGATAAAACTTAAAGGTCACCACTACTTATAATTCTATGTCCAAAAAGTGTAAAGGCATTCCTCCTCATATAAATTTTTCAATAAAATATTTAAAAAAAATAAAGTTTTGTATTTCAATACATTTATTTTAAGGTATATTTAATCTTGATAAATGTTCATCACATAAAACATCAAAATTATTTTCATTGACTTTGAACTATATGATTAACCTTAAATACATAAAACCATGATGGTATCCTTAACTCATAATTTAATGGACACATATACGCTTCAAAAAATTAATTCACCCTTTATTCCTTATATAAATTGTTGTCTTATAAAAAAAAGTTTCATTAGAAGCATGGGTTCAACCCTGTAACGATAAAATATCAAATATTTTCTTTTTATTCTAGAATCCATGTAAAGGGAGAAAATCACATGAAATTTCACTAAAGTAAGAACAATAATATTTTCATAAGGCTCATTCATACCTAATAAAAAATGAAATTCCCAAACAAGGTGTGGAGGATAAGTATTTCCTAATTATCCTGATTCACTTAATCCACCTTAATAACATATAATTTCTCATTAAACACTGTATTCAGCGGTTTTTTAGCATATCATCCACAGTATCCCTTGGATGGTTAATTGATTCGCTTGATTCTCAATCTCCTTGCACATAAAATACTGTAGTGTGGGTGGTGAATTCTGTAGATCTCTCACTCCAATAATTTCATTGACTGGACTCTTCACATCACTTCAACATTATTTTTTCTCGATGGCTAGGCTTTAAATAGTTGTAACACACTTCTTTTATTTAATTATTTGGTGTGCTTCTACCAACACTTATTCCTTGTAGGTGACTAAAATTTATTTCCATGATGTGATTTATTTGAGTTCTCATGATATTTTATCTTTCTTTTCTTATCGAAACCATGATAATGGATAGAGTCTACAATTTTCATTTCTACCTTAAGTTCACATCAAATGAATTCTTCATAAGTAATAAATCCTTTGATGGAAAACGATTTGAAAATAAATTGTCTTAAGATGTGTAATAATAGATCACTTTTTATTTTTGGACTGACGATTAAGTCAGAAGCATACTATGCATGCATTATAAAATTATCTTCATAAGTACTAATAGATTCACCATCCTTCTATTTGATCTCAAGAAATTAATTCTCCATAATTTTTCAAAAAATACGAGGGATGTACTTACTGAGAAATATAATATTATACTCTTTCCATTCCATGGAGTCAGTTACCTCATATTGAATACTATATTTAATAGGTTTCCACTATTGATTTGTTTCACCTTATAAATGATAGACAACCAAAATGAATCTTTCATGCTCTAAAAACTATCGAATAGATAATATATTTTCATTTTTATAGATCCATTGATTAACTACTAGTGGATTTGTGGACCAACTAAAATAGGGTGGGAATTTCCACATGAATGAATGAATATAACATTGTACACTATTTTTCTTATTTGTATGTTCAACATGATTCATATATTGAAAAATTTGGTTAAGATTATAAACCATATTTTTTATTTTATATCTCATCCTTAGAATTATCCATAAATTTATTCCTTAATTTATCCTTAAAAAATCCATAGGTATCTCACCAAATTTTCTCATTTGAGTTTTCTAAAGGATAACTAACCATTACTATGATACCATATGTAGTGACCCAAAATTCTCATATATAAATAGTACATCTCAATAGACTAATATTCATTACATGATATAGTTATCCACACTAGAATATTTTATGTATAGTTTATTTGGAAACATGGAAACATAAAAAACTAGTATATAAGGGATCTAGGTCATCTTATACTAAGTTATCATAACTATCATCCTTCTTAGAAAAATCATACAGAATAACTTTCTCCACATCCTGTGGGAAGGAAACCTAATAAAGGGTGATCTCATTTGTACAGTAAGGGTAAAAAAGGTATATATCAATATATCATGGGATTATAGTAATGATAAAATGAGAATAACCTATTAAAACCAAACCCTACATATCATAGATCGTAAACATTAGTCGTGACATAAATCTTGGATGTTCATATGACATGAATTGTAATGGAATCAATAAATATGATAACTGATATAAAATAATGTATTTTTATTAGATAACTAGAAGATAAGAAAATTTAGTACATTCATGAGATATGGATAATAATATTTTATCATTGAAATCATAATGATAATCAATCCTGATAAACAATGAGATTTTAACATCAAACCTTTACCACTTTGGTATTTTTTGAATTGAAGGAAACATTAAAGAAAACCATTAAATGAAACTTTTAATATACAAAAAAATATTATATTAAGTATATAAAATTTCAAAGGGGAAGTATACAAACCTCATAAAATAAGATAGGTTCAACACATAACTAATTTCCCAAAGAAGGTAATCTGAGCCCCAATCATTTACCGCATCGGTAACACTAAAACTATAGACCCCATGAAATTGAGATACTAAAATTTATTTATAAGTCCCCATAATATTCAGGATAGTAACTATAATATAAATTAATGCTAATTATATACACCATATAAAATAAACACATGGTGAATATGACATGTGTCTCATATAAAGAAATGTGAGACGAAATCCCTTACCTTATGTCTTAAACTGTTTCATATACATTATAAGCTACTATATAATAACTATATTTTTATTATAAATATATTATAACAAAATAATTATATATATACTACCATGTATGGTGTAATTATTACCTTTTATTACATATTTTTTAACAATTCCATGTTAAAGTCATTGTTTAGGTAATTACTGCTTCATTTTTCATGTAAGTTTTGATTTGGTATTTTTGATCCTATTACATTGATAATGGTTCCATAATATCTAGAATGTGAAACATGATAAAAATATAATATATATTCATTAAATATGTAATTATATTAATTTATAAATGGAAGAGATAAAAAATGAAATACATCGCTCATGGAGACGGTTGGCCGTATGTATGCATGGACATTGTTTCCATTTTATTAAATGAGGAAATGAAAGAAAGGAATATAATATATTAACTTTACATAAATTTTTTAGGTCATATATATATCATATTTTTATTTAATTTTTTTATATTCATGTATAGCGTTTGTGAAGAATGAATCACATTGCTTTGTGATGCTGTTGTCGTCCGTACACGTGATCTATATTGTCGTATTCCCTTAGAATTGAAAGTAAGAGGGAATATTAGATATAATGATTCCAGATGCATAATTAATATCATAAATATCATATATATATATATAGTAAATATACCATTATATATATCCTTGATAGGTGGTGATTGAATGAGAATAACATTGGTTCACGAAGTGGTAGTTTTCCGTACACACGAGTGATGATGCTGTGACCCGTTTGATAGAAGAAGAGAAGCATATAGTTTTATAAATTAACATAATAAAATATATGTTTACATAATATAATTATTTTATTATATTATCATTTTTTAACAATAATTTAATGATGTGGAGGAATTTATAATATAAAATGATCGATTAGGGACGCTACCTCTTCTTCATAAAACTTATTTTGGTTTGAACCAAAAGGATTATTAGGTTGGATTTATGAAACAAATAAGTATTATTAGATGATATGAAGTAAAAAATAACTTTATTTGGGCATTTATTGAGCAATAAAAGTGTTTTAGGATGTGTGAAGAGGAGAGGAGAAGGGGTGACCTTTTATAATTTAGTTGAGAGGCACACTTGTAATTTTTGAAAAGAAAGACATATACTAATAATTTTCACATGAATCAAGGATTAAAAATTGTCAATAATAAATTTAGAATATATAAGGTCTAAATATGGCCATAAAAGTTTTGTTTTAAATTTTTTGATCATTTTTATCCCTTATCATTTTAGTTTAACCACTAACAAACCAATTTTTAGCTTAATCAAATTAATTAAGTTTTTTTTATCATTTTTATTATTAAATATGGTCAAAATTAAATTAATTTTTTTAGATAATATAAATTATTATTATTCCATATATATACTCCATTTTTTAAAATTCATATTATATAATTTTCCAAATTTAATTTAAAATTATTCCCATAGATGCGACAAAAAAGTGGGTTTCCAAAGAGAAAAGTTTAAAAAGTGTAACAAGTTTTTATATAATAGTTCAATATCAAATTGATTAAAAATAACTATATTGGATAAATATATATATAATATAACTAATTTTAGTTTTAAAACCATCTTAAAATAATCTTTATGATTTTAAATTTATTAAAAGTAATGATAATTCTAAATAAAACCCAATATTTTTAATTATTCATCAAGAAAATTTATTTTTTCAGAAAATAATAAAAAATTAAAACCAAGATAATTTTTACTGTATTATTTCAAAAATAAATTTTATTTTTTAAAGAATTTTTTTTAAAATTATTAAAAATAAATTTTAAAAAAAGCGTGCAAAATGTGATAATACTTATTTTTAGAAAAATATAGTTTTTAAGCATAAAATTGGATTTATTCTTATCTCGTGCATAAAAAACACATAAGAAAAATGTTAAATATTAGATTAAATATATAATATATAAATTTAATTTATATTATTCAAAAAAAATTATTTTTGGAAATTTATTTAGGGAAATCATGTTTGTGCGAATAAAAATAGCTGTTTAGAAAAATATTTTATTTAGCTTCTGTTTGTTCTTATTTTTAATTTTAATTAAAATTTTCACCAAAGAATTAATTTTATAAAAATGTTTAAACCATATATTTTCATAATTATATTACTATAATTCATACTCTCCATTCTAATGTCTAGGTGATAAATATAATGTTAAATAATTATTTTTTTAAAGTATACTGTATTTCATTAAAAATTGGTGTTGCGTGTAATGAAAGATAAATTTTGTGTTGCGTTTAATGTAATCTAAACACGATGTTGTGTGTAATTAATTCTAAAATAGTGTTTCATTTAACAAATAATATTTAAAATATTAAATTTATTTGAGAAAAAATATATCATGAAATATCGGGTTGTTACACTTGGTCAATCATTATTATTCTAATCCCTTCAAATTTAAGGACCCTTCTAAGGTAAATTCAAATCCAACACATGAGTATTATCAACTAATTAGTTTTATTAATAATTATATTATTCAATATTTATTCTAGTCACCAAAATATAATGAAATTAATATAATTTATTTACTTTAATGGTACTTGATTTTGGGTATTATCATTTTTTATACACATACCCCATCCATTCTAAAAAACAAAACCACGGTTCATGCATTGTGTCGACTACCACCACCACGACATAACACAAATTTTTTCACTTCAACTCCTTAAAATATTGGATATAAGGATGTTATTAAATCATAAATATTATGTTTATGATAGCATTACATTTATACTATAAAACATTAGAGAACCTATCAATGATATGATCAACAAACTCTCATCATTAATTCAATCATTTAAATTAAGCATACTAAGAGGATTATATTTTATTCAAATTGTATAATATATTAATAGACGTTATTTCTAATTATAATTACTTCCAATTATTATATATATCACTAATAAACTATTAATAATATCATTATCCTTCTATTATAATGATATTATATCAAAACCACCACTTTATCATTCATTAAATCATCATATGTTCATGTGTCAGCTAGTTTAACCACTCACTTGAATAATATTTGGAATTTATAACATTAATGACTATGTTAAGAAAAGTAATGGTATAATATTATATAAATGTGGAAATATTTATTTATTTTTTTGGAGATATTATATCAATATATAATTCATCAACAAAGGAAATACCTTCTATTTATCAATTAAGGAAACACTACTGTTGTAAAAATGGTACAATATTTCCAAACAATAAATTACCAATGTGAAAAAACCAGAGAATACATATAGATAATTTCTATTTATGAAGAGTAATAATACAAATATATATGTTATAGGTAATTAATCAATTGATTAAGATTTATTTTTTTTATGATAAAAGAGTTTAAATTATGATTTCAGGAAGTCAATATAAGGGGTGATGGTTTTTTCTTCTCAAATTAATCAATTAGTGATATATTTTGTATCATGGGCCAAATTTACTTTATGAGGTGTCTCAAATTCCAATTTTAAATTTTATATCATGAAATTCCATTTTTCATGGTATTTCATAATCCATTTTAGGCCACATATTTCATCTAGTTATGTTTTAATTTCTACCCAATCCATAACAGTGTGGTTTTTTCATAATAATTTTCATTCTTTGGGACTGATGTTATAAACACTATATATTTCCTTTTGTATAGTGATTATGTTGAGAAGTAAGACTTATTACTATTTTACCTATTAAATTTAATGTATTTAAAATTCTATGTTGTTATCCCTCTCTTATTTTTCTTTTGATCCAAAAGTTACCTTTTTCATGATGTGAACACAATACTCAGTTTCAATAAAGTTAAAGTGTGATAATTTTATATAAAATAAATTCCTTTATGGATATTAGAAAGTGGATGAAGCGGAATAATAGATGATCTTAAGGTTAATTACCTAGAAATGGTTTGGTTGGCTATATAATTGTTCATCACCCTGATGGAAGATGATTAGGCCTAAGATTGAACACATGGAGAGATACTCTCGAGGGATATTCATTGGAATATTCACATTCACATAATGAATAGTGATGAAGTATTTATCATACCACTTTCATGTTATCATGACAATTAAAAATATGGAACCAAAATTCCATCTTCTATGGATAACCCAACACATTGCATGTACCCTCAACCCTATATTTTATTTGTAAGGTAAAAACATATTACTTTGATGATACACCACATCTTACAAGTTGATTAATGTATGTTATCCTAAAAATACACATTATTCCATTGAACGAAGAAGTATGTGACATATATATTTCCCAATATATGGATAGTCATGTTTTATTCAGTAATAGGTTCCTCAGGGAATTATATGAAAGTACTTGATGAATCTTATTGCGAATGAATTGGACATAAAAAAGTGATAGGTGGGGACTATCCTTATATAGCCTCTTGACACGTCGATAGGTCTCATGATACAAGACATGTTGGGTTTTGGGGTATACCTCTTCCCATGATAGGAAAGTGACTTCAAACATGGTCTTTATAGATGGTTTTTTATGTCCATCATTTTGCATTCCAAAAGTATAATATCAATTACTATTATTATCCTATTTTTAATTAATTTTGATGGATATAGTATTCCCTCTACTTTAGTTGATTATGGATTTGTGTTGCTCAATTATTCTTTTTTATTTCACTTATGTAATGTTTATGTTATGTAATATTCCATTGCGTTTTAACTATTTATCAGAATTGTTTCTCAAACTTATTTGTTTTCCTTTACCTAGATTGCCATGAGGAGGCTTATAAGTTTGTGTTTAGTGTTTCTTATCATTATTTATATGAAAAAATAATAATTACACTCCTGGGAATCGTTGAGATATTTATTTATTATTGAAGAAAAAGTTTTTTGAATATTTATTGTTCCATAGAAAAATTATAATGAAAATTCTATATCTATATGATTAAAATGCCTCCGTTGGTTGTTTTTAGAGATCAATCGATTTTGAAAAGTTTGATATATATGTTTTGTGTAATTTTGACCAACTCTTTTCATGAAGATCTGGATGAATTATTATGAATTGTCATTATATTGATTAAGGATCATGGAAAATAAATTACCACTATATATAAATTGAGGAATTTGGATATGAAGATATTTACATTGATTATACAAGATGTTTTGAGTGCTGATATACATGATGAATATCGATACAGTGAAGGTTTAGAGTCAATATTATCTAGGTTATGTTATTATCTACAAATTACACTGTGAAAATAAAGGTAAATCAAAAAACATTCTTTGATAGATATGGTTATAAGTGTTTAAATATAATGAATTAAATTCATGATGAAAGAATTTGAATATGAATTGAGGTTAAAATTTGTAACATCCCATCCCAAGAGCCACTGGTGCCTCGAGACGATCGGTTACATAGACTCAAGCGTACCTACCCATATTCCAGAGGTTATCGACTAATAGAGAGAGAATATTGAGGTTATGATTTTGAGACTATAAACTGATAATCCATGTAGAATAGTGGTAAAATAATTAAATAAGTCAATAATGCAAGGTAAATATAAATTATTAAATAAAATACTGATAATTGACCAATGCCAAATAATACAACTATGCATGTCTGTATGATACTCTGATGTACAAGAAATGAGCATAAAACATGTTGTAAACAATAATTAAAAAAAGTCACAAAGGATATCTCTACCATAATCCCAAGATCCAGATTGATTCTATGTTCCAAAGCACCCATGTAAATGCATAAAAAAAGAACAGAAAAGCGGCAAGTAAGCTGAATCCAGAACATGATCCTGCAACCTAGAGGACTTTTTAGGTACCCCAGTTCAATGATGTCATGAACATCATGTGAGATATAACCATTAGGACACCACTAATGGTGTATAATACTATATAGTATGTGAGTATAAAATAAATTAGTGTGCAAATATAATACTAAATAAGTAAATAAATAAATGTAAATAAGACGAACTCAGGTTCCTCAATGGAAACCTAACAAACAATACCTGCTTCGACCAAAGAAGAAATACCTATGTGTAAGTGAGAAAAGTATATGGATATATATATGTATATATATATATATAGTATATATACTTAGGGACATTTAATCATATATATATTGATACTACCACTATCCTGGACTCGAGGCATATCTTAGGTATCCATGGATACTAGAATGTGTCTTATAGATTTTCAAGGAATGCAATGAACAAAAATCAAAATCATTTAGAGAATTTATTCCCACGTATAATAAATAATGTGTAACTACAAGCATGAGTATCATAATTCATGCGGGACTCCATGCATGAATATTATAATCAATTAAAAATTCCATGCTTGAGGGATTCTATGTCTTTGAATCATTATCAATTAGGGATGCCATTCCCAAGGGATGCATGCCTATGAATCACATTAATGGGATTCCATGCCCAAGTATTACATTAAAATGATTCCATGACAAAGTAGTATATATAAAATAAAACCATTCCCATGTATCACAATTAATTAATAGATTCTATTCCTAGGTATCCTAAATTAATAAGTATGCCATTACAGAGTGTCACATTTAAACTGGGGAAGTCTTGATCGATTATTGTAGATAATAATATCAAACAGGTTGAAAAACATAATATTAAATCATGTTCCATGATATATATATCCCTGAAAAGATATATCTCATCATTTTTATTCAATTCAATTTAATTACAACAACTAAGGAATGTTGTGTCCATAAGAATTCCATACCACAATTTGGTTATACAGTTGGGTCTATTCCATTTTTAAGTAAATTTAGAGCCTCATGGGAAGGTCCATTCCACTACCAATTTATAATATGAGACAAGTTAAGAATTTCATTCATTAATTTATACGGTCCAAGAGCAGTTCCTTACCAATGAAATTTCATTCTATTTTAATTGTCCATTTTATCTATAATAATAGTTCCAGCGTAATATAAATAGTGATCCTAGAAAAGGGAAAAGCACCCACATCATTCATTATTCAGTTAATTTCATTTAGCATCTCATTATGTGAGAGGGAAAGTTAACACTCATAAAAATGTGGATTTAATTTTTTCCCTAAGAATAATGGTCAAGATATACAAGTGACACCCCAAATGGGGTGGTTTGAGTCATGTTTGACATCCTATAATGGTACAATTTAAATTCACATTGGAAATATGAATTTTGGAATAAATATTTACATGATTAATTTTTTATTTAAGAAGAAACACATGGAGAGTTTGACACATGGCATAGTGGAACATATCAAAAAAATGCTATATTTAAAGTTAAAAACCTAAGACCACCTACATTTTTCCAAGGATCGTTCACACATCCAATATCGATCTATCATTTGAGCTTGTTTGAGAGAAATAAAGGAAATAGAAAAACAACCAGAAAATAGGGTAAATTACCACACAAAGATTATGCATTTCATTCTAAAAATTAAGACAAAATAAAAAGTAAGAGGTTTCATGATATTACCGATACTCTTCCAATGTGTCCTAATATTTTCTATTTGCAGATCAAATTAGGGGGATATCTCCATACATATTAGGAGTCCACAGAGGAGATTGAGCGGGATTCTTGATATGGTAAGTGAGGGAGAAAGTTTGAGGAAACCCCTTTAAGGATAAAGGGGGAAATAGGGTAAAATCACCCTCTATAGTTAAACTCATTGTTTGGATAAGCATGAAAAAATATATGAAATGCTACTACCTAAGCGGTAATAAGGGTGTGAGCTAGGAACATGGTTTTCCAAACTCTGTATAGCCTGTGCACTCCCCTCTTCCATTTTCTAAAGACAACCTCGCACAACTATGTGGTACATGGTTTATCCTGGAGAACCTCATGGTTTACACATAATTAATCACAAAACAAAACAAGTATCTTTATTGTTATACATAGTTGTCTCTAAGTGTGCGCCAGCCATGCACCATTGATTTCTTCTCTCAAAACTGAGTTTTTGGGCTATGATTCTCCCAAAACACATATAAACACCTGAGAAAAATTTTTGTCATTAAAACCATCTAAATAAAATTATTTTAATTGTTCCAAAGATAAGATTTACATTCTAAATCATGGTTTAAAATTTTACCCATATACCAAATAGAAATTTCAATTTCCTTTGGAACATTTACATGATTCAAAAACACAGGATGTTATAAACTATCCAACATAGAACTTCTTATCCCCAAGAATCATTAGGGAAGTAATGAAATATCACCCAACCTAACCGTATTTGAAAAATTATACTCAAACATCCATATTTCATTTTAAACACCCAACACTCTTTAATGAATCTTCTTTAAGTGTATGATATATAAGCCATAAAAACTTGAACTAACACTCATATTCAAAACTAAAATCTCAAAAAATTTATTACCTAAGAATTTTGAACCTGGGATATGTTCACATAATCACCTCCTTTATCAGTTGGCCAATGGTGTTCCCTACTATAGGTTTTAACATTAAATGGAAAATTTTGGGACATGGAGCTCCCAAAATAAGAATTTACTATTAAAACATACCTTTATCATTATACTAATGTACTTTATCACATTTATAAACTGAATCGAATAGTCAATTCCCTATCAAAGTCATTTATTGTGTACACACTAACATTTCAATGAAAATACATTATTGAATTCTTCACTACACTTATCTCATCCCGATAACAATCCAGAATTGGTTCCTCACCAACCACAATCCAAAAAATAAGAGAAAATAAAGTTGTTCAACTAAAGACTAACTATATCTAAAAATGATCAAATTTATCACCCGATACCTATAAAACATGATTATGGAACATTCAATCTAAGGAATAACAGGTTGATTTCAAACATAATTTCTGGATCCCACAACCAGCTTCTAGTGAGGTTTCTAACCCAAAAAAATTTAATTATGTCGTCATGTTATAGAATGTATGTAGTTATATACCAGATATAATGCCCTTGAAAAGTAGGAACCTGATTATTACCAACCAATTCATATTTCACGTCTGGAATCTCCTTTAGCAATAGTGTCCAAGGTGATCATCCAAGGTAGTCCATACTTCAATGTTTAGAAGTTTGATGTCGATACCTAGCTGAAACTTCCATATATCAAGAACACAAACTGAACCTAATAGTGGTATATCAGCTAGATATCTAGTCAATGATTCAGTTAGTGTCCAAGATCCCATCCATGGTCTACCTAAATGGGGTCCCCAATATCACTCAAGATATTCCACACCTCTAAGATTGTCCATTCTACCCAAGTGTAAGTTTGTAAGGAGTTAATTTATCAATCCAAAAAGGAATTTAATTCTTTCATTATCGTAGATTATAACCGACACTCACATAGTCTATCGAGTATGATATCAAGATTGGGTAAATGATCATCTATGAACTAAGGGTATACAAAGAGGCCATCAATGATTACTAAACAGGCCTGAGACACTCCCTTCATATCCAATATAAAGTTTCCAACATGGTTTACAACCAACCATATCCAAATTATGATAAAGATAATAGTAAGAAAGTTACTGGTCATTTTTTTTTGAAATGTTCTACTGTACTTTCCAACACATAATCATTTACTGACAACTAGGCCCCCACTATCGATTCTTTCTATGATCATTCAAGCATAACCAATGAATTTAAATCTGATATATAGTGTATTTAAATGTTTCCAACAAAATCATCTATTTTATCATTATTCTATGATGTAATCATTATCAAAACTCAAAAGTAATACCTTCACAGGTCACTCAGGATCCCCGAGTCTGAATCTTACATCCAGACTCCAGAAAAAACCCATAACCAGGTTTTATCTTAGGTATCATTTAATGATCTAGATAACCTAAACTAATGTCCTGAAAAAATTTCATAAGAAAATGAGACCACTCCTTATTGTTATTTTATGGTTGTCCTCCATCTACTAGTAAGGACATGATTTTCCATGATTGATGCGACTCTCCCTAAAATAGGAGTGTCCTAGTCATCATTTAATAAGAATGGGAACTCATCTTATAGTGCATACTCCATAAACCACAAAAAATATGTTATAGATGTGGAAAAATTATTTTAGAAAGATCCAATTGAAAGTAGATGATAACTATCCCCTTAAAATCATACCTAGTATGTTTTTACTATTGGCGTATGGGTGAATCTCTCTCGTACTGCACGCACGAATGTTATTAGAATCAAGCCAAAAATCCAAACCAAACTGATCGGTAGTGTTTCAACACAAGTACCTTTTACACAATCATAATCATGAGCATCGATATTAGTAAGTTTTCATTTAATTCCAAGGTCACTCTACCTCAGATATTATATGTGGCCATTGCATAACAATTCATGGAATATTATTTTTTACACTGAATGCATATGGTTCACAATAATTTTGATCAACATGAAAGGTATGCACGTATCAACATATACTACCATGATATTCCATCAAAATTAATACACATAATTTGATACTATCTATAGGAATATAATGCCTATTCATCCATTTCTAATTGAATATATGAAGGATTTTTTCAAAAGTTTTACAGTTTGATACAAATGTTAATCTAACTGATGAACTTCCAAGTCTTCTATCACTAAAGTAGATGAAGGGTCACATGAACTAGTAAGTTCCCAAAGAATTCCCTAGGAATGTCTAACCCACTAAACATGAGCATTACACGATGATTACACTCATATAAAGGATCAATGTTTTGGAACAACCACCCATCCATATCAGGTGTAATTTTCAAAACTATGAGTCCTACTAGGGATAAACAACACCCAATCAGAATACCACTTTTTAAATAGTTCAAAAGAATTTCACGTGAATTTACATTATATATGTGTTAATTCAACCAAGCTAGACACCTACTTTTCAACATAATGTGTCAATCTTGAAACTTGAGTCACATTGCAAAATATGGTTCTCAGTTTAATTAAAATCATGTACTGATTATAAAGAAAACTTGTGTAATACTTTATTAAGCTTACACCCCAAGGTTCATAGGAAAGTCATTTAAAACTTTATTTCAATCATTATTATTTATCTAAAATCCAGTCAGAATATGTAAATTTACCTTATAGATTCCCTATATCCATCTTATTTATATAAAAATTTCTCACAACTGGTCTTATGTAAATACAATTTCAATTCCAATCCATATAGGAAAAAAACCATTTATGTTTTAATTGGAATTTAAATTAATCAAATCCTCATATAAATACATATCGATAGTAGTTAACATGTTATTTATTAATAATATGGTAAATGTCAAGTAATATGACACCATAAAATTATATGAAACACTATATAAGAGGCTGAAAAACTTTAAATAACTATCCTATTTACGTAATAATATCCCCATGGGGTTAACTACCGTGGGATAAAACAAAAAATTCAACCTATTATAGTCCCATCATGATAATATTGGTTTAATTATATCAAAACCCATTCCCAATTTGTTGAGTCTATTCTATATAAATTAAAACTTCCAACCCATTTTAATTGAACCCCAAAATGTTATTTTATTCTAGATTTAACAAACCCTTAATAGGATTATCTCATAAAAAAACATAAAAAAAATCTCTACTTTGTTCTAGTGGTGCATTTATGAATTTAGTCACATAGGTTTCCATGCCCAAGTCATATAGGTACAATAATTTATAAAGGAAACCATATACTATAAGGATTTAAATTCAGAACATACTATGCTTTAGTTATTTTCACTACCATATATAATTTATAAAGGAAAGTGCCATTATAAATTAAAATTGGTATACCTAAAGCTGCAACCTATTTTTTATCTTTGATTTCAAAATATAGAATTCTTTTATGTAATGGTTTGATTATATGGGTTACCCTTCCCAAAATATAAGGGCTAATACACCTTATAAACTGTTTTTGGAACCCATTTAACCATAATGATAAATATTTTATCCCATGTGAGCAATGATATATGGATCAAACATTTAGTTATTTGTTTTTTATGGTTCCAATAACATTATATATGGGAAAAAATATTTTGGTTGATATAAACACTTTAATATCCATTACTTAATCACAATTCTATCAAGGCATTCTATCAAAATTAAATAAGTAAATGTGATCATGGAAATTTATCAGATAACATGGTGTATGTAAGCATGATAAATAGTCACCTAAACATTTTATAAAAGTAATCATGTTGCTGAAACACACAGGGAACATACAACATGTTGTCATGTAGTCAAGAAATGCTACCTACATGACATGGAAAAAGCAATGAATGTGAATCTTTATGTTCCTATAATAATGCATTTTTCAATAATTCATTTCAACACTAGGATAAGGGTAAAATATCAGAAATCTATTAAACTATTAAGAAGAAGAAAGTAAAAAAAATAAGTCATGGTGAAATAACAATCAATGTTAATCATGGGCAATAAGAAGAACAGTATTATTCATGGTCTCTTGGTCTTTACCTAGTACGTGGGTTGATCACTCAAAGAAATGGATATTTACCAAGCACACAAAGATTAATAGTCTCATGTATACTAGAGAACGATTATAATAAAACTAAAAACAAACCTATGATACCCCTTTTAAATGTCTCGACCATTGATCCAATGAAAATTTTACCTGAGTTGGTTGGTCACATGGACTCATTTGTGGCTCCGAATATTCTTGAGGTTGTCCATTATTAGTGAGGGTCTAATGATGGTACAATAGGGAGTCTTTACCCACATAATCAGTGTACCATAGTGGTATAATAATTAAATAAATAAATATTTTATGGTGAAGATCACTGATGAAATAAAATAAATATAATTGGCCAATTTCTAATAAATTTTTTTATGTCCATATGATACTATAATTTACAAGAAATAATAATTCAATATTAGATAAATAGTAAAAAAAATTCATCAAAATATATCTCCAAGATCATCTCTAGAATTGGATCGATGTTTCTATCATGATCTCCCATGTACTTGTGTAACATAATTAAAAGAAAAGTGGAGGGCAAGACAAATCCAGAACTCGATCTTGTAACCAAGAGGACTGTTTTGGTACTCTGTTATAGTGGAATCCTGAATAGGGTGTGATATATACTTAGTAGGTCAACACCAAAAATGTGTAATTCTATCCAATTTATAATTACAAAATACAGTTATGTGCAGGTATAATACAAAAGAAATAAAAAAAATAAATGTAAACAAGATGAAATCAGGTTACTAAATGGACACCCAACCAACAATATATGATTTGGACTAAGTCGAAATACCTCTTAGTAGGTGATAATACCTCTAAATCCCAATAATGTTACTCCATTCCCAATTATCAATTTAATGGGATTCCATGCCCAAGTATCGTAATATATATATATGTATATATATATATATAAATGAATCCATGACTGTGTATCACATTTAATTAAGGGACTCCATGCCTGGGTATCATAAATTAACAGCGACTCCAGGCCTGAGTATCACATTTATGTAAGGGACTTCTCTTTCCGGTAAGAAGGATAATTATATAAAATCTGAATTCACATTTAAGTATAAATAATACTCTATGATATATATATATATATATATATATATATCAATTCTAGTATGTGTGTTATCATATATATATATATATATACATATATACATATATATATATATATAAATTCTAATATGTGTGTCATCATGTTCATTAAATTAAATTTAATTATAGGAACAAATGAAGGCTATATCAATAAGCATTCTATACCACAATTTTTTTATACAATTAGTACCATTCAATTTTTAATTAAATTTATATGGCCATGGGATGGTCTATGCCACTACAAATTTTTCATGGGGGATAAGTCATACATTTTCTTCATTAATTGATATGGGAAAAGGGTAGGTCC
Organism: Viscum album; assembly: GCA_963277665.1. Taxonomy (NCBI): domain Eukaryota; kingdom Viridiplantae; phylum Streptophyta; class Magnoliopsida; order Santalales; family Viscaceae; genus Viscum; species Viscum album. The sequence goes on along the minus strand of OY728119.1, from coordinate 758,218,722 downwards.
TAACCAAACACATTTTATTCTATTTCAGTTGGAAATTTTATCTACAATGTTGTTTCTAGTGTAATATCAATAGTTCTCTTTGGAATAGGGGAAAATACCCACACCATTCATTATTCATTTAAGTTCGATTAGCATATCATTCTAGGTGAGGGAAAGTCATCACACCTCAAAAGGTGGATTTAATTACAAGACTAAGCATAATGGTCAAGGCATAAGAGGGTCACACCCAAGGGTGTGGTTCAAGTAAATTTAGGCATCCTATAATTGTTTAATTTTAAAGAACAATGGAAATAGGAATTCATAAATAAACATTTATATTATTAATTTTCCATTTAAGTAGAAATACATGGAAAGTCTGGAACATGACACATCAAATTTTTTTATAAAGATTCTTTATTTTAATGTAAAATAATGATACCATGTACCTTATACCAAGGAATCTTCACTCATCTAATATCAATATTTTATTTGATAAAAATTGAGTGAAACTAAAGAAATGGTCAAAAACACTGAAAATAGTGAAAATTAGATTGTATGGATTTAATCTTCTATATAGTGAAGGAAAACAAAATAATAAAAAAAGTATTGTAGATATTCCTCATACACTTCCAACACACCCTAATATGGTTGATTTAGAGCTCAAATTATGGATATATCTCCATGCTTATGGGGTGTCCAGGGAGGATCTTGAGTGGGATGATGTGCATGGGAAGTGAGGGATAAATAGTGAGAAAAACCCTTAACAATGATAGGGGAAAACTGTAAAATCACCCTCTTAAATGAACCAGGTGATTTGGGAATTCATGCGCTAACCATGTGGTGCCACTTCCTTAGAGAAAAAAAGTTTAGGAGTTTGGCTCCCGATTTTCCTAACCTTGCACAACTCGTATACTTCCTTATGCAGTTTTGTGTAGACAACCTCACACATCTGTGCAGCCTCGAGTGCACAATTTTACAAACAGTGTGATACCATCCAATACCATAATAAAAGTTTCATGTTTTATACTTTATGGACTCGTCGTTTAAAAAAACCTTGTCCTTATACAAAATAAGTATCAGGGTCGTGAAACATGGTTATCACTAACTATGCACCTACCATGTACCTTATTACCAATTCTCCCAAAACTGAGTTTTAGGTTATGACGGCCCCTAAACTCTTTCAAATAACTTGGAAATCACTAAATATGTAACCCTATATAAAAAATCTCTTAATTTTACCGAATCCTGTATTTACATTCTAAAATTTGGATATAAAATTCAACTCATCCATGAAATTAAAATTTCAAATTCCTTTTGAAAATTTCAACATTTCAGAAATATGGGATATTACACTAGAGTTGATATGAAAATGGTTACACCAGGTATGTATGAGTCAAATTATTTTATTTACTCTTTGAAAGGTTCATGTGGGCCAATATAAAGGTAATTTAATATCTTCATAAATTTCCTCTAAAATATATTTTTTATATGTAAGTGTTACCAACAACAAGTGTACTTGTCATCTTTGCATGTGTAAGTGTCTTTCACATCAAGGTAATCATCATTGATCTCTGTATAAGGGTCTTTTTACCTCGTTCAATGGTGATCACAACCATTTAGTATATTGTGTAAAGTTAATTTTTCACTACGTACGAGTGATTCAAAATTCTGTACTTTGATTTTTTTGGTGTTCTTTATGAATTATATGAGTTTCAAAATAAACTCAAGTAATGTTTCTAGGGTAAAATTGATGTTTTTTTTTCTGTGGAAAAAAGTTTCTCAAAGGATCATAAAATTAATTATGATTATGATTTTTTCTATTCTTCATTAAATATATCATCACAATAATGATTTTTTATCTAGATAATTCAAAATAGATCCAAGATACAACATCGTAGAAACATTAAGATGCATAAATAGAAAGATTAGAGAAGCCAAACCACAATAAAGGTCATGATCACTATAAAATGAAAGCAACCATGCCGTGTTGAATTATTATCTAGAATTTTGGTCATCATATAGGATTAAAAAATAAAAAGAATTTCTGAAGTTATATGATGATCATTTCACTAATTATTGTTCAATTCATGGTGGAAAAATTATTTGAAATGGAATTTTTAACATTTACTACCTTTTATTCAGTGAAACAACACCACATTATTGTTCAATTCCCAGGTAAATAGTTGTTTCTTTAGAATTTATAAAATTAGAACTTAGCTATAAATTGGATTTAAAATATGGTATTTACTGATATGAACATCCTTTTGTTATAAATTTTGGATCCTTCTTTTAAGGATTGTTATTTTGGATTTATTAGAGTGGAATTTAATACTTCACTAAGAAAACATGGAAACTATTATAGTATGGAATGTTTAACAGGTCATAAGTGAACTTAACATTCATATTGAACATGCTCACTGAAATTCTCTATGGTATGCTTCCCCTATATGAACCTTATATCACATGGTATTCATGGTGACTGTGCCTTCATCCTTTTGAAAAGCACTACTCCTGGTCACATACCCCCTTACCACTCCACTGTATCAAGGTAAGTATTCCTCTAATGAGTTCCCACAAATGAACGTGTATTCCAACTTTTCAAAAAGGAACCAGATTAAAAAAAATTATTAATTGTTCCACCATTATCACAATAGAAATGGATACAATTATCCTTACCCTTTCGGCCTCAAACTCATGGTAAGAACAATGATCATGAACCTCACAATATAATGCTTAACAAAAGATTTTCTCATCTTACCTACCATTCCCATATATTTTAAAAACACTTTTAAAAACCCTAATCCTATACCCCCTACAAATAAAGATCCATATTTTTAGATTCTTGAATAATATCCCGAGACTGGGTGGTGCTTCCAAATGTTTTCCCCACCATTCAACTTCCATCACCATGAGTATGCGTGGGTGGCATCTACTCTGCTTATGACATTAATTTCTTCCAACCTTGGATATAATATAAATATGAAGGTAATCCAATATACCAAAATAATCATGGTAGTCCTTCAATCCTATTTTAGTTCTTCATCGACTTGGGGTGAGATCCATACAAGCATCCGACGAGTGATGTCTCCCAGATTTCATAGCCTCTGAGGGAGCTTGGTAATTCCACTCTATCACAAAGAAGAGTAATTCTGGACAATAGAAAATCCATGAACCAAATAAAAAAATCTCATATATAAGAAATTAAGGAAGTATCATCGAGTTTAGTTCTTGAAAACTCTTCTAAATTTTAAATATATCCACTAGTGGGTGTCAATTTTGAGCATAATGTAAGAAGGAAAATCCATTCTCTAGATAAGTTACAGCAACACTCACAAGAAATAAGTTGGACTTCTCCTAAAAATAATTGGAGAATCCATGTGTATATTCCCATAGACATGAAATATCATGGGTAAAATGACTAAAACCAGTCACTACATAAAATAAGGCCCACAATTAACAACCTACTGCAACTTTCGTTTACATTCTATCACAATGAATTGGATCAGTCCAACTTCAAAAAGAATATTCAGATGGATTGTGGAAGAGTATTGATGCCTCCTATAATTCATCTAGGCCCTTCATAATTTACACACGCCAATTATAGTTCTTAGTATATAATTTCTCCCTATATACATTCCATAATTTAATGAAGATACACAAGCCACTCTCATGAATAGAATTTTGGAATCTAAACACTATATAAACTATATAAAGGGGAGAACTTTCTATGGAAGGGGATATATATCTCGATCACCACTGGATGATACCCTTATGTTCTTTTCATTTAATTTTTGTTACTCTATTTAATGAACAATAAAACCACTGTGGTTCATCCATGGATAATCCTTTCACCACCCCTATTAATGAATTATCATCCTTCATTACTAATTATGTATCCTATGTGCAATTTAATGGTTTTATTAGTGGTGGCTTCTTATTTTTATATTTTAAATTATTTTTCTCATTCTCTATATTATATACACTTTACACTTTGATTAGTTCATATGCATGTGATAGTAGACAGTTGAGTTAATTTAGGGGTAAGTAGAAATTTCCAAATACCAATCTAAAAAAGGGAAGGAAATACAATGATCATTGCAATTATTTCTCTGAAACAAAACTGCATGAAGAAACTAATATATTTGATTTAATTAATGAGAGGGAGATTATAAACCAGATGAATAATGGTTCAAAATGAGAATAAAACACTAATCCATGGATATAACACTACATCCTTTATTGATTTATAAAATCAACCATATCCACAAACTCTCTTTAAATAGTGAATCCAAAAAACAACATTTAAACACACATAAAAATTTATTCCCTCGAGAGGATCAGATTTACCTTTTTTAATTCATAATTCTTTGGTTAAAATATTGTTTTTATGAGGGAAACATGAAATAATCTCATCAAACACAGTTTCAATGATTTGTAAATATAGTGTTTTGTTTTAAATTTCATTAAATAAAAAAATTATTTCAACTGAATAGATCCATTTTTTCAAACCTCACTAGTTATGATCTAGTGGTTGAGAGAACCGTATTGGCATGGATTATAACTTTATGACACATAAAACAAGTGTAAGTTGAGTTTTCACCATTCAATTGGATGACCTAATTCATAAAATTCGTTTTCCTCAAAAGATTTAATTTTAATAGAAGATATGGAATGTAGTTTTGATCAAGTTAATAGTACATTGAGAGAAATGTATACACCCAATTTCAATATTAAAAACTGAAAATTGAAATTAAATTATAAAAATGATTATGAACTCAAACATGGAATGACTGGTATACTATGTAAGTTTAATGGGCTATTCAAGGAATACCCTAATAGGAATTTAAGAGAATTTAAATAATTTTGAAATGGATATAGAACCAGAGGAGTCACTAAGGCTCAAATCAGCTTGAAGGATTTTCTTCTCTCATTTTACGGAGCATCTAAGGAGTGTCTCTATAATCTAACTCCTAAGGAATTAAACTCATTAAAATATCAACAAAATATATTACTCTATAAAATATTTCCTACTTAAAGGAGTGACCAACTTCAAAAGGAAGTTGATGGAATCAAACAAGAAACTAGATAGAATCCCTATAAATTATGGAGAGTTTCAAGAAACTAACTGCATCCTTTCCACGTCAACCATATAAATAACATCACTTATTGGTGTATTTCTACTAAGTATTGATAGATAATGACCATAAAATACTTGAAGCTTATTTTGGAGCAACACTAAATAAAAATTCACCAGATAAAGTAAGATAACACATTGAAATAATCTCAAAAGATTTCTAATAGTTTGGTATAAGAAGTAAAACGAGAAGAGTACATGAGGTAAAAATATCCTACTCACCACTGTAATATTTTTTTGAAGATTTAACTTCCCTTTAAAGAGAATTAGGTGTGAACAAAGTGAATGAATCATCAAACACCATAACCCTTAGGGTCTTCCAACTATGCTATTCTATAGAAACACTTAGTAATAGATTCCTCGAAGTTCAAGAAACTGAAATTTATGATTCCATGTTCTAAAGGAAATTTTAGAACAGATATAGTGAATACAAGGGATCTAGGGAATTCCACACCAACCAATTCAGACCTTTAAGTTAATAGAATCTAATAACATGTTTCTTATACGATTTTCAAAAACCTTTTCAACTCTTTATATTACATATATACAATTTCCAAACATATCCATGCTATCTGAAAGTAAAACCACAAGAAACATATATGAAATTCATGTTGAGACATGTAATACAATCTCAAAATAATCAACACCCCCACCACTCCTGGATCATAATTAAAGGAATTAAAATTAAAATTCAGTTAGCTCATGAAGACCTTGATAAATATGGTAAACCAAGGATCAAGTAAGTTTCCTTCTCATAAAATTCCAAATTCTAAATAAATTTTAGTAACATTATAGTGAGTGGTAATAACTAGGGAAACTAAAGTATTGACATGAGAAATTTAAAGTGAATGTAAAATAATCAAGTATGTAAAAAATATACCTCTGAACACGAGGATGAGGAAGGGAAAGCACCATCAATGGAATTGAGAATAATGATGCAGGATCCACCACAACCACACCTACCTATCCTATAATAATGAAATAACCAAGAAGCACAATGGGGAAATCACTACAACAAATGATTCTAGAGTTTTTCAAAAAAAGTTGAAATTAATGCCCCTACAAGAATCCTTTCACTAGAAACAAAGGTTTAAAAATTCAATAAATTATTGTGTTTCAGTAGAAGGATATTAAAATGAAATTAAGAGGTACAACCATGTAAGAATGTTTATGCTATTTTCACCCCTAAAATTTCCATAAATTATAATATAGAGGAAGTATTTACATTCCTTGAACAATTGGGAAGCTTACTTTTTTCAATTCACTTTTTTAGTTGGGAACATAAATTAATGTAATTCTTTATTCCATTTATTCTAATTTACATATAAGAGAATATAAACCCACATGTGTAGTTGTATAGTTAACCAACAGATCCACTTCTAATCTGGTAGGTGTTCTAATAAATGTCCAAATAAGTGTAAAAGGACACCAATTACCTGTTGTATTTTATATTCTTAACATAGATGAAGGTAAAGGAAAATATCATTATCCATTTATTATAGGAATAACCTTTATAAAACTACTAAAACCATCATAAATGTCAATAAAGGGAATCTTTACATGACATTTGGTGAAGAGATATTATATTTTGACAATATTGATTCAATGTAACTTCTACAAGAATATTATTCTATTTTCACCTTCAAACATTTTGAACTCCCTTGTTCATATAGGGTGGAAGTTGAGATATTTGATGACATAATAAAATTATCATAAGCATTGTAAGAGCCCAAAGTACTAGGATTTTTTTTTGAAATTGAAATCAATATAAAGGGAATTTCAACTATTTATAAATTTGATGAAATTGGTAAAAAAAAAATTTCATGAGTTACTTGAATTTGATACTAATAAATCCACCTTACATGTGAAGGTGGCCAGCATAGAGAATAGCGAAATGAAAGCCACTCTAAAATCCTCCCTTAAATTAGAACAAAAATTTTAACCATTTAATATATAATATTCTTTCTTATGTGGAAATAAGAATATTTTGTTCATAATTTCCTATAATTTAGAGCATGAACATGAAAATCAATAGCTGAGAATCCTAAGAAAATAATGTTAAATATATAGTATGGACATTGGGAGATATTTTAAGAATAATCAATTCCACCCATATGGAGAAAACTATTTTAGAAGAAGAATCCAAGTCTGTGAGACAACCCCAGATAAGTCTCTACCCAACCCTCTTAGAGGTAAAATATATGATTTAGATAGACATTTAAATGATAAAATAATTTATCCCTTCATAAACACTAATCATTGGGACACATTAATTTTTATCTAAAGAAAATTGGTTACACATTTTTGAAAAATGAAAATAATGGATTTGTAGAAACCAAAATATAGAATAGTTAGAGTTTATATAGACTATATAAGATTAAACCGCATGACCATAAAAGAACATTTACTGATACCATTTTTAGGCCAAATATTAAAAAAAATAGTTTAAAAAGTATATTTTAATTTAATTTATGGTTTTTTGGATATTTTCATGTTCTCATAACACTCTGTGACCAAGACAAGACCACATTCACATGTCCCTATGATATATTTTCCTACTGAGGGATTCATTTGGGTCTCTTAAATGACATAGGTACCCTTAAAAAATGCATGTTAAGTATGTTTTCGGACTAGATTTAAATTTTTTTAGTGGTATTCCATTATTAATTAAATATATATGGATCATTTTTCAAAAAAATTGAGAGTTTGGAAAAGGTATTATAAATATTAATTGAGAAAAATCGGTTTTTAATTTTACTAAATTCCATTTTATTGTAGAAAATGGGAATTTATTGGGGTATTTGATTTATACAAATATAATAAAAGAGAATAAAACCTATTTGGATGTAAATTCTACACTACCCTATACCACCACTATCAGACATATTTGATCATTTTCGGGCCATGTTATATTTTATCGAAGAATTATTTGAAACTTTTGAAAAATTTCTTTGACCCTAACTAACTTAATCATGAAATAAAATGTTTTTTGCTTATTTGATTCATGGAGGGAATGGATTTTCAAATTCAACTAATTTTTATCAACTGACCCTATCATCTTCACACCAAACTAGAGTCACCCCTTTTAGATACTATTTGATGATTCTAATAGAGTTGTGGGAGCTTTTCTCTCTGATAAGATTGAAAATATTCTAGGAGTAATAAAATACGTTTCACAAACCCTGGATACTTCTCATTTCAAAAAAATAAAAATAGTGATTCTTTTTTTGTCTATTGTTCTAGATTTAGAAAAATTCTATTCTTACCTGTTAATAATTAAGGTAATTATTTATTCTGATCATATATATTTAAGATATTTAATCAAGAAGACTGATGAAAATCCCATTCTGGTAATATAGAAGTTTTTTCTATTTTTCCTTGAGATTAAGGACAAGAAGGGGTGTGAAAATATAGTGGCTTACCACATGAGTAACCTACAACACACTATTTAGGTATAACCAGTTATAAATACTAATCTGGATGACTCCTTCTATTGCGAGAAACTATACAAACTAACTCGAGAAGACTAGAATACTAACATAGTGAACTTATTGGTCTTATAAAAAGATCCTTATTTCTTCTCAAATAATAAAACTACTAAATTAAAAATATAAATCAAAACACTATGGTTGGGAAGGCATTTATTTATGAAAAATATTAACTGATTAAGTCATTTAAAGATGCATTCAGGAGAGATAAATACATTCTATGATTTTTTTCTTCCATAAACATGCATACGTAGGCAATTTTAGACCACAATTAATGAGTAGTAATATTTTTGAATCCTGTTTTTTTGGGAATCCCATATTTAAATATTCATATGATTTTTGTAAAATATTTTAAAACTACTTATTTACAGGTTAAATTTTTAAAAAACAAGAAATTTTCTAAAAAATATTGATTTTTTTGAAATATTTGACATTTGGGGAATTTAATTAATGGGACCATTTCCTATTTCATTTGTATTTTCTTATATATTATCGGTAGTACACTATATTTCTAAAGAGATTAAATCCAAATCCACTTAAGAAGATGACCTAGAAATTCTAATTTTATTTATAAAATCAAATGTACTTTTTAGGTTTGGAATACATGGAGATATAATCATAGACCAATGAACCCATTTGTACAAAACAAACATGGAGTCAATCAGGATACAATAATGAGTTCACTATAAAAACATTTTTCCTTACCACTTAAAAATTAATGGTCTAGAAGTGGTATCAAATAAATAAGTCTAAAGGATATTGTAGAATAAAATATAACCCAAATATAATGATTAGAGTTAAAAAGTGGAATATGGACTATGCACATATATAAATTCCTACAAGACCCCATTTGTTATATCTCTTTACAGTAATGTTAATGGTAAAAATTTCCACATGACTTTTGAGATACAACACAAAAACAATTATCCTATCAAAAAAGTAATCCTAGAGTTTTACATGGTTTAATAGTAATGTAAACTATAATTAATAGATCCTATGAAATTGATGTGAGTGGAATATTATAACTCACTACTATATAAATTTAAAACCAATCCTTCTCCTGAAAATTTTATCTAGAAAAGTTAATTTTGACTTGGTAACAATGTCCTTATATTTTCTTTATGGGTGAAACATTTTAGAGGTAAGGTTCATTCCAAATGGGCTAGTCCATATTCAGTAGCCAATAATTTTTCTTTTGGTGTTTATGATATTAAATAAGAATTTTCGAGGAAACTATTCATGGTGAATAGAATATAACATAAAAATTACAAGGAGGACTTTTTAAAATAACCAATAGAGGAGTCAACACTTGTAAAAACCTGGATCTTCGTTCAGGAATGTGTTTCCTTTTTTTGGAGTTTTTAAGAAAAATGGGTTTTCTGGAAATTTTCAAAGTACACGCCGTGTACTTTTTGAGTACACGCCGTGTACTCTGATCCGGCTCGAAGCCGTGTGCTGGCCATGCCCGGGCCACACCCACGGTGTGTAGGGGTGACATGGAGTCCGTTTTTGGCGGTGTACGGAGAGGACCCAGTACACGCCGTGTACTCTAAAAGTACATTCCATGTACCTTTTTTTCATTAAATGGACCGGGGTCGCGCCTAACCCCTATTTCCATCTTCTTCTTCAGTTTTTGTCCGCTCAGAAGCGACCGTATGACCGAATCTACTCCGAGCTTCCGCCTCGCCGTCCGTTCTCCGATTTGAGCACGGTCGATTGCGTTGGAATCGCAGTGGCGAGTTCTTCCTTTTGCTTGATCCTTGTTTCTTGATTCCTCCATGTTTTCATGTTATCGTGGGATGAATGTTTTTTGCATTTTCTCAAATCTACGTCATTCTAAGGGGAATCTATCATCGAGGTTCACCTATATCAATCTCCTAGGATCGAGGTATGTGGTTTGTGCCTTTCCGTAGAATATTGATGGATATTTTGTGCAATTTCCACCAATACCCTTGAACGGGGTATTGCGTGTTTCCTGTTTTTCCCTTGTTTCTTTCCTACTTTGCTTGATTGCTTTAGTAGAGGTTATTTCTTATGATTAGATAATTTTTTTGTGCTCAGTTTTCTTGACTTTCTTGTTCTCCCTATTTGGCGTTTTTCCAGTTTCCATGCCTAGTTGTAGGATTTTGGATTGTTGCCTTGTTTTGCTGTTGAGCCTTAGTTGATATCCAAGTAGTTATTGAGGGTTACTTGGACGATATATATATATGCGCGCTGAGAATGTTTAGTTATACTCAGGACTGTGAGAACCTAGAGTAGTAGACCAAAGGGGGAATTGACGGAAGGGCTTCTCTAGAGTGTCTTTTATGCACGATGCGAGCCCAAGTTGAGAATTGACGGAAGGTTTTCTCCAGAGTGTCTTTTAATTATGACGTGGAATATAAAGTGAATTGATGTTGATTGATTCCCCATAGAGCCTTTAGCACGATACGAAACTATAGGGGGAATTGACGGTGAGTGCATCCCCAGAGAGTCTGCTTAATTGCGTAGCTGTACCAGAGGGGTGAGACTGTGTGTTCTTACCAGAGGGTTGCTAGTACTAATAGGTTGAACCATAGGGGTTAGACTGTGAGAGATACCCAGAGGTATACCTGTTTCTTCTTTGGTTGCTGGCTTCTTACTTGTGTGCTATACTTATTAAAACTGTGGATTGTAGCTGTTTGTGATTTTCTTTTTACTGCTTCTTGTTTTAGTACTGCCATGTATTCATTGACTGTTAGGCACAAATCTTTGGGTGATTGTCTACTAGGATTGTATCTCAAACCCTATTTGGGCCATGCTTTGGGGCCCTCACAGACTATGTTGCTACAGGTCTAGACAAGGGAAAGCGCCCTTCTACTTCAGGATCTTGATTGCACAAGGAGCTGGGGAGCATGGGACCGAACCGTGGCTCGCGATGCTGAGGAGTTTTCGTTGTTTTCTTTTTCACTTGTTTTCAGTTGTATTTCAGCACGTTGTTTTGTTTTCTGTTTTCCTTAGATACTTGTACCTACTACATCATTGTCATCATAGTCATATATCTACTTTGTTTCCGCTGTTGGTTTCTATTTTTATGAATGTTGTTTACTGCTTCCGCTGTTTATTGCTGTTTTCTTACCTTGTATACCTTATTGAATGAGGGAATAGTTTCCCCACCAACTCACCAAGGCCCTCGCTGCTAGTCGGCAGCCTCTGGCATTCGGGGAAACGCGCTTAAGGTCATGTGGAGAACCGGGTACGGGGCACCAGTGTCGGGGCTCCAGACTCGGAATGTTACAAAGTGGTATCAGAGGGGTTCTTTTCTGTTATCTTACTGTTTAGAGACCTTATCCAGGGATAGGATGGATTTAGTACTTGGAATTAATCTGTGCTTGGAAGTAGCTAACCCGTGTATAGAGAAAAGCCATATAACCTCGTTAACTACAATTTTCTGGTTTTGAGATTTTATGGTTGGTATGTTTTCACCTTGGGTGACTCGTATGACTTTTGCGGTTAGTGTTTTGATATTTCAGTTCTATTTCTGTTGCAACCTGATGAGATGAGGGTATTCCATCACATGCATCATGTAGGAACGTGTAGAAATCACATGCCATGCATTCTTTCCATGCCATCTAGGGTGCATTAGCGATTGCATGCTGTTGTGATAGGCTCTGTGTAAATTATGCATGCTGTTGTGATAGATGCTTGATAGATTCTCTGCTGTTATGTTAGAAAACTATTTTTTTGTTCTTTTCTTAAAGTGAACGGCAAATTTTGGTTCTTGAGGTTTTATGGGCCCTCACTGATCTAAATTTGGAACTTTTCGCCTTGTTTTCGTGTTACGGAATTCTGTGCAGTTTCTGAGCTACTGCCTAGAAAAACCCAGAATACATGACGTGTACTATTTAGATACACTCTGCATAGTTTTTAGGCCGTATCACTGACCGTGTGAGCAGAAAAATGTTTCGTAGGAGTAACTTAGGGAACACACCGTGTACCATTGGTACACGCCGTGTGAGTTCGAAGCCGTGAACCCGACCGTGTCACTAAAAACACGGGTCGGGGAAGCTCAGGTAGGACACGCCGTGTCCATAGGGAACACGCCGTGTAGTCCTGTCCAGGTACTCGGCCGTGTCACGAACAACACGGGCCGGTGTGACCTTCCTTTCCACACTCCGTGTTTGCTCGGAACACGCCGTGTCGTCCTGTCCTGGTGCCCAGCCGTGTCACGAACAACACGGGCCGACGTGACCTTCTTTTCCACACGCCGTGTTTGTTCAGAGCACGCCGTGTAGTCTTGACCAGGTACCGAACCGTGTCACGAGCAACACAGGATGGGGTCACCTTCACCTATACACACCGTGTTTGTTCGGAGCACGCCGTGTAAGGTTCAGCCATGCAGACAGCCGTGTGCTGAACAACACAGGCCTCCGAATCCTTGTCCAGTACACGTCGTGTTTGTTTCGAACACACCATGTAGCCTCCGGGTGAGTCAGACCGTGTGGGTTAGCCGTGTAAGGAGACTCGGGTAGGGGAAAAGTTTTCAAGTACACGCCATGTGTGAGGGTCAACACACCGTGTAGTTTGAAGTGTACATGACTTGTAGGGAAGGTGTACACGCCCATGTCAGTGGCTTAAGTAGACACACCGTGTAGTTTTATACAAGCCGTGTAGTCGTGTTTTGCAATCTTTTGTGTTTTTCTTCCCCTGTTCCCATTTTGTACTATTGTGTTCTCTGTCCATGTTATCCTGATCTAAGGTGTACTTTTTATGTTTTAGAGCTATGCCTCTGAGACGTCCTCCGTTCATACGTGTATGTCGTCCATCAATGATTAGACGCCAGACATGGTTGATTACGGACTTCCTGTTGATCCCCCAGCTGATCCAGTGTCGGTACTGGTTGTTGTACTAGTTGCGGGCGCCGATGCACAGTTCCGGAAGGGTTTCATGAGGATGATGCAGGCCTTCCAGGGAGCACCGCCTCCTACCTCATCTATGGAATAATTGATGCGGGTCTTTCAGCATCAGCATCCTCCCACGTTCTCGGGGGAGGGAGGACCTCAGGCTACAGAGTCATGGCTGGAAGCCATGCTGACTATATTAGAGCATCTGGAGACGCCTCCAGAGAGGCAGGTCAAGCTCGCCACCTTCATGCTCCGAGACTCCACCAAGAGGTGGTGGGACATGATCTCCGAGGTGGGTCAGCAGCAGGCTATGGCTTGGGAGGAGTTCCAGCGCGTGTTCTACGACTACTTATACCCGGAGACCCTGAGGGCCGATCGAGCCTAGGAGTTCATGAGCTTAGAGCAGGGTACTCTATCTGTTATGGAGTATTTCTCTTGTTTCATTGAGCTGCAATGTTTTACAACCCTTCAAGATGGGAGTGGGGTTTTCTTGGAAAAGATGTTTGAGGATGGACTCAGGCGGGATATCCGCTCGCAGATGAACATCTTCCAACTGACTTCCATTACTTCCATCATCAACCAGGCACTGATTGTGGAGCGCAATCTGAGAGACTCTGGAGCAGCGAGTCCGGGCGGTTCTACTTCCAGAGTTATCTTTCCTCCACATGACAATAAGAAGCACCATAGGGAGCCTATGCGCAGTGATTCGAGGAAGAGAGACGCATCATCAGGAAGCCTAGTGACATTCTATTAGTGTGGTCGGACAGGGCACACGAGGCCGCAGTGCTAGAGAGACCCCATCGAGTGCCGATCTTGTAGCAAGATGGGTCACCTTCAGCGTTTCTGCCAGGTTTTCTCACCAGAAGCTGGTGACCGGGGTTCTTCCATGACTCCTCGTTCAGGAGCAACCCCACCAGTCTCTCACCAGTTAGGGAACTGGAGTTCTTCTGGCCGTTCGGGCCAAGGTGGAGGTCGAGGCCGTGGCGGTCAACCACCAGTCCCTCCGCACCAGCAGGGAGGTTCAGCTTAGAGTGGTCAGTCAGGGGAGCAGGGCCACCGTGCAGGCCAGTCTTTCTCCGTAGAGCAGACTTATCATGAGAAGGATCCCGACCCTTCTACTGTTCAAGGTATGATTTTAGTAGCCTCAGTTTTATCTTCTGACCTTTTCGATACTGGCTCTACGCATAGTTTTATCTCTGTTTCCATTGTGGAGAGCCTGGGACTCTGCAACTTTTCTTCTACCGACTCGTTGACACTAGAAAAACCATTGGGAATGAGGACATCTAGCGTACGTCAGTGTAGAGAGTGCCCTCTCGAGGTTGCAGGGTATCACTTCTTATGGGATCTCTATGTCATATAGATGACAAGCTATGATTTCATCCCTGACATGGACTGGTTGATTTCCTTCCAGGTATTCATTGACTGTTATCTTCGCAGAGTTAGTTTCATTTCACTATAGGGTGAATCTTTCCTTCATAGAGGTGAATGAGACGTTCGGGCGAGTCGGGCGGGACTCGAGCATCTTGGTCTAGGAGGAGTGACAACCCAGATTGCTAGCCTTTACCTGGATGATCAGGGGACTCCATAGTTGGACGTTCCTACAGTGGTGGATCGCTTCCGGGATGTCTTTCCAGGGGACTTTCATGTTTTCCTCTGGAGCGTGAGGTATACTTTTCTATTGAGCTCATTCCAGGAGCGGCACCAGTTTCCATTCCTCCCTATAGGATGGCCACACCTGAGTTGCAGGAGCTCAAGAAGTATTTGGAGGAGCTACAGGATAAGGGTTTCATCCGACCCAGTACTTCTCCTTGGGTTTCGCCTATCCTATTTGCAAAGAAGGCAGACAGTACCCTTCGGATTTGTGTGGATTATTGGAAGCTGAACCAGTTGACAGTCAAGAACTGATATCCATTGCCGCGGGTTGATGACCTTTTCGTTCAGATTCTAGGAGGCCGGGTGTTCTTGAAGATCTAATTGAGGTCCAGTTATCATTAGTTGCACGTTAGACCATCAGAAATACCTCTGACAACCTTCAAGAGTAGGTACGGTCTTTACGAGTATACATTTATGCCCTTCAGACTCACGAATGCACCTTCAGTTTTTATGGAACTGACGAACCGAGTGTTCCATCCTTACTTGGATTCCTTCTTCGTGGTCTTTGTGGGCGATATCTTAGTGTACTCTCACACTCGACACGACCATGCCACCCATCTTGAGATCATTCTGAGTACACTGAGAGAGCATCAGCTTTATGCTAAACTCTCAAAGTACCACTTATGGATGGATCAGATTCACTTCTTGGGTCACGTCATCTCAGAGGAAGGAGTGTCTGTGGACCCAGAGAAAGTGAGTGCTGTAGTTTCCTGGGAGCAGCCAAAGAATGTTATTGAGGTACAAATCTTCTTAGGGCTGGCTGGATACTACAAACGCTTCATTCAGGACTTTTCCCATTTAGCAGCACCCTTGACAGGTCTGACCAAGAAGGGGGAAAAGTTATTATGTTCAGATTCATTTGAGTCAGCCTTTTAGGATATGAAAGAGAGGTTGACATCAGCACCTATACTAGTCTTTCCAGATCGAGGCAAGAGCTACACTATTTACTGTGATGCTTTGAGTATCGGGCTGGGAGCTGTGCTTATGCAGGGATATGGAGTCGTTGCGTATGGGTCTCGGCAGTTGAGGCCACATGAGAGGAACTACACTATGCAAGATCTAGAGTTAGCAGCTATTGTTCATGCCTTACATTGTTGGAGACACTATATTCTGGGAGAGCACTTTGTGGTCTTCACTGAACACAAGAGTATCAAGTATATCTTCACTCAACGTGATCTGAATCTGAGGCAGCACAGGTGGGTTGAGTATCTACAGTCTTTTGACTTAAATCTTTCCTATACGCCATGAATGGGAATCACCGTGGAAGATGCTTGATCAGGAGAACTTAGATTTAGGCAGTTCATGAGGCCAGTAGTGAGTGGAAGCTGATGGATCTGTTCTCTGAGATGCATCTAGAGGTGTAGGACAGAAGGGGACAAACTTTTCTATCTTCTTTCTCTCTTACCTCCACGTTACTTGATCGGGTACGGATGAGGCAGCTATCAGACTCGGAAGGCTTAGTCCTGTAGGAGAGTGTGTTAGGAGAGGACCCCCTTCCTGGATGGACAGTGGGGAATGATGAGATATTGTGTTTCCAAGGACGCGAATGGGTGCTAGCAGACATACGCGAGGAGATGATGCGGGATTTCCATTCCTCAGTTTGGGAAGTTCATCCTGGCATCAGCAAGATGTATCAAGATCTTCATCGACAGTACTGGTGTCCAGGTATGAAGAAGAATGTTTCTGGTTTTGTCATGAGATTTTCTACTTGTCAGCAGGTGAAAGAAGAGCATCAGCGAGCATCAGACCTTTTACAGCAGTTACCCATTCCGTTGTGGAAGTGGAACGGTGTTGCGATGGACTTCGTGACTGGGTTTCCGAGGTCACTGCGAGGGACCGATGCTGTTTGGGTTGTCGTCGACAGACTTATGAAGGTTGATCACTTTTTTCCGATCAAGGAGACCTTTAGTGTCGATGAACTGGGACGACTTTACATCAGAGAGATTGTGCGTCTGCATAGAGTTCCGCACTCTATTGTTTCAGATAGATATGCACGCTTTACCTCTCGGTTTTGGAAGGGACTTCAGAAGGCCTTGGGT
The DNA here is from genome assembly GCA_963277665.1 of Viscum album. NCBI lineage: Eukaryota > Viridiplantae > Streptophyta > Magnoliopsida > Santalales > Viscaceae > Viscum > Viscum album. Next base: position 758,201,567 of record OY728119.1, on the reverse strand, counting down.
ACAGAGGTACTTTTTACCATACCCATACTGATGGCCAGTCCGAGCGCACGATCCAGGTGCTTGGGGATATTCTCCGAGCTTACATCCTTGACTTTGGCGGTTCTTGGGAGAAGAATTTTCCTGTGGTGGATTTCGCCTACAACAACAGTTTCCAGGAGGCCATTTAGATGGAACCACATGAGGCTTTGGACGGCAGGCCATGCCGATCACCCTTATGCTGGATGGAGGTAGGAGAGGAAGCTTTGCTGGGACCTCGTCTTGTTCAGGAGACTTCAGAGCAGATAGAGCTGATTCGGAAGAGGATGGATAAAGCACAGTCTCGGCAGAAGTCTTATGCTGATCAGGGGAGATGACCTCTGGAGTTTGTGGATGGAGATTAGGTTTTCCTGTGTGTCACACCTAGGCTGGGGCGCAAAAGGATTCAGAGATAAGGTAAGCTTTCACCACTGTACGTCAGGCCTTTTGAGGTTTTGGAAAGAGTGGGGACGGTCACCTATCGGTTGAAGCTACCTCAGAGGTATCGGGCCATGCACGACGTCTTCCATGTCTCTCAGCTCCGACGTTACTTTTTAGACCCGTATCATATCTTTCATCCTGAGGAAGTCGATCTTGAAGTGGATGCGTCGTTCGAGGAGCATCCTATCCAGATTTTCGATCACAGTATGAAGGTTCTCCGCGGGCGGTCTATTCCTCTGGTACGAGTGCTATGGCAGCACGGTCGAGTACAGGACGAGACCTGGGAGAGGGATGCCGATGTACGATCACAGTGGCCAAAGCTATTCAGGGATTCTTCTTCTCCACCTCTTTAGGGAAATTTGGGGATGAATTTCTTTAAGGGGAGAAGTTTGTAAGAACCCAGTTCTTCGTTCAGGTATGTTTTTCCTTTTTTTCTGGAGTTTTTAAGAAAAATGGTTTTTATGGAAATTTTAAAAGTACACGCCGTGTACTTTTTGAGTGCACGCCGTGTACTCTGATCTGGCTCGAAGCAGTGTGCTGGCCGTGCCTGGGCCACACACACGGTGTGTAGGGGTGACGTGGAGGCCGTTTTTGGAGGTGTACGGAAAGGACCCAATACACACCGTGTACTCTAAAAGTACACGCCGTGTACTCTAAAAGTACACGCCGTGTACTTTGTTTTTCATTAAACAGACCGGGGTCACGCCTAACCCCTATTTCCATATTCTTCTCCATTTTTAGTCCCCCTGGAAACGACCGTATGATCGAATCTTCTCCGAGATTCTGCCTCGCTGTCCATTCTCCGATTCGAGCACGGTCGATTGTGTTAGAATCGCAGTGGTGAGTTATTCCTTCTGCTTGAGCCTTGTTTCTTGATTCCTCCTTGTTTTAAAGTTATCGTGGGATGAACATTTTGTGCGTTTTCTTAGATCTACATCGTTCTAAGGGAAATCTTTCCTCGAGGTTCACATATATCGATCTACTAGGATCGAGTTTGGTGGTTTGTGCCTTTCCGTATAAAGTTGATGGATATTTTGTGCAATTTCCACCAATACCCTTGAACGGGCTATTGCGTGTTTCTTATTTTTCCCTTGTTTCTTTCCTTCTTTTCTTGATTGCTTTAGTAGAGGTTATTTCTTTTGATTAGAGTATTTTTTTTGTGCTCAGTTTTCTTTCCATGCTTGTTCTGCCTGTTTGGCGTTTCTCCAGTTGCCATGCCTAGTTGTAGGATTGTGGACTGTTGCCTTGTTTTGCTGTTGAGCCTTAGTTGATAGCCCATTAGTTCTTGAGTTTTACTTAGACGATATATATATACGCGCGCTGAGCATGTTTAGTTATACTCAGGACTGTGAGAACCTAGAGTAGTATACCAAAGGGGGAATTGACGGAAGGGCTTCTCCAGAGTGTCGTTTATTCACGATGCGATACCAAGGGGAGAATTGACGGAAGGGATTCTACAGAGTGTATTTTAATAACAATGCGGGCTATAGGGGTAATTGACCTTGAGTTCTTCCACAGAGAGCCTTTAACACGATACGAAACTATAGGGGGAATTGACGGTGAGTGCTTCCCTAGAGAGTCTGCTTAATTGCGTAGCTGTACCAGATGGGTGAGACTTTGTGTGATTACCATAGGGTTGCTAGTACTTATAGGTTGAACCATAGGGGTTAGACTTTGAGAGCTACCCAGAGGGTTACTTGTTTCTTCTTTTGTAGCTGGTTTCTTACTTGTGTTCTATACTTATCAGAACTGTGGATTGTAGCTGTTTGTGCTTTTCTGTTTACTGCTTCTTGTTTTAGTACTGCCATGTATTCATTGACTGTTAGGCACAAATCTTTGGGTGATTGTCTACAAGGATTGTATCTCACACCCTGTTTGGGCCATGCTTTTGGGCCATGCTTTTGGGACCAAGTAGACTATGTTGCTTCAGGTATAGATATTGGCAAACGCCCTTCTACTTTAGGATCTTGATTGCACCAGGAGCTGGGGAGCATCAGACCGAGTCGTGGCTCGCGATGCTGAGGAGTTTTCTTTGTTTTCTTTATCACTTGGTTTCAGTTGTATTTCAGCACGTTTTTGTGTTTTCTGTTTTCCTTAGATACTTGTACCTGCTGCATCATTGTCATCATAGTTAAATATCTAATTGTTTCCGCTTTTGGTTTCTATTGTTATGCATGTTGTTTATTGCTTCCGTTGTTTATTGTTTTTTTCTTACCTTGTATACCTTTCTGAACGAGGGCATAGTTTCCCCACCGACTCACCAAGGCCCTAACTTCTAGTCGTCAGCCTCTGGCATTCGGGGAAATGCGCTTGAGGTCATGTGGCGAACCGGGTATGGGGCACCAGTGGAGGGGCTCCAGACTCGGAACATTACAAAACTCCTCCCTACTGTTGAAAAATAAGTACCTCAATGTTGGATCTTTTATTTATTTTGGTATAATTATTTATTTTATTTTGAAATATCTATCTTAAAAAAATTCATACTGAAATTCAACTGAAATGGTGTTAGAACCAAGTGTGGGGGTTGAGAACAACTAGAATTTTTTATTAAATAAAAACCCTTCTTCTTGAAAATACACTACACTACATTACTCTTTTGTTTAAGTTTTATTTTTCACCCTCTTCGGGAATATCATTTCTACCCTACCTAGTTTAAAAATTCCATGAAAGAGTTGAGATAATTAATTGGTTCTGAATCTATACACTTTGAGTGATTTATTAGTGATTTTATCACGGAATTATGAAATCATGATCATAGAATTAGAATATGGAGTGTGATTGAAAATATTTGTATATAATGAACCTTACAATGTTATGTCAATGGAATTTTGAACTTTTTCAAAGGGAAATTTACCCATGTGAGATGGAATATGTTACAGATCCAACTTAAATTAAAAGGTGATAAGTCCTTTTAACATAGAATACAAATGGGAAATTGAGAACCCATAATAGATCTCAAAGACAAGGGAATTGGGTGGGTTTGTCTAATTAATTTATCCATTTCAATATGTGAAATACATAGTTCTTTGCACAAAACTATGGATGGAAAAAATAAATTTTAGAAGGGACTTATAAAAAATGTGTCTATTAATATGATTTGAATATTTAACCCATAGAAAGAGGGGAAATTTAATTGTAACACATTCATGTATATTATTTCAATAAAGTGTAAAATCAAAATATAGTTTAAAAAATGTAGAAGGGAGTGATTTATGGAAGTTTTTTTTGTTAAAATTTTGATTACACTAAAATCTAATTTTATCCGCTCCAGAAATGAGGCTTTTATTGATGTGAATTAGGGTGGTGAATTGATTTAAATATGAGGCATGATAAATTTAACAATTGATGAATGTTTGTGTTATCATTTCTATTACTAGTAAATTTAAATATAGATAGAGTTAAATTCCCAGGTTAGTAGTTGTGTTTGTTAACATTGTGAAATTAGAAATTATTTGGAAAATGTCTTTTAAATATTGTATTTATTGTTGTGCATGTACATTTTATATAAATTGTGGACCCATTATTTAAGAAATTCTTTATTTTATATTCATTAGGGTGGAATTTAATGTAACACTAAGAAAAATGGCGAACTATTTCATCAAGTAAATTTACAAAGGAAAGAAGTGAACTTAACATTTAAAGTCACCACACTTACCATCAGTTTTGACCATATGCTTCCCCAACATGAACCTACTTTCCTAAGGTAGGAATGGTGACTGTACCTTCAAGTGACTCCAAATAACTACTCACATTACCCTTCCCACCTAACTGTACAATTGTATCATGGTAAATCTACCTTCTGTGAGCGAAACGAACTGAACATGTATTCATAATTTCTCAAAGGAAACAACTTTAAAAAATTCATTAACAATGTCACCATTATCATAGATGGAAATCCTATCATGATCCCTTCATTTTCATCAAAAAAATCATGACAAGAAAACTAACCATGAACCTCATGGTAAGCAAGATTACCATAAGATCTTCCCATGTACCGTACTATGATATTATCATCGAAAGTTTCTTCTATAGTTTCCAAGCCTCTACTCTCCCTATAAAGTAAGATCCCTATTTTATGATTCATGAAAAAGATCCTAAGATTGGGTTATAATTAAAAAATTTTCCTCCACCATTCGACTACCATCACTGTGGGTACACATAGGGCACTATCTACTATGGTGACACCACCATTTATTGACACCCTTAGATCTAAGATAACGATGTAGTGAATCCACTATATTGGATGAGTCATGGTAGTAATCTTATCCAATTTGAGGCTCTGTACCAATTCATGGTGATATCTATCCAAACACTCCATGAGTGAAGTTTCCCTATCAACACACCCTCTAAGAGAGTTCTCGAACTCTACTTTGTCATGAAGGAGAATTCTACTCACCTACAACAATCCCAAGAAAGAAAGGAACATGATACCATATTTTAGAAATTAAGAAAGTAACGCTAGGTTGGGTTCTTACAAATCTCCTATCACTTTTAAATAGAGCCACTGGAGGTCGTTAATTTCAAGTGTGAGGTATGAAGGAAAATCTATTCTGAAGAGAAGCTCCAACACCACCAACAAGGAAATGGTTGGCCTTAATCATCCAATGATGGGATAATACAACTATATATTTTCCTAGGAAATATTTCCTAGGGGTAAAATGATTCTATCTAGGCACTACAAGAAATAGACCCAAAATTAAAATCCCTGGATGAATTTCCTTTACCTATTACTATAAAGTACTAGATCGGTCCACCATCAAAACTAATATTGGGATGGATCATGGAAGAGTATGGATGCCTCCTAGAATTCATCTAGGACCTTCCTTATGAACATATTTCAATAATCGAGTTTAAAATATACTTTCTCAGTATATTAATTCTATAATATAAGGAAGAAACATGTGCCCCTCTAATGAACCGAATTATGGAATCCTAGTACTATATAAATGGAAGAATATTCTCTATAAAATGATATATATATATATATATATCAATAAAAACCGGAAAAAACTCTTGTGTCCTTTTGATTTTCGTTTTTAACACCCAAATGATGGACCATTAAACCCTCTGTTGTCTATATAAGGGGAACCCTTTGACCTCCCATGTTGATGAATTATAATCTTTCAATACTAATTTAATAACCTCTATAGAATTTAATGGTCTTACCAACAGTGGTTTCTTCTGATTATATTTTAAATTATTCTTATTATTATTAACATTACACTCACATGAAACTTCTATTAGGTCCACTACATGTGATAGTAGAATGTGGAGTTAATTCAATGGTAAATAGAGATGCTTGAATACTAGGATAGGTAAGGGAAGGAAATTTAAAGATCATTGTAATTATTTTTTTGAACTAATATTTATTAAATAAAGTAATCAGTTGGATTCAATTGATGATAGGAATATTATAAACATGATAACTAATGGTTCAGTAGGTGAAAGAAAGACTAGTACAATGTAGTACCAGTGCTTCCTTTATTTATTTCTAAAACCAACCAGATCCATGAATTGGATCTTTAAAAATTGAAACCAAAAAATAAGTTTTAAACAAACATATAACACTATATTCTCTAGAAATAATCCTAGTCCCCCTTTTACTATATATTTATTAGTTTTAGATATTTATTTTCCTATTACCCCGTGATAGTCTCTCATCAAAAAACATGTAATAAATAAACACCACATCATAGTGGTGGATGTTTTAGTTATGATGATTAACTATGAAAAACATAGATTTATTTATTCCTTAGTTAATTCACTATTTAAAGCCATCATGGATCATGTGTATGATGAGGTAAGTATTTTAAAATGATTAGAACATATTGTGTTCATTTCTATATGATCTTTTTGAGAGGCCTTTAGAGGTAGAAGTTGACCAATGTTTAGCATGGTGTGGTTCACTCCCTGGGAAATGATGTGTTTTTATGAAATTCATGAATACATGGGTCTATTTTTTAAAATATATTTCATATAGACTATATCATTCTTTGTTTTTAGAAAAAGTGTAAATCCATAATTTTTACAAATATATTGATGAAAAAAACAACTAATTCTTTCATATTTCCAGAGGAATTTTTTTGAATTAAATCATTGATAAATCTTGAGGTTTGAACGATTGGGATCAATGTATTTAAAAAATATTTTTATGGAAGTATTATTTTTAACACCATGTGATTTTATAATGTATTTATCTTTAAATAAATCATCGGTGTTCAACAGGTCTCTTGACGTGCATCACCCTGATTAAAATGAAATGTGATCTATTATAAACTAACTATTAAATTGGAAATATAATTAAGAATATATAAATTAAGAAAAACATGTATAAAGGTTTTATATGATGAAAATGTATTTATTAATTCATAATAAATAAGTATTCAATTTTCAATAATGAAAATTTAGTCTTCAAAAATATATTTTCATTTAAAAATAGTTTTATTGAATTTATTGCATTGATGTAATAGTTATTTTAAACCATTTTGAGAAGTTAAACATGATTATATTAATATATATAATTTTTCCAATTAGTATTTCAATATTACCTTATAGTTATTTTCTTTGTGATCTTTATGAAAAGATTAATTTTTAAGTGAATAGTGAAAATATTGATTTTTGGAATACTGAAATTTCTTATTATTAAATCAATATATTAGAAATTCAAATTATGTTATTAATTTGCTCATTTTGTAAAATCTTTATCATGAAATTATAAATAATCTATTTAATTATATATGATTATTCATTAATCTTTATTTTTGTGTAAGTTCATTTTGGGCTTAAAACACTTTTTTTTTCTAGAAACCGTTTTTCATTTATTTTTATAAACATAATTTAAAATTTATTTTTTTCCATATGTAAAAAATTAATCTTTAAAATGGATTATAAATTTGAAATAATGATCTTTATTTTTTTTTAAATATTCCCATTTTAAATTTTCTATTTATGAATCGTAACCATGGTAATCAATTATAACCTCAGTAAGAGTAAAATATGTAAAATACCATTAAAAACGACTAAAAAGGCCTAGAAATATCAAACATATGTAGAAATTATTTCACTTTATTGGATCCTTTAGGAATTAATCATCTTATATTTTATGTTTTGTAAATTTGTTTCACTATCCTTTAATAATGAACTTAATATTATTTTAAGTAAAGAATGAATACAAAATGTCACTTCGTTTTTTAACATATCTTATATTTTCATCATATTGATAAAAGTGGCGATGTTCAGTTATAAATGATAATTTTAATTATCAAAGAATTTTTTTATCATGGTAACTTGTTTTAAATGTTTTATCTTGGAATAATTAAATTAAATGTGTATTCAACGCTGACAACGTGATTGTTCAAGTAATAGAAAAAAAAATGATATTAAAAATACTAAGATTAATATAACTTTGTTGAATTATTTTGTTCCCTAAATGGTTTAAATAAATATATGATATTTAGAATATATTAATAATTTATATTCAAATTAAATTTCTATCTCAATATCTTTAAAGTAAAACGGTTTGGATAATATTGGAATTGAATTTAATGGTATATTATATTAAATAATATTTTATTAAATAAATTTTAATACAAATAAATTTTATCATTGGACAGGTGAATGGTATGTAGTCGATAATATCAACTAGTTTCCAAACATGGGTTTCTTTTCCTTTTATAGCAGCTTTCACGACCCCTAAAGAGTATAACTTTGATATCACAATAATCCTCAAAATGGTTAATGAGGTATTAAAACTATAAGATAAGGTTTAAAACATTTTTTACACTAATATAAATTTCATTGGATGTGAGGGTTTTGAATCCAACTCCTCCTTGATTTTATATATTTTATATTGGTTCTAATTCCTCATGAAAAACAATTTATTATATTTAAATAATTTATATAATTCCTAGCATTTCCTTTCCTTCACTATAAAAGGACACCACCCATACTCTATTAATCGAACCACCATGAGACAATTATCTCGCAAATCCCCTTAAAAACCACTTCAAAACATCATTATTCAAATTATATTGGTTCTTGTATCTTTAAAAACCACCCATATGTTCCTTAAGGATAGATCTAAATGTTTTTGTTCAAAGAGGAGGAAATCATCTTAATCTATCATTTTCATTTAACTTTTTTTACACAACCTTAAATTCAATATTGACTATAAAAATATAATATAATCATTATCTACCATATACTAAGACATTGTTATCTTAATTTAATAACACTAGGTGTATCCGTTTTTAACCAATTGGGAAATGAAAGCATCGTTCATGCGTTCATGTGGACTATCACCTCCATCAAGTGATACAATTCATATTCCTTCACTACCTCAAATGGATATTTATAATAATGGTTTTAATAAATATATTATATTTATGATGTAATTAATATTATATAATGATGAAATATTATATATTATTCCGTCATTATTTTTTTTTAAAATTAAATGAAAGTTTATGCATATATAAAGAATACAATCTTTATTTATAGTGTAATTCATTTTTCAATGTCTACCTTTTATGTATGGTAATTAGTATTTTTAAAATAATATATATGACACTTATATCATTATCTATATTATGTAGATTATGGAACCATGTTCAATATTAATGTACAATAAGATCCGAAACAAAATATACATAATAAGCAAAATATGTATCACATAGAATAATGATTCTAATACAGAATTATAAGTGAATGGGTGATAAAATGTTATATTATATTTCATTAATACCTTTATTTTCATTTTATTTTTAGTTCCATTCGATATTAATTCTTTTATATGGGTTATGATTCCAAAGTTACGAAGGCGGTAATGTTTTATATTACAATCTCATTTATTTTCATGATTGTCTATACGAAATTTAAATTAATGGAAATTTTATATATTTTGTCCTTTAAACCCATTAAAATTTTCATAATATTTATATTCATGGAATATCCTAATACTGATATAATTTTATTCTATTTTATAGTTATAAGTATCAATAAAATGTTTCTAAGAAAATATAAATTTATTTTCTCTTTGGTTGGGAATATTTTTATTTCATGTACATATTATCTTTAAATGGTTCTGAATAATTTTTTTACAAATATAAAATGATTTTTATTTTATTTTTAACAATAATAATCATTATATAATATTTTTAAAGGAAATCACTTCTCATTTTCTGAATTAGTTACCTTTTATCAAAGGTGTGAAAAAAATATTTGTTTTAACGTCCACTAAAAGAACAAATTTTCCAACCATCAAGAATACTCTTTGATTTGAATCTTACTTTAAAAGTTTCCACAATTTTTTTAAAAGAAAATATTTTCCTTAATACTTTAGAAAATTTATAAATTTAAATAAGTTATTTAAAAATGAAAATGTTATTATTTTCAAGAAATATATCAAGAAACATTTAAAGGATTTTTTCATCCATGATAACATCCTTTGATGTAACTTATGATTTATTGGTGATCTGATTCTATGATACCATAATTATTATTTATATATATGATTATTGATTCTAATTATTAAATTTCAATGAAACTCATTTTACTTTCTAGAGGTTATGCTATGGTAAAAGGATAATGGTTTGTATGATCTTGGGGAATACATATGAATGGATTACGATTATGTAATGGGTGGGTTTGTAATAGCCCTATAGAAGATTATGGATGGACATGGTGGAATGTCAAAAAATTTATGCATGGATCTAGTTTCATGTCCATAAATTTATACAAGGACCTTTCTTCATGACAACAAATTAATGAGTGAAGCTGTTACTATTTATACATATTTTTAATGATATAATTTTATAATTTGGAAAAATCCCTTTTTTATGACATGCTCTCATATTTCATGATTTATTATTTATGATTTTTCACTATTATGGATTTTATATTTTTTGTAAAATTTTTTTTTCCAAGACTCATGATTAAATATATTTAATTTAATGGGTCTTCATTTATTATATTTTGATCATGTTCTCATACTCGTATGTTAATTTATTATCATTTAATATTTCATATTTAACCCTTAATAAGTATCAAATATTTATATTTATTACATTTCTTTTTCCTTGGGATATGAAAAAAGATTTTATGAATGATAAATCAAAGAAGTGTGTTAGTTGTAAAGTGGTTAGTAGGATATATTGAATAATATTTTTGAAATATGATGTTTTGGTGTCATATCTCTAAATAAACTAATCCTTTACAACTCATGGGAACAAATAATTATGTTATGTATTGAATATTCATCTAAATGAGGTAATATGTATATAAGTTATGCTCCAACCACTTCAGTTTGTATTATAGTAGAGTTTTTTATAGATTATTATTAAAAAACACTAATGACAACCCTTAGGATGTGATCGAGTTTATGATAACATTTGATGTCATGGTGGAGAAAAGATTTTGGTTTTCCCAGAAAATGTATATATATATGTATACTAGTATGTAGATGTAGCTATGATAGAAATGCACCTAGGGGTTACTGTAAATACCCGTAAATTTCAAGGAATTTTTTTTTAATTTTCTTTGGAATTTTACAAGAGCGCAGTCTCTGACGGCACCTGATTCCGAGGCCCGGTGTGCCCGAAATCATTTTTCGAAGTTTGGCACGGGTACGTTCAGTGAACGGACGAGCGAGTTTTTCTAAATTTTGAACCGGAGCCCGGAATCGAATTCTGAGGGCACCGATGAAATTGCAGCGCCGATATTCGCTTAGAAACTCCTCTTCCAGAGTTGTGTTTTCTCGGGTGTGGTTTTTAATTTTCGGGCTTAAAGTTAAGAAATAAAATAATTTTGCGACAACTTTATTTTATTTCACATAAGCCACTTGGAATCCACTTGAAGCCACTTAAAGGAGGCTTGAACTGAGTTGAATCGGATAGGATGCTATCCAGAAATATCCTACCCCCTTGGTAGGATATTTGTGAGGTGGGGCCCGCACGAGCCCCGCTGTTTCTTTCCGCTAAGAAACGCACCCTCGAAAACCCGTCTTTATGAAAGTCAACTGATGCGTTTCTTAAAATCTTAACAGACCATTTAATTGGGCGGTTTAATTCGTGAATTAATGGGCAGTTTCTTTCTTCGAATTAATTCAACGAATTAATTCAATCGTTTCTTAACCAGTTTTCAAATTCATTGGCGTAATAATAAAATAATGCCATCGCATGACCTCTGGTTATTTGCGCGTTGAAAGGATTTGAGAGGACCCTTGTATCTTCTTCTCCCTTGTGAAAAACGCGAAGAACGCGAAGAACGCGAAGAACGCGAAGAACGTGAAGAACGCCGAACCCGGAAATCGACGACGCTTCCATCCGAGACGTTCTTCCCCGCCCCGATCTCCGATCACCAACCGTTTTAGGTGAGTGATTTTGGGTTTCCTCTAAAGGTTCTTTTTGGTTTTAAACGAAGCACATATTTAATTATTTATAATTTAAATCTGTTGTTCTTGGTCCGTTGAGCTCGCCAACTCAACGCCGGATTCCGCGACGACGCGACGCCCTTCCGCGACGACGCGACGATCCCCCTCTTCCGCGACGAGCAATTCCGCGAAGAACGCTCACGCGTGACGACCAACGAGGTATGGATTTATTTTGGGAACTACCCCCTTTTGTTTTTATATTCTCGTCAATGTTTCTTTAAAAAAATTAAAGAACCTGTTTGTGAACAATTTTAAACTTATTAAAATTGTTGTTTCCTGTGTGGAATAAAATTTCTCCCATTGTTTATCTCTAACGCGGAGGGTGCGGGCCAAACGAACACGGCTCGACGACCCTCCGCCGTTCTTCGTTTTGTGCGGATTTGACGGGCGATGATGGAACGTGCCGCAACGGATGTTTGACGATCCCACAGTGAAGAACGAGTCCCGGGAGGAGCAATGGCGTAGAAAGGAAGAAAATCGGGCCACCGGAGCGACTCCGGCGGCCCGCGAAAGCCGGCGGCGGCGCCCGGCGCGCCGCAGGACGAGGCCGCCGCATCATCGGTCGCAGCGGCGGCGCTCACGGGACGCGGCTGAAGCCGCGTCCGGCGCCAGGTGACACCCCGCGGGTGTCCCACGGGTGTCCCGCCGATGTCACGCGGGGGCGGCAGCACCCCCCGCGGCACCCGGGACGCGGCTTCAGCCGCGTCCGGTTGGCTAGCCGACACCCCGCGGGTCACGCGGGGGTGTCACGCGGGGCGGAGGCTCCCCCCGCGTCGGGCCGCTTGGCCGCTCGGCCAAGCCGAGCTGGACCGGCCCTGGCCGAGCCAAACCGGTCCGACCGGGTCAGACCAGGTCGGACCGGGTCGGACCGGGTTCGGCCGACCCAGGGGGGTGGGGTCGGGCCGGGTCGGGCCGGGCCCGGACCCCCTTCTTCGGACGATCTTCGTTCAAACGCCCGTAACTTGAGCTACGAGCCTCAAAACGACTCGCCGTCAGCGGAAACACAATCCTTGGATCGAGACGGTCATTTTAGTATATCACACTCAAGGTTTCAGAGCACTTTGAGTTTGGCCGGGTTGGTTCGTACACGAAACCAACCGGGCCCTCGGAGCGGAAACGCTCATATCTTGAGCCACGAACGTCCGATTGACATGCTGTCAGCTTTGTTGTTTTCCTCTTTGTGAGACGGATCTTATGACATACTCCGCCCGAGGTTTGGACGTAGGTGGAGTACGGTCGGGTTGGTTTTGCCTTAAAAACCAACTGGGCCCCTGGGACGGAAAAGCCAATAACTCTTAGACCGGTCGTCCGATTGACGCACCGTCTGCGACGTTGAGTTCCTGTTGACGATACGGAACTTTTGGATACATCAACTTCGGACTTTGTGTCAGTTGATGTATCGGCCTCTCGGCTCGTGGAGCGGACCCTCCCGAACGAGTTTGCTATGTGCGGGAACCCTAGAGCTGGCTGTGACTGCTTCTTCGACAACGACGACCGTGCAGAGATCCTTAGTGGACTGCGACGACGACTGTGCAGAGATCCTCAGTGGACTCCGATGACGATCGTGGAGAGATCCTCAGTGGACTGTGGCGACGACTATGCAGAGATCCTCAATGGACTGCGACGACTACTGCACTCAGCGATCCTACGTGGATCAGTGCTACTGATCCTGTGTGGGTCAGCGCTCAGCGGTTCTGTGTGAGCCAGCGCCTACAGGTCCTGCATGGGCCCGGTCCTGTGTGGGCCCGATCCTGTGTGGGTCCGATCCTGTGTGGGTCACTGCGGGGTTAGTACCTATCGATCCTTCGTGGGTCCGACGACTTAGATAGTTCAGTGATCATCTTATCGTCATCCGAAGAAGTATACCTATGTGAGATAAATCTTATGTTTACTCTCCTTTGTGGATTGTGTTGAACTATCAGTGTGGATTTACTGTTTACTCTCCTTTGTGGATTGCGTTGTTCTATCCTGTGTGGGTATACGTTGCTTTCCTGTGTGGACTGGGTTGTTCTTGGGCTCGGACGTTGGAGCCGAACGGGAATTGATGACTTAGGTATATGTATGGGTATATACCTAAGCCGTGTCAGATGTTACCTCGTGATTGTATTATTCCTTTGTGGATTATACTTTGTGGATTTCGGGAGACCTTCAGGGGTCTCGGGGTCCCTACTGAGTAGCTTATACTCACCCCTGCACGGGCTTTGCCCGCACTACGTTGTGTTGGCTGCAGACGACGGACATCGCTGATCGTGGTGGAGGCGTGCAGAGCAGGACGATACCTGGAGGTGGACCACTGGGCGGGACATACTCGGAGGGGTCAGGTGGACCCGAGGAGCAGTGGAGGCTATCTGTACCCACCCTTCAGGTGGGAATTCTAGAGGACGGCTCGACGCTGTAGTTTTTATTTTTAGTTGCTGTTTTTCCTTTTAGTTGTACTTTACAGTTGGGCTTGTATTTCCGACACCTTTTTCTTTCAGCACAGCTTGTACTGTTTTTACATAGTGTTTACTTTTCCGCTTGCTTACTCTGTGGTGCTTGTTTACTTTTAAAAGGCAATGCCTTCCCTTTTTTTTTGGGATTTACGCCTTGGTGCTAGTCGCCAGCCCCTGGCCTGTGGGAGGCGGGCTTGGGGTAGTCATGGCACGGGCCCCGAGGACGGGTCGTGACAAATTGGTATCAAAGGTGGTCGGTTCTACCGTAGACTCTGATCTTTCTTCTATGTGAAGCAATAGTGTTTAGCGTATTGGGTGTGGTTATCAGTCCAGGGAGTCCAGTGTTGGTGCGGCGGCCGACGTATCTATACACCAGGACCCTGACTTCTGATTTCCGACTTAATGCACGAAAACATTGATTGCATGTGTGTTTCAAGTTTTCATTGTGATTACTTGTGTCAGCTCACCAGGTATACTGTTCTGACCGTGGCACAGTTGTTTCCTTTTTAGGATGGCACGACGACAGCAGCCAGCTAGGGTTCCTAGAGTAGAGCGCGACGACAGCCCGCCGAGCAACGAGGCCTCGGTACAGGGCCCGTTGACAGCAGAGGCACCGGCGGTACCTTTACCCGCCGAGCCCCCGATGCTTCCAGCACTGGAAGCTGATGACGCACGACGCCTCGGATCTCTGCACGAGTTCCAGCGCCAGCGACCACCCAGGTTCCGTGGGGAGTCGGACCCCCAGGCAGTCGAGGACTGGCTGGAGGCGGTCGTCCAAGTTTTCAGGCTAGTGAGGACACCAGAAGACCTCATGGTGATCCTCGCGGCGAGCCTACTACACACAGCAGCAGGGCGATGGTGGAGCTTGATGCTCCAGGTACACGATGAGGCCACCCTCATCTGGACGAACTTCGAGAGCCTCTTCCGCTCCGAGTTCGTCCCGGCCACCCTCCGTGCGGTGCGCATTCAGGAGCTTATTCAGCTACGGAAGGGCAGCTTGACAGTCGCCCAGTACGCGGCGAGGTTCACCGACCTTTATCGGTACTCGACCGACATGGTACGAGACCCCTTCTTCCGGGCCCGGACCTTCGACCAGGGATTGAGACACGAGATCAGGGCATCACTGATCTCCCTCAGCATTCCGACCCAGGAAGGAGTGCTGGAGCGAGCCCTCCTGATCGAGAGATTTCTAGCTGAGTCTACAGCGAGACCTACTGTAGGACGGCAGGTGGTAGAGTCTTCGGCAGCAGGTAGCCGACGGATGACTCAGGGTTCCAGGAGGACCAGACCTTCCGGCAGACGACCTCGGGATTCTGGCTCAGCAGTGCAGGGCACCCAGCCCGGAGCCAGTCTTCCGAGAGGCAGGCAGTGCTACGAGTGCGGCGGGCGGGGCCACGTGGTTCGTGACTACCCGACCCGCCGTACCGAGGGGCAGCAGACGGTGGAGGGACCACCCAGGCAGAGGCAGAGGGTCGACCATGGCGGTCCGCAGGGAGGAGGCGGACGAGGCAGAGGAGCTGGTCGAGCAACAGGTGGTGGATGACGCTTTGAGGCTCTGCCACCACCACCACCAGGAGGCCCGCCCCGACCACAGGGAGCTGGCGGGCAGAGACAGGCTCAGCTCCAGGCAACGGAGGCCTACGACCACGGCGCGCCAGAGATGATTCGAGGTACGATCTGTGTCTATTCCACCCTTGCTGCAGTTCTGATAGACACAATAGCGAGTCACTCTTTCATAGCCACTTCCCTTGTTCGGAGCTCAGAGATTCCGACAGAGCCGTTGGCTCGATCCTTACGGCTAGAGACTCCTATGGGGGAAGACTCGACGATTACGCACTGGTGCCGGCAGTGTGAGCTTACTCTAGGAGGTGAGATCTTCGGCTGGGATCTTCTTGTAGAAGTGTTGAGGCCTTACGACGTCATCTTGGGCATGGATTGGTTATCTACGGTCCATGCTCATATTGACTTCATTAGGCGCAAGTTGCGATGTTTGCGCACCGACGGGAGCAGGTTCACCTTCACCGGCGAGAAGGGAGCCTTAGCAGCACAGGATGGACTCACGCAGAGGAGAGGTCATCCCATTACTCATCAGTTGGATAGCCTCATCCTGGGAGCAGTTGACGTGCAGAGTCCCAGTTTTCCTACAATGGTGGATCAGTACGCGGACGTCTTTCCCGACGACGTTCCAGGGCTACCTCCTCGTAGAGAGGTAGACTTTTATATTGACCTGTACCCTAGGACAGCCCTGATATCCACTCCAGCATATCGGATGGCCCCCGCTGAGCTTCGAGAGCTGCGGGTACAGTTGGAGGACTTGCAGGGCAAGGGGTTCATCCGACCCAGTGTTTCACCCTGGGCTTCCCTGATATTGTTCGCCAAGAAGGCGGACGAGAGCTTGTGATTGTGTGTCGAATATCATCTCCTGAACCAGGTGACAGTGAGGAACATGTATCCGCTACCCAGGATTGATGAACTCTTCAATTAGCTCAAGGGAGCACGGTGGTTCTCGAAGATAGACCTCAGGTCAGGCTATCATCAGCTCAGAGTTCGAGACGAGGATGTGCAGAAGACGGCCTTCAGGTGTCGGTATGGACACTATGAGTTCTTGGTTATGCCTTTCGGCGTAACCAATGCTCCAACAGTGTTCATGAGCCTCATGAACAGGATCTTCCAGCCATACCTCGATCTATTTGTCGTGGTCTTCATCGACGACATTTTGGTGTACTCGACGACGGAGGAGGAGCACACCTACCACTTGCGTGTTGTACTAGACACACTCCGAGAGCACCAGCATTATGGAAATCTCTCGAAGTGTCAGTTCTGGTTACGTGAGGTCCACTTCTTGGGGCACGTCATTTATGAGGCGGGAGTTGCAGTGGATCCCGTGAAGATCGAGGCAGTGCAAGCTTGGGAGCCACCCAGGAGCGTGACAGAGGTGCAGAGTTACTTGGGTCTTTCCGGATACTATCGGAGATTTGTGCCGGACTTCTCCAGAGTTGAGGCACCACTCTCAGTGTTGACGAAGAAGGGGAAACCCTTTGTGTGGTCAGACAGATGTCAGAAGAGCTTCCAGGAGCTGAGACAGAGATTGACCAGCGCACCTATCTTGAGGTTGCCTGAGGAGGGAGTTGGATACGTAGTCTACTGCGATGCATCAGGGAATGGACTCGGGTGTGTCCTGATGCAGGAGCGGGCCGTGATTGCCTACGGATCACATCAGTTGAGGCCGCATGAGCAGAACTACACCACTCATGACCTAGAGTTAGCAGCAGTGGTCTTCTCTTTGAAGACATGGCGACACTATCTGATGGGAGAGCGCTTCACAGTCTTTTATGACCACCAGAGTCTCAGGTACATATTCTCTCAGAAGAACCTGAACCTGAGACAGTGGCGATGGCTTGAGTTCCTCCAGGACTATGACTTTGAGATAGTTTATACTTCTGGGAAGGGGAACGTGGTATCCGATGCCCTCAGTAGGAGGACATTCATCCAGCTACTTGAGGAGGTGACCGAGCAGCTAGCCGCCTTGAAGATATCCTTCGTGGATAGAGACGGAGCAGCCTTCCTTCATTCTCTCACAGTCTCTCCTCCACTTCTACAGCGGGTCAGAGAGGCACATCGTGGGGACGCTTACTATGAGACACGGCGTGCACAGATATCCTCGGGAAAGGAACCTGATGGTTTCTCCCTTGGAGTAGAGCATGATGTCCTTTTAAGAGGACGTACCTTGGTACCAGTCGCTTTACGAGAGGAGGTGCTGAGAGAGTTTCACACTTCTCCTTTGGCGGTACATCCTGGAGTGGCGAAGATGTACCAGGATCTCAGACGACAGCACTGGTGGCCGGGCATGAAGAAGGTTGTGGCAGAGTTCGTTTCACGGTGCCTCACCTTCCAGCAGGTGAAGGCATATCATCAGGTTCCAGCAGGCTTGGTACATCCCTTGGAGGTCCCGGAGTGGAAGTGGGACGAAATATCTATGGACTTCATGACTGGACTTCCACGCACTTCCAGAGGTCACGACTCCATTTGGGTGATTGTTGACCGACTCACCAAGTCGGCACACTTCTTACCCATCCGAGAGCAGGGCTCAGTGGAGTGCTTGGGACGTCTCTACGTTCAGGAGATTGTACAGCTTCACGGTGTGGCATCGACTATCGTCTCCGATCGGGACGCACGTTTTACTTCCCGGATTTGGAAGGGGTTGCAGGAGGCGTTCGGGACGCGGCTACGTCTGAGCACCGCCTTTCACCCTTAGACGGATGGTCAGACGGAGAGGACCATTCAGACTCTCGAGGACATGCTCCGTGCATGTGCCCTCAACTTTGGTCACAGCTAGGAGGACCACCTACCCTTGGTGGAGTTCGCGTACAACAACAGCTACCACTCCACCATCGGGATGACACCTTACGAGGCGTTGTACGGCAGGCCTTGCAGATCTCCTTTGTGCTGGACAGACCCTGGGGAGTCAGCACTTGTGGGACCAGAGATGGTCCGGGCCATGACAGAGAAGGTCCAGGTCATCCAGGAGCGGATGAGGACAGCTCAGAGCCTGCAGAAGTCATATGCTGACAGGAGGCAGAGGCCACTAGAGTTCGAGGATGGCGACCACGTCTTCTTGCGGGTCTCACCTCGACGTGGGTTGCGGAGATTTGGTCGAGGTGGCAAGTTGTCTTCACTCTTCATCGGGCCTTTCCAGGTCATCAGCAGGATTGGCGAGGTGGCTTATCACCTGGCTCTGCTAACTCAGTTGCACCGGGTGCACGACGTCTTCCACGTATCCCAGCTGAGGAGATACGTGCACGACTCGACACACATCATTGACTATGGGGAGCTAGACGTGGATGAAGGGGCGAATTTTTCGGAGGTCCCGGTGGATATAGAGGATCGACAGGATTGGGTCCTATGTGGGCGATCGATTCCTCTTGTGCGCATCAGATGGCAGCACGGGAACCTCCAGGAGAGCACATGGGAGCGAGAGGCTCAGATGCGTGCTCAGTACCCACATTTGTTTCCCTAGTTTTTGATGTATCTTTATGGGGACGCAAAGCACTGAGGTGGGAGTAATGTAAAGACCCGTAAATTTCAAGGAATTTTTTTTAATTTTCTTTGGAATTTTACAAGAGCGCAGTCTCTGACGACACCTGATTCCGAGGCCCGGTGTGCCCGGGGATCATTTTCCAAAGTTTGGCTCAGGTACGTTCAGTGAACGGACGAGCGGGTTTTTCTAACTTTTGAACCAGAGCCCGGAATCGAATTTTGAGGGAACTGATGAAATCACAGCGCCGGTATTCGCTTAGAAATGCCACTTCCGGAGATGCGTTTGCTCGGGTGTGTTTTTTAATTTTCGGGATTAAAGTTAAGAAATAAAATAATTTTGGGACAACTTTATTTTATTTCACATAAGCCACTTGGAAGCCACTTGAAACCACTTAAAGGCGGCTTGAACTGAGTTGAACCAAATAGGATGCTATCCAGAAATATCCTACCCCCTTGGTAGGATATTTGTGAGGTGGGGCCCGCACAAGCCCCGCCGTTTCTTTCCGCTAAGAAACGCACCCGCGAAAACCCGTCTTTATGAAAGTCAACTGACGTGTTTCTTAAAATCTTAACAGACCATTTAATTGGGCGGTTTATTTCGTGAATTAAATGGGTAGTTTCTTTCGTCGAATTAATTCAACGAATTAATTCAATCATTTCTTAACCAGTTTTCAAATTCGTTGGCGTAATAATAAAATAAGGCCAACGCACGACCTCTGGTTATTTGCGCATTGAAAGGATTTGAGAGGACCCTTGTATCTTCTTCTCCCTTGCGAAGAACACGAAGAACGTGAAGAACGCGAAGAACGCGAAGAACGCGAAGAACACGAAGAATGCGAAGAACGCGAAGAACGCCGAACCCAGAAATCGACGACGCTTCCATCTGAGACGTTCTTCCCCGCCCCGATCTCCGATCACCAACCGTTTGAGGTGAGTGATTTCGGGTTTCCTCTAAAGGTTCTTTTTGGTTTTAAAAAAATCACAGATTTAATTATTTATAATTTAAATCTGTTGTTCTTGGTCCGTTGAGCTCGCCGACTCAACGCCGGATTCCGCGATGACGTGACGCCCTTCCGCGACGACGCGACGATCCCCCTCTCCCGTGATGAGAAATTCCGCGAAGAACGCTCACGCGCGATGACCAATGAGGTAGGGATTTATTTTGGGAACTACCCCCTTTTCTTTTTATATTCCCGTCAATGTTTCTTTAAAAAAATTAAAGAACCGGTTTGTAAACAATTTTAAACTTATTAAAATTGTTGTTTCCTGTGTGCAATAAAATTTCTCCCATTGTTTATCTCTAACGCAGAGGGTGCGGGCCAAACGAACACGTCCCGACGAGCCTCCACCGTTCTTCGTTTTGTGCGGATTTGATGGGCAACAACGGAACATGCCGCAACAGATGTTTGACGATCTCGCAGTGAAGAACGTGTAACGCCCCGACCCCAGCTACCCAGAGTCGGTGCATTACTTCGTAACATTGGCATGATCACAAAAGATCAAGTCTCGAAAGGCCGATTAGTTTAGTAGCCTTGGAAACACTAGATACATTCATAAGTCTTACATTACATCATAAAGTGAAAAACTAATAACAAAGTCTTCATAGTCCACACTCATATCCTCTTCTGACTATCCCTGCAGGTCATTCATAAAATACTTCTTCACATCCTGTAAAATATTAAAACATTGAAAGGGGTGAGCTCATATGCTCAGTAAGGTTAACAATATAGCGGAAGCTTTCATAAATAAACATTAACATTTAAGGCAATGTATAACTAAAACAAAAGCCTTTTAAACTTGAACTTCAACATAATATGGAAAAAGTAAAATGAGATAATGCCATTCACTTATTCACATGGATATTCTACTGGTCGAATAATCACATGCAATATCAATAACCACTTTCATAATGATGGAATGCATAATGCCAGACTATCACAACCACGTAGTCAAGGCCTCGTGCCAAGACCACAAATAAGATTTTTTCAAGGCCTCGTGCCAAGACACTAGTTTGTGTCATGAGACCTGCCGATGCATCGAGGAGTTATAGCGGGATCCACCCGTCACTTATTAAGTCCAATGCATTCCTCATATGAATAGGTTTAAACATATCATAAACCATAACATAATCGTATCACATAAAACATGCATAAAGGAAACATAACATTTCCACATTTCAATCACAAGATATCAATACAACACCTTGATATAATAAAAATGCTTTCAAAACCATTTTCAATACCAAAATAAAATAAAGTTAAAACTTTGTATTTATTTTTCATTAAAAAAAATGATGGCTTTTAGAGGAAGCCGAAACTCAAATAGTGGTCACGGCGGCGGAGAAGTCGTTGTCGCCGCATACGTACGGAAATAAAAACATTCCCTTTTTGTCATTTAGTAAAACGCTTCGTATAAAAAAGATTCCTTTTGAATAAACGTAAAAGTCAAAGGGGTTTATACACTGTATAAAAGAAAGTTGTGTATAAAACCAAATATGCCTCAATGAAAGGGGATTGAGACGAAGTCCTTAAAAAGATCATTTTTAAAACAAAATAGATCTATTATGTGTATTCACTATAGGTACACATAAAGAAAGTAAAAATACAAAATAGGACATAATAACATCATGACATAATTTGAAAGTAGGAGATTAACCCAAAGAATGGAAGTTGGGTTAAGAAGTTCCCTTACCTTGTGTCCGACTTGACTCAACCGTTATTTAACCTCCTGAATAATAAACTAGAGTTAATATCTACCTTATTAAGAACCATTTTCAATTTCATTATCCTTTTTATATCACTTATTACAATGTTATGAACATTATGTAATTATTTAAGTTAATAACGGTCGTTTTGTCGATCTTTGGTACTTGAGTCAACAATAAACTTCTTATAATTACAAGTTGTTCATGTGGTAGAATATCCATTATATCCAGAATTATATTCATGATTTAGATGTCATATATATCTTATATATCCAGTATATACATTCATTTATAATATTACGTAACATTTAGAGGTAAGAAATGAAATGCACCATTCATGGAGACGGTAAGCCGTACGTACGCATGAACGCTACTTTTATTTCAATTTCATATTTAATGGAACTAAATCATAATGATATAAATGTATAATATAATTCCAGTATAATATAGTGTATAATAACATTTACTCCATCCTTTATACATCCCACATATGGCATTAACGATTCAAATCACTTTGAGGGGGCGGTAGTCCGCACTTCCTAAAATGAAATTATCGCGTTTTACCCATAATGGAAATCATAAAGTATGCCATAAATGAGAAATACAGAAGCATAAGTAAAACATAAACATATTATATATCATATATAGAAATAGTGAAATCGTCATGGCCACCTTTGAAGGTGTTATATGAGTGTTGAACAATCATCGTTTCGTGAGGCAGAAATTCACCATCCACAGAAACCGTATGTTCTTTAACCATTAGATGTAGGTGTCTGTAAGTGTAGCTAGAATCCTTATTATAACAACATCCTAGTATATTGAGGATACTGGTGTTGTTACAAAATAAATGAATAAAAAGAGTTTAGGGGGTTGGAGAAGAAAAATAAAACAAAACAACATTAGAGAAGACATTACCTCAAAATCGGGTAACTCTTTTTGATTTGAGCCAAAGGCTTCCTTGGGAAGAGTTCTGCCAAAAGTAAGGATTCTAGGTGTAATAGGGGGAAGTTGGGAGAGTATTTGGACAGAGTTTGGCCGAGCCAAATGGCTTGAAAGTGTAAATGAGGTGGGAGAGGTGGGGGCCTTTTATAAGTGGAGAGGAGGGGAACTTTTGGAAAGAGTGAAATGTTACATTATTTCACAATGCTTTTCGGATTCTAAAGGTCCCAAACTTATATAATTAGAGGATAAGGTGATAAGGTTTCTAAATATCCTCATCCAACAGGCTTTGGACAAGTGTAAGCCTTGGATTTTGCATTATCTTTTCATTTTATTTAAATCGTTAAATAATGAGGTCATCGCTGAATCATAATGATGTCATAAATAATTTAATTTATTTAATGTCTAAAAATTATAAGAAAAATACTATGATGTAGGAAATCTTTTTAGCTTTCTAATGAATATTTATAGTCAAAATTTGTACTTGTGTAACCCCACTTAAAAACTGTTTTAGTAAAATAACTCATGTTTGTGTCAATTTAATTTTAACATTAAATAAATATATATTAATGTCATTTTCCAACTAAAGTGTCTCCATGGGGTCCCCAAGTTGACCCATGGGTTGTCTTGGTCGTCCATGACTCATCCAATAGGACTAGGACAAGTGTCATGCTCATCTCATATTATTAAAACATTATTTGTACCTTAAACTACACCAATTACCTCTAATCGCGATTAAGAACTTAAAAGTTACTATTCACCAAAAAATTATTTTAATCTCATTGAACCAAATTTTACTTCTTAAAGACAACCATGTATGTCAGATTTTTGAAAATCAAATCACATAAGTGGTAATATTTCATTTAAACGAAAAATCAGTTATTTAACTACCACTTAGTGGTTTCACTATTCATCAAAAATTGAAGTTTTTCAGAACAATGCCAAAATTTCACCCTAAGCTAGAATTGATATTCCGAATTCAAAAATGATGTCTATTTTACAAAATTCAAAACATATAAGTTGCATTAATTAATTTTATAATTAATTCCCGCTGTTACAAAAAATAGCGTGTTTCTAAGAAACAATTTATATCAAAAGATTGGCAATTGTTTATATCCAATTTCAATGTTAAATTAATTCTAATGACCACCATTGGATAAAATGGTAAAAATATATTCTAATTATACTTTAAAACAACTAAATAGTATAATTTATCACTATAAATTATTTTGATTAAAAAAGTTGTTTTTAAGTATTTTTCACTATTCATAAAAAATAGAAGTTCTCAGAAAAATACCAAAAATTCAACATAGGCTAATTTCGATATTCCGAATGCAAAAATGAAGTCCATTTTGAAATATAAATTTTTTATAATTTTAAAAAGTGGTTATTACTATTCATAACGGCTACTTTGATTAGTCGCGGTGTTTTAGAACTCGAAGTTGCGTACAATGCAAGCTATTGCATTATTGAATGAGAAGCGTATCATGGAAGCTCAGGGTGTTACAGAACGAGTCCCGGGAGGAGCAATGGCTCAGACGGGAAGAAAATCAGGCCACCGGAGCGACTCCAGCGGCCCGCGGAAGCCGGCGGCGGCGCTCGAGGGATGCGGCTAAAGCCGCGTCCGGCGCCAGGAGACACCCTGCGGGTGTCCCGCGGGTGTCACGCTGGGGCGGAGGCACCCCCCGTGGCACCCGGGAGGCAGCTTCAGCCGCGTCCGGTTGGCTGGCCGACACCCCGCGGGTCACGCGGGGGTGTCACGCGGGGCGGCGGCTCCCCCCGCGTCGGGCCGCTCGGCCGCTCGGCCAAACCGAGCTGGACCGGCCCTGGCCGAGCCAGACCGGTCAGACCGGGTCAGACCGGGTCGGACCGGGTCATACCGGGTCGGACCGGGTCGGACCGGGTTCGGCCGACCTAGGGGGGGTCGGGCCGGGTCGACCCGGGCCCGGACCCCCGTCTTCGGACGATCTTCGTTCAAACCCACGTAACTTGAGCTACGGGCCTCCAAACGACTGGCCGTCAGCGGCAACACGATCCTTGGATCGAGATGATCGTTTCGGTATATCGCACTCAAGGTTTCGGAACACTTTGAGTTTGGCCGGGTTGGTTCGTACACGAAACCAACCGGGCCCTCCGAGCGGAAACACAAATATCTTGAGCCACGGACGTCCGATTGACGTGCCGTCAGCTTTGTTGTTTTCCTCTTTGTTGGACGGATCTTATGGAATACTCCGCCCGAGGTTTGGATGCAGATGGAGTATGGTGGGGTTGGTTTTGCCTTAAAAACCAACCGAGCCCCTGGGACGAAAAATCCAATAACTCTCAGACCAGGCGTCCGATTAACGCGCCGTCTGTGACGTTGAGTTCCTGTTGACGATACAGAACTTTTGGATACATCAACTTCAGACTTTGTGTCATTTGATGTATCGGCCTCTCGGCTCGTGGAGCGGACCCTCCCGAACGAGCTTGCTATGTGCGGGAACCTTAGAGCTGGCTGCGACTGCTTCTTCGACAGCGACGACCGTGCAGAGATCCTCAGTGGACTGTGGCGACGACTGTGCAGAGATCCTCAGTGGACTCCGACGACGACCGTGCAGAGATCCTCAGTGGACTGCGGCGACGACTGTGCAGAGATCCTCAGTGGACTACGACGACTACTGCACTCAGCGATCCTACGTGGATCAGTGCTACTGATCCTGTGTGGGTCAGCGCTCAGCGGTTCTGTGTGAGCCAGCGCCTACAGGTCCTGCGTGGGCCCGGTCCTGTGTGGGCCCGATCCTGTGTGGGTTCGATCCTGTGTGGGTTACTGCGGTGTTAGTACCTATCGATCCTTCGTGGGTCCGACGACTTAGATGGTTCAATGATCATCTTATCGTCATCCGAAGAAGTATACCTGTGTGAGCTGAATCTTCTGTTTACTCTCCTTTGTAGATTGTGTTGAACTATCCGTGTGGATTTACTATTTACTCTCCTTTGTGGATTGCGTTGTTCTATCCTGTGTGGGTATACGTTGCTTTCCTGTGTGGACTGGGTTGTGCTTGGCCTCAGACGTTGGAGCCGAACGGGAATTGATGACTTTGGTATATGTATGGGCATATACCTAAGCCGTGTCAGATGTTACCTCGTGATTGTATATTTACTTTGTGGATTATCCTTTGGGGATTTCGGGAGACCTTCGGGGGTCTCGGGGTCCCTACTGAGTAGCTTATACTCACCCCTACACGGGCTTTGCCCGCACTACGTTGTGTTGGTTGCAGAAGACAGACAGCGCTGATCGTGGTGGAGGCGTGCGGAGAAGGACGGTACCTGGAGGTGGACCACTGGGCGAGACGTACTCGGAGCGGTCAGGTGGACCCGAGGAGAAGTGGAGGCTATCTGTACCCACCCTTCAGGTGGGACTTCCAGAGGACGGCTCGACGCTGCATTTTTTCTTTTCAGTTGCTGTTTTTCCTTTCAGTTGTACTTTACAGTTGGGCTTGTATTTCTGGCCCCTTTTTCTTTCAGCTCAGCTTGTACTGTTTTTTTACTTAGTGTTTACTTTTCCGCTTGCTTACTCTGTGGTGCTTGTTTACTTTTCAAAGGCAATGCCTTCCCTTTTTTTGTTGGGATTTATGCCTTGGTGCTAGTTGCCTACCCCTGGCCTATGGGAGGCGAGTTTGGGGTAGTCACGGCACGGGCCCCGAGGACGGGTCGTGACAGTTACAACTATTAAGGGTGTGTATTGGGTATTAACTTTATCCTCATCAAGGTATGATAGGTGGGCCTAATAATAAACATATGGATTTACACACTCAGTAGATTTACATGGATTAATTAACATTATATTTTTGAACCATTATATAGGGATTAAATAGATGATGAAAATGAATGGAATATGTTAATCCTAAGGTTCCATATATTGAAAAACAGTTCCATTATTAAGATATACTTGGAACCTTTTTCATTATAACATGATTAATCGCTTTGATTATTTTTTCTTAGACTACAATTTTTTTTAATATTGATGGATGAAACTTGGAGGAGTAATGTTAAAACTGAGTACGATGGACGATGGAATAAGTTTACTCAAGATAAACCTTATGAAATGAGAGTTGAATAAAAAAACTTATGATTATACATAGTATATTTGTGATTTTATTATTAAAAAAATTATCTTGTGTAAGTTTATTTACACACCAAATAAAATAAAAATTGAGTTTCATGGGATTTTAGTTGATCAAGACCTTGTTTTCAAGAAGATTTAGATTTATATATGTCATGTATGTATATTGAACCACCTTTAGAAATGTCTTTATAAAACAATAATATGTTTTATTTGTGGAAAATTAGGTCATAGATTAAGTAATTATCAAGAAAACATGAAGCCTTTGATGTGGGAAACTGTATTTCAAGTTATGGTATCATTTACAGTTTAATTTATTTTGTTTTGTTGAACAAGGGAATTATTATATAAAATGAACTTATCCAAGGGTTTTATCCTAGAACATGGAAGGGCCTATACCATTCCAATAATTTAAGTGGAATAATGGAAGTTTTTATGAATTGTAATTTCATAATTATGGTCAATATCTGTTTTATGAATGATATTCTATTTATAATAATCAAGAAACATCTTATGATTGTTCTCTAGAAGTTTTTGTTAAAGATTTAAAATCATATATTGAATGGTACACATTACCTAGAAAGGTGAATTAGTGGTATGGTTATATTCTTGGATAACACATGATTCTGGGATAGATGACCAAATTATTTAGGATAAATAAATGACTTATATTTATAACATAATTTGGATTATTTTTTGTACAGTTAATTTTTGGAAGTATATAATATTTTTTTACGACATAATTTTAATTCTAGATATTTTTTGAAACAAATAGAATATAACAGGGTGTATATGATTATGATAAATAAATATTTTTATATGATCTTATGAGTGATTTATATTATTTAGAGAAAATTGTTATGTTTATTTGGGAATAATATGTGATCAGATCATTCTAATCACTGGGTTTCAATTTAGTTTTTGAATATTCTGAATAGTATTTTGGTTCGATATTTATTGAATGATTTAAGTTGAAATTTTAATTTTATTATAGTTATTTTGGAGATTGGTGATTTTGAATTTAATAATTTTTTTATAACTTGAGATAACTATTTCGGATTTAATAAATATATAGGGATCGGAGGAATGACTATTCATTATTTTGTGGATATTATGATTTCTGAGAAGTTAATTTATTATTTCCAGAATGAAAACAATTATCATAGTTATTTTTAATACGGAATATGAGTAGAATTAGTGATGGAAAACTACATAAAGCACAATCAAACAATGAAATTATGAATAAATTATGTATAAAAATAATGTAAGTATGTTATCTCGTATTCTCTACCATGATGGTTAATGATTTCTTTAACTTAAGTTAGAGGAAGATAAATCTATCAAATCCTATGTTAAAAGTATTTCTCTAATATCATGTTATCTTTTTGGAATCTCATTAGTCTTATAATGATAGATATTTGGTCTTATAAGTACTTAATTGGGAAATTATAAGTTTCCAAGTACTATCATAGAAATTAGATATAATGATAGAATCCATAAAAGAATTATTTACCATTTAAAGATATACTAATTTTGAAAGTTATAATTAAAATTAATAGGTTATAATTTACTTAATGTGGGTATAATATAACTCCATGTGATTTTAGAATAAAATGTTCCTTAAATAAATCTAATTTTTTGATATCTTTATTGAAACACAACACCGAGACTAAAATTAACCACAATATTTTATAACCACTCTTTTAAATTTGTGATATGAATAGTTTTAACCATATCATTAAAAATATGTTGAAAATTTTTATATAGTACAAATTTATTTATTAATTAATAATAAATAATTAGTCAGTTTTCACTAAATTCATTTTATGATTTAAAAGTATGTTTCTTCAAAAATGGTTTTGTTACATTCCATGCGCAGAAATTATAATTAATTCACACAATTTTTGGGAACATTATTTTAGGAAATGAACAAAAATTTTAAAATTATCATTTCAATATTATATTAGGGTGATTTTTTTGAAAAGATTAAATTTTAAATGAATAGTAAAAATACAGATTTTTATAATACTGTCAATTATTTTAATTAAATGAGGTAATTTAAAATTACCATTATGTTACGAGTTTTATCTTATTATAAAAATTTTCATATTTAATTATAAATAATCTAATTAATTATATATTAATCAATATTATACTTTATTTTGGTATAAGTTCATTTTTAGCTTAAAAACTCATTTCTCAAAAAACTATTTCTCATTTAATTTCAAATATATATATTAAAATTGATTCCAACCAAATCTAGAAGTTACATCTTAAAAAATGGATTCAAAATTTGGAATAATTAGGTATAAATTTTGTAAATAGATACCTTTATATTTTGGCCATTATGAATAGCAATTTTGATAAACATTTATCACCTCAATAATTCTAAAACAAGTAAAATGGGGTTAAACCAATGGGATAAGATCTAGAAACATCCAAACATAACTTAACTTTATTTATTTTTGGGGTTTATTTATATCTTAATAATATTTACTTATAAGTTTTAGTAATTTATTTAAACTTTTATTGGATAGTGAACTTTATATTATTTTATGTAAATAAAAAATTAAAAAATGCCACTTTTATTGTTTTATGTTATATTTTTTTTTCATTAGTATAAAAAGAGGTTATAATTCTTTATAAATTTTTATATTAAATATTAATTAATTTTTTATCTTGATAATTAATTTTTAATTTTTAGTGATGGAATAATTACCTTAAATGTTTATTCAATGCTGGCATAGTGCTTGCTCAGGTATTTGGAAAGTCAAATAAATAAATATAAAAATACTAAAAGTAAAAATATTTTGATGAATAATTGTGATCATAATTATTTTAGAAAATATTACATATAAATTGTGTGTTAAAAGTTAAAATTTTAATTCAATTTCTATCTTTTTGTATTTAATTTCAAACTAAATAATTTTTTTAGATAATGACATTAACAATATCTTTGGTTAAACAATATTTGATTGAATAATTGAAAATACTAACAAATATTATAATTTGAAATTGAATAGGATATGGTTTATAATTTAAACAATATTACACTTTTTGGTCAATTTTCCTTTTAAATTAACATTATTTACCCTTAAAGTGTAAAAACACTGATATTGATGTAATCATAAAAACGGGAGACGAGGTGTTAAAAGTAAGAGAAAAGGGATAAAAAATGAAATAAAGTTTTCTAAATATTATTGTATGATATTATTTTGAATCATATTTATCATATATTATAAATATAATAATTTGATTTCACTTTATCATGAAAAATAATTTATTATATTTGAATATTTTATGTAATTCCCTGCGTGTCCCTTTCTTCACTATAAAAGGAAACCACCTGTCCTCTATTCCTCACAACAACATTTTCCACTTAGATTGAACAAAAAATGAAAAAACATAGTTCTCAAAATTATTATTCCTTTTATATAAGTCATTTTATCTATAAAAATCCATTCATATGGTTCTTATATAGATATTAAATAGAGGTTCTTCAAAGTTGAGGTAAACGTCTTAACCAAGGATTTTTGTTTTAATTATTATTTAACACATTAAATTATATCGTAACCTTTAAATCATAATAAAATTGTTGTCTTACATTTAATTAGATTTTATTACGTTAAATTAATAACCTTCTTCAACCCCTTTTCCCATTAAATGGGGAATGAAAGTATCTCTCACGCATATGTGTGGACTACCAAATCTAGGAAGCATTATGATTCATTTTATATCACCACATAACATGGATATTTATAAAAATTGATTAATATATATATATATATATATTATATTTATGATCAAATTATTATTTTATTATGATGAAATATTTTTAATTTTTTAGTAAATGAAAACAACGATTATGAATACGTACGAATTACTGTCTACATGAATTGGGTAATTAATTTTTATTTCTATTACTTTTATAGATGTTTATAAATATGTATAAAAAGAATATATATGATATTTATATCATGATTATCATTTTTTATATTACATAACTAAGATCAAGTGTAAAGTACAATAACTATTGAATCCAAACATATTTGTAAAGGGAAATGGTTGTCACCCTAAATTATGATTTTAATAAATAGTTTTTAATGAAAATGTGACAATATTTTATATATAAAATTTATATTCTATTATAAGTATGTATATGGTTCAACTATTTAAATATAATAAATATAATTTTATTGTATATGAGTTTAGGTTTCTTTCTAATCAAGAATGACATATGGTAAGGGTTTCTCTTTCACATTTGTTTCCGTGAGACATATTACATATTCTTCACTTATTAGTTTCATGTGGTGTTTATAATAACCCTATAATTTTATATACCATAAATAATTTTATATTTATTTTATTTAATGTTTCATATGAAGATATTTTTTTCATGGTCAATGTTATTCAATAGTTGTGAAAGTAGTAAGGGTTTATGTTACAATATCATTTATTTTTGGGATTATTTATGCTAAATTTTTATTGAGAAGACATTAATGAATATTATCATTTAAAAATATATATTTTATTCTCCTACGTTTATTCATATAATATTACTGTAACAATACCATTTTCTATACTTTGATTCTTATAATTACTGAGAGAATGTTTTTAATGAAAACTGTTATTATTTCCTCTTTGGTAAGGAATATTTTTCTTCAATGTCCATTTTTTCATTAAAAAAATTTGAGATTTATTTTATTATTATCAATTTGTTTTTAATACTAATTTTTTACCACAATTTTCTATATTTAAAAATATTTAAAATAATATTATTTTCATTTTCCTAAAGATGTACCTTTCACCAAAGATATGTACGTAATATTTTTTCTAATGTACACCATGAAAATGGATTTTCCTAGTGGCATGACAACACTTTTCTTTAAAAATTCCTTTACAATTTTCATTTTTTGAAATAAAATGTTTTACTTAATATTTTTGGAAATTTTTAGATTTGTAATAAGTTATTTCAAAATGAATAGTTTTTCTTCCTCAAGAAATATTATAGTGAAATTTTAATGAATTTCTTTATCTTTTATAACATCCTTTGGTGTTACTAATAATTAATTCGTGATATGACTCTAAGATAACAATTTATTATTTCTATGGATGGTTGTTGATCATGATGATGAAATCTTGATGAAACCTCTTTTATTTTCCATGCTTTGTGCTCTAATGAAATTATAATTGTTTATATGATCTTATGCAATACATATGAATGGATTACGATTATGTTAAAGGTGGGTCTAAAATATCCCTCTGATGGATTGAAAAAATGCGGATAATTTAATAGATAACTATGTTATGAGTGAACCTGATTACATCTTCAAAACATTATATTTGGAGTTAGTTTTGTGTATATAATGTTATGCGTAGACCTGGTTTCATGTCTATAACTTTATGCGAGAAACTAATTTCTTTTCCTTTACTTTATGAGTGAACCTTTTAGTAATTTTATTTTTTTAAAATGTTATAATCTAATGTTTTTGCTATATTACTATTTTTGTGATATTATCTCATGGATTATGTTTTATTGTTGATGATTCCTCACTATTATGACTTTGGTATTTTGTTATGATGAAGCTTTACACCGTGAATTATGTTGAAAGGTATTTAATTTATTGGGTATGACTTTATGATGTTATGACCATTTTTCATACCCTTAAATTCATGTATGATCATTTATTGATATATCATATGTTTAACTTTTCTGAGTATCATATATCACCCTTTATTATTATAACACACCAGGCTTCCATGTTATGTTTCCCTTTAAATAATGAAAAATCTTGCATTGTACGTAACTTCGAGATGCTATCACACCACGACCAATCAAACAAGCCCTTATGAATAGTAATACCCACTTTTTGAAATTTTATAAATTTTATTTTTCAAAATGGAATTAATTTTTAAATTCAGAATATTAAAATTAGCTTAGGGTTAATTTTTGGATTTTTTTCGGAAAACATTCAATTTTTGACGAATAATGAAAAACACTGTGTTATTGTTTAAAACCAAATTTTTATTTAAATAAGTAATTATTTTATTTAAATTTATTTTAGGTAAAAATAGATTTATAATACCTATATATGTTCAATGTAATTCATTGGATTCATTTTGTAATAATATTATATATATATAATTTTATTGAACTATTTACCGTCTTTTACCCACCTCCTAGGAGAATTTGCAAATTTGCATAAAAATTAATTTTACCACTTCTGTGATTATAATTTCAAATATCGGAGAGGAAAAATTTATATCTATAAGAAAAATGTGCTTCAATAAGATGAAAATAATTTTTGGTGAATAGTAATTTTTACTGGTATTTAACACGGTTAAATGTAAATAGGGTAATTAAGGGTAAAAATGATTTTATTATTACACTAACACATGTCCTAATTCTATTGGATAAGTGTAAGCCAACCAAAATCAACCTTATGAATAAAATATGACCCCTTAGGTCCACTTGGATTAGATTAGGACATTTATTATTATTTTATTTAAAGAGGAGTTAAAAGAGTAGAAATCAAAGTTTAATAAATAACCCATTTTTAATACAGGGTTATACATACAATAAATTAGACTATAAATATTCATTAGAAAGATGAAAAGATTTAATACATATTGATAGTTTATTTATAATATTTAGATAATAAATTATTTAATTTATTTATGACACAATGATGACGCAGTAATTACCTTAATAATGAAATATTAAAATAATTGAGATTATAAATATCCAAATAAATGTAATTTGAGACTTTTGAGGTATTACCATAATTTTATAAATTAAAATGAAATTTAATTATTGAATATATAAATTTATTTATAAGTAAATATGTTAGTACTTTAACAAAAATCAATTATTAAATAATGTCAAAATTGACATAAAAGAGTTTTTCAAACAAATATTATATTGTTAATTGATATAGTATTTATAAAAATATAAGGTTAGGCCAAATAACTTATATAAGGTTATAGATTTTAATAATGAACCACTTGGGGTTCTATTGTCTTTTTATAGTATGTTTATTAACCATATAATATTAAAATACAAAGAGGCATGGTAAATGACAAGCTATTTAACTAAGAGTTAAATCTACAAGATAAGATTAAAATGCTAACCTAAACTTGTCTAAAATCTATTGTTTGATAATATTTAGACCACAAACCACCATATATTTTAAATATATCAATTTTTATCCATTAGAAACTGAAAATGAATTTATTATAAAATAATATTTCAATCATTCCCTATTGTGCCCTTCACCGCTCTTATAAAAGGGCACTTCCGTTTCTCTCATATTCACACATCCAAATCCATTTTTCTCTTCAAAACACTATCCAAATATCCTCCCATGTATCCTCCTTTCATACTAGAGGCCTTAAGTTTTTCATAAAGACAACCTAAGGAGCCCTTTTGATCAAATCAAAAGGAAGTACCCGAAGAAGAGGTAAATATCTATCCACCTCATTAATGTTTTTTTCTTCTTCCACTTCATCTTTCTTTGATATTTAAATTATAAAATAATAACTCTAGTATCTTATATATACTGTTATGTTATTATAAAAATTTTACAACCATATTCATTATTTTATCCATCCTATGAATAACATGTCACTATACGTACGTACGTACGTACGGCTTACCGTATCTATGTCATGGTGTAGTTGTTATTCAATACATTATTATTTTTATGGGTATCTTAATGATGTATAATTGATTTGAATAATAGATATAACATGTTAATTATTATTTATATATGATATAACATCCATTTACTTATTATTTTAATTACAAAATAATGATATTTTCTCATGCGTACGTACGGATTACCCACTCCATGAACGCGATGATATTCATTCTCAATCATAATCGTCAAAGAATAATTTTCATGTGATGGTTAAAAAAAATATTTAAAGAAATTAATATCATTTTTTATATGATTCAAATACATCCTATCCATAACAATCATGGCTTACGTAACTAAGCATATAAAATAAAACAAATCACTTGACACCCGAAATGATGATACTACTAAAATATCATTGACACATCAATATTGAAAGATCATATATGATATCATATTAATGTATGTGGTTATTGTATAATTTATTAACAATTATTTCACCATTATACTAATGTTTAACCTACCCTCGACCAAGGAAAAGTACAAGGTAAGGGTTAATTTCAAAATCTCTTTATTATCTGAGGTTGTTTTTACGTAAGTATCTATTGGGGATTCTTTATCATCCACATCCATGTTTCTTAAAAATGTATTCCATAAAATTTTTACTATTTAATAGACTATTGGTTAATGTCATTTATACCGTTGTTTGAATTTTTATTAAATGGGTTGAAAGGAATCTTTCCTTTATTTTCGAAACAAGGTACCTTATGAACGTTTCGACAAAATTAAGGTAAGAATGTTTTTTAAATTATACGGCGGGTGCAGATATTTTCCGCCATTATACTAGTGTCAAATTTTATCTTAAAATATTATAATAATATTTTGAAAATAAATGTTTTATTTTATAATTATATAACTTTTAAATGATTTCGAAAAAGATAGATATATTTATCAAAAAAAAAAGATTTGATTTCATCTATGTAAATTCCTTCGATGGATTGTGAGTTTGTTTGAAGTTGATTTATTATGATGAAAATCATCTATATTTTATTGAAGGTTTTGTGACATGTTTGACTATGTATGTTTTATTTTTATACCATTCATGGTTTATGGATAAATTATTGACATTTCATATGCTAGTTTTAATACAAATGTTTATGTTATGTTTAAACCTTTTAATATGAGGAATGCATTGGACTTAGTAATTGAAGGGTGGAGCCTTCTATAGATCCTCAATTCGTATAGGTCTCATGAGAAAAACTAGTGTCTTGGCACAAGGACTTGACAAAATCTTATTTATAGTCTTGGAACAAGGCCTTGACTATGTGGTTATGAAGTCTGACATTATGCATTCCATCATTATGAAATTTGCTGTTGATATTTCATGTGATTATTCAACCAGTATAATATCCATGTTAGTAAGTAAATGGAATTATTTTGATTTATAGTTTCCATATTATGATGAATTTGAGTTTTAAAAGGATTTTTTTAGTCTTAAACATTGCCTTAAATGTTTATGCTTATTTGTGAAAGTTTCCGCTATATTGTTATCCTTACTGAGCATCTGAGATCTCCCATTTCTATGTTTTATTTTTCCCAGGATGTGAAGAAGTATATTATGAATGACCTGTAGGGACATTCTAAGGGATCTGAGTGTGGTCTATGGAGATAATGTTGTTTTAGTTTTTCATTTTCTTATGTAATGTAAAACTTATCAATGTATCTAGTACTTCCAAGGCTACTAAACTAGTCAGTCTTTCGAGACTTGATATTTTGTGATCATTCCAATGTTATGTAATAATTCCCCCACTCTGGGTAACTAGGGTTGGGACATTCTCGTTGGAATCAGAGAAAGCTTAGTACTAGCCTTGGAAACTATATTTATAAAAGCTCTGATTAGATCACATTACTCTAAGATAGATTTTTGGATTAATATATAAGAACTTCCTAGAATTTTGGTAATGTAGAGATTTTCTGTATTTTCTGAGAAATACATCTTTTTCTGGATACGAGTAGGTAGAGGTGGATCTGGACCAAATGTACCTAAGAGTGAAAACTCCATCAAGGAGTTTCGGTCTATACCCAGGGTATCCTGGTACACGACAATAGGCGCTACTGCACTCTTGGTTACGACACATCCATGGGATATGCTTAGGATAATCCAAATTTTATTTAAAAACCATTATGAAGGATTTATAAGTATATTCCTCCTAAAAGAAAATATTTTTTATGATTATGGATTATATCCATAAACTATACAATTTATGTTAAGTATGTTATAAGTTTGGAATTATGTATTACGATTCATAAACAAATCTAGTGTATACAATTGTTTAGAAATGGCGCCAAGTAGAAGGAATGAAAACCATCTCAATGCATGTACTCCCTGGAGGGATTTCCCTCCTACTCAAGATAATTATAGTGGATCTAGTTATATAATTGGTGCTAATCACATTATCACCATACTGTGACAAATCACTCTGGTTATGAATAATAACCTTACCCATATGGAGCACCCTGATCCACCATGCAGAGGATCAATGTTATACCGACTCATGAGGAAATAACCACGAAAATTAAATGGGATTAAAAATCCATTAGTAGCTGAGCAATGGATAAATTTCATAGAGGAAATATTTAATTCTTTGGGGAGTAGCAAAAAGTAAAATGTTTTCATGGCAGTTTATCGCCTCACGGGAGATGCAGATCAATGGTGGTCATTGATCCAAAACAAAAAGGATTATGATGAAGTATCAAATATGGAATGGAGGGAGTTTAAAGATATTTTATTTGAAAAATACTTCCCTCATGACCATCGAGCAGATATGGAAAGAAAATTGTCGAGTCTGAGGAAAAAGATGATGAGAATGTCACAAAATATGAGACTAACCTTAAAAGGTTTGTAAGGCATGGAAAATATTTTATAAGTAACCCAAGGTGTAATATTGATCGATTATTTGATGGGTTAAAACCATTTCTCCGTTAATAATTAGTCCCAAAATCCTTCTTATCATATGAAGATATTGTCTAATGTGCTCTCATGATAGAAAAAGAATTATCTATGTCTTATGACTTTAAAGAAAAATAGGAGAAGAAGAGATATGATGAAAACTTTGGAAATGGAAATAAGGAGAAGAAGGTAAAAGTTGAATATCCATCCTGTAGTAAATGTGCGAAGAAACAGCCCCGATACTTTCCTGAAGGGAATGAGTGTCTGTTACAAGTGTGGTGAAAAAGGCCACCAATCTCGTGATTGAAAGGGGAAGAAAGAGGCTGTTAATGTTAATTGGTACAATTGTATAGAAAATGAGAATTATGAAAATGGATGTCATAAGAGCCAATGGATGTTACTTCAGAAAAGGCCAAGGGATAAAGTATAATCTTATGTTATTACTACAGCTGAGGTTGATGCTCTGAAAGACATGGTGGAAGGTAATTTAATGGTTTCCTCAAGTTTAGAAAAAGCTTTATTTTATTTTGGATCATCGCATTATTTCAAATCTTCCCAGTTTTATAAGAAAATTAGACATTTTAAATTTGACTTAACAAGGGATTTTTCATTAAAAACTCATAAGGGAAGTATCATCGCAACAAAGATTTGTTAATCAGTTCTCATTAGAGAATATAAATGTTCTCTATCTGCTGATCTCATTATCATAACCATGATTGAATTTGATATAATCCTCAGAATGGATTGGATTTCGGATCGTGATGCGAGTATTTATTGTAAGAATAAGGAGGTAACAATTTTTGATTATGATAAAGAGTACCTTGTATTTAGAGAAGAAACTTCTCTACCTGATTCACATCTATATCCACCCCCAATAGCTTTACTAATTTTAATTATTGGGGAAGAAGAGAATGAAATGACTATGGTTGAGGAAAATAATATTCTAATAGAGGATATATCTATTGTGCAAGAATATATTGATGTGTTTCGAGAGGATTTACTTGGACATACTCAAGAACGAGAAATTCAGTTTTCCATTGATTTAATTCATGGTTTAAGGACCATATTAAATACCCCTTATATAATGGACACTATGGAATTAGTGGAGCTAAAGAAAAAACTAGAGGAACTGAGTAATATGGGATTTATTCACCCTGGTGTTTCTCCATGGGGAGCCCCTATCCTTTTTGTTAAGAAGAAAGACAGATCTATGATATTGTGCATTGACTACAAGGAGATCAATGCTATAAAAATAAAGAACAAGTATCCCCTACCTTATATAGATGATTTATTCGACCAAAAGCATGGAGCTCAATATTTTTCAAAGATTGAACTTCTACCTGGATATCATCAGTTGTATGTGAAAAAAGAAGACATTCTGAAAACAACATTTCGAACCAGGTACGAGCATTACGAGTTTAAAATAATGCCTTTTGGCCTGACTAATGCACCCTCTTTTTTCATGGATCTAGTGAAAAAAGTTTTAAAGGAATATCTTGATTAATTTTAGTGGTATTTATTGATGATATCATTGTATAATCCAAAATTTATGAAAATAATGATAATCACTTGAGCACCATTCTAAAAAAATCCCGAAGAAATGAATTATACAGGAAGTTTTGAAAGTGTGAATTCTGGCTTCATGATATTTCTTTTCTTGGCCATATTGTCTCTAAAGATGGAATATCTATTGATCCTTAAAAGACCAAGGCAATCCAATAATTTCCAGCACTGACGAGTATAACTGAGGTATGCAGTTTTATTGGTTTAGCAGGTTATTATCGACGTTTTTCCAGAATTATGACCAATTGGCTAGCCTATTAACCAAGCTCACACGTAGAGGGGTTAAATTTGTTTTTACAAAAGAGTGTGAAGAATGTATTGAAGAACTGAAGAGAAGATTATTCAATTCTCTTATCTTGACTCTACCATTAGGGAATGATGGGTTCGTTATTTATAGTGATGCTTCAAAGAAACGGCTTGGTTGTTTCCTTATGGAGAATGATAGAGTTATTTCCTATGAATCACAACAACTAAAAATTCATGAGAAAAACTATCCTACTCATGATCTTGAGTTATCCACTGTAATATTTTCTCTAAAAATATGGAGACTCTCTCTCTATGGTTAAAAATGTGAGATTTATATTGATCACAAGAGTTTGAAGTATATTTTCTCACAAAAAGAACTCAACATGAAGAAAGGGTGATGGCTGGAACAACTCAAGGATTATGATTTCACAATAAACTAACACTCGGTGAAAGAAAATAAGGTTATAGATGCTTTGACCAGAAAGAATCATGGAGTTTTGAACAAGATGAGAGTTCAAAGGTGTCCTATTTTCATGGATCTAGTGAAAATAGATTTGGGAATAATCATGGAAGGTGAAACATAAATAATTTTTCAAATGGTTGTCAAACCATATTTACTAGAAGGGATAAAATGTTCTCAGGCTGATGATGAGGAGTTTCAGAAGAAGATTAATACTGTGAATGATGGGAGATTGAGCGACTTCATATGAAGATGCGATTTTGAAATTTAGGAAGAGAATTTGTGTTCCCGATATAATAAATCCAAATAGGGTACTATTAGATGATGCTCATAGCTCCAATTTCTCTATTCACACTAGTAGCACAAATATGTATAGAGATTTGAAATAAAATTTTTGGTGGGACAACATGATGAGGGAGATTGCTGATTTTGTGTCAAGATTTATGGTTTGTCAATAAGTGAAAGATGGAAGGAAATAGCCTGGAGGAGTCATGAAACCTATTTCCATACCTGATTGGAAATGGGATAATATTATGATATACTTTTTCATGGGGCTACCAAAGACTCCTAGAAGGAATGATGCAATATGGGTCATTGTTGATCTTCTTACCAAGTTAGCATATTTGCATGAGATAAGAGAAGATTTACCACTTGAACGTCTAGAAAAACTATATAGTAATGAATTTTTAAGACTTCATGGAGTACCCTTATCAACTATTTATAGTCGTGATCCCCATTTTACATCAAGATTCTGGAAAAGTCTTCAGAAATCCCTGGATACTGAACTAAGTTTGAGCACTACCTACCACCCTCAAACTGATGGACAATCCGAACAGATTATTCAAACCTTAGAAGACATGTTAAGATCTTACTTACTTGACTCTGAAGGTATGATGGATCAATATTGACCTCTTGTCAAATTTTTCTATAACAATATCTTCCATTAAATTATTCAGATAGCACTATATGAAGCGTTATATGGAAATATATGTCTCACAATAACTTATTGGGATGATGTTGATGAAAGAAAACTCGTAGGCCCATAACCTTTTGAGGAATCAACGTAAAAGGTGATGGTTATCCAAACCCACATCAAAGAAGCCCAAAGTAGGAAAAAAGGCATGCCGATAACTAAATGTAGGATTTGGAATTTTAGGTAGGAGATCATGTTTTCTTGAAGGTATCTCCTTGGAAGGGTTTTATACGTTTCAGTGAGAAGGGTAAATTGAGTCCCAGGTACATCAGACCTTTTGAAATTCTATAACGAATTGGAGTTGTAGCTTATCATTTGGAAATGCCTCCAAGTCTCTCCAAAGTTCATGATGTGTTCCACATATCACTGTTGATTAAATACACGCTTGACCAAACGCATGTACTCACCTATGAAGAAATAGAACTGGAACCTAATCTGTCTTATTGTGAAGAGCCTGTCAAAATTCTTGATACAAGAGAACAAGTGTTGAGAAACCGGATGACTTGTCTGGTAAAAGTTATATGGAGAAACCATAAGATGTAAGAGGCAACGTGGGAAGCAGAGAAACTTATGATGAAGAACCACCCAAATCTTTTTGCCCGATAGTATTATAGAAATTTCGAGGACAAAATTATTTGAAGGAGGGAAGAATGTAGAACCCCAAGCTTTCTGAATATGTTTCCTTTTGAATAATGCAATATCTTGCATTGTACAGAACTTCGAGATTATAACACACCGCGGCCAATCAAACTAGCCGTTATGAATAGTAATAGCCACTTTTTGAAATTTTATAAATTTTATTTTTCAAAATGGACTTCATTTTTGAAGTCGGAACATCGAAATTATAATTGGTTGATTGTTTGGTATTTTTCTAAACACGTTCAATTTTTGGGCACCATTGAACTTGCAGCACCAGTATTTTCTTAAGAAGACTTTCACTTTGATGGAAGTTGGTCAAGGGTGAAAGTTAATTTTTGGGTTTTTCGTGAAAAGAAGAAAATAAAATAAAGTGTGTAACATTTTATTTTATTTTGTTTTAAAACTCCCATATGGATGTTTCACAGGTGGGGACCACCTGAATTAACCTTCCATGAGAGGTTATGGTGGTGAGGACCACCCGAGCCTAACCTTATGTGAGAGGTTATGGTGGTGGGGACTACCCTAGGATAAAAACTCTTGAACTCCCCTCTTAATGAGGGAGAAACCTCTCAACTCCCTCTTTAATGTGGAGGAGCCTCTTGAGTTTCCTCCACATTAATTGTGCAAATTCCATACATTAATTGTTTTTCCAACATGTGTGTGTGTGTGCCAACGTATTTCTTCTTCTTAACTTAAATTATATTGGTAGCTATTTTTTTTGTGGAATTAGTGAAAAGGCTTGGCAAAGGAGAATGTTTTGGAGAACTTGGAGAAATCTCTCCAACGAAGAACGCCGACCTCGACTTCGACTTTCTTCCTCGAGACATCCTCCAACACAGGACGTCTTCAATTGACAATTATATTCCCCTCCCCAATGAAGTTGTCATCTACCTCATGATCTCTGTCGGCGAATCAGACAAGGTTGGGGTTTTGTTCCCCAATTCTCCCCTTCTAAGTTTCTTATGTGGGAATGGGATTAGTGATTGACAAAGGTTTTGGGGATTGAAGTTCGTAACTATCTTCCATACACGTTCTTGTTCTTGTTGAGCCGGTTGCTACCACTCCAACGCAGAGGGTGTGGGCCAAACAAACATGGACTGAACCCTCCGTCATTCTTCTTGAATGATTTATCATTCGCGATGGAAGAAGGTGACATTGGTGATGGCGACCGGTGCTGGAAGTTAGCACTGGTGGAACTCGAGAACTGCCAACAAAGGCATGACGCCCCGCTGCCCCATGAACACTGTGCCCCATGGTGCTCTTCCATCTGTAGCCATCACCACCCCTTAGCCTTCGCCGCTCCACTGTCGTTCGGGCCGAGCCTCCACCTGAGCTGCCGCCGTCGGGTCGAGCCATTGTCTAAGCTGTCACCTTTAGGCCATGCCTCCACTATTAGTCCGAGCCACGATAGTCGGGCCGAGCCGCTGCCGCCATCCGAGCCGCCTCCGCCGTCCGAGCTTCCACTTTCGTCCGCCACTGAGCCGCCACTGTGACCTCGTTGTCTAAGGAATTTCCACTATCCGATCCATCACCACCGGGCCGAGCCACCACCTCCGTCTGATCCGCCATCACCTTCCAAGCCGTAGTCTCCATCCAGGTCGAGCCACCGGCACCGTCCGGGCCGAGCCACTGCCCGAGCCGCCGCCGTCGGGCTGAGCCACCAAGCCGATCTACCGATGCCTTCCGAGCCACCACCAATGTCCGTGCCGAGCCACCGCCGCCGTCCTGGCTGAGACGCCACCTGAGCCATTGCTGGCCTTCTAGCCAAACCTCTCTACCTGTGCCGCCCTGTGGCCTCGCGCCCTCGCGGCATCCCCCGACCGAGCCTCGCTGTGGTTTCACGCCCTCACGACACCCTCTGAGGCCTCGCGGCCAACCACAGCACTCCGCGGCCCCTCACGGTCTGCCAGGCCACCCAGCGGGCCGGGTCAAACCCAACAGGCTGGACCATCCAGCAGGCCATGCCGGACCTAGCAGTTCCGGCTAAGCGACTCAAACTGGGTCGTCCTAAGCTGGGTCGGGCCGGCTTAGTCCGACCGGGTCAGACTGGACTCCAGCCCACTACGACCCATTTACATTATTTTGGCCATGACATTGGCACCAGACATCCATTTAATGAACCTTCACCAATGCTGGAATCCTCAGAGTGAGATGTTCCCTTTGATTATATCCCAATAGGGTTTTGGGTAAAGATTATTTATGGTCGAGTTGGATCGAGAACGAATCCAACCAGGATCCCGGAACAAAATGGCTAATAACTCACAGACCAAGTGTCCGAATGAAGTGTCGTCTGTTGCATTGATACCTCTATGACGTGGAGAAACATTGAGATAATTTTTCATGGGACATTATGGTAGTTGTGGAAGCAACTAGTGGCTTGGGGAACAGACTTTCCGGGAGATGAGGAAGCCTAGTGAGGAAACCAAGTAGCTGGCTGTAACGAGAAGTGTGCTCCTAGCTATCCTGTGTGGGTCAACTCCTAGCTATCCTGTGCAGGTCATCTCCTAGTGATCCTGTGTGGGTCATCTCTGAGTGATTCTATGTGGGTCATCTCTAGCAATCCTATGTGGGTATTCTCCTAGTGATCATGTGTGGGTCAGCTCCGAGGGATCCTATGTCGGTTAGCTCCAACGATCCTTTGTGGGTCACCTCTTTGCGATCCGGTGTGGGTCATCTCCTTGCGATCTTGTGTGGGTCAGCTCCTACCAATTATGCACAGGTTAGCAGCAGAGCCTCTTAACGAAGTAATATG
Organism: Viscum album; assembly: GCA_963277665.1. NCBI lineage: Eukaryota > Viridiplantae > Streptophyta > Magnoliopsida > Santalales > Viscaceae > Viscum > Viscum album. Next base: position 758,157,249 of record OY728119.1, on the reverse strand, counting down.
TTTTAGAAGTTACATCTAATCATCTCTACTACTGTACATTAAGATATACCTGGTGTGAGTTGAGTCAGAACCTCTGTGTTCCTCCATGATTGAGATGGATTACATGATAACTTAGGTATATTTATGTGCATATACTTAAGTAGGGTTATTTTTTGATTTCATACTTTGTGGTTTATCCTTGTTTTATTTGGTGATACCTTGAGGGTATTGGGGTCCCTACTGAGTATCGTTATACTCACCCCTGTATGGGCTATGCCCACACCTTTTTGTGTTGGATGCAGATGACAGACAATGCTGACTAAAGACGAGGGTACCGAGACTGGACGATGATGGGAGGTTGACCTTACGACATTTCAGTTCGCAGAGGAGACGAGTGGATGTGGAGTGCTTAGGAGGTGATCTGTACCAACCCTTCAGGTAGGAATCGTGGTGGACGATCCATGTGCTAGTTTTCACCTATCAGTCGTCTTCTAATTTGTAATTTTCCTTATACTTTTCAGTTGGGCTTTTATTCTGACCCCGTTTTCTTATTGTACTCACTCTATTTACTATTCAATTTACTTGAGTTCGTATCTTGCTGTGTACTTGGTTGTGTGTTTATAGGTTATAAAGGTAATGCCTTCCTAGTTTTAGGGAATTACACCTTTGGTTCTAGTTTCCAGCCCCTCGCCTAAGGAAGTTGGGATTGGGGTAGTCACAGATTGGGCCCTAGGGGAAGGGTTGTGAAAAATTAGTATCAAAGGAGTCAGTTCTACCATAGAACATTGAACTCTAATCTCTCTTTTTAACAGAAATAATTTTATGTGTAGTGAGTGTGGTTATCCGTTTAGGAAATCCAGTGTTGGTGCGGAGGCTGACGTATCCATACACCCGGACCCTGACTTTTGATTTCTGACTCAGTGCACAAAAACACTGATTGCATGTGTTTTTCCAAAAGTTTTCTTTGTGGTCTTTTGAGTCAGATCACTGGGTATAACTTATTAACTATGGCTCACCTGTTTCTTTTCAGGATGCCTCCATGTAGCCAGCCATCTAGGGTTCTGAGAGTTGTACGCACTGATAGCCCACCGATCAATGAGGCCTCGGTGTAGGGCCCTCTTCCAGTAGAGGCACTAGGGGAGGAACCAATGGTACCATTAACTGTTGGGACACCGATGCCACTAGCCCAAGCAGCAGAGAGTGCATGCCGCCTGAGCGCATTTCACGAGTTCCAGTGCCAGTGGCCACCCAAGTTCAGGGGAGACACAGACCCATAGGCGGATGGGGATTGGCTGGAGGATGTGTTGAGAGATTTCCGACTGGTAGAGACACCAGCCGATCTCATGGTTATTCTTTCCTCTAGTCTTCTACGGACAATAGAAGGCAGATGGTGGAGCTTGATGCTCTAGGTTCACGACAAGGCGACGCTTCTCTGGGCAGACTTCAAGAGCCTATTTTGGGCAGAGATTGTCCCAGCAACTCTTCGCGCAGTGCGCATACATGAGCTTCTTCAACTGCAACACAACAACATGACTGTAGGTCAATACTCAGTGAGGTTCACTGACATCTCACGTTACTCTACAGATATGGTACAAGACCCATTCTTCAGGGCCCGAACATTCAAGAAGGGGCTTAGACGGGAGATCAGGGCTTCGATGATCTCACTCAGCATTCTGATGCAGGTGGGGGTGTTAGAGAGAGCCCTATTAGGGGAGAGTTTCTTTGTTGAGTAGTAAACAGCAGTGAGATCCACTAATTTTCATCAGGTAGAGGAGTCTTATGCAGCTGGCAGAAGAAAGATTCCATAGAGGTCTAAGAGTACTAGACCTAAAGGTGGATGACCTCATGACTCATGATCGGTTGTGCGGGGTACCCGAGGCAGAGCCAATCATATAAGGAGTGGGCAGTGTTACACATGCGGAAGGTAGGGTCACATGGCTTGTGACTATACGACTCTCCATTCGGATGATCAGCAGACGGTCGAAGGACCACCCAGGCAGAGACAAAGGTTCGACCGAGGAGGTCTACAGGGAGTAGGCGGACGTGGAAGAGGAGATGGTGGTGCATCTTGTGGTGGGAGATGATTCGAGATGTTACCGCCACCACCACCAGGAGGTCCACCCCGGCCACAGGGAGCAGTTGGATTGGGGAGAGCTTAGCTCGAGGTAGATGAGGCTTACGATCATGGTGCTCCTGAGATGATATGAGGTATGATTTGTGTCTACTCCACCTTAGCTGCAGTAATTATAGACACAGGTTCCAATCATTCTTTTATTCCCACTGCTCTCGTTCGGAGCTCAGAGATTCCTACGGAGTCATTGGTTCGATCCTTATGGCTAGAGACTCCTAAGGGATCAGATTTGACAATTACACAATGGTGCTGACAGTGAGAGCTTACTCTAGGAGGTGGGAGCTTCTCCTGGGATCTCATACTAGAAGCGTCAAGGCCTTACGATGTTATCTTGGGTATGGACTGGTTATCTATATTCCATGCTCAGATTGACTGTATTAGGTGCAATGTGTGGTGTGTCCGCATTGATGGGACCAGGTTCAACTTCACTAGCGAGAAGGGAGCTTTTGTAGTACATGATGGACTTTCCCGGATGAGGGTGAAATCGACCACACATCAGGTGGCTAGACATACCCTCAGAACGGTTGATGTGGATAGTCTAAATTATCGTATAGTGGTGGACCAGTATGCAGATGTCTTCCCTGATGATGTCCCGGGTCTACCTCTTGAAAGAGAGGTTAACTTTTACATTGAATTATACCCTGGGACAACAAAAATATCTACACCGGCATATCGGATCGCTCCTATGGAGGTTCATGAGCTGTGGTTACAGCTGGAGGACTTACAGGGGAAGGGGTTCATCTGGCCCAGTGTTTCACCATGGGAATCCTCGATTCAATTCGCCAAGAATGAAGATGGGAGATTGAGGCTTTGTGATGACTATCAGCGCCTGAACCTGTTGACCGCGAAGAACACGTATCCACTCTCGAGGATTGACTACCTCTTTGATCAGCTGAATGGAGCATGGTGGTTCTCAAAGATAGACCACAGGTCATGGTATCACCAACACAGATTACGAGATGAGGATGTGCAGAAGATGTCCTTCAGGTGTCAGTACGTCAATTATGTGTTCTTGGTTATTCCATATGGTCTAAACAATGCTCCTGCAGCGTTCATGAGACTCATGAACAAGATATTTCATCCATTCCTTAATCACTTTGTAGTAGTCTTTATCAATGACATTTAGATCTACTTGACTACTGATAAAGACAATGCCTATCATTTACGGGTAGTGCTGGACGTACTCGAGAGCACCAGATTTATGTTAAGATCTCGAAGTGCCAGTTTTGGATCAGAGAGGTTCACTTTCTGGGAAATGTCATATCGGAGGCTGGAGTTTCAGTGGATCTAGTGAAGATTGAGGTGGTACTTGCTTGGGTGCCACCCAGGAGTGTGAAGGAGGTACGGGGTTTCCTGGGTTTGGCCAGATACTAATGGAGATTTGTGCCAGATTTCTCCGGATTTGCAGCACCACTATCGACATTGATGAAGAAGGGGAAACCCTTTGTGTGGTCAGAGAGATGCCAACATAGTTTTCACGAGTTGAGGTAGAGGCTGACTAGTTCCACCATCTCGAGGCTTCCAGAGGAAGGCATAGGGTACGTAGTTTACTGTGATGCATCAGGGACCAGACGTAGATGTGTCCTGATGCAGGAGTAAGCAGTTATCGTATATGGTTTTCAATAGCAAAGACAACATGATCAGAACTACGCTACCCATGAAATAGAGTTAGCAGCAATGATATTCTCCTTGAATATGTGGCAACACTATCTGATGGAAAAACATTTTATGGTGTACTCTGAGCACAAGAGTCTCAGGTATATCTTCTCTCAGAAATACTTGAAACTGAGATAGTGACATTGTCTTGAGTTCCTCTAGGACTATGACTTCGAGATAGTCTATACTCTTTGTAAGTGGAACATTTTAGTAGATGAAATCAGTAGGATGTATGATATACAACTGTTAGGTGAGGCGATAGAGCAGCTTGCAGCTTTGTAGATATCCTTCATGGAACGTGATGGAGCATCTTTCCTTAAGTCTCTTACAGTCACTCCCCCACTTCTTTAGCGAGTCAGGGAGGTGCAGTGTGGGGAAACAGACTGCGAGGCACGACATGCTCATATATACATAGGGTAGGCACCTCATGTGTTTTCTGAAGGTGGGAAGAACGCCATCCTCTTCGAAGGACACACCATGGTACCATTTTCACTTCGTGAGGAAGTTTTGAAGGAGTTCTACACATCCCCTCTAGCGGTTCTTCCAAGAGTGGCGAAGATGTACTAGGATCTCAGACGACAGCACTGGTGGTCGGTAATGAAGAAATAAGTAGCAGAGTTTGTTTTTCGGTGCCTCTCTTGTAAGCCAGTGAAGGTGGAGCATTAGGTACCAGCAGGCTTGGTTTAGCCTTTAGAGGTCCCAGAGTGAATGTGGTATGGGATATCAATGGACTTCGTGATAGGACATCCACGTACATCCATAGGTCATGACTCGATTTGGGTGATCGCCTACTGGCTCACCAAGTTAGCCCACTTCCTACCAATTAGAGAGAAGGGTTTAGTAGAGAGATTGGGATGCCGCTATGTGCAAGATATTGTGCTGCTACATGGAGTACCCTCAATTATTGTCTCCGATTGTAATGCATGTAATACGTCCTAGATGTGGAAGGGATTGTAGAAGGGTTTCGAGATGCAGCTTTGTTTGAGCACCGCCTTCCATCCTCAGATGGATGGACAGACTGAGTGGACTATTCAGACCCTTAAGGATATGTTGTTTTCTTTTGTCCGTGACTTTGCTCACAGCTGGGAGGATAACTTTCTTTTGGTGGAGTTTTCATACAACAATATCTATCACTCCACCATTGGGATGACACCATTTGAGGCGTTGTATGGGCGACCCAGCATATCAGCTTTGTGTTGTACTGACCTAGGAGATTCAGCACTTGTGGGACCAGAGATGGTACGGGCTACCATAGAGAATGTGCAGATCATCCATGAGAAGATGAAGACTGCAAAAAGTAGGCAGAAGTCGTATGCCGAAAGGAGACAGAGACCTCTGGATTTTGAGGATGGAAACCATGTCCTTCTACAGGTCTCACCTCTATGAGGTTTGCAGAGATTTGACAGAGGCATTAAGTTATCTTCGAGATTCATCAGACCTTTTCAGGTTATCAGTAGAGTTGGAGAGGTGGCTTACCGCTTAGCTCTTCCACCTCATTTGCACCCGATTGCACGACGTCTTCCACATATCCCACCCGAGGAGATACATGCATGACCCATCCCACATAATCGACCACGGTGAGATTGATGTCGATGATAGGGAGAATTTTACTGAGGTTCTAGTGGAGATTGAGGATCGACAAGATCAGTTCATTCGTGGTTGGTCGATACCTCTAGTGCGTGAAAGTTGGCATCACGGGAACCTCCAAGAGAGCACATGGGAGTGGGAGGCTCAGATGCATGCGGAGTACTCCCACTTATTTTCCTAGTTTTGTGATGTGGATTACGGGGACGTAGAGCCCTGAGGTGGGGAGAATGTAAAGACCCAGAATATCCATATAATGTTTTTAATTGAATGGGAATTTTATGAGTCTGCAAAAATTGACGTCGCGTGATTTCAAGGCCTGGAGTGCCCAAAATGAATTTTTGAACCTTTTTTCTGGTACATTCAGTAAAGTGAGAGTGGATTTTTCTAACTTTTAAACCAGTGATCGGAATTGAAATCCGAGGGCACTGTTGAACTCAATGTGCTGACATTTTCTTAATAAGACTTTCAACTCGACGACAGTTGGTCGGGGTGAATGTTAAATTTTGGGTTTTTCGTGAAAAGAAGAAAATAAAATAAAGTGTGTAACATTTTATTTTGTTTTGTTTTAAAACTCCCATGAGGATGATTCATAGGCGGGGACCACCTGAATTAACCTTCGATGAGAGGTTACTGTGGTGGGGACCACCCGATCCCAACCTCCCATTAGAGGTTATTGTTGTGGGGACCACCCAAGGCATAAACCTCTTGAACTCCCCTCTTAATGTGGGAGAAACCTCTCAACTCGATCTTTAATGTGGAGGAGCCTCTTGAGTTTCCTCCAGATTAATTGTGCAAACTCCATACATAAATTATTTTTCCAACATGTGTGTGTGTGTGCCAACATATTTCTGCTTCTTAAGTTAAATTATATTGGAACCTATTTTTGTTTGTGGAATTGGGGAAAAGGCTTAGAAAAAGAGGGAGTGTTGGAGAACTTGGGAGAAATCACTACAATGAAGAACAACAACGAAGAAAACCGACCTCAAGTTAGACTTTTTTCCTTGGGACATCCTCCAATGTGGTACGTCTACAATTGATTATCATCTTCCCCACCCCAATGACGGTGTCTTATCCCTCAAGATCTCCTTTGACGAATCAGACGAGGTAGGGGTCATGTTCCCATGTTATTCCCTTCTATGTTTCTTTTACGGGAATGAGATTAGTGATTGATGAAGTTTGTGGGGATTGATGTTTTTAAATATCTTCCATACACATTCTTGTTCTTGTTGAGCCGCTTTCTACCCTCTAACACAGAGGGTGCGAGCCAAACAAACATGGATCGACCCCTCCGCTATTATTTTGAATGGTGTATCCTTCGCAATGGAAGAAGGCGACTTTGGTGACGGGGACCGGTGATGGAGGTCGGCACTGGTGGAACTCGAGAACTGCCAACAAAGGCATATCACCCCACCACCCCATGGCCTCCGCACCTCGCGACACTCCACCATCTGGGGACATCGCCGCCCCATGGCCTCCACCGCTCCACCGCCACCCCGGCCAAGCCGCCTCCCGAGCCACCCCCACCGGGTCGAGCCTCCGGCCGAGCCACCGTTGTCGGGTCGAGCGGCCGCCGTCGGGCCGAGCCGCCGCAGTTTGGGCGAGCCGCCGCCATCGGTTCGAGCTGCAGTCGTCGGGCCGAGCCGCCGCAGTCCGCCCGAGCCGCTGCAGTCGGGCTGAGACACCACCATCGAGCCGAGCCGCAGCTGTCTGGGCAAGCTGCAGCCATCGGGTCGAGCAGCCGCCGTCGGGCTGAGCCGCCGCCGTCGGGCCGAGCCGCCACCGTCGGGCGGAGCCACCGCCGTCGGGCCAAGCCACCGCCTTCGGCCTGAGCCGCCGCCGTCGGGCCGAGCCGCCGCCGTCGGGCCGAGCCGCCGCCGTCGGGCCGAGCCGCCGCCGTCGGGCCGAGCCGCCGCCGTCGGGCCGAGCCGCCGCCGTCGGGCCGAGCCGCCGCCTTCGGGCCGAGCCGCCGCCGTCGGGCCGAGGCACCGCCGTCGGGCCGAGCCGCCGCCGTCGGGCCGAGCCGCCGCCGTCGGGCCGAGCCGCCGCCGTCGGGCCGAGCCGCCGCCGTCGGGCCGAGCCTCCGCCGTCATGCCCAGCCTCCGCCGGCGGGCCGAGCCGCCGCTGTCGGGCCAAGCCGCCGGTGGGCCGAACCGCTGCCGCTGTCTGACCCGCCCCCACCGCCCATGCCGCCCCCACCGTCCCCAGCCAAGCCGCCGCTACAGCCTCACTGTTCGAGCCGCAACTGCCGTCCGAGCTGCGACCATCAGGGCGAGTCGCCGCTACCATTTGAGCCTCCGAGGCCATCCGAGCCGCCCCACCATCCAAGACGAGCCACTGCCTCCATCCAGGCTTAGCCGCCGCCCGAGCCGTCGCCGTCATGCATAGATGGTGGGCCAAGCCACCACCTCCTTCCGAGCCGTCGCCTCCTTCCGGGCTGAGCCGCCACCGCCGTCTGGGATGAGTCGCCGCCACCATCCTCGCCGATTCGCCACCCAAGCCGCCACCACCCTTCCATCCAAATTGCCCCGGCTAGGTCGCCCCGCGACCTCGCACCCTCACGACTTCCCCCGTCCGACCCTCTCCGCAGTCTCGCGCTCTCGCGGTATCCTCCATGGTGTCGCATCCACCCCCGAGCCTCCGCGTCCCCTAAGGCTCTGTCGGGCCACCCAGTGGGCCTGGTCAAACCCAGTGGGTCCATCCAGGTGACCCAAACCGGGTCGGCCCAAGCTGGGTCGGGATGAGTCAGTCTGACCGGGTAGGACAGGACCCGAGCCCATTACAAACCATTTACATTCTTTAGGCCATAACTTTTTCTCTAGATGTCCATTTGATGAACCGTTAGTGGCGTTGGAATCCTCAGAGCGTGAAGCTCCATTTGAGTATACCCCCCTAGTGTTTTGGGTAAAGATGAGGTACGATTAGGTTGGATCGAGCCCAAATCCAACCGGGCCCCCGGGACTGAAAGGCTAATAACTCACAGACTGGGCGTCCGAATGACGCACTGTCTGTTGCTTTGAGACCCCTATGACATGGAGAACATTTGAGATACATCTTCTTGGGACATTGTAGTAGTTAGGGAATCATCAAGTGGATTGGGGAACAGAATTTCCCAGAGACAAGAAATCCTAGTGCGGAAACCAAGTAGCTGGTTGTGATGAGAAGAGTTCTCTTATAAATCCCGTGTGGGTCAGCACCTAGATATCATGTGCAGGTCAAATAATGGAGATCCTATGTGTGTCAGCTCCTAATGATACTGTGTGGGTCAGATCCATTAATCCTATGTGGGTCATCTCTTAGTGATCATGTGTGGGTCAGCTTCTAGCGATCTTGTGTGGGTCAGCTCCATCGATCCTGTGGGGGTCAGCTCCTAGCGATCTTATGTGGGTCAGCTCCAGCGATCCTATGTGGGTCGTTTCCTAGAAATACTATGTGGGTAAACTCCTAGAGATCATGTGTGGGTCCACTCCTAGATATTCTGTATATGTTAGAAGCAGATCATTTTAATGGAGTAAAATGTTTTAGTAGTTACATCTAATCATCTTTACTACTTTACCTAAAGATATACCTAGTGTGAGCTAAGTCAGAACCTCTGTGTTCCTTTATGATTGAGATGGATTACATGATAACTTATTTATATGTATGGGAATATAGATAAGTAGGGTTATTTATTGATTTCATACTTTTTGGTTTATCCTTGGTTTATTTGGAGAGACCTTGAGGGTCTTGAGGTCCCTACTGAGTATCGTTATACTCACCCCTGCATGGGCTATGCCCACACCTTATTGTGTTGGATGTAGACGACAGACAATGCTGACTGAGGAAGAGGGTACCAGGACTGGACGGTGCTCGGAGGTGGACCTAAGAAGTGTCGGTTTGCATAGGATACCGGTGGACGTGGAGTACTGAGGAGGTGATCTATACCTACCCTTCAGGTAGGAATCATGGTGGACAATCCAGGAGCTGCTTTTCACCTACCAGTCGTCTTGTACTTTCTAACTGGGCTTGTATTCTGGCCCCTTTTTCTTACTGTACTCACTCTATTTACTATTCAGTTTACTTGAGTTTATATCTTACTATGTTATTGGTTGTGTGTTTACAGGTTATAAAGGTAATGCATTCCCAGTTCTAGGGAATTACGCCTTTGGGGCTAGTCGCCAGCCCCTGGCCTAAGGAAGGCGAGCTTAGGGTAGTCATGGCACGGGCCCCGAGGGATGGGTTGTGACAAATTTGGTGAATTAAACTAATTTTATTGGTTAATATGACATTTTAGGATTGAACATATGAAGTTAGTTTGAGGTAATAATGTTTTTAGGACTTTAAAAAAAATCATTTATTAAATAATTTCAAAATTGACATGGAAGAGTTTTTAAAACAAATATTACATTTTTAATTGACATAGTATTCCTAAAAATATAAGGTTCGGCCGAATGACTTAGATAAGGTTAAATATATTAACAATGAACCACTTGGGGTTACCTTGGCTTGTTATAGTAATTTTATTAACCATATAATAAAAAAATACAAAGAGGCATGGTAAATATCAAACTATTTAACTAAGAGTTAAATCTAAAAGATAAGGTTAAAATTGAAACCTAAACTTGTATAAAACCTATTGGTTGAAAGGATTTCAACCCATTCCCACCTTTATTAGAAATAAGTAAATTTGTATCCATTAGTAAAAGAAGATGATTTTATAATAAAATAATATTTCAATCTTTCCCTAAGGTGCCCCTCACCTCTCTTATAAAAGGTCACTTCCCCATCTCTCAAATTCACACATCTAAAGCCATTTGGCTTGGCCAAACCTTCCCAAATATCTTACCAACTATCCTCCCTTCATTCTAGAGTCCTTAGTTTGTTCATAAATCCAATCTAAAGAGCCATTTTGATCAAATCAAAAGGAAGAACCCGAAGAAGAGGTAAATATCTCCCCACCTCTTTCAAGTTATTTCATTCTTCCACTTCTTTTTTATTTGTAGTTTCCATTATAAAATAATAAATAAAGTATATTTTATATACTGTGCTGTTATTATAAAAATTATATAACCATATTCATTATTTTATCCATCCTTTGAATAACATGTCACCATACCTGCGTATGTACGGATTACCATCTCCACATCATGGGGTAGTTGTTATTCAATACATTATTATTTGGATGGTTATAATAATGATGTATAATTGATTTAAATAATAGATTTAACATGTTTATGATTCTGTATATATGATATACCATCCATTTACTTATGATTTTAATTACAAAAGAATGATATTGTCGATCATGCGTACATACGGATTACCATCTCCACGAACGCGTTGAGATTCATTCCCCATCGTAATCATTCAAGAATAATTTTCATGTGATGATTAAAAATAATATTTAAAAAATTAATATCATTCTGGATATAAATCAAATAAAAACTATCCATAACAATCATGGCTTAAGTAACTAATCATATAAAGGAAAACGAATCTGTTAACACCCGAAACGATGATACTACTAAAATATCATTTAAAAATAAATATTGGAAGATCATATATGTTATCATTTTAATGTATATGGTTGTAGTATAATTTAATAACAATTAATTCACCATTATACAGCAGGTTAACCTACCCTAGACCAAGGAAAAGTACAAGGTAAAGGTTAATTTCACAATCTCTTTATTATCCAAGGTTGTTTTTATGTAAGTATCTACTGGGACTTGTTTATCATCCACATCCATGTTTCTTAAAAATGTATTCCAAAACATTTTTAGTATTTACTAGACTATGGGTTAAATTAATTTATACCCTTGTTTGAATATTTATAAAATTTATTGAAAGGAATCTTTCAGTTGTTTTCCAAACAAGGTACCTTATGACCTTTTCGAAAAAATGAAGGTAAGAATATTTTTTTAACTTATACGGTGGGTGCAGCTATTTTCCGCTTTTATAACATTGTTGAAGTTTACCTTACAACCTCATAAGAATATTTTCAAAATAAATGTTTTCTTTTATAATTATATGACTTTTAAATGATTTCAAAATAGAAATATATATATCTCAAAAAAAAGTTTTGATTTCATTTATGTCAACATCTGTTGATAGATTATGAGTTTATTTGAAGTTGATTTATTATGATACAAAAATTCCATATTGTATTGAAGGTTTTGTGAGATGTTTGATTATGGATGTGTTATTTTTATACCATTCATGTTTTATGGATATAGTATTGACATTTCGTTTTCTAGTTTTAATACGAATGTTTATGTAATGTTTAAACCAGTTCATATGAGGATTGAACTGGACTTATTAAGTGACGAGTGGAGCACGATATAGCTCCTCGATGCATCGGTTGGTCTCATGAGACAAACTAGTGTGTTAGTATAAGGAATTGAGAAAATATTATTTGTATTCTTGGCACATGGCCTTGACTATGGGGTTATGAAGTCTCGCATTATGCATTCCATCCTTATGAAATTGGCTATTTATAATGCATGTGATTATTCGACTAGTAGAATATCCATGTGAGTAAGTAAATGGAATTAATTTGATTTATATTTTACATATTATGATGATGTTTATGTTTAAAAGGATTTTTTAGTCTTATACATTGCTATAAATGTTTATGCTTATTTGTGAATGTTTTCTCTATATTGTTATCCTTACTGAGCATCTGAGCTCACCCCTTTCTATGTTTTATTTATCTCAGGGTGTGAAGAAGTATATTATGACTGACCTATAGGTATAGTCTAAGGGATATGGGTGTGGTCTATGGAGACAATGTTGTTGTAGTTTCTCATTTTATTATGTAATGTAAAACTTATGAATGTATCTAGTAATTCAAGGAAACTAAACTAATCGGCCTTTTGAGACTTGATCTTTTGTGATCTATCCATTGTTATGTAATAATGCACCGACTCTAGGTAACGAGGGTCAGGGCATTACAATTATGCTTACTTTTTCCAAAGATATGATGATAAGTTATATATGATATTTCTAGGATGGGTGTTAATTGTAAATATATTAATATTAGATGTTTAAGATTATATACTCTAAATAAAATATACCTATACAGTTTCGGGCCATGTATAATTGTGATATGTATTTAATATTCATATAAATGATGTAAATTTCATGTATGTTATGATTAGTTTACCTAAATATTCATGAAATAACACTAATAAATAAATAAAAAGTTATAGACTAAGAACTATATAGAATAGATGTTGTCTGATATATAAACATATTCCTTAAGTCAAAGTATAGAGATAAGTAAAAATATGATATTTAATTCTATAATTTCAAATCTATGAGTATCATGGAATAAAGATAAAGGTTTCTATTTTTGTATTTTCCACTGAAGAATAAGAAGAATAAAATGGGGAAGAAATAGTGTAGCTCTGGCACACCGATGAAAGAAAAATAATAATAATAAGAGGTAAGAGAAGAGAGGAAGTGTTGTGCAATTCCATTTAATAGGAAGATGAAAAAGGAGTTCTTTTCTAGTTTACTACTATGAAGAAGGATGAGAAGGTGAACATTCATGATGTTGTGAATGTAGAGGAATATTTAGAATTAGAAGAATATAAAACAACACCAAAAGTGAATTATAAACTAATTGAAGATTTTTTTTTAAAGTACTAAAAGAAGTTTCACATTGTTGGGGGTATTATAAATATATTCTAGAAGTTTACATTTGGGTTATGCTATGATCATACTTTTTGATTTTACATTTACCCCTACCTTAATCTTTAATAAACCACACCTGAGGTTCAGGTTACTCATTGGCCTCTTCAATGCAAGTGGCGTTTTATTATAGTGAAAATATGTGTATCAAATACTCATAATCATAGGAAGGACTACCTATACTTGTTGACAATTAGACCATGAAAAATATTGTGTGCCTACATTTACTATTTTATAATATTACATATGATATTATGAATTTGGTAAATAAATTTGATCCATACATATGTAAAATATTAACATAAGTTCTAAATTCAATTGGGGTTTAATAGTTTTGAAATAGAATCTATATTTGTGTAAACAATCCACACATAATTAAACCCCGTCTCTGGTCTCTACAGTAGTCATGTAGACTCTATGTAGTCTTTAGGGTGGTTTTCTTGAATTTAGAATGTAAAAACTATGTGATTATAAATGTTTTTTTGATTCCTTAATTATTTTCAAGTATTTATTGAATTTTCTGTCCACTGTGAAATCCATTTGTCTATAATACATTGCAATAACAAAATTTCCCAACCATATAGGTTTCTATACATTTTTTATATTTTTTTACATTTCTCTAGTTCTTGATTGATTGAAATGGGATTATAAGTATAAAATATTCTTTATAAATTAATGAAATGTTTCTCAATTTATGTGTGCTTAAAATAAAAAAGGGATGTTTTAAAATTCAAAGCCACTTTGTGACACCCATTTGAGCCTAACTAATAGTTTAACTTACTTTTGTTGAGGTTTAGTGAATTTGGATTAATTTATAGGATCCAAATCATAATAATTATACATTCTTACCCATCACATAATGTTTTACTAAATTTTATACAATTTAAGACAAATTTGGGGGATTCTATTCAGGGAAATCATTTTTGAAGGAGTATCATGTCTGGGAGGATCTCAAGGTGGTATTTTTATTTATATAGGGAAAATTGGTCACAATATTCTTGAAATTATATCTTTCTCTATTTGTTTAAAAAAAATTAAAATCAAAATAATGAAATAAAAACAAAAAATTGACTTGATATTGTATTTTTGAATTATTATTTTTAATGAATCCTAAAATTAAACATGAAGAATGGGGAAATAATTTTCATTAACTTATTTTTTAAATCTTCATTTAATTCTTCCTAAAAAACGTGTTAATAAGATATATGAATCATTATGTTTATTTTTAGACATGAATCATCTTGAAATGGGATATAAATACCAATTTTAGTGATTCAATTGAAGTTGAATGTGAAGTAGTTATTTTCATATTGTTATATCTTTCATTTTATGGATTTTGGATGTATAATATCAAATAACCCTTTTATTTTTTTTGAGAATCACACCACCAACCTTGAGCCTAACAAAACCCGTGAATGAGTTTTTTTTATTGAGCACATCCTTTATCTTTAATCCATGATGTAGGTGAAATAAAAGAATATTGAGAGTGTTATTGATCTAATGAAGATAAAAAAATCAAAAATAAATTTCATAAGAGTGAGAGATGCATTTCCAGGAAGGGATGTATCACCCTCATTCTAAGGTAATTTACCCTTTCTTTATATATTTTATGTATAAAATGTAATTTGGTTGTGTTTGGGTTGGTTTGGAGTATTTTTGAATTTTTGGGGGATTTTATGGAGGAGCACAAATTGAGATCAGTTATGAAAAATTGTGCAACACATCAAGGAAACCGTGCTAATGGAAAAAAGGTCATTGTGTAGGTGCACTGTTAGTGAATGGTTTGGCCAAACCAAGACGCCTCACTGGAGAAATTGTGAGATGTTAAATATATGTTCTTAGAATATTTGGTGTATTATTTGTGTAAAACTATTATCCAACCATGTGAGGTTTTTATGGAGGTCATGGATAGAACAAGTTTTACATGTGGGTTTCTTAACTTTGTGCCAAAACCATGTAGAGTTAAAAAAGAGATCTAAAAATTTTGGATCTAATTTAGAAGACCTATTTAATAATTTTTTCCTTAGCCAGGCCGTAACTCAATTTAATTTCCTTCTAAATGCAGTGGAGAACTTTCCCTTCAATCCGAGAGTAATCCATTGGTGAATCTTGTTTTATTGGAGGCTGGATTCCTTGGTACGTGCACATTCATGGTGGTTTTCGTTTGTTTTATTCTTTTTTACTTATCTGGGATTCTTGTATCTAATCCATTGGGGGTAGAAGCATGTGGGTTGATTCAAATCATGATGTTATATGGTTGTATTAATTATATGGAGTAAGATCTAAGGTGGGGTTTTGAAGATCTAATCAATGTTTGTTAAAGAATTCAAGGAATTCTTCATCATCTCCAAAGTTTACATGGTAGTTGGCCTTACTCTTGACTCCTATTATTATTACTTGAAGGATTGGTTTCAAAATGATAGAATTTATTGATTTTAATTTTGAAAATTATTTTCACAGTTGGTGGAAACCCTCTTTAGTGATTTTTCGTGGAATTGTAGAAATTGTTTGTCATGTTGAAATTGTTAAATTATTTTAGAATAATGATTTAAAATGGGTGTTTTGGTTTTATGAATGTAAAATTATTTTAAAATGTTTTCAATAAATGGATTGTTTTATTAAAATGGGTTGGTACAGTAGGTTTGGAATGGTTTTGGAATAATTGGTTGGTGTGTGTTCATTTACATTAATATAAACCTATGCCGGGGGCATGTTCCATTAGGGAACTTCATATATCATCCCCTTGCGAGGACTCGGTATATTGATGATAGATTTCTGAAGTGTATGGAACTTCCACCTGGTAGTTCATGTGTGTATGTGTATAATGGAATGGGTTATGCCAAATATAATGTGAGAAATGGACTCAAAGAATTGTTTTGGTCTCTATCCTTGGAAATTGGTTGGTTTTGAAAATGTTTTTGATTGATATATACTATTTTAATTATTTTTTTATAAATTGTCTTACATAAAAGTGCTAACAGGTTCTATAAAAGTGGCATGAGTAGTGAAGTCATTTATTGAAAACCTATTGAGTTTTATTCTCACCCCCTAATTTTGCAGTTGGTATGTTTTGTAGATGTGATATATCAAGATACAGGTAGAAGAAATACATACCAATTCAATAGTAATTCATATTAATACCTATATATGTGTTTTGGAGTTGTATCTTGGACCATAGTTGGAGCTGTGGAGTTTATGTCTAAGTGTCTTTAATATTTATTAGTTTTGTATTCTACTTTATACTCTAGTATGGTTCTTAGTGGTACTTGGGATTGTTATTAGTTAGTATTAATTTGAGTGTATTTCATTGTTCTCATTCATCATATAGTGACTTTTTAGTTATTTTATTCTTGGTTTCATGATTTTATTTTAGAAGGGAAAATCGTCCCCTGATTATATATTGAGAACTTTTCATTTATTTCATATTTTGGTATATTGGGAGGTACACCTAAGGCCTAGTAGCTCCCCTGTCACTTCAAAATAAAATGAGTTGGGGAAAGATATTAAAAATGGAATTAGTCTTCGTTAGTCTATCTTTCATTTTGGGACCAATGGGATTTGTCTATTAGTATAAGAGTTGGAAAATAATTCTTTTTAGTATTTCAGTTTTATTGCTACGAAAGAAAATGGATCATAAGAAAATGAAATATAGAACATAAAGTGGTATAGATAACCTATTTATACTAAACCAAAACTTATGAGGGAGTTTTTTAACACCCCAAGCTTCCACAGTACACTTCATTTAAAATAATTCAATAGTGTGTGTTATAAGAAACATCGAGTTCAAAAACACTATGACCTATCAAAATGGGAGTTTAAAAAGTGGTTATAAATATTATGAACCACAATTTAAAATTTTATAAATTTTAATTTTCAAATTAGACTTCATTTTTGAATTTTCAATATCAAAATTATCTTTGGGTGAGTGTTTGGTTTTTTTTTGAAACCTTTCAATTTTTGATAAATAGTGAAAAACATTACTTTGTGGATAAAAACTAACGTTTTCATTTAAATAATTATTTTATTTTAAATTTATTTTAAATTCTAAATATATACATAATACGTATATTAGTCTAATTTAATTCATTTAAATCATTTTTATTAAATAATTATATATAAAAATTCATTGAACATTTTTAACGTATTCTTACCTAGCTTTTAGCCACATTAAAAGATTCACATTAAAAATAATGTTACCACTTATATGAATTTAATTTTTAAAATCCTACATACATGGTTGTAATCAAGATGAAAGATGCGGTCTAATAGGATAAAAATAGTTTTTTTGTGAATAGTTACATTGGAATTCTATTTACCACAGTTGAAGGTAAAGAGGGTAATTAAGGGTACAAATAATATTATAATAATATAAAATTACCCTAAGAATTTTCATAACCTTATTATATGAGTATTGAATGACCAATAAAACCCTTGGGACACATATTTGGATTTTGGAATACACTTGGGTATGATTGAGACATTTGTAACATTAAATTTTCAGTAAAAGAAAAATATCATAAACATGACTCTTATTACTAAAACAATTTAATGTGGGGTTATATAAGAAATATCATAGATAATAAATAGTAATTAGAAATATAAAATTATTACCTACATCATGTTATTTTATTAATTATTTTTAAACATTAAATAAATAAATTTATTTATGACAAAATTATGATGAGGTGATTACCTTCATTATGAAATATTCATATAAATAATATTATAAATATTAATTTTTTTTTGAAATTTTGATGTCAACCAAAAATTTTATTGATGACTATGAAATTTTATCTTTGAGGTAATTAATTAGGTTCTAAGGAATAAAGTTGGTATTGTTTTAACAAAAAATCAAGTATTAAATAGTGTCAAAATTAACATAAATGATATATTTAAATAAATAATATTTTATTAAAAGATATAAATATCCTAAAAATATAAAGTTCATCTAAATCAATTTTATAGTGACAAAAACGTCTTAAATAATCCAATTTAGGTTCTCTGGTAATTTTATAGTTACAATATTAACCAAAGAGTTTAAAAATAAAAGAAGACTTGGTAGGAGTTAAACTATTTAACTAAGGGTTAAATCTAAAAGGTAAAGATAGATTTGCGACATAAAATTTTTCAAAACTTATTTTTTGAGAGGATTAAGACCCATAGAAATATTATACAAAAATTTAATATATTTTTGTCTTTTAAAAATTGAAAATAAATTGAAAATAAATTAATATTTTTCAATCTTCCTGAAGTTCCCCACACTACTCTTATAAAAGGACACCATTTCTTCTCTTTAATTAACACCTCCAAACCATTTTTTCTAGTAAAAAACCTTACAATTTTCTCTCCCAAAATCCCTAGTATAATTATAGATTCTACACTTTTTTCTGAAATCCATCCTAAGGAGTCATTTTCTGAAAATCAAAAGGAGACACCTGAAAAGAGGTAATTATTTTATAACCTCTTTCAATGTTATTTTCTTCTTCTACTTCCTATTTCTATTTTTTTTTCTAAACTAAAATAATACCTCCACTACCTTACACATTATGTTATTTTATTATTATTATGCGAAAAAAATATTTCTCCTTCCAACCATCCTATGAAAATCAATATCACCATGCGGGCGTACGTACGAATTACCATCCCCACGCCGTGGTGTAAAATGTTTTTCATGTAAACTTTATTTATATGGGTATAATGATGAATATAATGGATTTAATTAAAAAATTTAACATGATCTTATTTATTTAAAATTCATATTCAATACAATTCCATACCAGTTAACTATTAAGTAAATTATATTATCGCTCGTGCATACGTACGACTTACCGTATCCGTGACGCGATGAGACTCATCTTCCACGTTCAACATCCAAGAATGATTTTAGAAATAAATATTATTAATAAGTATGAAATATATGACATAATAATTATACTAGTATGATATATATATATACATATATTCATATATTTCATTCACTTACTTCCATTCAATATGATAAGAAAATGGAAACAACGTTCATGCATACGTACGACCTATTGTCTCCATGATCGGTATAGTCCATTTACTTATCTACCTATTATATATATTTATATACCAAATATATATGATATAAAAATAATTTTTTACATTTTGTATGTATGTAAATTATTATCAAATTGATATGATGAAAAAAACATGTTTTTTTAAAGGTAGTGTTCTGGCCAAAGACCAAAACACCAAATACTATTAAAAAAGGATTACATGAGTCTGAAATTTGGGATTTTGTTAACATCCCTAACATAAAGCGGGAGTAACTCTGGAAGAAGGTCATCCCTCCAATGCAGATCATGGGTAACACCTAAATTGGAAAGCCCATCAGCAATTCTGTTAGCCTCACGGTAAGTGTGGGTGGCGATGAAGCTGAGACCAGCCAGGGAGTTCACGCAATCAATCCAACGTGAAGTGAGAGTCCAAGAAAGGTGGATGGTACCGTTCCAAATAGCCTCTATGATTGTAGTGGAGTCACTCTCGATCCAGATTTAGTTCTAATTGTGAATCTTGGAAAATGAAATGGCATGAATGAAGACCATCATCTCAGCTTCAAGGGATGTAGAGGAGCCACATGAGCCATAGAAGCAACCGAGCGTCTGGTCCAAATGATTTCTGAAGATGGTGCCACAGACCATTGGTCTAGGGTTGCCTTTAGAGGCTCCATCCAAATTGACTTTAATCCAGCCTGGGAGGGGGGTTGGGATCCAAAAAACTTCAAAAGTATATTTAGGGCAGGGATAATTCCATTTCACCCTCACACGTTTGAGGATGTCCAAGTCATGAATCGAGTTGATGTAATGATATTTTTGCATCGAATCCCCTTCAAGGATGGCCATGAGTATTCTCTATTTTCCTACATTGATTCTAAAAGAGTTATTATGAAAAATAAATTCATTTCTACCATACCAGATTATATGAAGAATCTCCGCTACGGAGGAAACCAAAAGATTTTTAAGATGCTGGGAAATAGACAAGTCCAAGCATCGTTGTATCTGCATGGTAATGGTATCACAAAGCAACCATAAGCACTCAAAAATGTCAAGAATGTAATTCCAAAGAGCAGTTTCTGTCTCACAATAAAGAAAAAGATGGTTTATATCCTCTCGATGTTTATTGCACAAGTCAAAACATGTATGATAAAGAAAGCAATTATTACCCAAATTGTTGCTTTAACGTGAAAATTATTAATAAACGTGTAATATAAAGTTATAAATGAATCATATATGATATCATAAATGTTGATATGGCCCTGATATAATTTAATAATTTTTTTAACCATTATACAGGAGGATAACTCACCCTCGACTAAAGGAAAGTATAAGGTAAGGGTTAATTCCCCTCTCTCATTATTATCCGAGATTTTTTATGTGTAAGTATTTACTGGGAAATATTTATCTTCCATGCCCATGTTTCATTAAATGTATTTAAAATAATTATAAACAATTTTTAAATTCTTTTACCTATGTTTGAATTTTTATAAAGTAGTTTTCAAGGTACTTTCTACTGCTTTCCAAATGAGGTACTTTATGACCATTTCAACAAATTAAGGAATGGATGTTTTTAAACTTATACAGAACAAGCGGCTATTTTCTACCACTATTTCGCCTTATCATCTTTAATATTCCCTCATAATCTTACAATGTTATTTTCCAAAGAAATGTTTTATTTTAAAAATTTCACAACTTCTAAATGTTTTAACATAAAAAAATTATATATCCCTCAAAGTGTTTTAATGAATTTATTAAATTATTTTCATCTATGTCAACATCCTTTGATGGATTTTATTCTTATTTTAATTTTATTTATAGTGATACAATCTTCCATATTTTATTGAAGTTTTTTTGATATGTTTTATTTTTGATGTTCTATTTCCATACCTTTCATGGTTTAAAGTAAAAGTATTAACATTTGGTATAGTAGTTTTAATGTGAATATTTATTTTATATTTCAATATTTTCATATGAGGAATGTTTTGGACATATTAAGTGATGGGCGGTGCCCTCTATAGCCCTGTGGATCATCGGTTGGTCTCATTGGACAAAATAGTGTCTTGGCACAGGGCCTTGAAAAAGTATTTGTGTATGGTCTTAGAAAAAGGCCTTGATGTGGTGGTCTGATGTCCGATATTATGCATGCCCTCATTATGAGATTAGTTATTTATTTTACAAGTGATTATTCAACTATTTGAATATCCAAGTGAATGTTTAAATGGAATTATTTTATTTATTATTTCCATATTATACTAAAGATAATGTTTTAAAAGTATTTTATTTTATTTTTGTACCTTTCCTTAAAATTTTATGCTTATTCATGATAGATTCTACTATATTGTTTTATTTACTGAGCATCTAATCTCTCCCCATTCTTATGTTTTATTTTCTTAGGATGAAAATATGTTTTTTATTATTTATATTAAGGGTTATTATAGGTGAATAATGGTGTTCTCAAAGGATTATCTATAATCTATTTTATGTTTGAAATTATAATGTGAATTTCATGTATTTAATCTATATTCCAAGCCTGCAAAACTGATCGGTAATTCAAGGAATGATTCCTATGAATTATGACAATGTATTAAAATAATGCACATGTTCTAGGTAACTGGGGTTGGGGAATAATTGTTGGTATCATAGAAAGTTTAGCATCAACCATGGAAATATATTTAGAAAACATAGATTATGGATCATAACCCTAATATATACTTTGAGGATATGTATTGAAGAGAGTCCTAGAATTTTGGTAAAATAGAGATTATGTGGGTATTCCTTGAAAATACATACCTCTCTAGATACTACAAGTGAACATGTTTCTTGAACAAATGTACCTAGGGGGGAAAACTCTGACAAGGGGTTCTGATCTTGACTCTGGGTAACCAAGTATACGACAACGGGCCTTACTGTGCACCTGGTATGACACTCCTAGGGGATATTCTTAGGATAATTCATAATTACTTTAAAACCCATTAGGAAGGATTTATGCATAAATATGTCCTCAATGGAACCATATTTATGATTATGGATTATATATGCATAAAATTTTCAATTAATGTTAAATATTTTACTAGTTTGGAATTATGCATTGTGATTCATAACCTAATCTATTGTGTGCCATTATTTAGAAATGGAGCCTAGTGGAAAAATGGAAATATTATCAAAGGAAGCAATCCATGTAGGGATTTTACTTGTATGCAAGATAATGAGAGTATATCTAGGGACACAACTTGTGCTGAACAACATATAACCATTCTGCGACAGATGACTCAGGTTATGAATAATAACCTTACCTATATTGAGCATCCTAATACACAATGTGGAGGATCAATGTTTAACTGCTTCATGAGAAAACAACTTCTAACATTAAATTGGACTACAAATCCTTTTATAGTAGAGAAATGGATATGTTCCTTATAGAAAATATTTCATGCTTTGGGAAGTAACAAAAGGGAAAAGGTTATCACATCAGTTTATTATCTCTCAAGAGATTCAGAACAATGGTGGTCATTAATTAAAATTATGAAGGAGGATTATGAAGTAGAAAATATTTAATGGAGGTAGTTTAAATAACTTTTCCTAGAGAAATACTTTCTTCTTGAAAAGTGAGCTGATATGGAAAGTAAATTTATGAGTCTGAGGCAAAAAGAGAATGATAATGTTGTAAAGTATGAGGCTAACTTCACAAGGATATCAATGCATACTTCAGACTACATATGTTACCCAAGATATAAGATTGATCAATTCTTTGATGGGATAAAACAATTTCTCTAAAGCACATTGGTCTCACAATTTTTTGTCATTGCATGAAGATATAACCTCGTGTGCTATCAAGATGGAAAATGAATTCTATCAGTTTTATGGAATTAAAGTAAATTAATAGAAGAAGATAATGGTGGATCAAGAGACAGATAAAGGGAAAAAGGAAAAGTAGTTTTTTTCTCTCACATGATAATTGTGGGAAGAGACACCCTGGTACTTTCCTTAAAGGAATGGGAGTTTGTTACAAATATGGAGAAAAAGGTCACAAGGCATGTGATTGTAAGGGAATTAATGAAGCTGTGCAATTTTATAATTATAAAGATATAGGACATTATGGAATTTTTTTTCCAAAGTATCAAGGAAATATAGTTCAGAAGAAGAAAATGGATCAAGGTCAAGTTTATGTTGTTAATACGGTCAAAGTGGAATAATGAATGTATTTGTGTTTTTGGATTCAATAACTATATTATAGTTATAAGAAGAATGTGATATATATAAGGATTGTACTATATTAATTTTTGTTTACATAAAGGATTTACTATGATATTTTTTATGTGACAATAAGAGCAACATTACGTTGTTAGGGTAATCTGATGTTATAATTGATTTTGGAAATTTAGAGACCTTTTAGAGAGAGTTTTGACAAAATTATAACTTTAATGGTTGTAATGAATTTAGTTGAACTTTTGATAGCATTTTTTAATTTTAAAACGATTCTTAAGATTATTTTTGGAATATTTTAATACTATAATATTAGAAAAAGTACAATACAAAGGTCGGGTGACAACCCATCGTGTCAGACAAGGATGTGGGAATCGAACCCACAAGTGAAGTGCGACAATGCTTTATCACCTACCACCACTACAAAAAACGAAAATATTAGAGGCAGTTTGTTAAACCAACACTAAAACGTTACATATTTTCATACCCATGAAACTCTCCCCCTCCCCTGACACACTTGAACCCCAAACCCTGACTCCCAGAAGCCATACTTGTCCCATTATCGCCTGTTTCCACCCTCACCACCCTCATCGTACCTTGCCTCCCTTGTTGTGCCTCACTGCACCATGATTCTCCTCACTGCACCTCTCCGCCCCTCGAATCCTTCATTGGAGTCAGTATTCTATGAAATAACATAATTATAGGAGGATGCCAATATTTATAAAATTAATATATTCATTCAAATAGTCTTGATGTAGTTAAATTTATCCAATATTTTCATAACATAAGGAAGCTATCTTATAACCCACCCATATTCTCCAAACATGATCTATATCTCCTAATACATTTTTTAAAGAATTAATATTCTTTCATATGACACCCCAATGTAATGAATTCATATTATTTTATTTCATTATTGAGTTTTATTAAATTAAATAATTTTGAATTTGGAATAATCAAAATATTGGGAAAATATTTTGTTACAATGCATGCATGTGGTTATCAACAATTTGGGTAACTATTTTTATATATAATTATTTAATGTACATTATTAGTATAGGGTTAAAATTTATTGAAGAGTTAAAATGTGGCATCATCTTATGTAGGTTGACATATTATTGTATTGGATAAATATGGGTTTTCCATTGTTAGGAATAATTGTGTCTCCTAACTGTGTTAGTGAAAAATTATAATAATATTGAATGGTGGGATACATTTTCCCAAAACCATATGACTAAATAATGTCCATGATGTAAATTTAAAACTGTTTATTTTTTCTCTTTTACCTTGATCAATTTAATAAACTATTTGGGTATCTTCATTCTTATTGAACAATTCTAGTTCACTCAGGAATATCCCCTTTGTTTCAAGACTGCCTATATTGGTTTCATTAATTTATTACTTTTACCCATGTTGATAACACTTAAGTAAATTTTAAAAACACCACTTCCTCCCTTCATCAAGATGTTTCATTATCACAATTACAATATTTTATTTCTCTAATATGGATGTAGTTTTTAGGGATTTTTAACTAATCTCATTTCTTTATAGGTTTCATTATTTTAAGGATCATTATACTGGTTTAATGTTTTATCTTTACATCATGAATAGAATAAAAACCATTGTATTTATGTTTAATGATTTTAGGTAGGGTTCTCCAAATGATTTATTATAAAATAACTACACTATTAATTTATTATATGAAAGAAATGATTCAAAACTTTTTAACTATTATATAATTTATGGCTACTAATTTTTCATAAAACTAATATATTTTACTTATTTATTTTCATTTGGAATAAAATAGAAATCTCAAATTTCAATTATAAAAATGAGATTTCATGAATGATATTCCCATATGGTGTGTTATGAATTATATCCCTTAATGTATCTTGAATAAATTGATGTTACATTCAATGACTGATTCCTTATAAATAAAAATGATGTTTTTGAATATTTTATAAAGTATATAAATATAATTCACCTTGATTTCCTTGATATCATACTTTGAGGATCTCATCTCCTAATTCAATTTATTATAATATCTTATGATATTATCAAATTGAGTTAACAATGTAGATGAAAAGGATTTCATTTTATAACTATGAAATCTTTTACTCACATATGGTGAATCCTTATGGACTATAGGTGGTGATGACATATGGGGTGTATGAGAATGGTCAATGGTATCTATACCCACATAAAAAACTCTATATCCACTAGAATGTGGTCCAAAACGAATTGGATACACTGACTGATGATCAAATGTAGCTCTATGTATTCCTTCAACAACTCAAACACCAGGAACCATCTCAACTGGACTTTCTTCAAGAACTAAAATATTTTTATCAACAACTAGATCAACTTAAAGAACTCCTTCAATGGATTTAATTACACTAGATCCTTGACTCTGACCGACCTCTTACACTGTAGGATTGATCTATGACTAAAATGTATTTTCTATATCCACTTATAATTCCTTCACCTCCCAAGTAGTCACCATCTTAGGAGGTGCTACATCCCTAGGAGGTGAGGTTTGAGATGGATACCCCCATGAGTGACACCTTCCTGACCAACATCAATCAAACAGTTTGAATTGGTGTCCTATTGTTATCAAATAATTTCCAATAGCATGAAAAATATTGTATTATTCTTATAGAATTTTTCTAAACATCTCTAATTTATATCCACTTATTTTTTCATTAAAACCATGTCTATTAACATACAATAGGGGTAATCATTAATTGTTTATTTTCATTTGCAACAATGATGCATACACCACATCATGTATCTTGGAAGGTTTAGTTTTAGTTTGTTGATCAATATATATAATACATACATATCCTCAAACAATACTTTATATATTTATCAATCCCTCAAGAAATCATAGTTTGAACAAACATACACAGAAACTTACACTCAGGATCTATATCATTCTCTAGCTTCTTCTTAAAGGAAGAGGTTCTAAACATGAATTTAAATAACTATTTTGGTCCTACTGTACATGTGGAAACTAATGTATAAATAAAATTTTACTTCCCTTCATGGGGAAAATAAATAATCTCAAAACAATACACTAATGAATCCATCACATATTTCTCACTTACATTTGATGAAACAATATCCTCTATTCCACAAGACTGAAAATCTACATTCCTCATGAACACATTTACCTCTTCCTAAAACCAAAAACAATTATCTCCTTCTCTAATATTCTTCCACTAAATTGAATTTAAGGCTTGAATTTATTGAGAGGAGGATGAAATTGAATTTCTTAAAGTAGTTGGACATGAGTTGGATAAATAAATGTCTATGTGTTCCATGCGTGGAATATAAAAAAAGTGTTATCAACTCAAAAATTAAGGAAACCATTAAAATTTCAAAAGTTATTTTGTAACATCCCAAGGTTTTATAAAAATAAATTGAAAATTCTTGAAATGTTTTTTAAGGTATATATTTATACGTATCCTTTAAACATAATTTTATTTCTTCTATGTTTGGAATTTCAAGAAACTGTCATCTACAATTGTGTTCAGTATGTTATTTAGAGTCTGATGAAACAAACTTGTTTTTTTGGTGAATAGTAACATGCCCTTATGAATAGTAATATGAATAGTAATATGACCTCATGAATAGTAAATAGTAATATTTTATTTTCCAATGGCAATAGGATAATGAGATCTTAATTAATTTTCCAATGTCACATAAAACTAGTTGCACTTCAATATTGTTATTTTTAAAATTAACTGTAACCTTATTTAAAAATTTAATTAATAATATTTAGAAAATTATTTTTGAAAAATGGAGTTAATTTTTGATTTCTACACGTCGAAAAATGGTTGGGGTAAATTTTTGGTATTTTTCTGAAACTCCTGAATTTTTGGTGAATAGTGAAATATGATAAAATACCATATAACCAATTTAGCAGTAAAAATGCACTATTTATGACATCATAAGTGATGCAAGGACACTTTCTTTGAACTCACATGGTATTTTCACTATTTAGGGCCACTTTATTTGAGATTATTCATAGTCTTGATAAAAATATTATAATAATAATTAAAATAATCTAAAATACCTCCCCTCCTCCACTATAAATATCACCCTCACTCCCCTCTTCCTCCCACACCTCTCAAGACTTGGGCATTGTCTAATTTCTACCAAATTCCCTCCCCAATATTCTTCCCACGTCCGAGAGCTTCTGGTCTCACCAAAGGACCAAAATCAAAGCCCTTAAGAAGGATCTCAAGGAGAAGAGATCAAGAGGTAAGCATCCTCTTTCATTTTCATTCTTTTCTTCCATTTTATGTTATTCTCTTCCTTTCCCTTTGTCTTTTGTTGGGATATTTCATTAAATATTTCCCCTTACTGTCCAAATTTTTTATGAATGATTAGATATTCCATTCCTCTCATCAATCTTGTTTTTATGAAATTTTAAGAGACGCCGTTACGCTGCCGAATTTTCATAAGAAATTTCTCATGTTTTCTTTATTTCATGATTCATTTCTCTTATTTCATCACCCCCTCTTATCCAAGAGGCATGAAATCTCCAGAATCATGTATATTCTGGATGTTGTCATGTTTATGGAAAATTACAAATCATTATTCCTCTCCTCTCTCACTTATTTAAGGAATAAAAACATTGTCCGTGATGAATCGAATTACCGACATCGTGGACGATGTAATTTCACTTTCCAATAATTCTTTCAAGTCTGGTCATGAATCCATTTATATGGTTGAACCAGGTTATAATATATGTTTTATAACCCATATATGGTTCTGTAATTCTTTTTTACTCATGGTTCTAATTTATAAGACTAAATGAGGTTGTTATTATCAAAGAACCACATAAATGATCTAAACGAACATAATTAATGTTTTAACTTCTAAGTCATTATAATATAAAGAATCAAAGTGATAAATGGTATAAATTATGGTACTGGAAATATGTAAATACTAATCCATTCCAATTATGGAGTTTCACTTCCAATCAACAAGAACGATTCATCATGAACCGATCGTGAAAATCACAAAAGAACTCACCCAAAATAATGCAAGGAACAAAATACTAACAATTAAGGGGTGAAATGAGGTTATGAAATGACCATATAAGATGTTATACACATGAAAATGTTTCTGTAAAATACTAAAAACACTCTTTTAACCATTATACAGGAGGTTTAAACAATTTTGAAGTAAGACAAGCCTAAGGTAAGGGAATTCTTAACCCAATTTCCATTCTTTGGGTTAACCTTCTACTTTATTATTTATGTGCTATTTAAATTGTTTGTGTGATGGGTTCTGTTTATATTATGTTTCATTATGTGTATTTTACAGATTATATACCTATTCCATACACTCTATTAAGTCCCACTTCAAATATATGATGTTTATAAGGTACTTTTCTTCTAAAATCCTTTTTTTAAAATTCTGTTTTGCAATATTCAAAAGCAATGTTTTTATGCTATTATTTATGTTGTATGATTATGTTTTTGGTTATTGGGAATTGTTTATGATGAATGGTGGGACCTATATTTCCCTCCAATTCATTGGGTATGAGTATGTTGGAGGTCGGCCGTATGGTTACTCCAAGTGTAACTGTGTTGGTTACACAAAGTAAGGTAGCCGTGAGGGTTACAAATTTTAAGGTAGCCATGATGGTTACAAGATTATGTAAGTAATGACCCAAGATACTTCTATGATAATATTTATGTTTGTGTGGATCTTTTGTAAATCTCATGTTACACAAACTAAGTATTTATGGGTGGAAATCATGTCTTTTGAAAATGTTTTCATACGTCACGCGTATTCATGGACTAATGTGATTTTTCATTCTTTTTCATACCTTACTAAAATTTTGTGCTCATCCCAAGTTTTTAAAAGAATTTTCATAGGTTAATGGATGAGTAATACAAGAAAGTAAGACATGTTAAATGTTTAAGAATTGTCAAGGAGTCTTGTTTTATGTTTTAATGTTTTATATTCTGAGGAAAATGGAAACTGATTTTATGGTATCCTCTATGTAACAATGTGTAATGTTATGAATGTTTTTTTCTTAATTATCTAAATATATAAACTTGAAAAGATCCTCAATGTGAAAGGAAGTGTTTTCTTGAATAAATTCAAGATTATGTATGTAACAAGTGAGGGTCTTTATATTTGGTATCAGAGGATGGTTTAGATAACTTTAGGGGTTAAGGTGATGCGAATAGAAAACCATAAATAATTATCACTCTATGTTTAATTTGTTATAGCATTTAAATATTACCATGTTTCTTCATCTAAGAAATGTTTGTTTATAATGGTTTTCCACAGAAGGAACATGGATGCTGAAGAGGAGAGGCACCGACAGAATGACATCCTTACTGATCTACAGCCCGGAATAGTAGGGATTGGAACCGAGCAGTTTGTGACAGTAATGGCTCAGCTAACATAGGCTATAAATGGTGGTGGCATCCATGCAAGAGAACCAATAGAGGTACCCCAACAGAACATGATAGTGGTGGAACATTTTATGATACAACATCCTCCTGCATTCAATGGATCCTCTGACCCAGTGGCAGCAGAAGGATGGATTAAAGCCCTTGAAAAGATATTTGATGTTATGGGATGTTCAGACAATCAAAAGGTAAGTCTTGACATTTATCGTTTTGAAGGGGAAGCTGATCAGTGGTGGTCAATGGTAAGGAATATCAGGGGTAGAGAGGATTTTGATGCCTTAGTGTGGGATGAATTTAAAAGTCTTTTTCTTGAAAAATATTTTACTAAGGTGTTGCGACTTAGAATGAAGAATAAATTCCTTGAATTGAAACAAAAGGAGGGAGATTCAGTGGATGTGTATGAAGAAAACTTCACCTGACTGGAGAGGTATGCTCCAAATCTTATTCTGGATCTTGATAGCAAAATCAACTGCTTTTACTCAAGATTGAAGCCAAGGTATCGAAGGGCGTTGGATTCCTGTGAATACAAAGTTATGGGAAACTTGTCCGATGTGCTGAGAGGGTAGAGATGGAGTTTGATGATGATCACATGCACTTTGGAAACAAAGAGAAGAAGAGGTCCTGTTGGAAAGAAATGGGTAAGAATCAACCAAAGAAATCAGATGGTAAGAAAATCCAGTTTCCAGTTTGTGAAAAGTGTGGCAAGAAGCACCCTGGGGAATGTCTTATCAAAACTGGGAAGTGTTTTAAATGTGGTAAGTTTGGACATATGTCCCGAGATTGCAATGAAAATGATCGAAAGACTAATCCTGATAAGCAAACTGTAAAGTGTTTTAAATGTGGTGAGATGGGTCACTATTCAAATGCCTGTCCAAAGAGGGATCCAAATGATGCAAAGAAGCCAGACTACAAGAAGAAAGGTGTAGTGAGATCCTTTCCGACTACGTCAGCAGATGTTGGGCCATCCAATGAAGTTGTATCAGGTCCCTTGTTTGTTCACTCAGATTTTGCTAAAGTTTTGTTTGATACGGGGTCTACACATTCCTTCATCTCTGAGAAATTTTCTGGTAGATTGGAAATATCACCTCAACAAATGAGACCTGAACTTGTTGTTAAAACACCAGGGGGAAATGTTATAGCAAAGATGAATTATAAGAATATTTCTATTGTGGTATGTGGAAAGACTTTACCTGCAAAACTTGTTGTTTTACCCTTAGTCGAGTTTGATGTTATTCTGGGGATGGACTGACTTTCTGATTATCATGCAAAGATTGACTGTAGAGCTAAAGAAGTTGTTTTTCAGAAAGAGTTTCAGTTTGTATACAGGAATTAACCCATAAAATTGATAACATATCAGGAAGCTGGGAAACTATTGATAGATGGAAGTGAAAGTTATCTTGCTCATATTGTTGAAAATAAGGGAACTATTCAAATTAATGATGTACCAGTGGTAAATGAATACCTTTATGTTTTTCCTGAGGAGTTACCCAGTGTCATACCTGAACGAATATTTGAATTCACAATTGATTTATTTCCTGATGCTAAGCCAATTTCAAAACCCCCATATCATATGGCTCCAACAGAACTTCTTGAATTGAAAAATCAGTTACAGGATTTGCTTGTCAAGGGCTTCATTCATCCCAACACTTCACCATGGTGAGCCCCTGTTTTGTTTGTTAAAAAGAAAGATGGTTCCATTAGACTTTTCATTGATTATAGATCTTTGAATAACATCACTGTTAAAAACAAGTATCCTTTGCCTCATATTGATGACTTGTTTGATCAGCTCCAGGGAGCTCAGTACTTTTCCAAGATTGACTTGAGATTTGGATACCATCAGCTGAAGGTGAAGGAGGATGACATCCCGAAAACAGCCTTTCGTACTAGATATGGGAATTATGAATTTGTTGTTATGCCATTTGGGTTAACTAATGCACCTTCTGTATTCATTAATCTTATAAATAGAGTATTTCATGAGTTCTTGGATAAGTTTGTGGTTGTATTTATTGATGACATTCTGGTTTTTTCTAAAAATAAAGAGGAGCATGAAAAACATCTAAGGGTTGTTTTACAAACTTTAAAAGAAAAAAAACTATATGGAAAATTCAGCAATTGTGATTTTTGGTTGCAACAGATTTCTTTTATTAGGCACATTGTAAATAAGGATGGAATAATAGTTGATCCTGCCAAAACAAAAGTAGTTGATGAATGGCCAAGACCCACAAATGTTACAGAGATTCGTAGTTTTCTAGGATTAGCAAGTTATTACTGACGGTTTGTTAAGAACTTTTCACGGTTATCTAGCCCAATAACTAAGTTAACACGGAAAGGGTTTAAATTTGTTTGGACAGAGGAATGTGATGTTTGTTTTCAGGAACTAAAGAAGAGATTGGTGAATTATCCAGTTTTGGACTTACCTTCCCATAATGGTGAGTTTGTCATCTACAGTGATGCTTCTTTGAAGGGACTTGGTTGCGTTTTGATGCAGAATGATCAGGTAGTTGCCTATGATTCGAGACAACTTAAACCTCATCAGCTAATTACCCCACACATGATTTGGAATTGGAAGCTGTGGTTTTTTCTTTGAAAATATGGAGGCATCATCTATACGGAACCAAATGCCAAATATATACTAACCATAAAAGTCTTAAGTATATATTTACTCAGAAGGAATTAAACATGAGGTAGAGAAGATGGCTATAACTGATAAAGGATTATGACTGCACGATCAATTACCATCCTGGAAAAGCAAACAAAGTAGCGGATGCCTTAAGTCAGAAAAATCTTGCATCATTAACCATGCTACGTTTGGAACATGATCCCTTGATTACTGATTTGATGAATTTTGGATTAGAAGTTGTTGGTGAATGGAAATATCTGTTTTGTTTCAGGTTTCAGTGCAGTCTTCGTTGTCAGACAGAATTATGAAAGCGAAGAGGGAAGACCGTGAGCTACAGAAAAAGGTAGAATTGGTTAAAATGGGTAAGTTTCTAGAATTTAATCTTGACAAAGATTGCGTTTTAAGGTTTGGAAAAAGGTTGTGTGTGCCTTGTGATTCCCAGCTGAAGAAAGAATTGTTGTGTGAAGCTCATAGTTCTCCATTTTCTGTTCATCCTGGAAGTACTAAGATGTACAGAGACCTAAGAGAGTATTATTGGTTGAATGGGATGAAAAGAGATGTTGCTGATTTTACAATGAAATGTTTGACATGTCAGCAGGTTAAAGTAGAGCGACAGTTACCGAAAGGGATGCTTCAGCCTTTGCCAGTGCCAGAATGGAAATGGGAGAATATATCCATGGATTTTGTGGTGGTGCTACCAAAGACTTCTCGAGGTAACAATGTGATATGTGTTATTGTTGATCGACTAACAAAGTCGGCTCATTTTCATTCTATTCGAGATACAATGACATTAGATCAGATTTCTCGATTGTACCTCAAGGAGATTGTCAGGATACATGGAGTTCCTCTTTCCATTGTGTCTGACCGAGATCCTAGGTTCACTTCTAAATTTTGGAAGGGACTTCAGAAGTCATTGGGCACGGAGTTGAATTTCAGTACAACTTTTCATCCTCAATCAGATGGGCAGTCAGAATGAATGATTCAAACTTTGGAGGACATGCTTCGAGCTTGTTCAATGGTCTATCAGGGAAGTTGGGATCAACATCTTTCATTAGTTGAGTTTTCTTATAATAACAGTTTCCATTCCAGTATTCAGATGGAACCTTTTGAGGCCTTTTATGGAAAGCGGTGTCAGACTCCTGCGTTTTGGGATGAAGTCGGTGAAAGAAAGTTGATGAGGCCAGAATTAGTAGAAGAAGTGGCTGAGAAAGTGAGGATGATCCAGCAACACATGAGGACAACTCAGAGCAGGTAGAAAAGTTATGCAGATAACAGAAGGAAAGACTTCTCTTTCGAGGTAGGTGACCATGTTTTCCTTAAGATCTCTCCTTGGAAAAGTGTGATGCTTTTCGGTAAGAAAGGGAAACTAAGTCCACGGTTCATCGGTCCTTTTGAAATCTTGGATAAAGTTGGAACAGTTGCATACCGCATAGCTTTGCCTCCAAGCTTATTTCAGGTACACAATG
Source organism: Viscum album (assembly GCA_963277665.1). NCBI lineage: Eukaryota > Viridiplantae > Streptophyta > Magnoliopsida > Santalales > Viscaceae > Viscum > Viscum album. Next base: position 758,123,473 of record OY728119.1, on the reverse strand, counting down.
TTTTTCATGTTTCGATGTTGAGAAAGTATGTTCCAGATTCATCACATGTCTTGAGGCCAGAAGCAGTTCAGCTGGAAGAGAACCTTTCTTATGAAGAAAAACCGGTTCAGATTCTTGATCAAAGAGAACAGGTATTGCGGAATAAGGTAATCCACCTGGTAAAGGTTTTGTAAAGAAACCACATGGTTGAAGAAGCAACATGGGAGTCTAAAAATGCTATGAGGGAAAAATACCCTCAGTTGTTTAATAAGTAAATAAAATTGCGAGGATGCAATTTCAAGAAGGTGGGGATAATGTAACATCCCAAAGTTTTCTAAAAATAAATTGAAAATTATTGAAATTTTTTTAAGGTATATATTTATAAGTATCCTTTAAACATAATTTTATTTCTTCTATGTTTTGAATTTCAAGAAATTATCATCTACAATTGTGTTTAGTATGTTATTTAGAGTCTGATGAAACAAACTTGTTTTTTTGGTGAATAGTGACATGCCCTTATGAATAGTAATATGAATAGTAATATGACCTCATGAATAGTAAATAATAATATTATTTTATTTTCCCATTGCAATAGGATAATGGGATCCTAATTAATTTTCCAATGTCACATAAAACTAATTGCACTTCAATATTGTTATTTTTCGAATTAACTGTGACGTTATTTAAAAATTAAATTAATAATATTTCGAAAATTATTTTTGAAAAATGGAGTTCATTTTTGAATTCTACACGTTGAAAAATGGTTGGGGTAAATTTTTTGTATTTTTCTGAAACTCTTGAATTTTCGGTGAATAGTGAAATACGATAAAATACCATATAATCAATTTATCAGAAAAAATGAACTATTTATGACATCATAAGTCATGCAAGGCCACTTTCATAGAACTCACAAGATATTTTCACTATTTAGGGACACCTGATTTGTGATTATTCATAGTCTTGATAAAAATATTATAATAATAATTAAAATAATCTAAAATACCTCCCCTCCTCCACTATAAATATCACCCTCACTCCCCTCTTCCTCCCACACCTCTCAAGCCTTGAGAATTGTCTAATTTCTACCAAATTACCTCTCCAATCTTCTTCCCCATGTCCTAGAGCTTCTGGTCTCACCAAAAGACCAAAATAAAATCCCTTAAGAAGGATCTCAAGGAGAAGAGATCAAGAGGTAAACATCCTCTTTCATTTTTATTATTTTCTTTCATTTTATGTTATTATCTTCCCTTCCATTTGTCTTTTGTTGGGATATTTCATTAAATATTTCCCCTTACTATACAAATTTTGTATTAATGATGAGATATTCCATTTCTCTCATCAATCTTGTTTTTATGAAATTTTAAGAGACGCCGTTAGGCTGCCGAATTTTCAAAAGAAATTTCTCATGTTTTCTTTATTTCATGATTCCTTTCTCTTCTTTCTTCACCCCGTCTTATCCAAGAGGCATGAAATCTCCAGAATCATGTATACTCTGGATTTTTTCATGTTTATGGAAAATTAAAAATCATTATTCCTCTCCTCTCTCACTTATTTAAGGAATAAAAACATTGCCCGTGATGTGTCGAATTACCAACATCATGGACGATGTAATTTCACTTTCCATTAATTCTTTCAAGTCTGGTCATGAAACCATTTATATGGTTGAACCAGGTTATAATATATGTTTTATAACTCATATATGGTTCTCTAATTCTTTTGTACTCATGGTTCTAATTTATAAGACTAAATGAGGTTGTTATTATCAAAGAACCACTTAAATGATCTAAACGAACATAATTAATGTTTTAACTTATAAGTCATTATCATATAAAACATCAAAGTGATAAATGATATAAATTATGGTACTAGAAATATGTTAATACTACTCCATTCCAATTCTAGAGTTTCAATTCTAATCAACAAGAACGATTCATCATGAACCGATCGTGAAAATCACAAAAGAACTCACCCAAAATAATGCAAGGAACAAAATACTAAAAATTAAGGGGTGAAATGAGGTTATGAAATGACCATATAAGAGGTTATAAACATGAACATGTTTATGTAAAATACTAATAACACTCTTTTAACCATTATACAGGAGGTTTAAACAATTTTGAAGTAAGACAAGCCTAAGGTAAGGGAATTCTTAACCCAATTTCCATTCTTTGGGTTAACCATCTACTTTATTATTTATGTGCTATTTAAATTGTTTGTGTGATGGGTTCTGTTTATATTATGTTTAATTATGTGTATTTTACAGATTATATACCTATTCCATACACTCTATTAAGTCCCACTTCAAGTATATGATGTTTATAAGGGACTTTTCTTCTAAAATCCTTTTTTTAAATTCTGTTTTGCAATATTCAAAAGCAATGTTTTTATGCTATTATTTATGTTGTATTGTTATGTTTTGGTTACTGGTAATTGTTTATTATGAAGGTTGGGACCTATATTTCCCTCCAATGCATTGGGTATGAGTATGTTGGAGGTCGGCCGTATGGTTACTCCAAGTGTAATTGTGATGGTTACACAAAGTAAGGTAGCCATGAGGGTTACAAATTTTAAGGTAGCCAAGATGGTTACAAGATTATGTAAGTAATTCCCCAAGATACTTCTATTATTATATTTATTTTTGTGTGGATATTGTGTAAATATCATTTTAAACAAAGTAAGTATTTATGGGTGGAAAGCATGTCTTTTGAAAATGTTTTCAGACATCATGCGTATTCATGGACTAATGTGATTTTTCCTTCTTTTTCACACCTTACTGAGCTTTTATGCTCATACCAAGTTTTTAAATGAAGTTTCACAGGTTAATGGATGAGTAATACAAGGAAGTAAGACATGTTAAATGTTGAATAATTGTCAAGGAGTCTTGTTTTAAGTTTTACTGTTTTATATTCTGAGGAAAATGGAAACTGATTTTACGGTATCCACTATGTAACAATGTGTAATGTTATGAATGTTTTTTTCTTAATTCTCTAAATCTCTAAACATGAAAAGATCCTCAATGTGAAAGGAAGTGTTTTATTGAATAAATTCAAGATTATGTATGTAACAAGTGTGGGTCTTTATATATTTCAACCATTATATATATATTTTTAGTACTATGAATATGTTAGCACTTTTAATTTTTTTTCTCCATATATTTTCAAAAATATATGTTCTGAACTTATTTTTATTTGATTAAATGTTTGGAATTACAAGGAGGAAGCATTAAACTATTTTAATTACTACATAAATAGATGATGGTCCATATTTAAACCTCCCAATGGAATCTCAAACACCAGCCTCTTGCCCACTATGACATTTCCACCTACAACATCTCTCACACCCTCAATGAGCATCCCTTGAACTGCTCAGTCACCACCTTCCTTTTCTGGAGCTTCAGGAGTGAGGGAGTGGGTCAACACTTCTAGTTCTTTATTGGTATATTGGAGGGGGACTACTATATGTAAAAATTTTAATATGAATAAATTTATTGCACTTTTTTATACTAACTATTTGTTCATAAAATAATGATAAAATTAAAGTATGGAGAAAAATATAAAATGTTCAGATATATGGAATCTGACTGGAGAGAAGATAGTTTTCCCATTTGATTCCTATGGGGTCCCAATCGATGATACCACAGGATTACTTGGCCAGATTCTAGGCCAGCTGGCCCAGAGCCAATTTCTATTCCTATTACGTATGATGATTAGAGGCATATGCCTTCAACTTGGAAAAATGAAGTTTTTGATTCCCAAATAAAGGTAATTTTAATACATTATGGTGTAATTTAATTCCATTATGTTATTAAATTATAATACTTTCAAGAGGATTTTATGTGTATAGATTTTATTCAACTTTCTGGTTGTTGATGTGAAATCACAAAAGTGGGTTTCGAAAAATCTAGGCATGAAATGTAGAGACATTAAATGGATATTGTGGAGCGATGTCAATGATACTTCGTTTAACACCCAATAGATGTATGACAAGTTACCCGATGGGATACCCAAAGAGCAATTGATAGTTTTTATTGACATACATCTTGATGAGAAGTAGCTGATATTTAAATATATATTATTATATTCATTTCATTTTACATTTATACATGTATACGAAAAAGAGATGACATTGAATTCATTCCTATTAAATTACATTTTATTTATTTCAGGATCTTTTAAGGATGAATGGATCAAGCCAGTCTAAGCAAGTCATCGTTCATGCTGTGGGGTCAAAGAGTTTTTCTAGAAGCCGATAAAATCTTGTAATCTTTTCATTAGATTAAATATTTATAAGAATATATCATCTGTTTAATATATTAAATTGTCGATTTATCTTTGTTTAATTCACTCACCGAATTTAGGGCACCAAGAATCCTGAATAAAAGTGTGGTTAGAAGTTCACAAAAAATCTAATAGAGGTTTTGTTAACCAGCCTGCCAGAGATGTTGGGGTATGAACTCATTTTTCATTATAATAACTCATTATCACTTTTCACTATGTTAATATATATTGTTTTTATTATGAATGATATATAATATATAGCTAAAAATTAATGAATTATGGGATTCCAATCCCGTGCAGTCCTAGTTAGTCTCTTAGGATGACCCATTTTGTATAGTCCTTAGGAAGGAGAATCAAGGTCAAGTGCGTGGGATGTGTTTGGGACCCATTCCATATGAGGTCTTTGGTAGGTCCCTAGGGATTTATGCTGCATCTAATCCTAGTTGCAGTCAGTTCATACCCTAGGATTCTCAGAGAGAGATTGTTTCTCTATAAAACACAGTTCAGTAATAGGGGACTCTGATATCCGCTTTGAAAAAAACATCAATTTATTTATACCAAAAGATGACATGATTTATCCAAAGTGGTATTGCATCCACTGGTGGTGAGCATGTAAATCCAAAAAATTCAAAGTCCTTAAGTTTTAAAACCTTTTTTGGTTTTAGGTTTAAATATAAATATACAACAATATTTGATTTTCAATATAATGTGCTTACAGGTGCAGGTTGCAGGAAGTATAGGTGGAGGTGGATAGGGTGATGAGTTGTGTTCATCCTCAGATAATGATTAGTGGAGAGGGTTCCAGTAATAGTATTTTTATATGTATCATATGTTGTATAGAGTAGTCACCAAATATTTTCATGACCTAACATTTTCTTGATTTATCTAGTTTCCTATTATTTATTATTAACTCAGTCTTCGTAATACACTATTAATTTAAAATCCTTATGTTGTATAAATGGATATCTATATTTATGAATCACATAATAATATGTGTAATAATTTATAGTTTGTTAAATCTATAGTGTTGAGGATCAGGAGGAGGTTTTTGGTGTTATTTCTAAAATCATCATAGGTTTATCATAGAGATTATAGATTTAACATAGTGTCCAATGGTGGAGTTTTTAGTGGTTATACCTTTTGATGAATAGTTTCACCTTGGATAATGGACGTGGCCTAGCCTCTTATTGATAATATATGACAAGGTATGTTTATACTTATGTATTTTGGGGGTTTTTAGATGAAAATATATATGTTTAATGTTTTTTTGTTTCGTATTCATATATATTGATAGTATAGAGGTTTGAAAATTATGCGTTTAATGGATTTAATGTTTCTCATTAGATGGTTTAGTTTTTAGGTTTCCAATGTTGTAAGTATTATGTTTTATTTTTTTGGGTTTGTAGGTTTGTAGGTTTCTATTTACATTTTTTTCTTATTTGTTTTTGTTTAATTGTTTATAATTTTTTTTAATTTATTGTTTTTTTGGATTTCATGTTATATGTTTTAAATTTGGTACATTTCTTGAGTTCTGTTTTTCACTTAACATGTTTTCATGTTTATAAGATGTTTTTTACAAATTTTAAAGTCATATGTTCACTTGAATTATAGTTTATCAAATTTCTAGAAATAACTATTCAAGTTTTAATATTTTAAAATTTATAGATTTCATATTTATTATGTTTTAGGTTTTTAGGTTGTAGGATTTTAAATTTGATGATTTCATATGTTTTTATTTTTAATCTAATGGTTGGATGTTTTCACATTTTTTGTTTTCAATATGGAAGTTTATAATATTTTATTTTTTAAAGAATGAATATATCATGTTTAATAATCTCCAAAGTTCTGGGATTCTTGTATATAGGTATAAGAATTTCATTTTTCCGGTCTTATAGGTTTTAGTTTGGTTTTTTATGAAATCATTAGCTTTAATATTTGTTGGCTGAATGATTTCCAGTTTGAATGAACGCATATTTGGAGGTTTAAATTTTTTTGGATTACATGTTTACATGTTTTAAGGGTACTGGTATAGGAGATGAATAATTTACAGCATTTGTTTATTTTAAATATACCTTTAGTGGCGGTTTAAACCATAGTTATGTAAATGAACATTATTTAGCGGCGATTCAAACTGAAACTATAATTAGGTATCATTCTATTGGCAGTGGTTACAACCGCCGCTACATTCATGAATGGATAATTTTAGCAGCAATTATTTTCATTTTGTGGTGGTTATTATGATTTTAGTTTTAGTAGTGGTTTGAACCACCGCTAAACATTTTTCATTTTTCATTACCATTTCACGGAAGTTTGAGTGGTTTTCACAGCCTTCTAGCCAAAAATAAATGAAATGTTTTTTAGCCATGGTTTAAACCACCACCGAAAAAGATTTTATATTTTACTAAAAAACTTCCATGAAAACCACAATTACTACAATGAATTTTTTTTACTATGATGGTTACCGAAATCTGCCACTAAATTATAGAAACTGTCATGTATTGTACCCGGACAACAAATTTAGCGGTGGTTTTATAAAACCACTTCTATGAGGTGATTTTCACGTAGTTCACTGGCCTACCAGTAGTCCCTGGTTATTATAACATAGATTTATTTTTTTAATTGGTATATGTTTATATTTTGAACCTTATACGATTAATATAAATAGAATACTTTTTAATTTTATTATCTTTTGAAAAGAAAGATGAATTTGTGGTAGGAATTAGTTAACATATGAAACTCTACATGTCAATTAAGTATTCTTCCTTGTGTTTTTATTCTACAAAGTAAATTAATTATTAAACACTAGGGAAATCACCTTGAAACCAAAAAATTATATCTTATTCCTATTTTAATGAATCAAACGATTCCTTAGATCATTACAGATTTATAGCTTTGTGATTGTTGTATTTCTCCAGATCATGTTATCTATCACCCTCCATAAGAACTTTATGGTTAGATTTTTTTCTTTTATGTCCATGTTTTTCTACAACTAACCATAGTATTTTTTATTTCTGGTTACCTCCATACATCCCATTCATTATTTTAAAATAGAGGTCTCATTAATCTATTTTTTGATGTGGAATTTCAACAAAGATATTTTGAAATGTCAAACCCCTGATTTTCACTCCTAAGTTTAAATTTTGAGGATGAAATTTATTGAATTAGGGGATAATGTAACACCACAATATTCTACAGTATGATTCCTTTTAAATACTTCAATAGAGTGCGATGTACGCAATACTGAGTTCGAGCACACTATAACCTATCAAACTAGTCGTTTAAAAAGAGGATATGAATAGTTTAAACCACATTTTGAAATTTATAAATTTTATTTTTAAAAATATACTTCATTTTTGAATTGTTAATATCCAAAATATCTTAGGTTGAATTTTTGGTATTTTTATGAAAACATTCAATTTTTGATAAATAGAGAAAAACACTACATTGTGGATAAATACCAAATTTATTATTTAAACAATTATTTTAATTGAAATTTATTTTAAATTCAAAAATGTATACATAATATATATATTAGTCAAATTTAATTCATTTAAATCATTTTTTAAATAATTACTTATAAATATTCATTGAATATTTTTAACCTCTTTTTACTGGCCTTCTATCCACATTTGAAGATTAACATTAAACATAATTTCACCGCTCCTCTGAATTGAATTAAAAAAATTATACATAAATGGTTATAATCAAGATGGAAAATGTGGTCTAATAAGATCAAAATTATTTATGTTTCATAGTTACTTTTAGATTTTATTTATCATGGTTAACAGTAAATATTATAATTAAAGGTAAAAATATTATTATAATAATATAAAATTACCCTAACACATATCCTAACCTTATTTTATGAGTATGTTCCGACCAATAAAACCCATGGGATACATATTTGGCCTTTTTAATCCACATGGGTGTGATTAAGACATTTATAACATTAAAATTTTAAAAAACATTAACATTTCATAAACATGACTCTTATTACTAATTTTTTTAATGTGGGGTTATATAAGTAATATATTAGAATATAAATAGTAATTAGAAATATAAAAAATATTCCCTACATAATGGTATTTTATTTATAAGTTTTATACATTAAATAAATAAATTAATTTATGAAGCAATGATGATGCAGTGATTACCTAATTTATGAAATATTCAAATAAATGATATAATAAATATTAAAATAAATGTAATTTGAAACGTTTGATGACATAAACGATCTCTATGGATGACTATTACATGTTATATTTGAGTTAATGCATTTTCTTAGAAGTAATAAAGTTGTTACGACTTTAAAAAAATCAAGTATTCAATAGTGTCAAAATTTTCACAAATGAGATCTTAAAATAAATACTATTTTATTAAATGATATAAAAATCCTAAAAATATAAAGTTTGGCCAAATAACTTTTATATTGATAAAAATTTCATAAACTATCCACATTAGGTTATCTAATAATTTTATATTAATGATATTTACCATGTAGTGTAAAAATACATGAAGAGATTATAAGAGTTAAACAATTTAACTAAGGGTTAAATCTATAGGATAAGGTTATATTTTTGACCTAAACTTGTATAAAACCTATTTATTGAGAGGATTTAGACTGATACTCATTTTATCCTCTAATTCAATCACTTTTTAGTAATTTTAAACAGAATATAAATTTATAATTAATTAATATTTTAAGATATTCCAAAAGTGCCCCCACCCTCTTATAAAAGGACACTTCTACTTCTCTTTAATTCACAACTACAAACCCATTTGGCTCGACCAAACCCTACCCATTTCCTCTCCCAAAATCCCTCATATCATTATAGAGGCCACACATTGGGTAAAAATCAATCCCATTGAGTCCTTTTGTGCAAATAAAAAATAGACACCCGAAAAGAGGTAACTGTTTTCTCATCTCTTTCAAAGTTATTTTCTTCTTCTACTTCCTATTTATATGTTGTTTCCATAATAAAATAATAATTAAAGTACATTCCACATTCTGATATGTTATTATAAAAATCGGAAAACCATATTATTTCTTTTACCAATCCTACAAAAAACAATATTACCATGTGTACATGCATACGACTTACTATCTCCATGCCATGGTGTAAATTGTTTTTCATGTACACTATATTTAAATGGGTTTGACAATGAATATATTGGTTGTAAAAAATAAATATTACATGATATTGTGTTAGTAAAATTCATATTCCATAAAGTTTCATACAATTAATCCATTAAGTAAATTATATTGTCGCTCGTGCGTACGTACGACTTACCAGCTACACGATGCGATGAGACTCATCTTCCACATCCACCATCCGAAAAGGATTATAAGAATAAATATTATTACTAAGTATGAAATATATGACATAATAATTCTACTGGGATGATATATATATATATATAGACACACCCACACATATACATATATGTTATTTACTTACTTCTATTCAATATGATAAGAAAATGAAAACAACGTTCATGCGTACGTACAACCTACCGACACTATGAAAAATGTGTTTAATTTTATTTATATATCTATTATATATATTAATATTCAGAATATATATGATATATAAATCATATTTTACTTTCTGGATGTATCTAAATTATGATCTAAGTAATACGATAAAAAATAACAAGTCAAAACATGTATGATAAAGAAAGCAATAATTACCCAAAACGTTGCTTTAACATAAAAATTATTAATAAACATGTAATATACCATCATATATGATATAATGAATATGTATATGGTACTATTATAATTTAATAATATTTTTTAACCATTATATAGGATGATAACTCACCCTCGACTAAAGGAAAGTATAAGGTAAGGGTTAATTCCTCACTGTCATTATTATCTGAGATTGTTTATGTGTAAGTATTTACTAGGACATATTTATCATTCATGAACATGTTTTGTTAAATTAATTTCAATGTATTATTTACATTTTTTAGAGAATTTTTTTCCCATCATTTTCTTTTTATAAAACATTTTTCAAGGAATCTGTCCATCGCTTTCCAAATGAGGTACTTTATGACCTTTTCAAAAAAATTTGGAAACAATTTATTTTAAGTTATACGACTTGTGAGGCTATATTCTGCCATTAAATCACATTACCATTTTTAATATTCCATTACAATATTACATGGTTATTTTCAAAAGAAATATTTTATTTTAAAAATTGCATGGCTTTTAAATGTTTTAAAGAAAAAAAGGGATATTTACTTTAAATAATTTTAATGAATTTATTAAATTAATTTCATCTATTTCATCATCATTTTTTGAATTTTATGCTTGTTTGAAATTGATTTATTATGATAAAATCTTCTATATTGTATCGATAGTTTAGTGATATTTTTGACTATGGGTTTTCTATTTTTAAACCATTCATAGTTTACAGTTAAAGTATTAACATTTCATATGATAGTTTTAATGCAAAATTTTATGTTATGTTTCAACCTTTTCATATAGGGAAGGCCTTGGACTTAGTAAATGATATGTTGAGCCCTCTATTTTATTTCTATGCATCAGTAGGTTTCATGAGACAAATTAGTGTCTTTCCATATTATACAAAAGATAATGTTTTAAAAGGCATGTGTTTTTTTGGTACCTTTCTTTAAACTTTTATACTAATTTGTTAAAGATTACACTATATTGTTTATCCTTACTGAGAATATGAGCTCAGCCATTTCTTATGTTTTATTTTACAAGGATGTTAAGAAGTGTATAATAATTGATATGTAGGGTTAATCTAGGGGAATAATGACATTTTTATAGGATTATAAATGCTGTATTTTATGTTATAAATTGTAATGTAAAGTTTATGTATGTAATCTATTTTCCAAGACAACTAAACTGACCAGTCCATTGGGACTTCATTCTTTGTAATCATGAAAATGTATTAAAATATCGCACCGGCTCTAGGTAACTGTGGTTGGGTCATTACAGTTTTGGTACATGTAAATTTTGAGACACCTTTAGGGGTTTTTGACTCATCATCATGGGGTTATCTAATGAGAAGATAATAAAATTAATTGATAGAAATTACTTCCCACTAGAAGTGCATAATTCATTTGGAGAAATTATCTTTGAGTTGTTGAAAAATGATTAATTTTTTAAAATCATTGAAATTTGTTTCATAATGCAGTATTTTGAAAAGGCATGGTAGTGGTATCATGAAAATGGTTATATTTTCAATGATCATGTTGGAATTTTAAAAAATTGTTTAAAAATGGAAATTAATAAATTTTTGAATGCATTGTGGTGATACATGTGAACTAGTGAATTTGAAATCACTAAGATTTCAGTTTTTAGAGAGGGAGACTAAATGGTGTTGTTTTGGTTATAAATAATGATACGAGTTAAGCGTAAAAGAAACCAAAAAGAAGAAGCTGCTGAAAATATGGTTTCACATGATCCACATGTGGACCAATAGATAATTTAGAGTATTATATGTAATTTTCAAGCAGAGGATAGAGTGAAAAAGGGGGATATAGCATGGAAAGCGAAACATTTTTTTCAGTTCCAAAAGAATAATCCACCCATCATTTGGGGTGATTTGGAACCAGATAAAGTAGTGGTGTGAATGAATGGGATGAATTGAATCTTTAATTTTCAAGGCACACTAGATTATTTGAAAGTTAATTTGGGAATATACATTATGGAGGATCTAACAACCTAGTTGTGAGATTTTTTAGCTCATTCTATATAATACTAAGGCATTTCATTGGGGATTTTAAATATTTTTTCAACAAAAAATCATATCCTTACATGTTCAAAATTTACATAATGATAGACGTTTTTATCTTTAAGCTAGAGAACATCTCCGTGAAAGAATATGAATCTAAATTTAGGAATTTTGACTACTTTTTACCAATAGTTTCTGCAAGTGAATCCTTAAAGGATTTTTTGAGTAGGGATTAAGGCTATAAATTTACTTAAATATTAATGTGATTTTTATAATGGATTATACAGAGATGGTTAATAGGGAGATGGTGGAAGACGAATATATATCAGGAACTACAGTTAGAGGAAGCTTGTTGAAAACAGAATGCATCAAAAAATCTTACATAAGGGTAGAAACAGAATGGGTTACCCTAGATGATTGGTGGGAACTCTAATGATGGAAATATATGGAAGGGGGAAACCAATTTTTAAAGTGGGATTATGGATTAGATATATATATTTAGATCAATAAAACTTTCTCTAAAACCAATGGGTTACCCTAGATTATTTCTATGTCCTTATTTGATAACATGAAATGATATTGTATGACACTAACTAGAGAATTCCACAATTTCTACCAGATAGGGAATCATCAGTGCTATTGCCGAAGGGCTGCATGGTTTGGCGATCGAGAAAAATTTCACATTTCATATATGTCGTATGATTTGATGAGATGAGGGTAGGAGAATAGTTCTTGTCTGAAGAATAGAGGAATCCATACTAATTCAAGGAATACCATGACTCCCCAGTAAGGGAAATATCTATAGAGAAATAAAAGTGTTTTGAGTAAGCAGCCGTATGGAGTTGAACAAGTGATTTTGGATAATTATTAGGGACCTTTGATGATGTGAGATACAAAACTTTTTATTTCTACCCTTATGTAAGATTTGTTTGATACATGTGAATCTCATTCTTCTAATTTATTCTTATTTTATTTATCCTTTAGGTTTTCATGTTGAGATGATGCATTCTGTTTTGAATAATCAAACTCCTCTTTGTCAAAGATAATGTCGAGATGTTAGGTGCAAGAAATGTTCTTTAAAAATTAATGGAATAATATTGATTTCACATTTCTCTATGATTGATATGGATGTCTATGAAATAATCCTAGGTAAGGTTTGGTTGAAAATTTTCAAAGATCAAATTGACTGTTATACCTGATACGATAGTCTTACGACTAATGATGGCATCAACCATCTCTTTAGAGGATATCATAATATAGAGACAAGTGTAGAAGGCTTGTTACAACCATAAATTGGATTTATCTTATAATAGTTTCCATCTTTGACTTTAGAATTAGTGGATGAGATCAATAATGTCAGTTTTATAATAGTATTTAATCATTTTATTGATGTTTTTATTAATAATTTCTATGAGTTTTTACCCATAAGAGAAGTGAAGTTTAATATTGATATCATACCAAGGAATCGACCAATATCACTTTATTCTTATTGGATAGAACCAATAGATTAAATTGAATTGAAAATATAATTGGAAGATCTATAAGGTAAATGGTTTGTTCATCATAGAAATTCTTCATGGGCATCAATAATTTTTTTATGAAAAAGGAGGATGAAACACTTTAGTTTTTTTGGATTATCATAATCCTAACTAAGTTATGTTAATGAATCGATATCCGCTTCCATGAAGTAATGATATATTACAACAATTTAGGGGGACCAATTTTTCTCTAAAATGTATGTGTGATTAAGATATCACTAATTTTAGGTTTAGAAGTAGGATATTCCAAAAACATCTCTCAGTAGTTGATATGGCCCTTATGAGTATGTGGTTATGCCTTTTGGAAATACAAATGCACTAGCTACAATTATGGAATTGATGAATCAGATTCTTCAAGGGTATCTAGATACTTTTATTGTGGTTTTTATCTAAGACATATTTGCATATTCATGGTAAAGGACTGAGAATTAGAAACACATGGCCATAGTGTTAGAAATTTTGCAGGATAATCGTTTTCTTGATAAATTATTAAAGTGTGATTTTTGGATATAAGGGTTATGTTTCCTTAGAAATTTTTACTTTGAAATAGTTGTTTCTAATGATATAGAAATGATAGAGTACACGATCTCTTAGAAAAAAAGAAATAATGTATTTGAGATACACAGTTTCCTTGGTCTGGATAGTTATTACCAATATTTTATTCAAAACTTTTCATGACTATATTCACGAATGAATTCTTAGACATTTAAACATGTTCCATTTTTGTAGAATGAGTAATGTCAAAATAATATTTAGTGGATTAATGTTTGTATTACATTAGCATCGATCATTATTTTTCTTGAATTAGGAAAAGGGTATGTGGTGTATTGTAATGTTTCCAAATCTAGGATGGGATGTGTTCTCATGAAAGGAAATCATGTTGTTGCTTATGGATTATGGAAGTATATCATCCCTCATTTTTATAACATAAACTTTCATTACATTACACAAAACTGAGGATCATTAAGGTTTAGTGTCTTGGAATCCAGGAACATAATACATGAAAACAATATAAAAAATTCTTCTTAAACAATTGAAAGGATTTTTCTTAAGTTCATCCTTGGTTCATTACTGCATCTCATAACGTGGGGACATACATCAAAAGAAAGTGTGAGAAGAAGGCTCAGTAAGTGAAACAAGAGAATCATTTTACATGTGAACTTGAGATACTTCAATAAGGTCATGAAAAAAAATTTGAGGCATGAGAAAGAAATCATGAGGCATATCATAATGAAAATAAATTTTTTCATAACTTGAAGATGTGGATGAAACATTTAATGTTGACAATCATTTCGTTTCACCAAGTTCTATCCCCAAGGTGTCATTAAAAATTACCAAGGTTATTCACCAAGGTATCAGTCTAAATGGTCATCTTTAGAGATTAAGCCTTTACCCAATGCATTGGAACAATATCTGGGCACACCCTTGACATGTATTTATTATCATGTGATCCACATATATATCATCATCAATCATTTCATAAACAACCCATATACATAAAAGAAATGGGTTTCATTTCATAATCTTAACGTTTTAAAAACTGCATTAAAGACTTGATCTTTATGTCACTTTAAACCCACGAAAAAGGGAAAGACGATTTCATGTATGTAAATCCCAAAATTTAAAATAGAAAATTTTGATATATATGTGAATACCCCTGTAAAAATAAGATCTTTAAGTATTCACTTAATTACATAAAATAATTTTGAGAAAAAGAGAGAGAGGCATTTTGAGACAAAACTTCTACAGCATAACGACTACGTTACATGGTTTTGGAAAACATTGAAAAGAGAGGGGACATCGGTAACCCACTCATAAATGATCAATAAAAATATTATAGGGACAGAATATAAAGGACATGAATCATGGTAATGTAATTTTAAGGACATACCATTTGAAATAAAAAACATGGAAGTAAGACAAAAATAAGATTTCTCTTATAAAAATTCACAGCCTAACAGCGTCACTTAAACTTCAATAAAAATGAATTGACGAGATCAAATAGGGTATCTAATAATATGATCATAAAATATAATTATGATATATATAGAGATGATACCCCAACATAATAAAAAGAAACTTTAAAGACTTGACATGAAAATAGAACTTGAGAAATGAGAAGGGTGAAAAAATCCCTTCAAAATTCAGCAGCCTAACGACGCCACTTAAACATTCATAAAACAAAATGATGAGAGTAAGAGGGGATATCTAATCATATGAACATTAAAAGGGAATTAAGATAAATATAAAAGAATATCCTCCCAAATAAGAACATGGGGCATAAATGGAATGACATAAAAAAGATTACTTGAAAAGAAAGAGAGAGGTCAGATCCCTTACCTTAAACGTAAATCTTAAACTCAAAGGTTGGGACCTTGAGAGGCTTGAGGGAACCTTGGGAGGAATAATTGGGTTGTAAGGAGACCAGAAATTCATTTAGGATGTTTTTTGAGTTTAATGGATGAGAGGATGACTTGTTATTTATAGGGAAAGTGAGGGGACAAGGCATTAATGGCCAAGGGACACCTCATTAGTGGTTTTGGAAAAACCATGGGCTTTCCCATGGTATTTTCCCATGGTATTGGCCACTTGGGACACCTAACTCAATAATGAATCCCCTTTAGTCTACCATCCCTTAAAATATCTCATGAAATCATCATGACACAGTCATGATGTCATTTAACATACCGAAACCCTAAAACTGCATTTTTACTATTCACTAAAAATTCATCTCTCAGAAAAATCCCCCAAAATTACCATAACATAATATCAATGATCTATGTTCAAAAATAATTTCTATTTTATAAAAATAATTTTCTAATTTTTTTTAATTAAATTTTTAAATAAAAAACACTATTCACCCGAAAAAACGAATACTTGATTAATAATTTATGAAACTGTTATTTAACCATTTTATTGAATCACATTACTTAATAAAGGTGTGTAAATTATATTAAAGATTTCTTTAAGTGAGATTACTAATCCATTTGGTCACATTACAAATCCTAAGCATAAAATCACTATTCCTAATTTACTAATCATAAAAAATTAAGTTGATCTTATTAGACTCCAAATTCCTTACTAAACACTTTTGCAGAAGACCATTTTCTGAAAATCATTACACATCATTAATTATTTAAGGTTTACATAAATATTTTAAAATATCCTTTTTTCAAAATTCATCAATAAAATACATCCTAAAGTTATCCGGACATTTGAAATTTCACAAACATCACTAAAGGAAGAAATCTCAATTAATTCATCCCAAAGGATTACACTAAGAAGATACGATCTTGTCACATAGCCCCTTATAACACCAGCATATGACCTAAGTGTAAGGTGTGCTATGGTGAGAGAATCTAAGGGAGGCTCAGATAACATTTCCCTAGTAGTAATCTTTATTACCTTGAACTTATCCCACATGCGTTTCCATTCAAGCTTGACACGTTGGAGTTCGGCTTGGGCTTGGTCCAAAGAGAAGCCCAAAGATGCCACCTCCTTCCCAAGCTCTGATAATTGGTCTCCATAAGGCTCGAGTCTACTGGATGAATCCAGCGACTCCTCTTTCTGCATTTACCATTAACATATCTATTAAATCATTAAGAGTAAGTTAATATACTACTCAAAAAGTTTGGGTCGTTACATTCTTCCCCCCTTATGAAATTTCGTCCCCGAAATTTATACTTGAGTCCCAGTCGAAAAGGTGAGGTTACTTTTGCTTCATCTTTTCCTCAGGCTCCCAAGTTGCTTCTTCATATTTATGATTCCTCCACAACACTTTCACAAGGTCGGTAGTCTTGTTTCGTAGGACCTTTTCTCTACAGTATAAGATCTCCACTGGCTTCTCCTCATAAGAGAGGTCATGTTCCAGTTGTACCACCTCTGGGTTCAGTACATGCGAAGGGTTGGGTATGTACTTCCTCAAGAGAGATACATGGAAGACATCGTGAACTTGAGCTAGGTTCAGTGGAAGTGCTTGTCGATAGGCCACTGCTCATATACAATCAAGGATTTCATAGGGGCCGATCTACCTAGGGCTGAGCTTCCCTTTCTTCCTAAACCGCATGACTCTCTTCCATGGAGAAATTCGAAGGAAGACTTTGTCGCCAACACCAAACTACAATTCCCTTCGATGGTTGTCAGCATAGCTCTTCTGCCGACTCTGAGAAGACTTTATGTGTTGTTGGATGGAATGAACCTGTTATGTCATCTATTGCACAAGATCAGGCCCAAGAAGCTTTCTTTCACTAGTTTTATCCCAACAAGTAGGAGTTCTACATCGCTTTCCATACAGATCTTCATAGGGTGCCATCTGAATACTCAAATGGAAGCTGTTGTTATAGGAGAACTCAACTAATGGGATCTGTTGATCCCATCCACCTTTAAATTCCATTGAGCATAATCTCAGCATGTCTTCGAGTGTCTGAATAGTCCTTTCAGATTGGCCCTCAGTTTGAGGATGATAGGCCATACTAAAATTCAATTCAGTATTCAAAGCATGTTGAATACTTCTCCAGAATTTTGATGTGAATCTTGGATCACAATCAGACATGATGGATAGTGGTACCCCATGTAGCCTTACCACTTCCTTTACGTATATCTTGGCATGTTGATCCAGAGAGAAATTTTCCCAAATAGAGATAAAATGAGCGGTCTTGGTGAGACGGTCCACAATAACCCATATCGCATTATTTCCTTTGGATGTTTTCAGGAGACCAGTTACAAAGTCCATAGTGATATAAAACCACTTCTATACTGGTATGGGTAGCGGTTGTAATACCCCCTTAGGAAGTTGTCGTTATTCCTTTACTTGTTGACACACCAGGAACCTTGTAGTGTAATAAGCAATCTCTCTCTTCATGTTATCCCACCAATAATGATCACGAAGGTCTCTATACATTTTAGTGCTTCTCAGATGTACAGATAAAGTAGATATGTGAGCTTCATACATCAGTTCTTTTTTTTTCTCCGGAATAGATGGAACACATAGTCTTGAATGAAATTTCAATACACCTTCTTGATCAATATTGAAATCAGGGAACTTCCCATCCTTTACAGCCTCAAACTTCTCATGCAGCAAAGGATCTTCTTTTTGATCCTTCTTGATCTTCTCTAGTAATGAAGTTTAAGAAATCATTTGGGATAGGGTTGATGATGTACTTTTCATTATAATTCCCATGTCCAGTTTTACTAGATCTTTAATCAAGGGATCTCATAGGATCCTCATTGTTTCCAGAACAACATGGTCTTTCCTACTTAACGCATCCACGACTTTATTTGCTCTTCCAGGGTGATAATTAATTGTACAATCATAGTCTTTAATAAGCTCCATCCATCTCCTTTGTCTCATGTTCAATTGTTTCTGTGTTAAAATATACTTTAAACTTTTGTGGTATGTGTATATATCACATTTCTCCCCATAAATATAGTGCCTCCATATATTTAGAGAAAAAACAACTTCCGCTAGATCTAGATCATGCATAGGATAATTCTTCTCATGAATCTTCAACTGTCGAGATGCATAAGCAATTACCTTGTCATTTTTCATGATGACGCACCCATGCCCTTTCAGTGATGCATCACTAAAAATAACGAATCCTTCTCCGATATAGGGTAGTCTTAACACAGTTGCAGTAACCAATCTCTTCTTCATCTCTTGGAAACATTCCTCGCATTCCTTTGTCTAGATGAACTTAACCCCTTTTCGAGTCAACTTGGTTAGAGGATTAGAAAGCCGTGAAAAGGTTTTCACAAACCTTCTATAATATCCTTCTAAATCAAGGAAACTACGAATATCAGTTACTGTTGTGGGTTCATGCCACTCCTTCACAACCATTGTCTTTGTAGGGTCAACTGAGATTCCTTCATTGGTTATGATGTGCCCCAAGAAAGCCACTTGTTGTAACCAAAACTCACACTTGCTGAGCTTTCCAAAGAGCCTCTCCTTCCGCAGAGTTTTCAAAATAACCCTCAGATGATCTTCATGCTCCTTACGACTTTTTGAATATATCAAAATATCATCAAAAAAAACTACCACAATGTTATCAAGGTAGTCCTTAAAGACTCCATTCATCAAATCCATGAAAATAGAAGGAGCATTAGTCAAGCCGAAGGGCATAACAGTAAACTCATAATGCCCATATCTTGATCGGAAGGCAGTCTTTGGAATATCTTCCTTCTTCACCCTCAGTTGATGATAACTAGAACGAAGGTCAATCTTGGAGAAGAATTGAGCCCCACGAAGTTGGTCAAATAAATCATCAATTCTTGGAAGAGGGTATCTGTTCTTCACTGTGATCCCGTTCAGTTCTCTATAATCAATGCATAGCCGCATTGATCCATCCTTCTTCTTCACAAAGAGAACTGGTGCTCCCCAAGGAGACACACTCGGTCGGATAAACCCCTTCTCCAACAAATCTTGGAGTTGTTTCTTTAACTCTTCTAGCTCCACATTTTCCATTCTATACGGGGTCTTTGATATCGGTTGAGACCCATGTATGAGTTCAATGGAGAGATCTACCTCTATTTCTGGGGGAGGGCCAAGTAACTCCTCATGAAATACATCCATGTATTCCTAAACAATCGGAAAATATTTTATTTTTATACTCCATTTTCCTTCTTCATCATCACCAATTAACTCCATAAATAAAGCTATAGGAGGTGCTTCTAGATAGGGATCTGTTCAGGATATCTCTCCTTGGAAGATAATTGCAGGTCGTTCATTCAAGACTACTGAGATTTCCTTACTTCTGCATTTGATCTCAGCATTATACTTTGAGAGCCAGTCCATCCCTAGTATAACGTCGAATTCCAACATGGGGATGACAACTAGATTTTCGATAACATTGTGCTCACTGATGTAAACACTAGAGTCTCTAAACACTATTGATGCATGTATAATCCCACTTAACATCTTGACTGGCAATTCTACCTCAAGAAGTTCATGGATTGATTCTATATTCTTTGCAAACTTTGAGGAAATAAATAAATGGGTAGAACCAGAATCAAACAAAGTACTTCTTAGTTTTGAGAGGAAAACAAGAGTACCTGCTAATACGTCATTCAGAGCTTCAACTTCAGTTTTTGTGATAACAAAAGCACGACCTTGCTCCCCTGTCCTTTGCCGAGGTTGATGGTGATTCCCCTCTGCTACCCTTAGAATTGGACAAAGATTAGCATAGTGCCCAAGCTGTCCACAGTTGAAGAAATGGACTTCGGGTAAGGCCAGAACCATCTTTCCTCTGTCGTTAGTTTTGGGGAGTTGAGGATTCACCTCACTACAACAATTCCGAGAAATATGGCCTCCTCTTCCACACTTGTATAACTTTCTACTTCCAATCAAGAAGTTCCCCAGATGATTATTCCCACATTTATTGCATGTGGTAAGTTTCATTTTCTTTCCACCTCTACCCTGATCAAAAGTCTTCCCTAAACTGGGCTCCAATGATATCTTCTTTTCATTTGATTTATGAGACCACTGTGTCTCACCAAACTCTAGCTCGACTTTCATTGCACTCCGCACGATCTCCTCGTAGCTATCGTAGTCCCGGTTAGCTAAATTCTTCCTCAGATGAGGTCTCAGTCCACCGAAAAATCTATCAACCTTCCCACATGGATCCATGAGAAAGATAGAGGTATATCATGAATGTCGAGTGAAGTTCATCTCATAGATTCCGACAGATTCGTTCTCATTCTGCTTCAGCTCGAGAAACTCTTTCTCCATTCTCATTCTCATGGAACGAGGGAAATACTTATTAAATAATATTCCCGGAACACTTCCCACTCCATAGCTTCCATCTCTCCTCTAGGATTTGTGTTTTTGACCAGTGACCACCACTGATCAGCTTCTCCCTCTAGGCGGTAAACAACAAGGGTTACTTTTTCTTGTTCCGAACAAAAGAGTATAGAAAAGATCTCTTCAATGGAGGTTATCTATTGTTACGCAACCAATGGGTCAGTATATCCACTAAATGATGGTGGTCGTTGACGCATGAAGGACTGAACAGAATGTTGTTCCCTTTGTTGTGAGATCGGCCTATCAGCTTGATTCAAGTTATTACTCATAACTTGAGTTGGTTGGTTCATCATTCGCATGAATGTTTCCATTCCGGCTTCCATTGGAGGGCCGTCATCACATGGTGCATTGTGGTCACCATCTGCACGGTTCCTCCTATTGCCCGCCATTTTCTAAAAGAATAAAACCTTAGTGAGAAACTTATTTCATTTATGAATCTTTTAACTAAGACTTCATTCTTAGACAATTACATTTCTCTATAATTCCTTCATAATGATTCATAAAAATATTGTGATTAACAAAACATATCCCCCGGGAGTGTCGTAATCAAGAGTGCAGCAAGACCCATTATCGTGCACCAGTTCATATTCGAGTCTACCTCAAAGCGGTGTTTTCGGGTTTTACCCCTATGTACATCTGTGCCAGAGTCGCCTCTACCTGCTCGTATCTAGATAGGGATGTATTTGTTTAATAAACCACTTACTCAATACTTACCAAAATACCAGGAATTTTTCCTATATTTAAAATTTTTTATAGGGTTCTTCCTAAAGTTTTTATATCATAATTTACACAAATAACTAAACCATCCTTTGATACCAACTATAGCATCCTGCCTTTTTATAACATAAACTTTCATTACATTACACAAAACTGAGGATCTTTAAGGTTTTGTGTCTTGAAAACCAGGAACATAAGAAATTAAAACAACATAAAACATTCTTCTTAAACACTTGAAAGGATTCTCCTTAAGTTCATCCAAGGTTCATTACTGCATCTCATAACCTGGGGACATACATCAAAATAAAGGGTAAGAAGAAGGCTCAGTAAGGGAAACAAGAGAAACATTTTACATGTGAACTTGAGATACTTCAATATGGTCATGAAAAGAACTTTGAGGAATGAGAAATAAATCATGAGGCATTTAATAATGAAAAATAAAATTTTTATTAACTTGACGATGTGGATGAAACATTTAATATTGAAAATCATTTCGTTTCACCAAGGTCCATCCCGAAGGTGTCATTAAAAATTACCAAGGTTATTCACCAAGGTATCAGTCTAAATGGTCATCTCTAGAGATTAAGTCTTTACCCAAAGCATTGGAGCACTATCCGGGCGCACCCTTGACATGTCTTTATTATAATGTGAGCCACATATATCATCATAAATAATTTCATAAACAACCCATATATCATAAAAGAAATGGGTTTCATTTCATAATCATAACGTTTTAAAAACTGCTTTAAAGACATGATCTTTATGTCACTTTAAACCCACGGAAAAGGGAAAGCGGGTTTCATGTATGTAAATACCAGAATTTAAAATATAACATTTTGATATATATGTTAATACCCCTGTAGAAATAAGATCTTTGAGTATTCACTTAATAACATAAAATAATTTTTAGAAAAAGAGAGAGAGGCATTTTGAGACAAAAATTCTGCAGCACAACGACTACATTACAGGGTTTTAGAAAACATTGAAAAGAGAGGGACATGGGTCACCCACTCATAAATGATCTATAAAAATATTATAGGGACAGAATATAAAGGATATGAATCATGGTAATGTAATTTGAAGGACATACCATTTGAAATAAAAAACCTGGAAGTAAGACAAAAATAAGATTTCTCTTATTAAAATTCGGCAGCCTGACAGCGTCACTTAAAATTCAATAAAAATGAACTGAAGAGATAAAATAGGGTATCTTATCATATGATCATAAAATATCATTATTATAGATATATATATCATACCCCAACATAATAAAAAGGAGCTTCAAATATTTGACATGAAAATAAAACTTGAAAAATGTGAAGGGTGAAAGAATCCCTTAAAAATTCAGCAGCCTAACGACGCCACTTAAACATTCATAAAACAAAATGATGAGAGTAAGATGGGATATCTCATCATATGAACATGAAAAGGGAAGTAAAAAGAATATAAAAGAACATCATCCCTCATAAGAACTTGGAGCATACAAGGAATGACATAAAATTTATTACTTGAAAAGAAAGAGAGAGGTCATATCCCTTACCATAAACGTAACTCTTAAAACTCAAAGGTTGGGACCTTGAGAGGCTTGAGGGCACCATGGGAGGACTCATTTGGAGGTAAGGAGACCAGAACTTAGTTTAGGATGGTTTTGGAGTCGAATTTATGATAGGATGGATTGGTATTTATAGGGAATGCGAGGGGACAAGGCATTAATGGCCAAAGGACACCTCATTGGTGGTTTTGAAAAAACCATGGGCTTGCCCATGGTATTTTACCATGGTATTGGCCACTTGGGACACCTAAATTAATAATTCATCCCCTTTAGTCGACCATACCTTAATATATTTCATGACATCATCATGACACTGTTATGATGTCATTTAACATACCGAAACCCTAAAACTGCATTTTCACTATTCACTGAAAATTCATCTTTCTCAGAAAAATCCCAAAAAATTACCATAACATAATATCGATGATCTGAGTTCAAAAATAAAGTCCATTTTATAAATCTAATTTTCTATTTATTTTTTAAATAAAAAACACTATTCACCCAAAAAAACTAATACTTGATTAATAATTTAGGAAACCGTTATTTAACCATTTTATTGAATCACATTACATAATCAAGGTGTCTAAATTATATTAAAACCTTCTTTAAGTGAGATTAGTAATCCATTTGGTCACATTACTAATCCTAAGCATAAAATCACTATTCATAATTTACTAATCATCAAAAATTTAGTTGGTCTTATTAGACTCCAAATTCCTTAATGAACACTTTTGCAGAAGAATATTTTCTGAAAATCATTACAAATCATTAATTATTTAAGGTTTATGTAAATATTTTAAAATATAATTTTTCAAAATTCATCAATAAAATACATCGTAATGTTATCCGGACATTTGAAATTTCACAAACATCACTAAAAGAAGAAATCTCAATTTATTCATCCCAAAGGATTACACAAAGAAGCTACTGTCTCGTCACATAGCCCCTTATAACACCATAATATGACCTAAGTGTAAGGTGTGCTATGGTGAGAGATTCTAAGGGAGGCTCAGTTAACATTTCCCTAGTAGTAATCTCTATTAACTTGAACTTCTCCCGCAGGCGTTTCCGTTCAAGCTTGACACGCTCGAGTTCAGCTTGGGCTTGGTTCAAAGAGATGTCCAAAGATGAAACCTCCTTCCCAAGCTCTGATAAGTGGGCTTTATAAGGTTCGAGTCTACTGGATTAAGCCATCGACTCCTCTTTCTTCATTTACCATTAACATCTCTATTAAATCATTAAGAGTAAGCTAATATACTACTCAAAAATTTTGGGTCGTTACAGGAAGTTAAAGTTTCATTAGAAGAACTACCCAAAACATAATTTGGAGTTAGTTGATGATGTCCATGAACTTATGACTCGGTGTCACTACTTATTTGGGGAGAAATTATAATGTTTACATATTATAAGATTTTGAAACACATTTTCTCAAAAAGATATTTGAATTTGTGATAAAGAATATAGATGGAGTATCTCCAAATTTTATACTATGACTTGATGTATACACCGATTAAATGAAATTTTGTAGAAGATGAATTAAGCAAGAATTTGTATGGTCATTCGTAAAATGAGGATTCAAGTTAGTTTCATTTGATGCTAGTGTTAGCTGACATGAACTCAGATTGTAAAGACCAAGGTAGTGGTGTCATTTTCTTTCTGATTTATGTTTTTCCAGATTTGGTTAAGATGGTTAAATAGGTAAAGAAATCTATTTATGAATGTGTTTCTTAGAGATCTAAACTCAATATTGATCGGGCCACTGAGGAATGGAATCACAATAGTAGTTTAGTTTTACGGTATATAGATCCTATGGACATACCTATGGATTTTGAGGGACAAATTCTTTATGTTTACCATCATTTAAAATGTTCTTTTTATCATGGAATATAGAATATGTATAATTCAATGAAATAAATTTTTATTTTGGGTTTGAATGGATATAAATGTGGCTAAGTTTGTGCGGAGATACCACACATATTAGTAGTTTAAGGCTGAGCACCAACGACCAATGGTTATATTGTAGTATTCACATATTTTGTGTAGAAATGGGATAATATAGCTATAGATTTTCTAATATGTATACCATGTTAGGTTCATAAACACAATTAAATATATGTGATAGTGGAATGGATCACAAAGTAATACTATTTCATACCTATTTATGAATCTCATATGGTGGATAAATTTTTAGAAATATATATCTGAGAAGTGGTAAACAGGAACAGAGTATTAGTTTCAATAGTATTATATATATATATGAGTTTTACATCTCATTGTTGGAAATAATTACAAAAATTCATTTGGAATCAATTTAATATGTGTATGAAATATCATCCTCATTTGGATGGAAAATCAGAAAGGAAAATAAAAACATTTGAAGATATGATTAAGGATTTTGTAATGGAACTTGGGGTCTCATGGAAGGAGAACATACCATTAGTGGAATTATTATATAATAACAGTTATCCAGCCTCGATACATGTGGATCTCTTTGAATCATCATATAGGCATCCCTTTCATTATCCAATTTTTTGGGTGGGGATAGGTGAGATATCATTTGTTGGACCCAGGCTCGTGAACGAGAGAATGAAGAAGATTCATTCGACTGGAAAGAGGATAGAGACAACCCAAATTAATTTTTAATCATATTTGGATAATCACTAATGGTCTTTTTTGTTCAATTAAAGTGATCATGTGTTCTTGAGAATCTCTCTAAGTCTTGGGCGTCATCATTTTGGGGGGAAAGAATATTTATATCCTCGATACATAGGCCCTTTTGAGAAACTTGAATGTGTTGGTGATGAAGATTATTAGATGTATTTTCTACCAAGGATTAGTATAGTTAATAATTTTTTTCATATATATTAGTTAAAGAGGTATCAAATTTATCTTGACCATGTGATTCGATGTGACCATGTTGACCTAGAGTAGGAAGTTATGTTGGTTCATGTTCTAGTGTGAGTTGTGGATTGGAAAGATGAAGAACTATGTGATAAAAGTATCTATCTTGTGCTAGTTTAATTATATCAAGTTCATATTTTGGAAGAAAATTGGTAAAAGGAAAAAAAGGTGGATAATTGGCCAACCCAGGTAAGGGGAAAAAAAGGTCTCTAGGCAGATACACAGTTGTCACTCATTTTGGAGAAACCATGCGGTCACTAGGAATAAAATATGTGATGTTTAATAGAGGTTCTTAGAATATTTGGTGCAAATTTTTTATAAACATTCAGTCCATCCATGAAAGTAATGTTTGGAAGCAGTGTTTAGCACATTTGTGCACGTTTTTCCTAATCTTCGGCCTAAAACATGTAGTGTTAAAAAATAGGTCAAAAAAGTGGATATATCTCAGATTACCCATTTAATATATTTTTTACTAGATAGTACATAACTTTATTTACTTTCCACCAAAGTATATTGGGATCTTTCCTTTCAATTTGGGAGGAAACTCATGGCGAATCTTGGTGCGCTGGAGGCTGGATTCCATAGTAAGAGTTCATTCTTGGTGGGTTTCCTTAGTTTTATTCCTATTCCCTCTCTTAGATTCATGGATATAATCCGTTTGAGATAGATCTTTGTGGGGTGATTCAATTCTTGATGTGATATGGTTTTTAATGATAGGGTACAAGATCTAAGGTGGTTTTTGGAAGATCTAAGCCATATTTTTTTTTGAAGAATCTATGTCTCTATTTTTTCAGATATATTTGTGAGGTATATGGATTCTCTATTACTCCAATTATTATAACATAAATTATTAGTTTAAAAATTTATTAAATTTATTAATTTAAATTGTAAAATTTATGTGCAAAGTTGGTGGAACCCCGATTTAGTGATTGTTTGTGGAATTGAAGAAATAGGTTTTTGAATGGAAATTGAAATTTTTAAATAATTTTAAATGGTTTTTTGGTTTCAATGCAAGTAATATGTGTTGGAAAATGTTTTTGATAAAAGGATTATTTTATTTAAATTGTTTGGAAACATTATGTTTTCATGGTTTTTTCATAATTAGTTGTTGTGTGTTCACTTGCATTGAAATGACCCTGTGGAAACAGAGTGTGACATTGGGAACATGATGTATGGTTACCTTGAGATGACTTGGTAGATTTATAAGAGACCAATAATTAATATGCAACTATGGCCTGATCATTCATGTTTGTATTTGTGGAATGGAAAGGGTTATGAAAAATGGAATGTGATAGATGGTTTCAAATATTTTTTTTGGTCTCTTTCCTAGGAAATTAGTAGGTATGGAAAATGATTTGGCCTGATATTAGCTATTTTAAATTATATTATATAATTTTTTATAAATTTGTTAACATGTACTGTCCATGTGGCATGAGTATGGAAGTCATTTGTGGGAAAACTACTAAGTTTTATACTCAACCCATACTTAGGAACATTGGTGCATTTGTAGATGTGATATATTGAGATACAGGTAAAGGAAACACATCCCTATTCTTTTGTGATGCATCTTTATACCTTGGAATGTATTGTGTAGTTAGATATTGGATCATATATAGAGATACAAAGTTTATTTATATGGATAATACTATCTTCAAAGGTTTTTTCTTCCACTTTTTACTCTGATATGGTTCTTGGTTGCAGTTTAGATTATTATCACTTGGAATTACAATTAGTATATTATAGTATTTTCATGCATCATATAGTGATTGTTTGGTTATTCTATTCTTGGTTTGGTTAGTTTATATTAAAATGTAAAACCTTTTCCCCACTATCTATGAATACCTTGGCATTTATTTCTAGCATTTTGTGTCTTTAGAATGTCACATAAGTCCTAGTACCTCTCTCCCCACTTCTCAAGCCAATGAGGAGGAGCGAGACGTTATAAGTAGGTATACATGTGCATGGAAGTGTCAATGGTCTTGAATTAAATTTCATGAATATAATAAAAGGGGAGTAAAAATCATAAAGTAAGAAATATTGAATTAGGATAGATTAGGTGGGTTTAATACCAATTTTGATTTAATTGTTTTGAAAGAAACATAAGGGTATATATTTTCAAAGAGTTCAAAATTTAATTATGAGGAAGTGATTGAATAAAAATATTAATTTTTTTTATGTAATTAATTTTTAAAGTTCTCACAATTCTTATAAATAAATGGAAATTATCATTTTTTTGGTATTTTGGTATATTTTCTAATTAAGTATAAAGTTTGATTAGGTTTTTGATTTTAATGTTTTAATTTATTTTATTTATTAAAATGTCCAAAATGAAAATTTATTATATAGTTTTTGATGTTAGGTTGGGGACTTGGGATGAAAGTGATCATGAAGGTTTTGGAAAATTCACACAGGGTGTTGAAAAATTTTCATATCCTATAATATGATATAATGGATCCACCATATGAAAAATCATGCATTTAATAAACAATTAGTTCCCAAAATAATTTTACCTAATGATATGTTTTCACTTGATTCACTAAAAGAAACATTATGTCCCATCTAACAACAATAAGTTCATCAAAGTGCCTTCATAGTCTGATGGAACTATAGAATCTATTATATCATGGATTTATATCATTTAATTTTCTTTTTATATCATTATTACACTCACACATAGGATACAAGAAAAGAAATGTACGGTAAGTCATGCGAATATCATAGTGTCAATTTTTAAAAAATTTAAAAATTAGTGTGATAAATATCAATAAATACGTTCGATATTCCCATGTCACCTATTGTCCATAATGATATATTTTTATTGAGATTTTATAAATTGAAATTTTATTAATTTTTGTGGATATGAGATTCTTACATAAGGACGAAATGAGAAAATTATAGGCTAAAAATCATGTAGTTAAGATGACATATATTATGGATCAAACATATCCTAGCTAATTAATAAACCATTTTTCATGCCAAGATATATCTTCAACTAAAATAAATCAACTTCCTACAACATCAAGAAGTTGTTTCCTACAATTATATTACATGAAACAATACCTTCATAACAAAACTCAGTCCCTATAATTTTTTTCACAACCTAAATTTCTGAAAATCATGTGCTCCAATCAAACTGAATCATGGGAACAATCTAGGAAAATCATGAACCTCCATGTATAATAGTGAAGGCTATAATATCAATTCATGATACACATGGAAACTAAACATAGATCTCCCAACTAATAGAATATTAGGATATGTAGACTTTATCCAAAATAGATAACACACATAACTAGCAATAGACATGTTACTCATCCATAAAAAGAGTAAAAGAAAGGATAATTAGTTGAGTGGGGATGATACCATGATTAAGAATAAATATCTATAAGAAACCCACATAGAATTATCCTATGTGCACACATACATTTTGAGCAATACAGTCCATAGAGAAACATCAGGAATAGATGCTAAACCCTTGGACATTTTTTTATTAAAGGGTATCTAATCCACTATTTTTGGTTTCCCACTTAAATTGGGAGTAGTTATAAGTTTTCATTTTTTTTATTTTTTGTTGAAATATTGTTTCAATCTCTAATTCAGGTTCTCTTCCTTGTTTCTTTCACTCTCAAGAAAATGAGAGGAAGACCTTTTATTGGATAGACATAATGGGAGAGATCTTAATTCACTACTAATTTATAAGATTCAATTCATCTATTTTGATTCTATTATTTACCTTATATGTAGAGTGATGGGTAGAAAAAATTTTGGGTGATATTGTATCTACTTGAGTAACAATACTTATCTTCTTTAAATTATTCTAATAATTTATAATATCCCTTAAAAATTCTAACAAAATTATTATATATTTTCTTGGGGGTTATTGATATTTTTTATGTGATTACTACCATATATTGGTTATCAGAGAATCATTTCAAAAACAAGAAATCATATTCAATTTATGTGAGTTATAAGTGGTTTGGTTGTGGATTTCTCTATATCTCCGACTAAATCTCAGGTATGTTTTAATTTATGATTGGTTTGTCTTTAATGTCATTCATGTGGTTCAGGGGAACTAGGGGAAACCATTTTTTTTGGAGACCATGTGCATGGTTGGAGCATGATTAGTACCAACCATACATAAATCATTTGGTATGGATATTTGTTTTGAAAGTGGGTTTTTTCATTGTTTGAGAATGGTTAAAGAAACCATGTTGCTCACCAAGGAATATCTAGTGGAGATATGGTGGTTAACAAAGTTGGTTGAATAGTTTGAATAAATGTTGTAGGTTTTCCTAGGATACTTTTTGACTTGTCTCCTCTAATGTATACTTTCCACACATGGATGAGACAAAGATTGTATAATCGTCCATCCTAACCATGTGTGGCACTCTGAATCTTTAAAAAGTATATTTTACTTTTTTACACTTATTCGTTTTCTGCCCAATCACGCCTAATCTCATTTAGGCTCGACCTTATCCTTCCACAATGGTCAAGAGGCTTCTCCCATGGGATTCTTTGTGATTTACCTTCATTATCGATGGAATCCTTAATGTATTTTTATGTTTTGAAGTGGTTTCCTCTTCCTTTCTCAGATACATGCTAGATCTCTCCTCCCCTTGTCTCATTGGAACCCATGTGGGTTATGGATTTTAGGTATAAGGGTTTTTATGGAGGTTTGTTGTGTTTCTTATGGAAATAGTTTCACGAGTATCTGATATACTCTTCCTCGATCCACATTTTTGAAGGCATTTAGTTCTACCTATATTCTTAAGGTATGTGTCTCTATATAAAAGGATAATTCTAAGAATTTTTCCCCCATAAATTTAATTGGTTTATTAATTTAATTGAATTTATTTTGGATTTCAATGGAATTTCTTTAAATAAATCATGTTTTGGAGTGATGTTTCTTTATTTTTTTCCACACCAAGTGTTTGATAAAATGATTGAATCATGCTTTTGGTTAAATAATGGGTAGTTAAGCACTGAAGAAAATTAGATTTGATTTCAAAATATTTTATAAAATTTGGTCATTTATTTTGAAATGGTTCTACACAGACTCATCACATTGGAAAACCTTGGGTATATTAGGAATAGACGTCACACATCGGGTGTGTAATTCCACTTGAGGTTTTAGGTCACTTTAGTTGCTGTAATTCCACTAGAGTATGTACTTGTTGGATCAACCATAATCCTGGATTGGTGATTTAATTTTTATGTATAGTACATATACTCATAGTTTAGAACCCATATGGTGTTTCATTTCATTTATTATTTTATTATATTTTGATGGATTGGTTATTGTTATTTTCTCACATGCTTCCATATAATGGACTGGTAATGGTAATTTGATTGCTTGTTCATTTTGTAATGCATCCTTAGACTATATTGATTATGATTTAATGATTTATCACCTTTCATATTCCTTTATTTTAGAATAATAAAGTATTTTTTGATAAACCAATGGATGATTTACATATGGTTTTGATTTATGGAAATTATTTTTAAAATTTTATTCGTTTTAAAGATAGAACTATACTATTCTTGATATGATAATTTTTATATATTTTGTTTTATAATCCTAATGGAATTTTAACCACACCATAATTTTTCCTTTCGGTTATTTTAGACATTTTGTAGGACCCTGGTAAATGGAAGAGAATCTTATAGCATTATGGATTCTCTTTTCGTCATTTCCTTCATAGTGGAATTATTTTCAGGTGATGGTTGGTCACATTGAGATGCGTTGGTCATGTTTTTACATACTTTATGGTTTTTCCAGTTTTACATGGAATGTATGGATCTTGGATGTATCTCCTTCTTCAACTTTTTTACTCTGGTTGTATATCTTATTTTTTATATATGAGATTTATTTCATTTTCCTTGTTTCACCTTACCACCATGATAGACTAACACAAGTGGCTTGTATAGCTGACCTTGGATAGATTATTATAGAGTGGTTTCTGAGCGAAATACCACGCCTAATGTTTGGTAAAACCACATGGTATTTGTTATGTGACTTGGGTTTATAGGAGTCCAGACAGTCAGGATTTGGATAGTAAGTGTAGAAGGGTTCATGGCCAGCTCAATTCCATGTTTGAACTTGAGTTAGTATGGGCGGTCACATTTTTTACCACATTTGAGACCTATAGATTGAGGTTATTTAAATGAACTAGATGATGAGGTTATTTAAAAATGATATATTACTTTTTAATTTGTAAATTTTCATCATTAGAATTCATATTTCTTTTAAATCCTAATTTTTAAGGAATTGACTTGAATTCTGCATGTTGTTTCGATGATAAGTAATTTTTTCTCAAAAAAATAAAACTGTTTTTTATCTTTCACTTATTAGATGATACATACGTGAAGAGACCTTAAAAATCTAGATGAGGACATTGTGATACACGTTCCACATGAAAATCCTCTATTGGAACCTTCTTTGGTTGAATCTTTAATCCCCACAATTGAGAATTTGGGTCAAGTATGTGTTTAGAACCCTAGATGTGTGGTGGGTCACGGAACAGAATTAACTAAAAATCATATACCCATATTTTATGGTGATAAAGGTCCCCTAGAATATTAGGAGTATCATTAATGAATTTAGGTTATCTTAAACTTACTAAATACTTATGAGGACTCTATGGTTGGTTTTTTTATGTGCATGCTTGAGAGATTGGGAAGGAGTTAGTGGTACATTGTTGTGAAAAATATTTTTCAGAAGGATATTTCAAGGAAGAATTTCCTTAAAATATTCAAATAGATGTTTTACCCTAATATGTTATGTGAAACAAAGACCCATGATATTCTTACCTTGGAGAAGGGAGAGCATACTATTTTTTAGTATTGCACTAGTTTTACTAAGTTGGTGCATCAAGAACTAGAGCTAGTCACTAATGAGCACTAAAAGTCTTAGAGGGTTGACTTGAGGTTGAGGCCTGATATTCATTAAATGTTGGTTCCCATGTGACTTAGAACATTTGTGTAGGTTTTCTATAAATTAACTTTGGTTAAAGCTATCATAGTTAGAAAGACAGGTTTGGGTGGATCTTTAGTTGGTGTATTTGTTATCCAAGGTGTGTCTTATAGACAAAAAAGTAAGCACAAGGGTTTTATATTTTTTAGAACTAGTTTTAGGGTTTTTTTCCAAAAAAAATATATACTGCCAATGTGAATGTTGTGGTCGTACCAAGATGAACTCTATAGATAATTTAATGACATGTCATCATTAAAGACTATCTGGCCATCTAATGAATTTATATGAAGGGATATCATAGGTAGATAAGTCTTGATCCACTATAACTAGGGTTTTTCATGTTTTTGTTGTTGTTTCCACGGGTGGTGGATTTAATCATCCTTCTAAGGTGGATTTTCATGTGGTTAAGACCAGAATAATTTATATGGAAGAGTGTGCACCAGATATACATGAATCAAGGAAGGATACTATTAGAGGTACATTGTTTATTTGGTCTTATATGGTGGTGGATTTTTTGTTTCAGGTTCTACTAATTAATTTATTTCATCAATGTAGGATCCCATCTTTATATGCGTTAAAAATTCAGAAGTAATTTTAATTATTGTTACAGAATGTGTCAGTTTTTGAATTAATAATCCAAATGGAGTTTTGAGTGTTGGAATTTATAAAAAGTGTATTTTTTGATGATAAATGATGATCAGGATGTAGCATGTGTGTTTATATGATATTTTAAGGCATTGGGTTATGTTTCATGAGTTTTTGAGATTTTATCCCTGGTAGTATGGTTTGGTGTGTATGGTTTAGAAGAAACCATGAAAAACCTATATTATCATGTTGTTTATAGTTTATTTCTAAGTACACGTGGTTGAGTTTCGTGGTTATAATTATTTTTGGGAAAGTCATTTTTGGAAAAAGGATAAACTATTCAAGGTTGATAAGGGTTTGTGGTATGGTACATAGAGAACACACAATTTCAGTAAAACTATTCACTTTACTATAAAAGTGCAGCATTATTGATATAAAAGTTAGCTCATGGTTTGTTAAACCATATGGACAAACTAAGTTGGGTATAGTTGTTGGACAATATGGGGCTGCACAATTGAAAAACAGATTTATAAATCGTATTGCCAAACTATACGATTACCTAGAGTTCATTCAAAAGGGGGAAATAAACAAAAATTCCTCCCTAGTTTTTAGTTAATACACACTATTTTACCCCCCCTCAACACATTTAGACCAAAGGGTTACAAAACCCTTTCCTCCCACTCTATTATTCATTTTTGAGAATTTTTCATGGTGTTTCTTCATCATTTTTAGGAAATATAGAATTTTAGTGTATTTTATATCTTACTTTTCTCCCTCCCCTCAAATTTTGGGGATCTTCATTTTAGGTACTGTTAAATATTCCCCCAGGGAATGTTGGTATCATCCATTTATCATGGGGATTTTTATTATCTACTGTAGAATAGATCATGATATGGATTATGTATGTCTTTTCATGTAATTTTTTTAGGTTATGTGTTCTTGGATAATTTTTCTATGTTATTCCAAATGAATTTATTTAATTAAGATTCAAATTAGTTTGAAATCATAGGTATTATCTATGATTGGTGTTAGGAGACCTTTTTAGGACTTTCATGGAGGTTTATTAGAGTTTCTATAAGAGTTGACCGACCAAGTGGATTTTTTGGCATTATGTCTCATTGGGGTTCAATTTCTTAATTAAATAAATTTATTATTATTAATTAATTGTGGTTTATTGGTGTGATACTAGGGATTAGGAGGTGGTGATGATCTTAGTTGGGCTTCGAGGTGTTAGGATGACGCTTGTATGAAACTTTATAAGGCTTTGTTCTTTTGAAATGTTTTGGAAATCTTTGTGGATGTTGTATGTGGTCTATCATCTTTACCCATAGTTTTAATAATGGTCATATATGTGTGTGTAGTATATTCCTTAGATCCCTTGAATTATATTAATTCCCCCTTAATTTAAGAAGCTGTATTGTGTTTTAAATTGACACCTTTGACACTCTTAGGATCCCGTATGATCCATTTGATATTGTGAGACTGAACTTACAATCACCCTTGTGGTGTTACCGCCTTGAAAAATGGATTTTTTGGTGTTGAGTTTTGGTAAATGCTTGTGGGGACTTTTTTTGAAATGGTCAAATAGTGTGTTTTGGATTTTGATTCAGTTGTTCTTTCTAATGTGGGAAGAACTATGTTTTAAAATGGACGTTGATTCAAAATGGGTGGGTGGGGAAATATTTGGTGAAAGTTACTTAAAGACTATTTAAATGGTTTCTAAGGAATATAAAGGTAATGTACATTTTTTGGATTTTCAAAACAGAAAAACCTTGTTTTAGGGGTGGATACAATGTGTTTGGAATGGACACCATTCTTGTGTTTTATGAAATGAGCAAATGAATTAGTTTTTTTTTGAGAAATGTATTGATTTAAAAGTCTATTGGGAACATGATAAATGTTTTTTTAAATAAATTAATTGGAAATGTTTAAAAGGTTTGTGTTTTATTACTAAATGGGTTGAAGAAAATTTTATGATTATGTATCTGGGTAAAAGATGAATGGTTTAATGTTTAATTTGTTATTTATGATTATAGTAATGGATAATGGAAATATTAAATGAGATTTTAATGATTAATAATGAAATAATTATGAATGTTCGGACATGTCATGAAAAATACCAATTATATACTTAGAATGGAGCTCCTTGATTACAAACCAATGAATAATGATTTTGGTAAGATAGACTGACCTCCACTCCTTGATTTTGTGTGGGTTATTCTAATTCTACTGGAACCCCAATGCACTATAGTTTTTGGAGGATGAACTGCTAATTCTCACTCCAAGGTTATATAGATGTATTTCCAAATAATGGTTGCGATGGTCCAACATGTAACTCTAAGTCTTGGATGTGTACATTGATTGAGGCTCCCTATTTTCTAACTTGTGACCTTACAGTTTCTTTGGTCAGATATGGAATACCATTTATCAGTTGGATAATTAGACCGAGGCCCCATATTTTCTAAACTATGACCCTGGTGATATATATCTAAGACATCTGGATTTAGCTGAATCATGTCTGGTGGAATTGGGTAATACTTGGAACTTTTATCGAAAGTGGTTAATTTAAATTTTATTAAATAATGAAATAATTTTACTTACCTCCATGCAATGTTGTAATGACGACTAATTTCATTAGACACAATTGGTGGTGGCCTAATTATTTTTACTCACACCCTACTCTAGTCACCATTGTACTTTAGTACCTAAGAGGATATCACAAGTTTATTGTAGGCATGATTTTGGGATGAGTCTTGTGTTGAGTATTCTTTGGTCGAGCAGGATTTCCTGAGAGGTATCAGGTGACTACATCTGTTTAGATCGATGATTCCATATAGATATTTTTCTATTTTTTTTATTTCGGTATGTCATGTAATTAGACCAGTGGGTGGTTGGTTTTATATATGACATAGTCATTTTGGATTTTATTGCATTTTAATTTATTACATCATGTATTAGTGTTAATAAATCTATTCTTTCCATTTACTCTAATGTTAATGATATTTAGTAATTTTTTTTCTACACTCTGATATAGAGATATATTCTTCTCACAATACAATATTATGTCCCTATTGCTAGTATACCACCTCAAGCATATGAGGAGGATCTGTTGAGGTCATGTGGTTGTTCATCTTGGGGATCCATTTTTGTGTCACCTATTCCAATACATTACCAAGTGGTTTCATAGGTGTTTTCTTCCATAATAATTTATTAATTTGGTTTGTTATAATGGTGATACAGGAATGCATTTCACCTTGATATGGATACTGAGAGAGTGCATTGTGAACAACTATTCAGGTTGGAAGTCCCGATTATCAATAGATGGAAAAAATGTTATTTCATTTGTGATGTTATGGTTGTATATGATTTCCACTTTGGGTGATGCACATTTTTTTAAATTTGAGGGTTTATAATGGATTTATGGTTCTTTCTCTATTTGAAAGAGGCATGCATTTTGTTTTTTGATACTAGATTATAAAGTAATGTGGTGTCTCTTGCATCGTGTTAGGTATGTAAGATCCAAATGTTATAAGACTTTTAGTGTGTGATTTATGGATTTCTTTTTTATGTCTAGTTATGTGGATATACTATGAGATCCTTGACGATGAGGAAATTGG
This sequence comes from Viscum album, assembly GCA_963277665.1. Lineage (NCBI taxonomy): Eukaryota > Viridiplantae > Streptophyta > Magnoliopsida > Santalales > Viscaceae > Viscum > Viscum album. The sequence goes on along the minus strand of OY728119.1, from coordinate 758,085,830 downwards.
AATGGTCCTCACACATGGTTGGTGCATTGAAAATGGTGGGTTAGTATGGTATAATAATATGGACATTGGACCGCTTGTAGTTAGTTTTTGTTTGGGATCACTTGCATGTCTGGTCCTCTAGGGAGCGATTTGATTTGAAGACTATCGAAGAGGACAGGTTCCCATGTTGTGGGTAGGTGGTTGTTACATGACACCTTTATGGTGTGAGACCCTAGATGAGGGTATTTTGACATAATTATGTCATGTTATGTTTATACAGGTGAATTTTTGATGCCCCTTGAGTTGTGGCCTTCAGTGAGATGATATATACCTTGGCTGGTTGGACATAATGACCTTCTTGATGTGACTCTAGTTTTGGGAGTTAGTTCGGTGTGTCATTTTTGGTTAACCCATTTAGTGTGGTTGGATGAGTTGTAAGTTCCTTTTGTTACATGATTCATGGGTGGATGTTTTTTGTAATTTTGATAGTGTTTCATGTGGGGTTTAACCTAGTATTGGGTTTAAGTTCATTGGATTCATTTTCTTTTGAGAATTATCCCATGAGTGATAGTGTTATATACTTGCATTGGTTTCATAAGGGTAATTTCTATTTTGGTTACTTTTTCATGTAATATTTGTATAGGATAGATCTTTCTAATGGTTATGAGTTCGATCAAGAGTATAAGTGGTGATTGAGGAAAAACAGTTTCATATGCTTAAGTTATTTTCTGGTGGTGAGCCTGTGTACGAGTTTTTTTTTGTATGGGTATCATGGAAATGATTTGATTCATTGAGATGAAAAAGAATATAGAGTGTTTATGTGTCATTGGAACATGTGGTTTATTGGGTAGGACTGGTTAGGTTCCTTACTTTGTTAGATCAGGATGCATCTCTAGGAACATGATGATAGTAATGATGATTTTAGTGGAACATTCAATGACACTCGGGTTTTGGTGGTTGATAATGTGGTTTTGGATTGTGAGTTTTTTTGTTTTTTGGGAAGAACCAATGGTTCAATTACTTTTGTAAAATGGGAATTCGAGGTATGCATGGATAGTTAATAGTGCACATGGGCCATGTTTTCATGAGGCATGACTCATTGTGGTTGTAAATAGTTAAAGTGATTGGGTCACAGAAGAGTGTGTGTGATGAAAAAGAGTTAATGATATCTCAGGGCCATGAACACAAAGATACATCCTATTTCATTTTTTTATAGATCATACATCATAGGAGGGTATGACCAAGGAATTTGGGCTAATAAAGAAACCACAAGAAGGATGATAAATGACATGGGTGTGATGAGACGCTTGTAGGTAGGGAGGTCTAAGTCCTTTTTATGGGTTTGAAATATTCTTTCTGGAAGAGGTGACATAATAAATGGATGTGTGGTGGTGTATTTTTTTATGAATATTTAGTATACTATTAGTCTAGATATGAGAATTCCCAATATCTTGAAATAGTATGGGGTATAATGGTAGGGAAACACTCTAAGACTCGCTACCCTAAAGCCTTTTGGTTGGATATGGGGGCTCCTATATGTTATAATCATGAAGCAATGTATGTGGATTTATATGGTGGGAATTGAACCATTGATCATTTATGGGAAGGGTCCTCATTATGAACAATATGTCAAAGAATTTTAGGAGTGTTGTTCTCAAGAGTAGGGAATTGGTAGCTGTAGATGTTTTTTTATTGAGAGATAGATGAACACATCCATTTTTTGGGGTTCAACATGTGATTGAATCATGGGTCATGGTGGATAACGTTTATTGTGTAAGTAAATGACAACAATTCTATGGTGGGGAGTGATTTTGTAGTCATTGAGATATGACCATCATGCTGGAAGGGTCACCGGTGTGTCAAACTTTCCATGGATCAGTCATAGTGGAATTGTGATAATAGTGAAGTACTGTTGATCTGTGTTCTTAAATTCCATTTAAAATGATAATGGGAAGTCAATTGTGGTGGATGGTGTAGTTTAGAATTGGAATTTTGATCAAATAATTTCTAAAAATTAATTTGAGGATCTTGTGTTGGAGGCAATGATGTGCACAATAGGACAAGAATATGCATTTGATATAATAGAGGATCTGGATATGGAATCTCACCAGGTGTCAGGTATGGGCCCTAGTGGGCATGCTAGGGTGGTTGTGGAATGACCTTGGGAGTGAAGGCATTATGGTTAAGTGAGATGGAAACCAGCTAGACGATGGTGTCAGTTTCCTTGGGGATGAGTAGACTAAGGATAGTTCGAGTGGGGTTAGAATACAATGTGGGTGGGGAAGGTTTCATGATATGTTTCGTTTTTACTTTTGGGAATGACAGGTGTTTTTTAGGTATGAGTTAGTCCTTCAAGGATGATCAGGTATGTTCCTAGTTTGTACATGGGTAGCGGGTATGTGTCTTCTTTAGTTGGTTTTAGATGAAAAGGATGTGTGTCGAGGATGATTAGAATTTTTCTGGGTGTTGGGGTGTGGTGTGTTGTGAAACGTGTTGAGGACTTATTTTTATCATGAATTCAGGTTCAGTTGGGTATTAATAAGGGAAAGGGTGTTAAGTATCATAATTTTCTGTTTATAAGTTGAATCTTATAGTGGTAAGAACCATTTCTCGTGGATCGATCGAGTGATATTGTAGTCAATAGTTACATTATAAGGATCAGTTAATTGCAATCATAGTGTTTTAGTTTTTGAAATAGTTGTTAGCTTGATGATTTGGTTGGTTGAGGGCCTTGAGTTTGAGGTTGTGTCTTGGTATTGTTTTAGGCTATTAGAAGCAGAATATGGATGGTGGATAATATATGGTGATTGAAATAGTTTGGGTGTTGTAGATGAGTAACCAAAGAGGTTTCTTGAGGATGAGTAATATTATGCTGGGAAGGTTGTAAGATCCCACTTTGGATGATTTGAAAGTTTTTGAAGGCATTTGATTGTTCATTACTGAATAGGTTAGTTTTTTAATTAAGAATCACAATGGAGTTCTAAGAGTTGGAATATCTTAAAAGCTAGTTTTGATATGAGGAATGATGATAATAAGGTGGAACATGTGTTTGGATGATATTTGGAGGATTCATGTTAATTTTCAAGAGTTTTGGATATTTTTTCCAAATATGGATGGTTTGGTGTGCATAGATTAAGAGAAATCGTGTGACACCTAGATGATTTGGATGTTTTCATTTCTTTTTAAATTGTGCATGGTTGATTTTCACTATTAGAGCATTATTTTGAGTAAACTATTTGAGTCAAAAGAAGAAAGTATATTTGGTTGAGTATGGTATGATTCATGGTGCGTGGGTTGTGCATGGTTTCTAGAAAACTGTGCATTTTGATGTATAAGGGAGGTTGTGGTGGTAGCATGGTTGGTTCATGGTTTGTAAAACTGTGTGGTAAAACTATATAGAGTAACGATGTGGGATAATAGGGGGAACATAGTTGGCCAATGATTTAGAAAATTATGTGGAAAAAATTTAAAGCTTCAAAAATTCTATTATAAATTTGAAAATGACCAAACTTTACCATTAGGTTTTTAGGAACACCCCCGAATTTCTCATCCCTTTGATGAAACAAAGCATCCAAGATGATAAGAAAATTTTCCACCCGCATTCCCTTCACCACTAGCTCCTTATATAGGCATATTAGGAGCCTTAGGTACATCCCCCAACTATTAATTCACCCCCAACAGTTAATAGAGTCAAATGGAGGGTGAATAATCAAAAGGAAATTGATGTTTCAAATTTGACCCGGAAAACTGTCCAGATTCGTCCACCACATTGACGTGTGAATTCGAAATTGAAGAATGCCGAATCCGGAGGGGCTGTATAATAGAAATATCTTCATACATCTGTCCTCTATGAGCTGTAAAAAGTTCAGGAAATTTCTCACATCCGTTTGGAAGTTATAGTCGAAATGGTGGGACGGAGTTTTGAGCATTAATGTCATGTCCACCATTTAAATCTCAACTTCAGATACATTTATCATCATGATAAAATCAGAATTAGCTCTGGCCACAGTTGAATAAAATGATCCTCATATTTTTATCTTTCTACTGTATAAATTTTAGCTTCATTGGGCTTGGTTTCTGGGCCCCACATTTGTTTGATGGGCCTTAGGCCCATTATGCTTTTTCCAGCATGTTTTTGCCTTCAGGCGCAAAATTCTCCATCTTCCTTTGAGATTCATCCATCGGACCTAAACGATAAAATGTTCCAAACAAAGTGTTCAATCATATCCCAAAATTTTAAATTAAAATGATGAATATTGTAATTTTCACAAGAAAATTATTGAGTGGGACCAAATTGACATTTTAAGCATGAATTGCACAATGATGGGAAATGAAGTTCAATTTCTGAATTGGACTAAAATTGATGTTTATGAACTTTTAAACACATTAATATTAAGAACTTAACAATGAATATTATCCACTTTCAGTGACTAATCACACCCCCCAACTTGAGTTTTTCTAGTCCCGAGCAAAATAAATTACAAATATGAAATCCAAATCCCCTTTTCCAAAAACATTTAAATACACATTTCTCACTCAAAAGATCTCATACCAAAAAAATTATGGAAACCCATCAAAATCATTTAAAACATGCTAGGTCCATAAGCATATCCCAAGCCCAAGCCCATTCCTTTGTTCAAATTCATCGCCATATTTCATCCAATTCCAATTAAACATGATAAAGTGTTGTGCATCATAAAAGATATGAGGCCCATTTTATTGTTCAAGGGGAAAAAATGGAAGCGCTAGGTGGGAATCACATTAAAACTTAAGATGAGTATCCATTTTTTTTAAAAAATTTTTTTTGATTTTTTTTTGATTTTTTTAAGCACAATAGATATGAAAAGACTAACTCTGGGCAAGACAACTATGGAGTCACGATCCCCAAGTGCCGGACGCCATGCATTTTTTCAATTTCATGCTCTACAATAGAGATATAAAGCCTAACTCTGGGCAAGACAACTATGGAGTCACGATCCCCAAGTGTCGGACGCCACACATTTGGACAAAACATTGCTCTATGTGGTCATTATTATTTTTTCAATTTTTTTTTGTTTTTTTTTGTATTTTTTGTTTTTTATGGATACTAAAATTAAACTAAAAGTGACCCCAGAACCCTATGCTATAATGAAAGGGACCCAAGAACTCAAATTTACACCCACGATCCAGTAGACGTGTATTGTGGCATTTTTATTAAGAGGATGAAAATGTAAACTTTGAAAAATCACATCGGACAACTGCACTTTCCAAAAAATATGCTCATGAACTTAAACTTGCATTAAAATCAGAATCAAGGCATGAAAAAGTTATTTGATATCCAATTTTAGATTTTGCAATGTGTGTTATCATGTTCAAGGTTAATGGAATTTTTCTTTTCATGCATGTTTTTATTCAAAAAAAAAATCATTTTTTATCCCCCCCCAACTTAGAATAACACTGTCCCTAGTGTTTAAAGAAAAGAAAAGTTAGAAGGGGGTAGGAGAGGAGTTAAATGAAGAAATTTAAAATGAAAATCATGGAATAAAGTCACCTGGTGGTTGATGATGATAGCGCATTCCAATGTCTCCCTTCAATCCTGGGTTCGAGTCTCAGCAGCTTTGATGGTGGTGAATGGATTTTTATTATGGCTTACGACATGTCTATTTTTTTAAACCTATAAAAACAAAAAAATAAAACAAAACAAAATAAATTGATTATACATTGTCTTCTTTATATTTTCTGGGTAAGGTATTACTCAGAGATCACACCACGTGACACGGATGAATATGAAGCTCCCCTTTCATACCCATCCTTACTCATAAAAGAAGAACAGGTCAACAGTTTATGGTAATTTATTATATGAAAAAAATGATTCAAAATTATTAGAAACATGAAAACCATGGGTTTCCTCCCATGTAGCGCTTTCGTTTAACGTCGTTGGCTCGAATTTTACCCCCCAACTTATCCAATTCCAACTTTCAGAATTTTAATTAACCCATCTTTTTCCACTTCAATAATATTGAGATTGATTATTTTTTTTGAAATTTGTTTCATGTAAAATCCTATTTTCCTCAATGATTGGTAAAATCCAAGGAATATATGAAATTGTTGATCGATTTGAACTTATATTCTTTTCTAAGACATCAATGACCATTATAAAATTATTGTCTTTATTAGATGAATGAACTAAAACTACAAGGTCCTTTTTATCACCTATGATGTAATTCTTGTCTGGGGAAGGAAGGATAATGATTTTGAGCTCGGTTTCATTGAAATTTCCTAAAGGAGATTGACAAATTAAATCAAAATCAGTTTCTTCTCCAAAACATTTAGAAAGAATTGGTTCATTTTGAAAATAAGATTCATCCTGAAAATTGTCCAGTTGAATATCAGAAGTGTGTGTGGGATCAATGTTTGGTATTTCTCCCAATTTTTCAGTGATTAGTGTTTTTGAAAAATCATTAATGGAGTTATATTCAGGAAACTCAGTCCATGATGTCAAATTTTCCCCTTGTGAATCCATAAAATTAATTTCCTCTTGATTTAAGCACCCATCAACAATGCCTTTATTATCTTCAACTATCCCCAATCCAATGCTTGGTTCTTCAATAAAGGCTTGAGGGGTTTGTGTGTTACAAGATTCTTCTATCAATATTGAGTAAGGGATGGTTTGAGTGAGAATGGGGTCCACACAAGTTTTAATGATTTGAAGTTATTTTCTGAAACTTGATACCTCTGAATTCATTTTTTCCATTTGTTCACACAATTTTTGAATAATTGTTTCAGGATTAGGATTGATAGATGTTTTGACATCATGGACTTTCTCATTATTAATCTTTTGAATCATTCTTGATAGGTAAGGAAATTGTTCTTTTAAACCTTCATCATTACAAATTTCGTTCATGTTATCAAGGGTGGGGTATTCATTCAAATGTTGATAAAAAAAGGTTGGTGATTACCAATGTGAATTTTGAAACTGATTCCATCCTGAGTTTGTGAAGGGATATTGTTGATTATACTCCATTGGATTTATTTGAAAATTTGGAATCGGGATTTTCAGGGGTCAAAAAAAGAAAGGGGAAAAGATAAGAGAAATGGGGATGAGAAAATAGAAAAGAGGCAGAATAGAAAGATGTTCTAAGGTGACTTACTTGGTCCCCGACAAAGGCGCCAAAATTTGGTTGCGCCCAAATTTACCCTACGGGTAAAAGCGATCGATGTAGTACATGTAGGGGTCGAGTCCACAGGGACCGAAGAAGTAACCTTGAGACGCTATGATTTGGTGAAGGATGGGATATAAAGTAGCCAACTTTGGTTTTGATTTTGGATGGTTTAAATAACACTAAGACACCTACGTGAATTCAATTTAATGAAAATGGGTTGATCTAGGATTATGCTCGGGGTGGATTGAATGAATTTTACTTCTTTAAACAATTTTGGTTTTATTAATTCTTGATTAATCCATTCTTCAAAAACAACACTACCTTCATCATTTTATGGTTTGGTGCTTACTAAACACAATTACTAATCCCCTATACACATAAGGAACCAAATTCATGATCTCTCCGAGGTATATGGTCATTTAGTAATTGAATTTATTTTGCTCAAACACAGTAAAGATGAAGAGTAGAAATAACTGAAGAATGGATGTCTTAAATTAATTATCCATTTAACAACAATTCGTTCATAAAATAACATTCAATCCAGCCTTCGAATCCTCCTAAGATCAACCCATTAAGGGTTTAGCCCTCCATTGATGGTATACTCTCAATGGTGGGCGGAAGATGGCTAACAAGAATTGGATTGAAGAAATTAAAACCGCCGAAATAACGAGCACTCCTCCGTGTGTGTGAATGAAATTCACACCTATCTGTGAACTAATTCACAACAACAGAGAGATATCACTGTGCTTTGTGATTATAATGTTTTAATAAATGAAATGGAAAATATATAAGAGAATAAGTTGATTAAGAACAAAAAGATACAAAAAAAACTTACATGGAAATGGAAAACATTACAAAGGAAATTTGGAAGCAAAACATTACAATGAAACAAAGCATCCAAGATGATATGAAAATTTTCCACCCCCATTCCCTTCACCACTAGCTCATTATATAAGCATATTAGGAGCCTTAGGTACATCCCCCAACAATTAATTCACCCCCAACAATTAATAGAGTCAAATGAGGGTGAATAATCAAAAGGAAATTGATGTTTCGAATTTGACCCGGAAAACTGTCCAGATTCGTCCACCACATTGACATGTGAATTCGAAATTGAAGAAGGCCGAATCTGGAGGGGGCTGTAGAATAGAAATATCTTTATCCATCTGTCCTCTATGAGCTGTAAAACTTTCATGAAATTTCTCTCATCCGTTTGGAAGTTATAGTCGAAATGGTGGGACGGATTTTTGAGCATTAATGTCATGTCCACCATTTAAATCTCAACTTAAGATCCATTTATCATCATGATAACATCAGAATTAGCTCCAGCCACAGTTGAATAAAATTATCCTCATATTTTTATATTTCTACTGTATAAATTTGAGATTCATAGGGCTTGGTTTCTGGGTCCCACATTTGTTTGATGGGCCTTAGGCCCATTATGCTTTTTCCAGCATGTTTCTGCCTTCAGGCGCAAAATTCTCCATCTTCCTTTGGGATTCATCCATCGGACCTAAAAGATAAAATGTTCCAAACAAAGTGATAAATCATATCCCAAAATTTAAAATTAAAATGATGAATATTGTAATTTCCACAAGCAAATTATTGAGTGGGACCAAATTGACATTTTAAGCATGAATTGCACAATGATGGGAAATGAAGTTCAATTTCTGAATTGGACTAAAATTGATGTTTATGAACTTTTAAACACATTAATATTAAGAACTTAACAATAAATATTAGCCACTTTCAGTGACTAATCAATTGGTTTCAGGAGTCTGTTATGGATCATTCATGGAGGTTTCATAGTGTTTTGATAAGATTTGATCGACTAGGTGAAGTTTTCAGAATTATTTCATGTTGGGGTTAAATTTATTAGTTAATAAAATATATTATAATTAATTAATTATGGTTTCTTTTTTTTGATAATATGACCTATGTTGCAGTGAAGATATTATTTGTGTGCAGATGTGTTTAGAAGATGCTTGGGTGGACCTTAAAAATGAAACCATTCTTTGGAAACATTTAGCAAAGATTCATTAAAGAGGTAGGTGGTCCAAGATCTTTACCCATTATCTTACTAATTTTTTTAGATGTGTGTGTTGTATATTCCTTATATACTATTCATGATACACTTTATCCATTAATTTAAAAAATTGATTCGGGTTTCTAATTGATAACTTGGACACTCCGCGGCTCCCAATGTATCTGTTGGATGTTGCAAGACAAAAGCATGAACACCTATGAGGTGTGACTTCCTTGAAAAATGGAATGTTTGATGTTGAGTTTTAGTAAAATATTATGAGTAGTTTTTGAAATTGTTAACCGATAATTTTTTGTTTCAGATTCGGTTATGCTTTCCAAAGTGGGGAAAACTATGTTTTGAAATAGATGTTACTTTAAAATGGGTGTGTGGTGACCACTTTAGTGAAAATGTATTGAAGTATATTTGAATGATTTTCATGTAACTTGAATGTATTGGACCTTTCTTGGAATTTAAATGATAAGTATGCATATCTTAAGGGTCTTATTTTATATGTATGATAAGGATGTTGTTCTTGTGTTTTATGACTCGTGATAAGGGGTTGGGAACATCCTAATATTTTATGAAGTATATTTTTTCAAATTAATTTAACATTTTTGATATTTTTCACTATGTAGAACAGTAAATTTATATTGCGTTACATGAAACACTTAGTTTCTCTTGTGTTACATGAAAAATTGAGAATAAATTTCATTACACACAACATAGATTTTAAATGAAACATGAAATACTATTAAAATATTATTATTTAATAGGATTGTTGTCACCTAGACATTGATATAGTAGTTATGAATATGAATAAATATATTATTAATATATGGTTTACAAATGTATATAAAATTTATCCTTTGGGGACCAATTAATTTTAAATGAAAATAAAACCATTTTGAAAAAAAGGAAATACTTCTTTGAAAAACTTTTTAAGCGCATAAATGATTTGAATGTAAATAAATTATCCCAAAAAATTTTAGTTAATAATTTTAATGAAATTTATAGACTATATATTTAATAAAAATTTTAACATTAAGATTATATGTGTTTTTAAAACAAATAATAATAAATCCAATTTTATTCTTAAAAACTATATTTTTCTAAATAGCTGTTTTAGATCCTTTTTGCGAACTTTTAATAAAATTAATTTTTGAAAAATTTAGAAAATAAATTAATAAAAGTAAATTCTTTTTTAAATATTAATGTCCCAATTATTTAATGGGTATGTTTTTGGGATTATTTTTGAAATGTTTCCTTTTTTATGAATAGTGAAAAATACTGAACTTTCATTGAAAAACACATTTTCATTTAAATTGTTTATAATGATAAATTATATTTATAATATTTTTTAAATTAATATTAGTTAAACGTAATATCAATTATTCTAATTTATCTTATTTAAATCAATTTCATATTGAAATTTGAAATAGAAAATTAAAATTTAACACTTCTATGAATATAATTTAGAAAATTGGATTCAATAATTGGAATCATCATAGTTTATAATTTCTAATAAAGTGAACTAATTTATAACCAAAATGAATAAAAAATGCTGTGAAAAATTACCATAGTTCTGGTAAATATGGGTTTACTGTGTGATTAGACCAGAACGATAAGGGAACAAAATACCTACAAAATTTATAAATACTATTAAATAGAAATATTTCATAAATATTTCATATAATGTACTATAATTTTCTATTTTGGAACCTTTTGACGTTTGAAAAATGTGGGACCACTCAATTCTTTTCAGAAGTACCAGGTTTGTCCTCTTCCTCACTTATAAATGGTCAACCCATATCCCCTATTCTTCACACCTTCAGACCATTTTTTTTTCAGAAAATATCTTTACAAAACACTTACCAACATCCATCCCCTCATTCTAGAATCGTTATTTTTTTTACAAAAATATCTCCTATGAAGTCTTACAGTGCAGACCTAAGAAGGATACCCAAAGAAGATGTAGCGTTCATCGACGAGCATTATTTCATTTCTTCCTCCACCCCATTCATTTATTATTATACCATGATTATATAATAAAAATATCATATTATATATAATTATATATTTTTTTTAAAATTAATGAACTACAACCATCTCCACTTACATAAAATGGGTCACAAAATTATTGTTCATGTATAAGATGGACACCCACCTCGCGAACTAATGTCATCGGTTTTTCCATTACCACCTCTCACAGTCAAAAATAATGATGGATACATATATATATATATATATATAAGATACTTATTATGTTATTATTATTGTATAATTTTTATATCACACATAATTTAAGGATTTACATTTTGTTGGAATAAAATAACGCTACTCATCTGTACGACGGACTACAGCCTCGCAAAGCGATGTGATTCGTTCACTTTTTCAATTTTAATGTATTAAGTATAGATTTAATTAAAATATGTGATATATATTAAATAAAAATAATTATATAATTATATTATATTCCATTTACTTTTATTTCTTTGAAACCGACATGAAAATTTAAAAAAAGATATTTCATGTGTACGTATGGTCTACCGTATCCACGAGCCGTGTATTTCATTTACTATCACTAATTTTTCTGGATTACTATATTTACATATATAATTCATATATATGATATTTATTTAATTTTTATCATTTTAAAAATTATGTAACCATGATCAATGTAATTGGACCAAAAATATAACAAATCAAAACATAAATGAAAAACAAAGCGATTATTACCCAAAATGTAACTCTAACATGAAATTGTTAATAAAAAGGTAATAAAAGGTAATAATCAAATAATATATTTTATGATATATATTAATATTTCTCTATAATATATGTATAATAAACTTATATTTATTTTAAAATAGGATTGGATGAGTACAACATAAGTCAATACATAAGGTAAGAGATTTTTTATCTCAATTTTCAATATTTAAAACTTAAATTATGTTTTGTGTAGGTTACGAGAACAGTGGAAGTGCGTGATGGGTGGTTCCCAACATTAATTTTTTCTTGTTTTTATCATCAATATGATATCTACCGGATTATAAGTGGAATTTTCAATATAATTTAATAAAAGAAGACAGACAATATGAATCATGCTGGAACTAGAGGGAGAGGATCATTACATATTATTTATAATTAATTTTTTTAAATAAAAATTACATTCATGGAATTATTTATTCATTTATGGATCTATAAACTAATCTATGATTCAACTTCTTTGTGTTGTAGGAATCAAGTATAGATTCCCTCTAGCATTTTTCCACATTTTCTCCATGCATCTCCACATATCGCCAAATGAATCATTGGGTGCTAACACGGAAAATTTGGTGTAGGAAGTTTTCTATCCATTATTGGGAGGGATCTCGGGAAAAAAGATCACAAGCACTTGAGATAATTCTCCAATTTCGTTGTACATAACCGACACAAAATGAATTGTCATTTCTAGAAAAAACATAACTCAGTTTATATATGATTGGGGTTAAAATAAAATAATTTCACAAGTGATCTTAATTATTTATTTAATACTATCAAAAATATCATGTCAAATAATAATTATATTATGATTATTATTTATCAGTATGCGCATAACTTTCAAATTAAAAGTAAATATTATTGAATCAAATAATATTCAATATTTATTATTTTCTCACATGAACTAAAATCACAGCCTATAATTCCTCTATATTATTTATTAGATATTGAATAATATCTATTTACCTATTAAATATATATCAATATCTTATTATTCACTTAAATATAAATAAATACTATATTTACAAAATAGCAAAAAAATATTTATTAAATATGCCACTCAGATTATATTATCTCGAATAACTGGTGAAGAAATAAATTTAATCAAGAAAACATGGATAATTATTAAACCACAAGAGGTAATAATATTTATTTAAATTTTTAAATAATAAATAATAACATATTATTTAAATGCGATTCTGGATACACTTAGTGTGTAACCCTCTAGGCCTCTTTCTTAGTGCCATTAGGCGAGAAAACCTAAAGACCAAGAATATAATCTTGAAACACGCCAAGGCACCCATAGAGAGATATGTTAATGAAAAAATGACATAATACCTCATATAAATGATTACTATTGAATATAATATGTTTATCATAATATCTCAAGTCAAGCATGTTTCATGTCACTGTCATCAACTTATGTGCTCGATGTATCTTTCTTTGAATTTTGGAAAAATATAACTTTCATGTTGAACACCAGGTCCATGGATTTATTTATGCTATATCATTCCCATCAAAGGGACTGAGATATTAACTTTTTTTTGAAGAACATAAGAGGTAAATAATTTCTTTTATTATTCATTAAGGTAATATTAGTCGTGACGCACCCAACGTATCCTACCTCACCGCGAACATCGATCGTCATGGTTTTAAGAAATACATTAAATTATGTGACTCATGATACACATCAATAATAATCCAAAATTATAAAGACCAATACACACATCATCAGATAGGATCATCCAATGACACATATAAATGTAGATTTCTTAATAGGGGGTCCCGTTCTCATAATATCCTGCAGGATATTACTAAGGACGTACTCTATGAGAAGGTTCCTTAAATTCCTATGAGTATCCACCCTTGGTAGCCTGTATCATTGGTTTCCCTCAAATGAAAGCATCTAGATAATAAAAAAACATTTACGAATAGTGTCATATCACTTCTGGGTTATCATCATAGCGAGGAACTTCTTTGACCTTTTTGTACAATACCTACTCTAGAGGCATTACCACATACAATGTTACATAGAAGAAAAATCATGATATGATAATAAGTTTATTAATACTCAAAAATATGAATACATGTTATCCTAAAGTACACAAAAGATAGTTTTGGGGAACTAAATCCAGCAGACTCTCACTTTCACTAGATCCAATTGATAAGAAACTTATGTCTTATAGTTATCACATGAATCTCATGTTTCTTCTAAGATAGGCCTTTAGTCAAGGGGTCTACCACATTATCTTCCATGGGTACTTTTTTCACTACAACTTCACTGATTTTATGAAAATACATCAAGAGGTAATACTTTCAGAATATTTTCTTTGTTTGTAGGTGTGACCTTGACTCCAAGATCCACTAATGTAGTATTATCATAATATAATGTGATAGTGTCTTACTTATAGGTACCAAATAAAACTCCTTGATAAAGTTAAAAATACAATCATATTTCTTGGCCGCCTCATAAGAGGCTATATATTTGGAATCCACGATAAAATAAATGAAGACTGGCTACTTTGAACTCTTCTAGATCACAACTCCTCCATTGAGGTATAAAAGATAAACTAGCTACGAATTCATTTCATTCTGATCTGTCTCAATACTAGAATTAGTATAACCCCTGAGGACCTGTTCATCCTCTCCTATACACACAAGGAGCATATCCTTCATTATTTTTAGTTTATTAAGGATAGAATTAACATTATTCCAATGTTTTTCTCCTAGATATTATTTTTTATATGCCTACCATTCTCAATGAATAGGATACATCAATTCTAGTTCATAGTATGGAATACATGATTGATCTTATCACTGAACCATATGGGATATTAGTAATTATATCTTTATCATATTATTATTTAGGACACATTTTCTAAGAAAGTTGTAAACTGTGTGAAACTAGAACCAATCCTCGATTGGATTGTTCCATATTAAATCCCATTAGTGCCTAGTCAACATATATACTTTGAGTTAGTACAAGAAGCCTCTTTGACTGATCACGAATGATCTTGATCCATAAAATGTTAGATTATTCACCCAAGTACTTCATGGAGAAACACTTGTTTAACTAGTCCTTAACAGAATATAATATTGATATGTCATCTTCAATAAGTAATATGTCATGACCATATACCACTAGAATAACCAAAACATTCCCACTAAACCAATTGTAAACAAATGGTTCACATTTATTCTTAATAAAACCAAATTCTCTTATGGATTCATCAAATTGAATGTCCCAGGACCTAGATACTTGTTTAAATCCATAAATGGATATCTTCAACTTAAAAATATTCTTTCCATCACCTGGATTCACAAACCCTTTTTATTGTTTCATATTGAAAACTTTATGACGGTTCCCATTAAGAAACCCAGTTTTTATATCCATATGACAAATCTCATAGTCATGATAAGCTACTATAGCATGTAGAGTTATGATGGATTTAAATTTTTAAACTGGTGAAAAAGGTTCATTATAGTCAATTTATTGATGTTGTTTAGACCATTTATCCACTAGTATTTCTTTATAGGTTTTTACATTACCTTCCATTTCTAGTTTCCACTTAAATACCCATTTTCATCCAACAAGATTTATATAAACTAGTGTATCAACCAAAATCCAAACATGGTTCTAATACATGGAATCTATTTCAAAATTAATGGATTCTTAACATCTTTAATCTTCTGAGATATCTACTTCCTTATTATAGGTGACAGGTTCATCATTGTCAAGTAATAATGAGTCACCATATTTTGTGAATAGAAAACCAAATCTATCTGGTTCCCTTAGCTCTCTTACCCTCCAATATAGTACTTGTGTTTCAAGAGCTACTTCTTATATTGGGACCTATAAAATCTATTCCTATACAAACTCTTGTTTATCTTGATAATTAACTTTACCAAAGTCAATACTTCTCCCACTACCCCTTTTTAGTGTGTTTTCACTCCCAATAAATATACCCTTTCTGTAAAAAAATACTTTCTTGTATGAGGGGATGTATAGGTAGTATCCCATTTATTCTGAAAGATACCTTATAAAGATACACTTTTTCCCCGATGGACTAGTTTGTTTCCTGAAAACATGAAAAATTCCATGCAACCCCATACACTTGTTTACAAAAAAATGGTTTATTTCCACTCCATAACTCGAAGGGAACTCCATTTGATTCTTTAGTTTCTACTCAGTTTAATGTGTATGCAGTAGTTTATAATTAATATCCTCAAAATGATAATGGGTTATCTTCATGACTCATCATTAACAATACCATGTCTAAAAAGGTAAAGTTCCAAATCCCACTAACATCATTACAATTTGGTGTGTAATATGGAGTGATTTGATATGGAATCCCAAATCCCCATAAGAATTTGATGATCTCTTGGTTATGATATTCTCCACCTTGATCTGATTTAAGATTATTTATCTACTTTTATTGTTGATTATCTAATTGATTCTTGAATTTCTTGAATTTATCAAAGGACTTAAATTTATAACACATCAAAAAGATATATACTTATCTACTTATGTTATCAGAAAA
The DNA here is from genome assembly GCA_963277665.1 of Viscum album. Taxonomy (NCBI): domain Eukaryota; kingdom Viridiplantae; phylum Streptophyta; class Magnoliopsida; order Santalales; family Viscaceae; genus Viscum; species Viscum album. The sequence continues at coordinate 758,069,382 of OY728119.1, read as the reverse complement.
TGTTATAAAGTAAGAATATCCACCTCTAGCTTCTGCTAGAAATGCTCCACACACATTATTGTGTACCAATCCAAGAAGCTCTGCAGCCCTTTTACTGCATGCACCAAATGATGGTATTGTAATATTTCCTTGTAAAGAAGAATGAAATATTTTAGTTGGTTTTAACTTAAAAATCTAAATAAAAATATTCAGTATGCTTTTTCAGACGCTTTTCATTTACATGACTAAGATGGTGATTCCAGAGATGGGTGTTGTATGAGTTGTGTAAATAGGATTAATTATCAATTTACAACACTTGGTTTTCATAATTTAATACATAAATATCTTTATTTAAACATGAAATTCCATAAAATATGTTGTCCTTATAAAAGAAATCAGTTTTATTTACAAATCTGAAAAATAAACTCTTTTTTATCTAGGCATGATATAGAAACTATGTTCTTGAAAATGATATGTACATATTAAGAATATTTTAAAACAAAAATCATTATTACTAGAAATTAATGGTGGTAGTCCCCAATGGATGGGCCTACAATCCTCGATGTATTGAAAGCTCTCAGATCCACCTATATCATATAGAAATATCTCAAAATATACTTAGTCCCTGCATTTGGAGATATATATGAGAAAAACAAGCTATATCTAATACCCAGTCTGTAGAAACTGGATGATTACAATTGATAATGAATACACCTCTATAATCCCATTTCTTATGGGTTCTGTTCCTCATCTAGTGGAACAAATTTCCACACAAAAGACATAAATGCTCATTTTTTTTACTCTGCCGCTAGATATTTCTCTTTATGGAAAGATAGTGCTCATGATATTTAGAATGTTTATAGGTCTTTGTACCCTTTTCCTTTTAATGTCTTTTATTATTCACTCTAAGGATCATGGGTTTATCATGCTCATGTCCTTACCAAATTGGTGAATCAAAGTAACATGTTCCAAGAGACTCTTCTCATTGTTGTTCATTTTGAATTGAAAAATAAACTAGGGAAGGTCTTGGGAAGTGATGAAAGTATGAGATCTTTACACAAATCATCTAGGAATTTAATTCCTAATATGTTTAATAAATCAGTGTAGCCAATGACCTTGACTGTATGAGGCCCAACTTCCATAGACTCTCCATGATTTGTTGTAAAACAATAATTGGAGATATCATACCTCTCTTGTCTCACCTTCTCTTGATAGAGATCCTGAAGGAGAGACATCATGGTATATTCATCAATTTACTTATGTTTCTTCAAAATATAATTGGACTTGGATGATAGAATGAATCATTTAACACATGTAGTGTCATTACTGCGTTTCTCTTAGAGATATAACTATTCATCACTTTCCTTACTACCCGGTGCAATTAGAAATTGTTCTTATATCACATACAATTTCAAATCATAGGGAAGTATAACATTTAAGTGCCTTTGAAACTCTTGGATATTTTTCCAGTGATATGGTGATCCGTATGAAGTATGGATTGTAGTGATATGTTTGAATACATTTTGGTTCTCTTTCTTTAAATAAGATGTGAAGAATATTAATACTTTGTGTGATATAATTTAGACAAAAAATGTTAAATTTATTAGTCTCCCACTATTTTATCGAAACCTAATAGCCCTAAACATTGGATTCAGAATATCTTGTTTCCTTATATTCAAATGGAAAATATCCATATCCCCATTCTCATTAACCCAACGTTGGTTTTTCAAGATACATTAATGGTTTTAGGAAAGCATTCCAAATTCCAACTTCATTAACTTCAATATTCATTGATCTGTTATGTTGAGTCCCCTATCATGATATTATTAATTTAAATCTCCAAAAACTTTTCCTCCTAATAACACAAAGTCCAAATTTATAATTAAACCTTTGATGTGAACTATGTCAAAACCTCGAGTTAGAATTCCCCAATAATTGAAATCAACCCAACTTTTCGTGTTCAAGACTTTTGAACTATGTTTTGACTTTAACTATAGATGTGGAATGGTATACAAACATAAAATATATATTTGTGGGATTTTATCATTTATGAATAAATTACCAATTATTATCTCTGTTACATGCTTGTTAATATAAAGTGGATTTACTTAAGTGATTGCCCCTATCTTAAATAATATTTACACATATGTTAATTTATTTAAGTTCTATCTTGCATGTTTAGTAATTTCATTAAATTATTTGATCCTGAAAAAACATCAATAATGAAATAACCAAAAAACTGACAGAAATAAAATTATAAAGAAGTGAGATCATGAGATTTTTTTAGTGGTTAGTTTATCTAACAATTGATAAAATAACTGTTGACCAAGGGGAAAACACCTATATCCAATTAAGTCTCATGTTATATCTTTCCACCTATCCACCAATGTATCATTCTTGGATTGGTTTTATATCAGTTCAAAACTTGAACCCCCTACACTATCTTGGGATCTCTATCTATTACATATAGATTTTAATCGTATGTAGGTAATGGGAATAGGGTTAATATAAAATAATCCATGGAAATAAAGACACTTTCATAATAAGAGGTGAGAAGTCACACTATCTAAAAATTTAATTTAATAATAAATTAAATGAAACCAATCACATACAATAGTTTGGTCCATGATCATGATCATCCACATGCATGCAGAAAATTATATATTTAATAAAACTAGAATTCAATTTTTAATCATTCTTATTTAAGAAAAACTATGCTTGAATCAATTAATTATCATTTTTAACTGATTAATTATTTTATGTTAATTCGCATCTCAATCTCCTTTAGAATATCATCCATCATAATTTTGAACAAATTAAATAAACTCATTTTAAACCTACTGTGTACATAAATGTACCTAGGAGGCAACATGGGGAATACTCATCCAAATCTACCCAACATGTATTTTGTTCGTATACTGTTTACTCTTGTAACATATGGAATACATGACTTATCTTGTACTTTAATGAATTATAGTATCAACTTAATGATTACACATATTACCTGATTTTTTCTAGAAATGTGTTATGCTTCAATTCATGTAGTGTAACAAGTATGATATGACTCATACATGATATGTAGATCTGAATATTATGAAGATATTAATTAAACCATTTTATATATAAATATTAAAACCCATCACATGGAATTTCCTATAAAGTTAATGGACACATATACTAACTTGTCTCATGGTTTACACAATATAATAAATAAAATTTAAATGTTTTCAATTTTGTATAAGCACAAAGAGTGTATAATAAAGCTACACGATGTGTACATTTCTCACAGTCTATCTATGACACATGCCTTGGGACTCAATGTGTAAATAGTACCTCAAAAAATGGAGTACATGGAATTTACAATGGGATACACACCATGTGATCTCCTAATTACACATTCACCATTCAGGTAGAATGTGTATGATAATACACAACCCATCTATTACTCAAAGGGACTACACGCTGTGTATGTAGAATACACAATGCGTACTTCGGTTGAAAGTGCACCAATATGTACCAGTAAACACGTGGTGTGAGGTAATAACTACACTGTGTGTCATCAATGAATATGAATGAATTTATGCTAAACTAATTCTAGATGTTTTTAACACAAATACATAATGTGTAACTCCAATTAAACGATGTGTAATGTTGTGTAATCTGGTTAGAGTTCTTTACACCTCTATATATATTCCTCAATTTTATTTTATTCATAAAATTAATTGCCACGATTTGATCTATGAGAAATGAAGGTGGAATAACCAAATCACATGATTTAAATTAAAAAAATGATTAAACTTTAATTGAAAAACAAATTTAAAATGTGTAAATTACCAAGGGTATTTAAATAATTATAAATAATTTTGTGACTGCTCTAATAACACTTGTAAGTTATGGGAACAATAGTCGTGTGAGATGGGCAGTGCCCAACCTTGATTTTTTCCAAGTTCAATAATCAATATGAGATCTATATGATTATAAACACCATGTTCAACAAAATTGAATAAAAAAAGGCTTGTCGTTAACATGAGAACCAGAGAGATTATCGTCAAATATTATTTGTAATTAATTTAATTAAATAAGAATTACCTTGATGACATTATTTCTTTGTTGATGGATCTAGAAATAGATCTATTATGCACCGTCGTTATGTTGTAGGAATCAAGTGAAAAATACTTCTATTGGTGATCAAATTGTTTTCCAGAAATCCCCATACGTCCTAGAAGGAATATCTAAGTGCTATCACGGTAGATCCTTACACTTGTGTCACCTACCTTTCATCACTATGAGAATTGATTCAAAATAATTCTCCTTGATATCATGGTGGAATATTTATCCCCATTCATGGGAGTGATCTTGGATAGGAGAGATCTCAATGTCTTGAGATAATTCTCTAATTCCATTGTGCACAAACCAAAAAAAATGAATTTACCCTTTGAGAAAATAACATAAATGGGTTTATAAATCCCTAGTCTTAAAATAAAATAATTTTAAAAGTGTAGTTAATTATTTATTTAATAATAGAAAAAAAAAATTTTCAAATAATTAAAATACTATTATTATTATTTCTTGAAATAATCCAATCTTACGAATTAAAATAAATTATTACTTAAATATATAATATTCAATATTTATTATTTTTTTCATAGGACCTAATATCTATGTATTTCATTCCTCTATAATATTTATTGGACCTTGAAGATGATCTATTTATATATTAAATAAATATCACTAAATTATTATCCAATAAATAAATAAATATTATATTGACTAAATAACAAATAAAAATTTATTAAATATTCCAGTCACATTATATTCTCCCAAATATCCAGTGATAGAACAAATAAAATCAAGAAAACATGAATAATTATTAAACCACATGTGGTGATAATATTTATTCATCTTTTTAAATAACAAATAATAATATATTATTTTACTGAGATTCTAGATACACATAGTTAGTGACCCTCTCAGCCTCTTTCTAAATGGAATTAGGTGGAGCAGCCTAAAGTAAAAGGTGAGTATCTAGAAACACACCAAGACACCCATAGAGAATGAATTTAATGCAGAAATGACATAATACCTCATACGAATTCTTATCATGTAATTTATTTTCTTTATCGTAATATTTAAAATCTTGAAGGTTGAATACCAGTGGTTTCCACATTTTTTCTCATTGTATATCTCTTTTAAAATCTATAAATCAAACTTTTCTATCGAACACCATGATTGTGAATTTATTTAGACTATATAATTTACATAAAAGGGCCTGACGTGTTAACTTACTTTATATAATAGAAGGGATAAATATTTTCTCATATTATTAACTAATGAAATATTACCCATGACACACCCAACGTATCAGACCTCACCATAAACATATTCCCTCATATTTTTCATCAATACATCAAAGAATGTCATAATAATTATTAATAATATTCTTAAAGTCTACGGACCAATACACACATCTAAATATTGAAACATCAAATGAGACATATAAATGTGGATTTCTTACATGAAGATCCCATTTCCATAATATCCTATTGAATATTACCAAGAGAGTGCACCATCATAAGGTTCCTAAAAGTTGATTGTGTCTCCACCTCTAATAGCCTGTATCATTTTCCCTCAAGTTATATCATCCGGTTATAGAACATATATTTAACAATAGTGTTGTAAAACTTCCAATTTCTCATAATATTGGGGAAAAACTATAAAACTTTAGTGCGATAGCTATTCTAGGGACATTATCAGATACTATGTTACACAGAAGAACAATCATGATGTTATAATATGTTAATTAATATTAAAAACTATGGATACAAGTTATCATAAAGTACACATAAGTTTGTTATAGGGAACCAACTCTATCATTGTGCACCTATATTCATTCACAAGGTATATATACATCCCATTTGACATTTAATATCTTCAATTATTCATCCACATGAAATTTTAGGTTTAATTTTATGTTATTACTTCATCGGGATTATGATTTAAAGTCACAAAATGTTAAATATTTCATGTTACAATGTTATCCATAGTTGAGATTGTTTATGATTATATTTCTCATGATAAATTATTATGATTTATATCACAATAATTCGCATGTATTTTATTCTTATATGGTTATTTAGGATATATTAATGTAATAATACCATTTTTTCTCTTTTTGGTACATAGAATATTTAAGAAATTATTTTTAAGAAAATTCTACTTTTTATCACTCTTCTTTCAGAAATATGGTTTCATCAAAAATATTGTTTTCTAAAAATGTTTTATAAATAAGTTAAAATTTTTGAAAAAAAATTACCCATTTTTTTTTTGGATGGAGTATTCAAGTTTTTTCAAAATAGTTCCCATTTGGTAGTTATAAAAAATATGAAAATAATACTTTTTAGCATGCACTGCATGCATAGTGTTTCCTAAATTATGGACACTCAATGATTTTAATATTCTTTTAATATTATTCATTTTTATTTTCAAAGAATGTATTTTACTTATTATTTTAGAATTTTATATATTTTAAATAAATGGTTTCAAAAGGAAATGGTTTTGAAAATCATTTATGTTTTAAAAACATCCATTTCAAAGTGGAAAGTATATTTTCCTTAGGAATTTATTTAAATGATTAATTAAAATAAATTTCCATATAATATTACATCCATTTACTTTACCTATACAATACTAGGGATATCATTCAAGTATACCATTCTAATTCATTCTATGAATGTTTTATGAGTGTGATGAATTTTCCTTGGAAACCTGTTTATCATACACAAGTTATACAATGAACAAATGATTATGTACCCACTTATTTTCATTGGTTATGCTATGATGAAATTATTATGAAACCTATATCATTTCCATAGGTTATTATATGATGAAATGTTTATGATTCATGTTTCATTTATTCGGATATGATATGATTTATGATCGTGTGGAAAAAATAAATTTGGTTTTCTTTATGTGATGGGTGGGAACTATATGTCCATCTAATAAATTGGGTAAATATATATATATCATGTGATATAAAGGACTATATAGGATAGTTAACCTAGTTTAGTAAGTGAATTCTAGAATTGGGAGTAAACCCTATTAAGTAAGATAGGGATGGAATGGGGAGTGAATTTTATTCAATAAGACATGGCAGTAATGGGGAGTTTACCCAGTTCATTAAGAAAGGTTGGAATATGGAGTGAACCTAGATTATTAAGAGACTTTAACCAATATTATGGTAGTATTAATTATCATTTACTTATATTTTCATGATAACTTCCCCTCCTGGTGGCCCCCTTCTTTCTAGTGCATTCCGCTCTCTCCCGACACCCCTCTCGGGTTTTAGGGTTTCCCCTCTCCTCTAACAGCAACACTACCTCCTCCTTCCCTTCCCCTAGTTTCTTTCTCTTCTATTCTATAATATAGGTGGGATATTTCTCCCCATTTTTTTCACTAATCACATTGATGGTTTTTAGGTATTTTTTGATAAAACCGTCATGATTTTTTGTTGTGGGAGCCTCTGGCCATTCAAACCTACTCTGGCTCCAAGTTACTTATCTCCTCTGTAGGTCGGATCTGAAGTGGTGGTTCAAAGGTGATATTGGGAATTTTGGTTATTCGGTCGAGGAATTCTCTAGGCATTGTCATGATGAATTGTTCTTTTTGACTTCTGGATTCAGTTTCGTCATCATCGAGAACCCTCGACTACTAAAATCCCTACTATAGTATCAACCCCTTTTGCTCCATTCCTAGTCAGACCTCGAGTGGTGGTAATATAGAGACTTTTGGATATGATACATGGAATTTGGTAGTGTTGATTGTGCAACTAATGTCAGTTTCACTTCCTCTATCACTTTGGTTATTTTGGCATCGGGTTTGGCTTTCAATTTGTTTTTTATGTTTTTGGGTTTTGTTTGGTGTTCCCTCCTCTATCAGTGGTGAAAGATGTTTTTTATTTCGACCAGCGTTCATTCTATTTTTGTGGGATATGAGGGAAGATTAAGTGATATTTTCTTTGGTTGTTGTATTTTTCTATGAAATCCGGTTTTGGTTGTGGTGATTTTCTGTGGTGGATTTTCTGATGGTATGAGGAGATGATGCTTGTCATCGGCGACAATGGTGTGTTTCTAGTGATGCACTACAGTGAAAAGGATGTTGTTCAAGGCAGAATAATGTGTTTACGGTGGATAGATTACACGAAGATCTAATGGATGACGTCTTCAGTTTCAGTGAGGGTCTTGAGGCGGTTCCGTGACTGAAGTAGTGATGTGGGTATGACCGACTGTCTATTTGGATTTCCAAATTTGAAATGGCTGGACAACATGGTTATGGCACTTGTGGATTTTGGATTTTCGTTTGTGTGAAATTTGAATGACTATTATGAACTTTGAATGAGGTATGATTGGGGTTTTTTATTCAGTATTATTATTTATCTTTATGTATGGTTCTCACTTACCCAAAAATGGTATTTATAAAATAAAAAAATGGATTGGGGTGGTAATGATTTTCTATTCTTATGTGTATGCCAAAAATTCCATTTCTTATACCAATTTTATTCTCTCATGGATCATCTTCTTTGATTACATTACTATTTATCTCTTATGAAATTAAAATATTTTCACCATTACTCATGATTATAATCTTTGAGATGTAGGTTATAGTTTTCAAATGTTATGATCATCTTCTCATACCCTTATATTCATGTTAAGCTGACATATCTATCTGGTTTTCCTTTACTAAGAATCTAAGGTCACCATTTATTATGTTTCATTTCCCCGAGATATGAAGAAATTTATTATGTTTGATATATCTAAGGATGGTTATAGTTTTGAAGAACGAAGTGAGGGATGATGTAGCTCACTCATGGAACAGTCATTATGTTTCTATGTTTCCAAAGGAACTAAATAATTACTGTCCTCCAGAATGAGTTTGTATAATGTAATGAATATTCAAAAAATATTATTTAATATATATGTATAATAAAATGTAGCCACTCTAGGAAAGGTTTTATTAGATCCATGTGTTTAATTAAAAGTATATTTGGACCATGATAAGTGTTTTGATTAAGAAAGAAAATGGAAATGATTAAAAGGGTTGTGTTTAATTATTAAATGGTTTGGAGAATAGTTAATGATTATATATTTGGGTAAAGGATGATTGGTTCAACAAAGAACTTGGTTTTATATGAAGAGAATAATTGATATATATGAATTAAATCATTAATTTTTTTTGGTATCAAATTATAAATTTATATTTTCCTGAACAACACTAACTATAAAGACATAGTAATGTTGAAGTACAGGGTTGAACCAACAGAGAGCGGGGAACATAGTGAGGTAAATTCACTATAATAGTTCACGTAATACCTATGTAAATTGATTTTTTATTATAATTTAATTGAAACAAGTTAAATAATTAAAATTTAGACCGAATATATGGAATGTAATAACAGAGAGAAACTAGCATCCAAGGGCGGTGTTTATTGAAAGAAATATTGAATAGACATAAAAATACTAATAATCATTGGATGTAAAATAGATAAATTTTATTAATATAGAAATTTTAAATCCATATTAATATACCCTACAACCCCAACTATGCATGTCCATATGAATTAAAATTCCATTATTATTTAGGATCAGATTATTAAAGAAGAGGAATAATAAAATCCAATTGTCATAGAATTAATTACCTTTATCCTGTTTGGTTTCTTCTTCTACCCAACACTATTTTCTATGATTTAATAATTGATATTAGTATAATGAGTTTAAAGATAATTATAATTTAATAATATAATTATGAATGTGAATAATTAAACAAAACTATTTGGAACACACTGATTTCAACCAATTTTACTCTCTACAAAGGATTTTTCTGATCATCGGCAGGTGATATACAATGAAGAATAAACCATAACCCATAGTGAAGATATTATATTAAATATAATTAATATAATAGAATTTAATTAAACTATAAATCACCCAAAAAATATTGTATAATATAAAACAAAAAAAAGAATAAATGAAAAACCTATATATGATGAACTTTGGGTCGGAACCCCTATGGTAGCTTCTCGGTGTTCAATCCATTATGCACAAAATGGATTTTATCTCTTGATATGATCCTTATTTATATTATTAGATATTATAGCCTGTATTTCCATTTTCAATATACATTTTTAATATTTTTTCAGGTCAACAAAGATACTCCCCCATCGTAAAGATGTGAAAAGCATCATTTTTTTTGTCTGTATATGGTTTCCACATCATGTAATGTTTAAAAAATGTTTAATGCATAGGGCCAAATTTATTAAATCATTAAATGAATTCATGAATTTTAATTTCCATTTTTTGAACACGATTCTTGATGTGAATCACGTACTTCTAGCGTTGAAAGCCTCATTTTTTCTCCGATTGTTCAGTTTTGGGCCTTCTAAACATCTTATGATAATCCAACATCATGGGAAACCTTATTTCAAGAGAAATATTTATTTTATGGGATTCAATAATAAATCATAGATTCATTTTCATTTTTCATGCCGATCCACTAATCGGCTCCATGCGAAGTTCCTCTTTGTTCTATAATCTCCATGTTTTCATTAAAATTAATCTGTATGTCAGTTCTATCATAAGAATACATAAAATATTAATATCAATCATGAATCTCATATCCAATCAATAAATATTCAACTAAAATTCATATAAAACACATGAATGTATACATACAATATAGGGATATCAAATACCCCCACACTCAAATATTTTCTCATTCTCAAGAAAAATATCAACATTGATACACAAAGGGTCCATACACCAAAAAAGAAAATTTTAAATTAAGATTCTTATAAAAACATGTTATAATTGAATAGTATAATAGTTGAGTGATACTTAATAAATAATTCATATATCATTATTTATTTATAATTTTAAATTGAATACGTTTTCATTTTTTGAAAATTGATTTCAACATATCATCAACACCCATGTCATTTATGATTTACCTCGTAATGATTGTTTTCTCTCATCAATCTTGGTAAAAATTTAATATATTTACAATCATACCTCATGTAAATGCTTCTAACCAAAGTATTGAGTTGAATATTATTTATCTAATACGTAAATAACAATATCACAATCAATTATAATGGGTTTGAAATTTCGATCCAATGTTCCCGAACCTAAGGGTAGGTCGTTTTAAATGTTGAAAATAATGTAAAACTCAATGAGGAGGCTAAAATATAATGTATAAAAGATGATATTCCAAATAAAAGATTAATGAAATGTTTCTCCCGAAAATATAAAGTCATATTACACACCACTTAAAGTGAATTATAAATAATTATGGACAATATAATTAGAATAAATTAATTCCTCTATTGTTATAACGTTTTTCTATTTATTTTATATTTTATTTATTATCAAAAAAATTACTAGGGATAAGTTTCACATACACCACCTCAAAACATATGATTTTGTGATTATTTTTCTAGAAATAATGATTCTTGATCGACCGTAGAATTTTTTTAATTATTTTTTTGATAGTCATGAGTGGAATGAACCCCACATCCACCACCTTAGAATATATGATAAAAATAATCTATCCTATATTTGTGATTTTATTTTCTCCCAAGTTATATTTTTTAATTATTTCACAATAAATGTGATAAATGATGAAATATAATGAATTTAAATATAAAACTCCCCTAAAACCCTATAGAACTCCCCTATCCCCCACACTCATTAAAATGAATGTCATGAAAAATATAAAGAGTATGATAGGGAAGAAGAATACTGGATGGTAATGTGGCTCAATCCTAAAAAGTTCATTGATGGATTATATTAGATAAGAAGCAAAAATGTATCGGTGGGTCCCAGGAAAATAGACCATTAATAAAATAATTCAATCTTTTAAAAATGGTCTTTTTTAGAACATTGAAAATATATTAATTAATGTTCAAGTAGGCTTGAATTCATCAAGTATCACTCAATAGAAATGTACCAAAAATAAGAAATATTGGGTTTATAATCCTCTTAGGAATAGGAAACAATATATGTCAAATTGATAATGGAACGAAAATCACTAATCCGTTTACTTAATATATGCTACTTGTAGTTGTACTTTTTTATGGACTTTCAGCTTGACCTTTAGATTTTTCAAGTAATTGGAACTCTGTATAAATATAACCATGATGGATATAGCTACTTATAGATATGTTGTGAATTTTGGGTAGTTATTCACTTCCTATTCTATTAGATATTATTTATTGGTACTTTTAGTGGGCTATAGATTGGTGATTAATTTGAATAAAATACATGGAAATGGAAAACTGACCAGATTTTGTAGTTCACTTCGTCCACCACACTGTCTTCCTTTTCCTTAGTCGGTTCACATTCTTGAATGAATTTTTGAGTTTGAGCAGGTTTTATTCTCTTATTATAGAAATTGTATAAGGGATTCCCATTATTCTTCAGTCTCTAGAATACATATGTGTTCAATGCATTTTTGATCAATATTCTCTTCATTATTTTTAATTATTCCTTCTATTATATGTCTTTCACCACATAAAACTACTACTCCACCTTCTCCACATTAAAATAATTATCAACAACATGAAATTCTTCGATGACATATTCCTCATCTATATCGTAAAACAAATATATCTTTTTATTATATTTAAAATTTAATTTGGAAATAAGCTAATTTAAATTTGATATAATTTGTAAAAGGTGTGTAGTAATCTATCGATGTTGTCTAAATGGTCATCATGATCATATGTCCACTAATCCAATACTAAAATGTAATGTTTTAGAAAAACAGTCTTTCTTCCATGTTATATTCATGATTTAGTTGAAATTAAGGGTCTTATTAAATGTACATCTCTTAATGTTTCATTGTGTCAAATACACTAACATCCTCCACTACCTGGTATTTTTATTCTTCAAAACAACATATAATTACATTTGAAAATATTAGTATGTTGATAACATGAGAACTAAAATTCAAAATAACTTGATTGAGGTGATTAGTCAATTTTAACTGTTCATTGAGTTAGGCCTTGTGATTAACCATCATGTTGTTCATCACATCAATGTATTGTTCATGCAACCCATTTACTATGTCTTCTAGATACAGATCATGAGTTTTCTAAAAGTTGTAGTCTTAATTAGTGTATTGATTGACCTAGTAATCTCTTGGGAATTCTAGATATTTGGGAGATCCTCTATAGGGAAAATAGTATGTTTTTTTCTACACTAACCACCCGTTTCAATTCTATGCTTCCCACATAGTAGGATTTCATTGATATTCAAAGTACATCAGTGGTGTTAGGAATTGATAATGATAGTTCAAATAAAACAAGATTCCTGATACAAAAAATACCAAAATAATAACATTGAATTGTCATAATAATAAAATTAAAAGAAAAAACAATTTCTTATACTAATATCTGTAAATAGAAAAGGGATGAGAAAATTCCTTGACAAAAACAATCGATCTCGAGTAGAAAACTATCCTCCCTTCTCCCTATAAATAGTGCCAAAATGTTATATGTTAAATGTATGTTGTTAAATATTATATTGGTATCAAATTATATATTTATATGTTCCTGTACCGTAATAACGATAGATACGAAGTCAAGTAGAAGTATGGGGTCAAACCCATAGAGAGAAGGGAACACAACGATGAAAAATCTTGATCAAAGGCCGGTCATCTCAATTTTAGTTGATTTTATTTATATTAATTTTAATGAAAAAAATTAAATGATTAAAATGTTGATAGAATACAAGGTAAGAAAGAAGAGATAGAAACCAACTTCCATGGGTGGTTTTTCTAAAAATAAATCTTGAATGACCATGAAAAACAACCATTTTTATTGGATGTTCAACCAATAAATTTTATCAACAGAATGAATGTTCGTTCCCTATAAATATTCCTGAAAAACCAAATTCATCATGGTAATATGAATTAAAATACTAGTTTTCTTTATGATTATATTTCAAAAGTATATGAATAATAAAATACAGTGGCCAGGTATTAATTACCTTTATTATGTTACGTTTCATTTGCAACAAAACACACTTGGTATATGATTTAGAAATATATATCAGCATAATAAGTCAAAATATAACACTAATTGGATATAGTCATTATGAATATGTATAATTAAATTGTGCAATTTTTCCTGAACCCATTTTGGAAGATTCCACTCTCCCCTACGTCTTTAGCCAAAATATATTGGGTGACTGCCAATTATGAATAAACCATAACATAGTAGAAATATTAGATAAAATAAAATTAAGATAATATAATGAAACAAAACTATATATAAACTAGAATTTATAGAAAATGATAACAAAAATCATAAGAATAACTTTTCTATGAAGAACTTTAGGTCGATACTCAAGTAGTAGCCTCCCATTGGTCAATCCCTTATACATGGAATGGATTTTATATCTTTAATGAAACCCCTATTCATATGAGTAGATATCATCATTGGTATTCCTAAGGATAATATCATAATTCAAGTTCTGTTTGGTTCAAAGAATATTCCCCCCTTGAAGATATGTAAAAATGACCATTTTTTTTGGTCTTTCTAAGGTTTTCCAGTCGTGTAATATTTACATGATGAGTAATTCGTGGTGAAACATTTATAATTACTTGAAATGGCATAAATACATACAATTTACCCTTTTTAAACATGATTCAAGCTATGAATCATGTACTTCCAGCACTGAAAGGCTCATTTTCACTCAAATTCTTTAGTTCTAAGCCTACCAAACATCTTATAACCATCCAAACTCGTGGGAAATCATCTTTCAAATGTAATATTCATCCATTTTTCTTCCATAATAAACTTATATTCATTTTAAATTTTAATTTTTGCACCGATCCGCTTCATGAATCTGCACGAATGACTTTAATGTTCCTTATTTTCCATGTTTTCCAACAAATTTCTCAACTTATCAGTCCTACCATAAGCATAAAGTAATGATTATTATCGAGCATGAATATCATATTAAATAAATAAATATTTAAGTAGAATTCATATAAAACACATGAATATATTGATACAACATCGAGAAATCAATAATAGACCATGGAAATGTTGAAAAAATGGTAATTATTAATAGTGAAATTATTGGGGATGGCCAAAAATGTCATCCCAAATCATGATTGAATATATGAAGTGACACTACTTATTTTCTAACATATGACTAATGGTTTTTTGAAGATAGGAGGACACTCTAATCCCCAGTTTTGGGTAAGTTACCCAAATGATCTAGGTGCCTTGGTTCACCATAGATTTCAGAGGATGGACAGATGTTATTGACTCTAAGGCTATGGACATGGCATTCCATATCAATGTTTGGATGGTCGAACATGGGATTTTATGTCCCTATTTGATACTTAGAAAGATTATTTCTATTTTACAACTTGTGACCTAGTGGTTTAGATGTCTAAATATGGCGTACTAGATCCTGGTTGGATGCTTTGATTTAGTTGAATTATTTTAAAATTTGTGACCCATGTGATACATGGATTAGACAAAAAGCGTTTTCTAAGGATGGTTTGATGTAATTGGGTAATACTTAGAAGTAAGAGTAATGAAAAAATGTTTTATTTTTCTACTTTTCTAAAATAATTCATTCTCTTTCATGCACAATTATACTGGATGGTATTTTCTTCAGACACTTTTGGTGGTGTCCTAATGGGTTTTATTTACATCCTTCTAGGGACCCCATTTCACTTCGCTACTTGATAATATCTCACATTTTTATTGTAGGCATAGGTTTGGGATGAGACCCATTATGAGTATTGTTTTTTTGAGTAAGATTTATGAAGTGGTATCAGGTGACCAGATAGTTTTGGCATAGTGATACTGTGGAGATTTTTTGTAGTTTATTTAATTTTGGTATTTTAGGTAACATGACTAGTGGGATGTCAAATCCATATATGACATGGTCATTCGGTATTTAATTGAATTTTATTTTATGATAGCATGTATAAGTTTCATTTTAAACATTATTTCATCTTACTATGACGTGTACGATTTATAGTTACTTACTTCTAGTTTTTCACTTTAATATGGGGGTATAGTCTTTTTGTAGAACCATATTAGACCCCCATTTCTAGTTGGCAACCTCAGGGACATGAGTAGGTGTACTTGATGTCATTGGGCAATCCCACATGGCACACTAGTTTAGTGTAACTAGGTCCAATATTTTATGGTAAAATTTTGATGATGTATTAGGATTATGTTTAGAACATATTCCATTATTGCGGGATCTTTCCATTACTTGGAAAATATTTTAGAATAACAATTCATGTGTCCTGCATTTTGAGTTATGGTAGATGAAATTGAGGTGGTGTCAGACCTTTTAGTTCACAATTTTTACATCTTTGACCTGATACTTGGCATAGATTGGATGATCAATATTAGGGAGAAAATATTATTTTATCATCATTGATTTAATCTTTTTTCTTTCGAAGGGGTTAATCATGTTTTTTACAGTGTGTGGGACTCTAGATTGGGAAGGGTGGGGCCTATTATTTCTAATATTGGGGTAATCACATTCCAGTTGTCAAAGACAATT
Source organism: Viscum album (assembly GCA_963277665.1). Taxonomy (NCBI): domain Eukaryota; kingdom Viridiplantae; phylum Streptophyta; class Magnoliopsida; order Santalales; family Viscaceae; genus Viscum; species Viscum album. Next base: position 758,052,811 of record OY728119.1, on the reverse strand, counting down.
CTTGATGTTGTTGAATCTTGTTTGGGATTTCTACTTCCTATAGTGGTGTGTAGGTACTATAAGGTATTTCCACAACAGCTTTCTGTTTTACCACCATAGAGAGAGGTCAAGTTTTCTATTGAACTTCACTATGGTGTGATTCCCATTTCTATTCCATCTTATTGAATGACACATGTTTAGTTGGTAGGTCTTAATGTCTAGCCTGAGGACATATAGGTTGATGGATTTATTCATCCTAGCCTATCACCATGGGCTTCAACTATCCTCTTTTATAATAATGGAGAAATAAGTGATATAATTTTCATGGATTATCAATGTAACATCCCAAGTAAATAAAGAATACAACCTTTTCATATATATTAAAATTTGTGAATTAAATATTAATTTTACTTTAAAGGGGATTAGATGTTTGATGGAATACATGACATGCAACCACAGTTTTCATTGAAAACTTACGTTTCACATAACGTTGAGTTATGCTAAAAAATATTAATATAATTTTATTATTTTAAATGGTAGTTAATGTATAACTGATGTATTGGTGGGAATGAAAAAACTAACATTATTATGATTAAATATTTTTCTTAAATGTTTTTACATTTACCCAATAAGTTTAAGAGGATAAAAATGAGAACGAATCCAATATTAAGCATGAATCACTCTAATATTCTTTAAAAGGTCATTTTACCGCATTTTCATGGAGGACCCTTTTTAAATATAGTTTTTTAACTTTTATATGTTTTATTTGAAAAATTAAAACTATTTTTTAGAATCAGGACATCATTATTTACTTTGGGTGAAATTTTGGTATTTTTCTGATAATGTCCATTTTTTAATGAATAGTAAAAAATACTGTATTTTAAATCAAAACTGCCTTTTAATCTTATTTATGTATATGGTAAGATTATATTTTTAATTTTTTTTAAAGTGTAATTAGATTATATTTTTACCATTTAATCTAATGTTGGTCATTGGAAGTAATTTTACTTTTAAATTGGACATAAACATGTGTCAATCTTTTGATAATTATTATCTCTTAAAAACACGATTTGTTTTGACAGTGGGAATTAATTTTATATTAATTATTGAAACATATATGTTTTGAGATTGTTAAAATAGACACAATTTTTGAATTCAAAATATCAAATATATCTTAAGCTAAATTTTTGATATTTTTGTAAAAACCTTTAATTTTAGATGAATAGTGAAAATACTGAGTAGTAGTTAAAAAACCAATTTTTTCATTTAAATTAAATTTTAACACTTCTGTGAATTGAATTTCAAAAATCAAAAATACATGGTTGTCATTAGTAAGTAAAATTTGGTTCAATAAGTTTAAAATAATTTTCGGCGAATAGTAAATTTTGACTTTTATTTTCTGTGTTTTACATTAAATAGAGTTATTCAAGGTAAAATTAATATAATAATAATATTAAATCACAATATTATGTGTCTTAATATTATTTGTTGATACATTTATGACCATGGGAATATTTGGGTCAATTTTGGGACCCCATGGAGCCACTTAAGAGTGATAATGACACTTTATATTAATTAATTTAATGTAAAGACAAGAATGACTTAAACATATATATTTTAATAAATCAATTTTTACATGGGTTATATATGTTATCATTTCGACTATAAATATTAATTTTAAAGATAATTATATTTCCACAATCGTGGTATTTTTTAATAATATTTAGTCATCAAATAAATAAAATTATTTATGACATAATAATGATACAATATTTACCTCGTTAATGATGGATTTTAATAAATAAGATTATAAAGATTAAAATAATATCCAAAACCTATCCAATTTTTATTGGATGATTTTATTTCTATCAAGAGTCATGTTATATTCTACTTTAATAAATTTTGGACTTTTTGAAATCGATAGTCATTATATAGTAAAATAATATTTTTATTCTTTCCTAAAGACCCCCTCCCCATTATAAAAAGACCTAACATCTAACCCATTACTCACAACTCTCAAGACCCTTGGCTTGTCAAAACACTTCCCAAATAATCTCTCAAGATCCCTCTCTTCCACATATAATCCTTCCCTTATGCAGAAGGCACTTCAATAAATTATTTAGGTTCAATCCAAAGGGAGTTACTCGATTTAAAGGTATCATGTTCTCTTAAGTTCTTTTCAATTATTTTAATTATCCCACACCCTAAAATATATATATTTATTTATTTTATTAAAAAACTAGTATCTTCAATTTATTAGGTTGTTTTTATGATAAGTATTCAAAACAAACTTACACACACCTTCATTTAATGTGTAGTGAATATACTATTTCTAAGGACGACGAACTACTACCTCACGAAATGATGATTATCAAATTTTCTATTATCGCCTATTATGGTTGTCATTATGAAGGAAATATAATTACATGTAATATATATTATATTTATATTATCTCTATACTTCTTTATTATTCATTTATATTATAAATTTATCGTTTCCATAATGGGTAAATAAGATTATTTCATTTGAGGATGTGGAAACTACCTCCCCCTCAAAGTGATATGACCTGTTCATGCCATATGTGGAACATATAAAAGATGTAGTTACTGAAATTATATATGTAATTATATTGGAATTATTATATAACTATGTATCGTTATGTTTTCATGCCATTAAAATACAAAATATAAATGAATGTAGCGTTCAGGCATAAGTACGGCTTACCGTCTCCATCAACGGTGCATTTCATTTCTTATCTCTAAATGTTATGTACTGCTATAAATATATATATATATACTGGGTATATATGATATATATGATATCTATGTCATTAATATCATTCTGGAGATAATTGAATTTGGACCACATGAACAAATTTTTATTTTAAAAAGTTCATTTTTGACACAAGTACCAATTATTGACCAAACGATCATTATTAACTTAAATGATTGAATAATTTTTATAACTAGGTAATAAGTGATATAAAAGGAATAATAAACTTTATAAATGTTCTTAAGAAATAATAAATTCACTTTTGTTTATAATTGACGAAAATATAGAAATAACGGGTCAAGTCATACCTGAGGTAAGGGGGTTTCTTATCTCACTTTTAATTCCGTGAGATTTCCATTATTCTCCACTTATTTATTGCATGTGGTGTATTGTGTACATCCATTTGATATATATTATCATTATTATATTTATATTCCTGGTATTATGTGATTCATTTGGTGGTTATTAACTTTTGGTTGTAAAACTCGATTGATTACAACATGGTAAGAGGTCTTCATCTAACTTTTTATTCTTGTGAGATTAATAATATGTTTGCCACTATTTCCTTTTGTGTGGTGTATATACTACCCATGATTATATTATTTGTATAATATACTTTAATTTATGGTTATTTACATCTTAATAGTATGATCCTTCTTTAATGTGTTGTATGTTTCATAAGTTACCAAATCGGTATGGGAACTTTTAAACCCAATTTCCATTCCTTGGGTTAATATTCTAATTCTTAATTATTTATTTCTAAGATTATGTGTGGAAACACTATTTATTTATTTATGTTTTAATTTATATTCCCCATTGTTAGTATATACTTTTTATACACATAATCACTCCATTTATAAATTCTCAAGTCATCAATTTGAACTTGATAAGAGCAATATTAAGTCAATTTCCATTCATCGAGTTAAACATCCATGTCATTGGTGTTGTTTTTAAAAAAATATGTGTGAATGTTTTCTGGTTGATTTACACTGAATATCCAATCATATTGATTGTATTTATATTTTTCACACATTATTTTGTAATTTAATTATCCTTCATCTAAGGAAATATTTTTTATAAGGGATTTCATCTCAATTTACCTTCCATTGAGACTTCATTGCAGTTATGCACCAATTCACTCTTATATGGTGTATATACTATCATTTGTAATATTATATCATGAATATCTTTATTCTCATGATATTATAATTTTCTGATTAAATTTTATTCCTCAATTATTTGTATTCAAGTGTCTCTCATTTTGTTAAAAACATTTTAACTAAAATATCATTTTAATTGTTTTTAAGATTTATTCTTCTAAATATTTCTCATTAATGTCCATGTTTTCAAAATGGTTTTAAGGATTTATTTATATGGAATTAATGTTTTCACATGATAATTAATTTAAAATATTCAAAGTGGTATGGGAAACTTTGATTCAAAAATCACTTTATTAAATATTTTAAATGGTTTTTGAAAATGGTTTGACACAAAATTGATTATGTAAATATATTGAAATAATATGTTGTGATAGACATGTGGAAATTTTATCTTTTATTTTTTTATGTGTTGACTATATTATTGTTCTTCAACATTGTTTATGAATACGAGTGGTTCTGTGAAAAATCTAGCATGAGTGAGCTTGAGATAGCTCTCCAATGCATTGGGTAACGTGATAGAGGTAAATGTTAATGTTTTTCATAAGGGCTTTAGAGAATATATTGTGATGGGTATTCCAAAAGTAACTCCCTACATAGCTGTGAATGCTACAATATAAGTTAGATATGGATGCCACAAGTTACCTTTATGATTTAACATTTATGTGTGTTATTCATAAATCTTATGATTTCATGAGGTTTGTTATGATTGAAAAGTATGGTTTCATTGATTTGTATTTTTTGGTGGGTTTATGTTTCCTTTCCTTATTTTATAACCATTAATGAGATTTTTATGCTCATTGTATGTTTTGAAATATTTCTCACAGGGCTTAAAGATGGATAGGGTTAGGGATGGGATCAAGGAAATGTCATGCTATCTAAAACATGCAACTAGACATGACTCTTTTTTTCAAGAGTTTTTATTTTATGAAAAAATGGAAACTGATTAGAAGTGTCTACATTGTAATTTTTTTGAGATGTAATATAATAGTTATGGCCTTATTTTAAAAAACTCTAAAACTAAAAATATCCTCAATGTGAATTATTAATTTAATTCAAGATTATGTAATGTTTTAAGGCTGGGTACTTATAATCAAAAGTAGAATTAGGTGGCTATTAAGAAAAAATATCATTTTCCCAGGATTGATAATTTATTTTACTAGCTTATAGGAGAAATTTTGTTTTCAAAGAATGACATTTGGTCATGGTACATACAACTAATATTATGAGAATATGATATACCTAATACATTATTTAAGAGATTGTATAATCATTTAGAGTTTCTGGTTATTCCATCAAGTTACACAAATGCTTCCATGGTATTTATTTCATTATTGAACTAAATATTTCATAGGTTCCTAGAATATTTTTTTGTGTGTTCATGGATGATATTTTGGTGTATTCTAAGTTAGAAGAAGAGAATATGGACCATTTTGATATTATTCTCTAAACCGTGAAGAAACATCATCTGTTTGGTAAGAATTTCAAATGCGAGTTTTGGATTACTGAATTACAATTTATGGGTCCTGTCATATTTTAGAGTGTACTCCTAGTGAATTATGAGAAAATATTTGATTTTATGTCTGGGTAGTAGAACATAAATGTTTTTTTGAATCGGATCTTCATGGGTTTGGCTGGTTACTATAGACAGTTTATTCGATATTTCTCTACGATTTCATCTTGAATGATAGATTTAACTCATAAGGGTGTAAAGTTTCAATGGAATGAAAAGTGTCAGATGTATATTGAGGAAATAAAGTGAGGATTACTTTATCATCGATTTTGATTCTTTCTAAATTGGGTTTAGGTTATGTTGTTTTTTTGTGATACTTCTAGTATATGTTTAGGATGTGTCTAGATGTAAGTGAAACATGTGGTGGAATATGTATCTAAACATGTATTTCCTCATGATAATAACTATCCTACCCATAATGCTGATTTGGTTGAAGTTATTCATGCACTCACTATCTCTTTAGGGAGTGGTGTATAGTGTGTTCTGATCAGAAGATCCTGAAATATATTTTTACTCTGAGGAAGCTGAATTTTTTATAGAGATACTAGGAGTAGTATATTAACTCTATTTATTTTTATACTCTATAAAATCATGGGAGAAGGAATATGGTTTCCTTTTTTTTGAGTAGAAAACCATCCACACATGAAGTAATGTAATTAGTTGAAGAGAGGTATTTAATGAGTTCATTTATAGAGACGATATTGGGAGTGAAAGAGGTTGGTAAAGCAATGTTCCTAGTATTGATGAACGATGGCCCATATTTTTATGAGTAACTTAGACTCTAAAATGTTGAATAAATTGAGTTAAAGAACATTATTAAAATATTTTATTGCGGGGAGACCCTAGAAGAGTGGTCGCAGAACCCTAGTGGAGCTTTGCACTTCTAGAAAAGGTTGGATGTTCTGAATTCTGTATGGAAGGTCTTAATAAATAGTTCACTTCATTATTGTTGGTCTATACACCCCGAGGATACCAGGATTCTTCATGACATAATATTTCAATATTTATGGTAAGAGATGAGGCAATTGATTTTATATTTAGTATCAATATCTCTCATATTTTATAAAATTAATGTATAGTACAAAAAACTTGCTGGTTTATTTCAAACTTTTCCCTTTATAGTATGGAAGTGGGATGAGGTTTCCATGGACTTCATCATTGGTCTTATATAGATTCCATGTGGGAAGGATGTGATTTGGGTGATCAATGAATTACTTGTGAAGTCAGAATATTTATTACTATAGAATCCCATAATTAGGATACATGCATATTACAACATTTTATATGAATATTTAGCACATTACAAAAATACATTCTAGAGGGGTTTAAAGTTTAGTGTCTTTAGAAACATGGAAATAGAATATTATAACTTAGTAAAAGTTCTTTTACATATCCCATAAAGATATTTACCTTTAGTAATACTACATGAAACCTTTCTTTATAACCTGGGGAAAGGAAACATAATAAACAGGTGATCTCAAATGCTCCATAATGGTAAAAAAGGGAGATATGTAAGCATAACATGAGTGTAATTATATGAGAACATGATATTAACATTATAAGACCATATCCTTCATATCAAAGATCATAATCAAAATTCATGGAATAAATGATAGTAGTTCATAAGGCATCAATTATAAGGGTGATAAATCATCAGAATTCAATCACGAACCATAATCTCATGTCATATAACTGTGGCACCATTATAGGTATAGAAAACCATTTCATGTCTTAAGGTTAAATACCAAGAACCTCAACGTAGGGGATTATGAAATTCATGTTTCCCCTTTTTGGATTAGGAAATACCCATTTTCCATGTGCATCCAGACACACTTTTTCCCCATTGTGGATTAGGACACATCTATTTCCCATTTTGGATCTGGATGCACCTATTTCCCATTTTGGATCAGGACACACCCATTTCCCATTCTGTATCAGGAAACACATGTTTCCCCTTATAGATCGAACCCATCAACTTTTTTACCTTCATTATCTCATGAGATATAAATATTTACCTAATAAAATGGAGGGAGATATATCTCCCACCCAACACATAATGAAATAAAACATATGTAGGCCATAAGATAATAAATCATTCCTCATATCATGACCCATAAAAAAATTGATGATTTTCAAAAACATCATATCATAACCCATGAAATGAAATGGGTATCATAAAAATTCCATCATATCATAACCTATATAAAAGATAAAATTTTCACAATCATTTCATCATAGAATAACCTATTAATTGAAGTAGGTTTCATAAGTGTTTTATCATAGTGTAACCAGTAGAAGAGAAATGGGTTTTATAAAAAAAAATTTATCTGAATTATAAATTATTTAATGAAATAATGAGAATGGTTTCCTTATATCATAACTCCAGTAAATAATGAACTATTTCAAAGTATATCATCTTATATGGAGAAGGATTATGAAATATCTATAAGAACATAATGTTTCTTTAAAATTCAATTTTTAAAACATATAAAATTTTCTAAATCATTTTCATTGAAACCACATTGAAAACCTATATATGAATCATGAAAAATCATTTAAAATATTTCTTTAGTAAAATATCCTTTCTTCTTTAAAGAACTTTTTCTTAAAACATAAACATTTTGAAAACATTTTCCTTTGAGAATAACCATAAAACATATAATGGTTGCTTTGAAAACCATAAAAAATATTTTTGAAGACCATTTTTGAGGAAAAAAACTAAAACAAAGAATTTACAAAACATTAGGTAGAATATTTCCTAATGAAAATAACCTTTTAAATATTCAAAGGATTCTTCAAGGAAATGACAATGGTAAATTTTGTATATGTTGAAGATTCCTTTTGCATCATAAAAAGTTTAGAAAAGTCTATTGATCAGAAAATGTTAAGGATATTCCTTTTAAAATGCTTTTTATTAAAATGGAAAAATATTTTTAAAAAATATTTTTTAAAATCATGATAAATCATTTAAATACATTTTTCTAAAACATGGTATGGTGAAAAAAATAGATTTTCAACTGAAGAGAGAAATAAAGCCAGATTTTCTTAAAAAACATTCTTAATTATATTAATGACCAAAGAGTGGGGAAAAAAATACCAATACATGGATATATCATATATAAATAAAGGATAAATATATTCTTGAGAAGGAAATTTTTTGACAAAATTACTTTACCGATTTGGTAACTTTTAAAACATAAAACCCATGAAATAAATATAATAAAATGAATATGTCAGTAAATGTTAATTTAATAACAATAATCATAGAATACATTCATGGTCAGTATATACCCTAGAAAATAAATGAGCGGTGAATAAATAATAAGTCTCATAGAAACAAAATTGATACGAGAAAACCCTTACCTTAAGTCTTGAATTTCTTTGTACATGATAACAAATTCATTATTATAAATATAAGTGTATTATAAATCTTCCCAAAAACCATATTATTATATTTCTGACCATATATTATTTTTTTATGACATTATATCACCCATTAATTAACAACTTCATGTTAATGTTTCTTTGGATAATACCCCCTATGTTTTTCCAACATGATTTGACTTGTTAGTCAATATACTATTACTTAGATTATGATTTAATTATTTAAATAATTTAAATGATTTTATAAATATAATATAAATTCGTTATATATGTATTCATTGAAATATATAAATGATATAAATATGAAATAAAATACACCGTTCATGGAGATGGCAGGGCGTACGTATGAATGAAGGATTATTCTATTTTCTTCTTATATTTTAAGAAAGTAAATGTAATATATGTGTATATATATAATAATTGAATTATAATTATTATTTTCTTTGATATAATTTAATTTTAATAAACCCATCCTTAATACATTACATGTACGGTTTGAACGGATCATATCACTTTAAAGAGGCGATAGTCCACACTTCTACAAACTAAGTGATTGTATTTACACAGAATGGAAGGCATGGAAGTATGTTTTATTATATAATTACAGAAGAATAAATACATAATAAATTTTATATATAATAAAAAATAAAAGATAAATCATTATTTACAACCTTAAAATGTTACAATGGAAGGACATCTGACATCAGTTTGCGAGTCTCTAGTTCACCAAACACATGAAAAATAATTGTGTATCCCAGTTGATGTAAGTCTGTGGGAGTGTAGGTAAAAATATTAACATAAAAAACATAATTATATTTAGTATAACTAGGTTATTATATAATCATGTAATAATAATATTTTAGGGGTGTCTGATGAAAATAAAACAAAAGAGCTTGTGGAAGGATGTTACCACTTCATTGGGTAACTTCTTTTGGTTTGCACCAAAGGGCTTTCTTGATATGATTTCTTCCAAAATGGATGACTCTACGATAAAGGTACAAAATATGGTAATATATTTGGGTAGGTTTGTTTCAATCCAAAGGGATTTATAGGTGTAATGATATGGGGATGGGATGATGGCTTTTACAAGTAGGGAAAATGACACATTGGGTATTATTGAAAATATTTTAGAGATCTTTATGTTTTAATTGCTTTCCAAAGTGTTTAAAATACACCAATATAGATTTTTATAGGATTAATTGAATATAAATGGCTAGAAAATATTTTTTATATACGTTTATGTTCATTTTTACACTTAATATTATTTTATTAGTCATTAATTATGCCCGTTTTTACCTTAATCACTGTAAATAATTTTAATTATTTTTAATAATATTTTTTTATAAAAAAACTATGTTTTGAATATTATAAATTATAAAGTATCATGATTTAAAATATGTAATAAATTTTCCCATATTACAATTAAATAAGTGACAGATGTTAATTAAAAATTAATCCCAGAGACGTGTCATGATAGTTGGTTTTTAAGCGAACATTTTTAAATGTTTGAAATGTTTTTGTATCCATTTTCAATGTGAAATTAGTTAAAATTAAAAAAATTGGATTAATTTATTTAACTTTTTTATAATTAAACTTAAAAAAAAATTAAAATATAATTTAAAAATATAAATAAATTAAATGAAAAATCATGTTTGATTTAAAATTCACTAATTTTCACTATTCATCAAAAAATGAAGTTTTTTTAGAAAAATCCAAAAACATTGCCCTAATATAATATTAAAATAATTTTTTCAAAAATGAAGTTTATTTTATAAAATTCAATTTATAAAATTGTATAAAATTAAATTTATTATTATTCAGAGAAGGACACAAAAGTAGTTTATTTGAGAGAATAATATTTTCAAACATATAGAGACATTACCAGAAATTATATGTATTATTATTAATATTTTTGATTCATATAAAACAATTATAAATAATATTTATACATTATTTATATCTTTTCATATTACTAATTTTAAAAAATATGTTCCCTTAATCTTATTTAAATAATTATAATAATAAAATTTTGTTTCATAGAAGCTCAATGTAGCATATAACGCAAGACAAGTTGGTGTTGCTTGTAGCACAAGATTATATGGGTTTATCGTATAAAAAATATTAACATGGTGAAAAATTCAATGAAAAAAATAAAATATAATCAATTTATTTCGAAAAAGGTTCATAAAAACATGGGGTGTTACATTCTACCCTCCTTAAAATTAATTACTCCATTGAAATTCATATGGTTTGTCAATGGTTTAATTCTTGAAAGTTCCATTAAAATTAACCCTCAATATAAAAATTAATAATAAAAATTTATTTTGAATGTCCAATTTATGAACATAATAGTTACCCAAAATAACTCATAACTAGGTTTCCTCATAAGAGATAATATACAGAATGTTAAAACACAAACATAGAAGAAAAGCATAAATAATCCTAGAGATTGACAAAGATCAATGATCACAAGAATGTGGGTGATCCTGAGAAAGATAAAAATCACAAAACATAAACTTATTAATAATTATATAGGTTATTTATATCATAAAGAAAGACAATAAGATGAATTTTTTTTTCAAGTCCTTTTTACCTAAAGATTAAAAATTTTCCTCAGAATTTATACATACATTATTTCAGGACAACATCACCATTCATTTTCCATTGATAAATTTCTAATTTATAAATTATTTTAAGAAGTGAAGGTGAATTTTTTATTCCCAATTCATTATCATATCATTAGATCCATAAATATAATGGTAAGTCATTACATCTATCAATATCATAACAAAAAGGTTATCACAAGTTATCCAATATGAAAAAATCCTCATATGTTGAGAGAATACATTAATTTCTAATACCCCATTTAAAATTTAAAATAACCATTCCATAAATAGTTAACCTCATAAATCATTAGAAATATGAAAATACATAACTTTATAAATAAGATCACTAAATTAGCTTATAATTCATCCAATATTTATCAAAAGGAATCTCTTAGATGTTACATTGCAAAAATGTGAATACCTTCATCATGTATTCTATTGAAAAATGTTAATAACCTAAATTACCATGAATCCTTATTGAAAATATGAATTATTTATTATTTTAAATATTATTGGATATATTAATTAAATCTACAAATTATAAACATCATTCATGATATCATTGACCACTTTTTCAACAAATCCTTAATCAGTTCCCTGGTAATCAATTTCTTCTAATTTATTCATTAATATCCAACATATATTTATCCAAAAATCATTATATCAACATCTGGAACTTATTAAGGGTTATATTTCCATTAATATTTCATTTTCCATGAATATCACCTTTCCATTAAATCATTTTTATAGTACATTGGTACCATTCAACATATTGTTGTAAATCCTTAGTGAAAAACATACACTGAATAGTCCTTATATAATTCACCATTTATATTTATTGAATCCAAATATATAAATACACCAATTCTTCCACTTTAATGATTGTTATAGAATTCATCCTTCCTTTTCCTAGAGATAAACAATTAGGTTAGGGCATTGAGTTAGTAAATTCCCATGTTCTCCAATGATATGACATTGAAATCCTAGAAAATTTGTCAATCTATAACCCCTTTTCAACATAGATAAAATCCTCCTCTCTATTTGAGATATTTTTCTAGGGATTTTTAACACTTTCGCGATATTTATAGAGACAATTATTCTTTCCTCTATGTTTATTACCACATTAACTTCTATAAAATACCATCTTCCTCGTATTTGATGTGTCAGGAAAATAATTTAAATTCATGTTGTCCATAAAATACCTCAATAGATGATTAGTAATAATGACTAAATCATTTACTCCTATTGTAATCCAATTTCAATGATCATTAGAAAACTATCAATCACATTTAATGTAAACTCTGTTCCTTATAGTTCTCTCCATTGACTAAAACAAGGAATCATTGTGTGAGAATCACTTATCATAGAAAAAAAAACACATATTCATGATGAATCTCTTATAGGATTCTTAAATCATGACACATAATTCTAAATATATGACACCTTAGTATTAAATTTAGATACATGTCAAGAGATATCCCTATAAATTTCTCTAGTGGCTTCATTAAATTTTTAGGATACTAGTTTTCAAAGGAAAAATAATCTTTTTCTTTGATAACAAATATAAAAACTGATTCCTAACATAAATGGTTATTAAATAATTTTAGATGAATATTCATCACATTAAAAAAATACATGATCAAGGACCGTATTAGTTTAGTGTCCTTGAAAATTTTGAAACAAATTCTTTTAACATGGTGAATGATCTTCTACATCACCCATAAAGAGCTTCCCCTTTAACACACCTACTTAAAACCTTTATTCATTACCTAGGTAAAGGAAAAAAAATAAAGGGATGAGATCAGCTTATTATTAAGGGTAAATGGAAATATATGTAAGAATAACATGAGAATAAGGGTTTAAGAACATGATATTAACATTAAAAGATCACACCCTGCATATCAAAGATCATAATCATGAGACATGTTAAAAATATTGGCAGTTCATAATGAATGAATCATAAGGGTGAAAATCATTATAAATAAATCATGAACTATATTATCATGTCATATAAGTGTGGGAAATTATAACTGTAGAGACCCATTCTATGTATGATGGTTAACTACCTAGTCCATCAATATAGTGGATCAGGAAAAATATTTTTTCCACTTTTTGGATCAGAACACACATGTTTCCAATTGTTGATTAGGACACACCTATATTCTATAGTGGATCAAGACATGCTTATTTTCAATTTTAGATCCGGAAAAACTCATTCCCCATATTGGATTAGAAAATACTAGTTTCCCATTGTGGATCAGGTCACACCTATTTACCCTTGTGGATGAATCCCATAAACTTGATTCCCATCATTATATAATGAGATATAAATATTTACCCAATGAATCAGAGGGATATATAGGTATCACCTATCATATAATAAAATAATACATATTTTTTCCATAAGATAACAAATAATTCATCTTATCATGACCCATAAAAAAGATTTGGTGTTCACAAATATCATATCATAACCCATGAAATGAAATTACTATCATAATAATTTCATCATATCATAACCTATGTAAAATTTGAATGTTTCATTATCAATTCATCATTTAATAACATATGAATGTAATTGGTTTATAAATGAATTTTATAATGGTATTAACCATGTAAGGGAAATAAGATTCATAAAAAACGTATCTTCTTAATAATAAACCATTCAAATATAGAATATGAATGGTTTCCTTGGATAATAACCCTAGTAAATCATAACCTATATCAAAGGATATCAACCTAGATGAAGAAGGATTTCTAAATATCACTTGGAATATAAATTTTCATTGAAAATCACTTAATAAAATATATAAATGTTTCAAAATAGTTTTATTTGAAACTACTCTGAAGACATATATAGGAAACATGAAAAATAATTTAAATTTTTTTTGGGGAAAATATCATTTCCACATTGAAAAATACTTTTAAAAACATGATATTTTTAGAAAATTTTTCTATAAAAATAACCTTGAAAACATATAATGAATGTTTGAAAACCATATCAATATTTTTTGAAAAACATTTCTTTTTAAACCTATTTAAAAAAATGAATTTAAAAAATATTAGTAAAAGAATTTTCTTCTAAAAATAACCTTGTAAACATTCAATGGACTCTTCAGGGAAATGATGACAAGTAAATCCGTATATACTGAACATTCCTTTTGCATTGAAATTTTTTTAGAAAATTGAATTTACCAGAAAATGAAAAATTTATTTGTTTAAAACCATTTTATTGAATTTGTAATACATGGGTAACAATTTAATCTATACATAATAGTAAAAGAAATTAAAACAATTTTAGAAAACATGGTTTTGTAAATAAAACAATTCCAACTGAAGAGAGAAATAATGATGGATTTTCTTAAAAAAACACTCTTAATTATATTAACCAAAAAATAGTAAAAACTTTGTAATAATAAATGGAGATATATTGAATATAAAAAGTATAATAAATTTCATGATATTTATTGAGATATGGATTATAATATTTCATCAATGGAAGAATATTTATAAACAATCTCGATAAATGATGAGATTGTAGAAATAAACTATTACCACTTGTGTAACTCTAAAAAATAATAAAATAGAAAGAATAAAGAAAATTATTATTAAGATATCATTAAAATAATTATATTCCTGATATAACATGTCAATGTTTCATAAATATACCTCATAGAAAAATATAGGTGCAGAACATGAAATGTGTCTTAAAGAATGAAAATTGAGACAAAATATGTTTACTGATTTGGTAACTTTTGAACCATAAACCCCATGAAAGAAAGAAAAAAAATGTATTTTTAGATACCCATAAAAGTTAGAATAATAATAATAATATAATACATTAATGGATAGTATATTAATTTCCAAAAAGAAATGAGTGGTGAAAAAGGCATAAGTTTCACAAAAATAAATATGAGAAGAGAAAACCCTCACCCTAAGTACTGAATTTATTTTTGAACATTCAAACCTCATAAATAAAATATATATATTTATTTTACATTAAAAAAACCCATAATTTTATATTTTATAAAATATATGATTTGATTATGGCCTTATATTACCATTTTATCAACAATTCCATGATTAGGTTATATTTTGGGTAATAACTGCTTTGTTTTTCGTACATGATTATACTTGTTATTTATGGTCACCATACATAGATCATGATTTACTCATTTAAATAATGTAAAACATGGTATAAATTAAATATATATTCATTATATACGTATTTATAATATTCTATAAAATATAGAAATATCAAATAGAATACACTGTTCATGGAGACAAAAGGCCATATATACATAAGAACGATGTTTTTGTTTTCGTTTCATTTCAAAATAAAGAAAATTAAATAAATATATATATATATTTTATCATTTAGTTATAATTATTACGTCTAATATATCATATATATTTACTTAACGATCCCTTAATACATTTCATGTAATGTGTGAATGAATCACATCACTTTGAGGAGGCGGTAGTCTTCACATTCCTAAAAGAAGTTATTGTATATACACAAAATGGTTATCATGATGGTAATTTTTATATAATAATTACAAATAAATACATACATCATAAGTATCATATATCTCATATAAAAATATAATTTACATATCTATTTCCTACCTTTAATGGTGCAAATAGAAGAATGATCGACATCAGTTTGTGAGGCGATACTCCTCCATACACATAAACGATGATCATGTATCCCATTTGATGTAAGTGTGTGTGAGTTTAAGTTTAACCCTTAAAATGAAAGCACCTCAGTATATTTATGATATAGAGGTTATTATATTATGATGAAATAGTAATAATTTAGGTGGTGGAGAAGGGAGAGGAGAGTAGGACTTTTATTGGGTTGATTTTTCTTATAAAAATTGATTTAGAGGTTTAAATATAGGGGAGGAGAGGAGGACTTTTATCAGTAGGTAAAATGACACATTGGATATTAATTAAAATATTTGAGTGCTCCTTACATTTTTATTATCCCCTAATGGTTCAAAATTGACCATTCTAGTTACTTTTAAGTGTAATGGTATATATATTTCTATACAATAATTTTTATACAAGAGTTGGGTCATTTTTACATCTTATATTCTGAGCTAATTCATTAATTATACTTGTTTTTACCTTAATTACTGTAATTATTTTTAATTAATTACACTAATATGTTGGGTCAAAAAATAATTAGACCTTATTATAAAATATAAAGGATTAATAATAATAATATAGAATCAATATTTACAAATTATAAACACATAATTGGAAAAAGGTAATTTAAAATTAATCATATAGACATGTCATTTGAGGTGGATTTTAGTAAAAAATGCTTAAAAGTTTGAAATGTTTTTATGTCAAATTTCAATGTGAAATTATTTACAATGACCTATATTGTATTAATTGATGTAAAATTTATCTAATAACACTTTAAAACAAAATTTAAATTTAAATTTACAATAAAAATAAATTATACGAATAAGCAGTTTTGAATTAAAATTTAGTAGTTTTCACTATTTGTACAGAAATGAAGTATTTTAAAAAAATAATGAAATTTCACCTTAAGATAATATCAAAATTTTTAATAAAATAATGTAGTTTATTTTATCAATTAAAATACCAAAAAAAATCTAGAATTAATTTTGTTATTTTTCATAGGACATAAAAAGAAGTTCATTTGAGAGAATTGTATTTTCAAACATATAGACATTAACAAAAATTATATTTTTTATTATCAATATTTTTTATTTATATAAAAAATATCATAAAAATATATTAAAAGTAGTTATTACTATTCATATTACTATTTTTAACAAATATTTTATAATAATATTGTTTACATAATTATAATAATAAAATAGTGTTTGGAAAATCTCAATGTTGCATATAATGCAAGACAACATGGTGTTGCGTGTAGAAAAATATTATCTTGGTGTAGAGTATAATGAAAGCATAACTTTGTGTAGTGTGAAACATAATAAATCAAATAAAATTAATTTATTTGAATAAATTGGTTCATAAAAACTCAAGGTGTTATACTTACCAACTATGGAAATGATGTAAGTGGAACAACTTGGAAACTTGTACATCTAAGAAACTGTGAGACTTCCTGGTGTTACCTATGTGATTGTTTCTGAATGGATGAAAATGTTCACATAATGGTTTTGAAAAGCTTTTTAGGGGTTAATGGGTTCCTAGATTAAATTTATCATGGATTTGTTTCCACAGATGGATGGACATATAGAGAGAGCTATCTATGTTCGTGAGGATATGCTTCAGGATTATATGGTTGATTTTGGTGGATATTTGGAAAATGACTAGCCCCTAAAAAAAATTGACTATGAAAATAGTTAATATGCTTTTATTAATATAGATCCCTATACATATTTGTATGGGAATCAATATAGATCTCCCTTTTACTGTGATGAGTTGGGAGAGAGGACCTTGTTTGGGTTGAGTCTCATTTACAAGAAAATAGAAAAGGTGAAGTTGACTCGAAAGAGTTTGGTCACCACACAAAGTTGTCAAAAACATCATGTGGACCATCACTATCAGATTTTAGAGTTTGAGGTTAGTGTTATAGTTTTCTCTGTGTTTTACCTCACATGGTTCATCATTGGTTGGGTAATAAGGGTAATTTAGAATCAATATTTTTGGTCCCACTTGAGATCATAGAGAGACTGGAAAAGGTGGTTTATTAGTAGGAATAACCATCTCACTAGAATTTCATTCACAACGTGTTTCATGTTTCCTTATTGAGGGATTATCAAATAGATCATTTCCATATTATTTAACAGGATAATATAGATCTTAATCTTGATGCCATTATTATTGAGATGCTATTTAAAATTATTGATCTCCAGGATAAGGTACTGCATGGTAATTTGATTCTCTTCCTCCAAGTACTACGATCTTGAAGATGGGATAACCATAAGACATGGTAGGAATAACCTTCGAGAAGTTATAAGTAGGCTTCAATTTATGTCGGTCAAGGATCTTTTAATCCTTCTAGGGATATAATACTTCTATGGGATATTTGGAGCACTCACTGGATATTAGTTATACATTAATTTATACTCTGTTTGTTTTTAAATTTGTTCTATAGGATTCATGGGAACAAGGGTAAAAAAAACATTTTTTTAGGATACATGAGTTGTGCATTATTGGCACACAATTATTATTAACCATGTGGAAACCACTAGGTATGGAACTATATCTTGATAATGCAATTTTTCATGGTTTGAGAATAGTTAAATAAACCATGTGACTCACCAGGAAGAGCTTTGTGGGTTATGGATGTTTTTACAAGGGGGTTTCATGGTTTGACCAAATCATGCAACTTGTCCTTTGATACTATGTGGATAAAAATTTTAAAGATAAATTAACCACACATAGTTTGTGCACAGTTTGTATAATCACGTAGCCTAATTGTGAACAACATGCTCAAATTTAGAATGTTAGTTTTTATTAGTTTCCCATTTATCTCTATTATACTTAATCACTTCCTAATATCATATTGGATATAAATAATCCTTCCCCAATGATCTATAGTCTTATCCGCTATGATTATTGGTGAATTTTTCCTCATTATTGATGAATTCCACAGGGTATGTTTAGCTTTTGTTTTTGCATTTTCCTCTTTTGTTCTTATATATTTTCGAGATATGTCAACCTAATGTCTTGTGGAAAATCATGTGGGATTTAGATTTCAAATATAATGTTTCTGATGGAGTTTTTGTGTTTATTATGGATTTAGGTTCATGAAGACTTGATCCACTCTTCCCCAATCTCTATTATTAAGGACGTTTAGTTTTACCTCTATTGTTGAGGTTGGTGTCTCTTTATAGTGGGATGATTCTATGAATTTATTATTATTATTATTATTATAAATTACTAGGGGATATTTATTTAATTGAATTTGTTTGTTATTAAAACTATTTTTTAAAAATAAATCATGTGTTTAAATGGTATTTTCTTTATAAATGGTTTGTACAAACCAAGTGTAGATAAAGTTCTTGAATAGAGGTTTTGGTTTAAAAATATTTTTTCAAGAACCAATGCAGATTTACTTTTCTTTGAATGTTTTTTATAAATTTTTAAAATGGGATTTCAAATGGTTTTATAAAAAAATTTGCACATTTGTTAACCTTGGGTGTGCGAGGAATAGACATGCCACTCATTGTGTGTGTAATTACACATGAGGTTTTATTTAGTTTTAGTGCATGTAATTCCACGAGATAATATTTTTATTTTATCCAGTGTAAACCTATATTGGGAAATTTTTTATGTCTAGTACATATACCAACCATTTAGATCCCTTATGGTGTGATTTTTTATTTATAATTAGATTATCACATTATAGATTGGTCATGGATATTTTATCACATGCTTTCACCTAATGGATTGTTATAGTTATTTTCTTACATTTTTACCTTACCGTGTATCCATGTATTTCATTGATTATGATTTCGTGGTTTATGACCTTTCATATTACATTATTTAAGATTTTGAAAGGCTTTTATGAAAAACCAAGGGATGATTTACAAATGGTTTTGATTTATGAAAGTTATTGGTAATATAATATTAGTTTTAAAGCTAGAAGTGTAAAACTACTGATATTATACATAATCTTTATTTTTTGGTGAATCATACTAGGATTTTTTCTCACACGTAAAATTTATCTTTTCATTAGTTAGAAACATTGTTTTTTAGAAACTAGATAAATGGAATATTATCTTGTATCTCGGTGGTTCCTCTTTTCTTTATTTCCTTCATATTAGGATGGTTTGGAGTTTATGGTTGGTCAAATAGAGACTGGTTTGTCTATTCTTATCATAATTTCTGGTTTGGAAAATTTGGATTGGATGTTATGTATCTTAGATGTATCTATTTCTTCTGCTTTTTAATTTAGTGGAATTTCTTATTTTTTTTATATGAGTGTTATTTTCTTTACCATATTGCGCCTCATCACTGTGATGATCCGACTCAGGTGGATTTCCTAGATGACCTAGGTTGGGTTGTTAGATGTATGAGAGACTCCTCCATGTTGGGTAATTCACTTGGACAACTCTCACAAAGATGATATATAATTTATTATGAACCTAATCGAATAAGTTTTACATAATTAAAAATAAAAAACAAAAGGGTGTGATTAATGTCTGTTGTTGATTCGACACAATACGTAGGATGATTGTGAATATTAAAGAATATAGTGATGGATTAAATTAGGGTTATTGCTTTTGGGTGCCCATTTACTATGCCAGTAGACACTTATCTTTTATTACATTCATTTTATTTATTATTTCCCTTTTTATGAAGTCATTTTATATTGTGTGTGTCTTTAAAAACTTTAATAAGTTAATTTATAAGTTTATTGTTTGTGAATATCCTCATAGAAAAACCGATGATTATCCATTTAGATGTTATATAAGGGATTTCAAAATTTATATCTCAACAAACCCCACTATTAGTGACTTCATCAAGGTTTATAACACCTTAATACCATAGAGGGTTTATTAGTGTTAGTCATCATTAAAATCATTATAAAAACATTTATGTTATTAAATAATTCATCTTATGGATTAATTATACTCTTATATATCATCCTAGGTCCTAATAATTGTTTCCCAAAAGTTTTTATCACCATAATATAAAACAGGCTTCACTTGTATCTGTCTCCATGAAAAACCCTATTTTAACAAAAACGATACCTCATGATATCTAAATAAACTAAATTATTTCATAAAATTTCTCTACCTAATAAAATTAATAGAAATATACTCATTGATTTTTTTCTAAGTTGATTCATCCTAAAATTTGATATCTATCTTCAAAATTCAAAAATAACCTTTAAAAATGATCTAGTTGATTTAATATAACTAATGCGGTTTATTAGAATGCAAGTATAATGTATCCCTCACTTGTTTTAAGTCTACACTAGGAGAAAATTTCATGGTATATTAATTATTAGATATAAAGGGGACACATTATATCTCCTGGGAACATGGCATGGTTCTATTAGGGGATAAATTTTACACATATACTAGGTTGATCTATTCCAATCATGTAGGGTTACCTCAATACTGGTTCCCCATCACTGTCCTACTCGGTTATGTAGTTGAGGTTGAGAGTTTCTAGCCTGAATAAACCAATCTGTTATAATTAAGGAACATGATGATTTCCGTGGTAATATAAACCATGATAACCGAAGCATTTCATTAATTATTACTCACAATCCCATTTAGTCACATAGATTAATCTTCTATAATACTTAGTTATAAAACCGAGTCACCCACCTTTCTTGGTTTGGGTTTAAAAATTTGGGAATCCTCTACCTATATTGTAAATAAACATAACAGATATTTCTTCTACTACTGAGCCAAGGTACAAAAAATGTACCACCTATTTTATAAACCCCCAATTTTAGAACATTATTATTTTTATTCCTATATATAATCTACATCACGTTATTGAATACCTTGTACATAAATATATATATTACCAAAATGGTAATTGTTAAATATCCAATTAGCTGTTTTATATAAAATGTTATACATATTTTCTTCCACCTCTTAGTAGTAGCCTTGAGGGAATTAATGCTCACTGTGACTAATGGAGACCATGTTAGGGAAGTTTAATATCCTAGACCCGATAATCATGATTACCAATAATAGAAGATGTTCAAAAACTATTGTCCATAAAAATTATAATTTAAATTAAATTAAATATTAATAATAAAATAACATATATATAAATATAGAAAAAATTATATATATTATAATCAATACATTTTTCAAGTGATTAATTATTAAGGTTATCAAAAGGGAGTTCCACATCTTACTTGGAGTGGGCCATTAACGCTTCATTAAACCACAATTCATCATTTCATTCCATCAGTTATGTTCAGATATAGTGTTTTCGTGGGGATGTAGTCAATTTATTGGAAAAATAATCTTTTTATGTTCGTAAATCACATAAAGATTTAAGTTCACCCTAAATTTGAATAAATTATCCAAAGCTAAACTATAATGACATATTTGTATCCATATTATTATTTCAATATATCTTTAATTTTTTTAAGGGGTGACTAGTTAATGAGAAAATAATTTTTTATATTTTCATTTAAAACAAATCCGGATTATAAATAAAATATTATATGAGAAAAATTAATAAATTTAGATAGAAATATTTTTAATTGGATAACATTTGAACCTATTTTTTGAGCCTATATTAAGTAATTCAGAAGTAACAAAATAATAAACTATAGTTTTTCTATAAATTCATAATTTCAATAAAGTTATTTGTCTGGATGAATGTTTAGAAATTATCTTTTGTTTATATTTTTTCACATAATCCAGTTGAATACAATTTATGTTACCCAGAGTAAATTGTCTTAGATCAAATTCTTCAAATTCTAAAACCCTTTTGTTGTATAGAAGTGTAACCATTATAAATATTTTGTTCATACTTTAAATATAATTTTTTCCTAAATTCCTCACATTGATTTGAATATGTCAATAATCCATGTAAAAAGTATAATAGAACCTTCATATTCCACATTCTCATGTATTTAATTTTTCATAGACTTGAAGCTTAACCAATTTCCAATTTTTTGACAATCATAAAAAGTTGAATCATTTTTCTTATGACATTTTTTGTAGTTCAAATCATAAAATTACGGAATATATTATTAGAGAGATATCAAAATAGTGTATTTTGAGCCTTTGCATCACAATTTAGTAATTTAGTGTCAATTTCAGTAAATTTAAACAATTTACAATCACATATTTCTATTCCATATATATGTTTATAATACATAATGACGTTTAGTGATTTTAGATGCGATATCATATTTTTCTTTCATATTTTATAACTCATCCAATCCAAAAGTGGCAATATTTTTTATTCACACCATTTTCATTAAAGAATGTTTTGGATATGGATTTTTAATTAAAATATTTTCTATGAATGATTCATTCACCTTTGACACCACATGTTGTGACCAAGGCCTTGAAAAATAAGGTCGGTGGTTAATTATTTTTTAATTTCTTTTTTATTGAATGTAATTAATTGGATCCTATTACTATGTAAAGATGGAAAATGAATGTATCAATAATAAATTTTCACATTAACAATAAATGAAAAATGAAATCACATTAAAATAATATTTTTGAAGTGGTTCACCCATTGGGATTTTTCTAATGAGTATTTATATGATGATTTTCTAATGTTCAAAAAATCACCAACACACTATTATGATGAAAAGTTTTTTGGTTTATTTTACAACTAAGATAAAGGATCACTCTATATTTCTCTCTCTCCAAGGACATAATTACGAAACAGCGCATCCTTAAACTATTGGAATGTTGACCATATATTGACAAGAATAAAAGTATTTAATACAATAAATTCGATATGATGTTTTAATTTAGATTTATGTAATCATATATAACTTATTTATTTTCTTCTATAATTTCTGATCTTCAATTCAACAAAATGACACCAGACTCTCAATTTAATTTTTCACGTGTATTTATTTTCAATCACACAATTATATCTCTATTAACTATTTATTTATTTTATTTTATTTGTTATCCATTGATATATAATCTTCAAACACTAAATTAATTAATAAGATCTTATTTTAAAACCGTGTATCCTTGTTATATGTGTCAAATACATTAATGGAAAAGAAAAATATCTAAAAATATTGTATTATATCTCCCATATTTTTTCCAACTTTATTATGTTGAACATGATAAAAAACATTATTTTTTATGACAAAAAAAATTATGAGTATATTTTTTACCAATATGTCGTTTGGTGGTAAAACATTGACTCCACAAACCATTAAAAAAATCGATATCCCTTTATATTCAATTGTTTCTTTATTTTGAATAGTTTTCAAAGGTACAGACTATGCAATTTTCCACTAAATATGATGTTGTCTTTTGGCTTGGTATCTTATCTCTTTTTCTTGACCGTCAAGGTATCAATTATCATCACATTAAAACATGAGATATTGGCAGTATATCATCTCAGATCACCATCAAAACATTATGTGAAATCTTCAAACATCTTGTTTAAACCATTGGTTCCTCATGATCCTTGAATTACCTAGACGTAGGCTCTAAAATGAAATGACTTGTTATGTATTGGTATAAAATAAGTTCACTCCAGTATATTTTTAACACTATAAATACAAATATGTGGTAAAATATAAAATAATGTGTTTCTATACATTATAGAATGGTTTCATCATGCCCTAATATTTCTAACTAAACACCCATATTTCATCAAGTATATTATTTTACAGAAATATAGTAATTAAAACACCCTTGATGATAGTGTGGGGTGACTATTTTATATGATTTAATTTTCCTTCAACATCAACCTATTTGAAAGAATAGTCTTCTCAATTTCTCACAATTAAAATAATATATAAAAATCACATGTTTAGTTATTAATTTATTATAAGCATAAGAATAAAATTTCAACATTTTTTATAATGTTATAGAAATATTTTCATTCTAATTATTCCACCTGGTGTAAAATATTGTTTCTCCAAACTTTATGAAATATATGTAAATAATAGAAAATAATGTTAATAAATCCATTATTTATAAAATTTATATCCATTTAACCTATATAAAATGATATATACTAGTTATATCATATATAAAATCATTATAAGAACTAAAAATAATGTCCTTCCTTTTTTACAGAATATGAACACCCATTGTTTAAAAAATTATCATTTTACATAGCCACATAACATTAAAAAATATAAACCATGAAATAAGTACTATAATATTGTATAACATGTAAACAAACATTCAAAAGGTAAAACAAATACAAATTAATCTCTGTGTAAATATGAAATTTTCTATTATAAATACATGTCCTTCTCACAAATGGAATGAAAATACCTTTTAAATTTTAATGTTATTTTAAAATAATTATACATATGATCTCCAAATAATTATCATAAATCTCTTCACACATAAAAAAAGAATCAAAATAAATCTTGAAAACCAATCCTTTTCAAATTGTTTTCCAACCAACACACGTATTATTTTTTTTATACCCCTTATATATAAAACAATCCTAAAAATATCAATGTTATAGGAAAAATTCTAACACCTTTCATATAGTATTTTTTAGTTGAAATTTTTCTTTCAAAATTTATGAACATTATTTTTCAAAATCACAGATCGATTATTTTAATATTTATACTTCACTCTAAATTTCACATTTCCTATTTTTTGAAAAATGTTTCATAGGGAAAGATTAGGTTTTACTAGACATAGAAGGATCTTTTGATCAGATATAGATTTTGTTTTTTCATACATAAAATTTTATATGAATATAAAATGAATTAATATAGATTTACTCAGATGTTGATGAATAAAATTCAAGAAGTTGTAATGAAGAAAAATCTATCCAATGAAGTTTTACTAACACTACAAGAAAAACTTCATCGGATAGAGAAGACGTGCTTTCTAGGAAAACATCCATAAAATCAACCAAATTAAGAAATTCAATTTTATTAGATGGAGAATGTTATGTTCATCAGATGGAGACATTTTATTCTATTAGAAGGAAGATTTGATCCATTTTAATGTTTCTTCATAAAAAACGACCATCAGATGAAGAAGATGTGATGAAACATTCCAAGGTAAGATGAAGTATTTTAATGTCACTATAACCAACTCTGAAGAATGAATAATATGATTATTCGGAGTTTTCCTATAAATTGATGTTGTATACAAGAAGGAGGAATCTTTTTCATCATCTATGATATAAATTTACATTGAAGTTTTTGTTAACATCCCATAACTTTTAAATTTATTCATTTTAATTCATGTTTGTTTAATCTAGTAGGATTGAACGTTTTGAGGCTTAGAAAGACAATGGATATCGATCATGATGATTGAGGCTTCTCAAGGCCAGGGAAATAGAATATATTATGATCTTAGTATTGAGGGATTTTTTGGTAATGTAATATTTTCCATTATTGTATGGTTAAGACTGGGGATATATTGAGATTGATTCAAACTCACTTTACACTAAAGGTTAAAGTGTGGTAAATTTCTTAGCATTTTTTTACGTTTTCCTTACATCCTTTGTAAAAAATGTGTTTCTTTATTGTTATTATGAAATAAATTTTTTTACATATTTTTGTTGTGCATATATTAATGAAAATTTCATAATATTTTTTATAAGAGTTTATTATCTGTGATTTCATAAAGCACATTGTCGTTTCTACATCCGATTAATATCATATAAGTGATTGGGAAAACTATACATTTTATTTTATTAAATATAATTCACCTCTTATGTTGGAAAAAATATAATCTTACGATCATATATTTGGAATCACAGTAGGTTTCTACTTGTCATAAGCTATTACACTAATGTTCATTTGTAGAAAAAAGTATCTTGTTTTATAATATATAAGTTTGGTCTATTGGGAAATTAAAAAAATTCAATCCAACAATACCACATATATTTGATGGTGCTGATTTTTAATATTGGAGGGACCGTATGAAGTTCTTTTTTATAAAAATTGTATTAAAAAACCTTGTTGTGCTTATAAGAGACAATAATTTTCAAGGAATAATAGTCACTCCCTTTACTAAATAAGAGAACAAAGAATATCGTCTTAAATATTGAGTTAGAAATAATATAATCTTCTTAATGATAAGAATTATTTATTGTAATATTTCCATTTTTCAAACTGAAAAAGCATGTAGATGAAACTGGAGGTTACTTAATTTTGAATAACCAAATTTTTTGAAGTAAGAAGAGGTATGATTAGAGATGATTATATCTATTTTGTTTTTTACCTAGAGGATGAATTCATAAAATTCAAAATAGATTTACAATTATTGTTAATAATATTAAATCTATTGGAGATAAAGTCTTTATAGATGAATATTTGTTTGAGAATATCATAAATATAATTCTCAATGAATGAGGATGAAGAATACGTCTCCCAATAACAAAAAAATATTAATTTTTTAGTTACAATGATTTTATCAGTACTCTCATGTAGTATACAAGAATATTGAAAATTGATGTGAAGAAAGTTAATAATTTTAAGGGAGGAGGTTTTTATTTAACTTCTACAACAGCTAAGAAAATCAACCAACTTAGAAAATTAATAAATCTTCAAAAAAAAGTATATTTTCAAATTTAATGTTGTTCATCTAAAAAATAGTGAGAAAGAACATTATAATATTGCTAAAATTTAAACATGATAGTTTTAAAAATGAAAATTCATTATAAATACAAATTAATTCTAAAGATATAAGTGACAATAAGGATACTTCAGAGATGATTTTATAAAAATATAAGAAATCAGGTCACATGAGACCATATTTTGTTAGATTATTGAAGGATAAGAGTGGTAAAAAATCTAGAACATTATTAATGAATAATTGAAATAAAAATATGAAATTTTTTGACACTGGGAATGCAACATTTTTTTCCATTCTTCTGAAAATTATTCTGAGAACTGTAGTGATGATCTGAAAAATGTGATTTTTTATGATGAAATTAAAAAGAAAAATATTTGAATCATGGATATGGTATTTGATAAATCATAAACCAATTTAACATTGAATGAAAATTATAAATATTCTAATTATGAAAATAGTTTTAAAAATTTAGTATAAGAAAACGATACTTCATGGGATTAAGATAATCATTTACCAATTTAAGAAGAAGTTTATAGATTTTCAACATTTCTTGAATGAAATAATACTAATGTTTCTAAAAACCATGAATATTATAATATATAAATTTATATGGGTAATTATATAATTTGAATACATTCATAAGAGAATTCAAATATTACTAAAGAAAGAGGATAAAAACTGTCGCTAAGTCATATATTGATAATAAGGATTTAGTTATAAAACTAAATTATGAAATTTTGAGTATGAAAAATATAATATAAAATTTTACTTTTGGTTAAGGAATTATTTTATAACATGTAATGAAAAATGATAACTCATTTAAATTATTCATGAATAGGATTTATAAACTCTAAACCTTATTTTTATAATAACTATTTTGTTCCTAAAATTTTCCTCTTTTGTAGAAAATGTCAAAGCTGTCAACATTGGAAGAACATGTATTCATTCAATGAAGTTATGGATTTTTCTTTTTTAAAGATTAAATTCCCAAGGAATTAGAATCTATACAATATAAAAATGTTGTACAAATTTTGATCCCTATAGTATTATTTTTTAAAAATGTTGAGACTAAATAAGTTTGGGTACAAAAATAAAAACTTTTTCTGAAAATAAGAAGAGTACCAAAAACAGTAATATTTGGTACATGGATAGTGGGTGTTCAAGGAAAATGAAAATATACAATAAATCATTTCTTAATATCATCAATATGAAAGGAGGACAATTCCCTTTTGGTGATAATTCTTAATGAAATATATACAGAATAAGTGACATTGTTATTTTTTTAAAAAAATTTAATATAAAATGTTTTATTTATTGTATGAATTACGAACAAATTCATTAAATTAAAACCAATTTCGTGTTAAAGGTTTCCTTTTGAACTGCAGAAATGATAGACATACTTGTAATGTCACGACCCATCTGACCATCGTACTAGTAGCCGGACCGGTCTCCACATAACCTCAAGAGACTCTCCCTGTACTATAGATGTTGCTGACTAGTAGTGAGTGTCTAACGATAGTCAGTGGGGAGACTATACCCTCATATTCATAATGAACAGAGGAAACTGATAGTAACTCAGAAAACAATTGAAGAAGATATAATACAATTATCAATTGAATAAAGAAAATAGTCAATGCTAATTTATACAATGTATACATGTCATGGTGATATATATCAGAAATAACTAAACAAAACAACATGCTTTACATATCAGTATAGAAATCAGGAAAAGCCTCAAATCCCCAAGGGAAATATTCATGAGCTCCTCGAGCTCCTGCTCATTCCATTGCTCATAACTCCCAGGTTTAAGAAAACAGAAACAAGCAATGTCTAAGGTAATGTAAACTAGTAGAGTCTACTTAAGTACCTCTGTGCAATGACGGTCCAAATAGGATGTGAGCTACAAATATCAGTATTCTAGGACCAATAGTGTCTAGATAAATCTAGACAAGGAAATAAAATTGAATAGTTTGGAAGTATATCAATGAATAATAATATTAAATAAATAACCAAAAACCTTTCTAGGTTCCTATGGGAAACTTGAAGGAGATATCTGCTTCATCCTATGGCTCGTATATTTGATTGTTTAAATTTTGTTAATATATATATATAGTAACAATGCATATATATATATATAGTATTCTCCTATAAAAACCAAGAATGTACCAATTCCAAATAGTCATATACCCTGGATACTAATTTTGGCTAGACCAAGACGTAATGAACATACATTCATTGCTAGGGGAATCGCTCTTGGTCTTGTCCCTATTCCAAACTCCAAGATCTCGTATGGTCTCATGGGAATCAATATGGAAGATCACAAGGTCTTCCTACCCCTCAATCTCATGGTCCATTGGAAAACATTGTTGGATGGATCGAGATGTAACACACAAACATCCATCACCAAGAGTAGCACACACGGTCTATCTCTGGGCTTAACTCCACGGGCTCTCACGGTGTCTAGAGGATCGGCAAAAAAACAAACATATTCTTTCTTCCCAAGGGCACTCATGGTACCTTGCCTCTCCTGCCTATACAAGGCATAACCATTCACAAAATATAATGCATGAATGATTTCACCTCTCATGCATTTCATTAGCCTATTTCAATTACATATACCCAATCATATTCACATTTATACTTATGTCAAACCATCATAATTATTTCAATTAAAACATTATCCTAGGCTTCACATTTTACTCAAAAACATAAGGCAACGTCCTCTCATTCATCTTATTGGCCATACTCAAACCCATTAATTAACTCAACAATTAACTAGGTATATAAATCCCATTAATTAATTCATCAATTAATTAATAAAAAATACTGTTATTATCTCATAATTAATTTTCAAGAATTAATTATCTCATTATAAATATCAATTCTATATATTCAATTCCATAATCAAATATCTATATCATAATATGAAAGTCACATAATTAATTCAAAATTAATTATCTCAACTTAGAAAAATTTAATATCTCATAATTAATCTATCAATTAATTATCTCAATTACAATTCTCAAAGAACATAATTAATCCAAAATTAATTATCTCAACTTTTACAATTTAAAATCTCATAATAATCCCCTTGATTAGTTATCTCAATTACAACCCTCAAAGCACATAATTAATTCACAATTATTTTTCTCAACTTAGCCAATTTTATATCTCATAATTAGTCCCCCGATTAATTATATAAATTAAAATTCTAAAAAAACAAAATTAATTCACAATTAATTATCTCAACCCAACCAATTTAATTTCACATAATTAATTCCGTGACTAATTATCTCCATTACAATTCTTAAGAAACATAATTAATTCACAATTTATTATCTCAACTTATCCAATTTAATATCCCATAATTAAGCTACTGATTAATTATCTCAAATATAATTATCAAATAAAATAATTAATTGGAAATTAATTATCTCATCTTATCCAATTTTATATCTCATAATTAATCCCCTGATGAATTATCTTAATTAAAAATCTAAAAACCAAAATTAATTCACAATTAATTATCTCAACTTATCCAATTTAATATCTCATAATTATTCTCCTTGATTAATTCTCTCAATTAAAATTCTCAAAGAACATAATTATTTCCCAATTAATTATCTCAACTTATCCAATTTTATGTCTCATAATTAATCCTTTTATTAATTATCTAAATTACAAATCTCAAAACACAAAATTAATTCACAAATAATTTTCTCAACATGGCCAATTTAATATCTCATACTTAATCCCCAATTAATTATCTCAATTTCAATTCTCAAATCACATAATTAATTCACAATTAATTATATTAATATATCTCACACATTGATTCATAATTAATTATGTCAATTATTCCTCCCAATACTTGTAATTACTACTTAACCCATGTGTGTCAAT
The DNA here is from genome assembly GCA_963277665.1 of Viscum album. NCBI lineage: Eukaryota > Viridiplantae > Streptophyta > Magnoliopsida > Santalales > Viscaceae > Viscum > Viscum album. The sequence goes on along the minus strand of OY728119.1, from coordinate 758,021,294 downwards.
ATGTAAGGGAAACAATAGAAAAACACATATCAAAAAGCTAAATGAACATATCAGTCTAATCATTATGTTGTTATCTTGAAGGTATCACACCTCTATTGGAGGTGTTTTTCTACAAAAATGTGATTTTGTAATATAATAAATTATTTTATACCAATAAAAAATTCATTCAATATTTTCAGTCAAATTTCCCAACAATAGTAGTTGAACAACTACTGTGTTTGATTAATTTAGAAAATTTGAGGTCCCTAACTTAGATAATTGGTCATGCCAATTCTTTCTAACTCAAGCCAAAACTCTTTCATGCATGAACACTTCCATATTAATGCGTGTGCGTACTTGGAATTGATCACAACACCTAACAACAACCATCAACACTGACAATTAGTGTAGAGAGGACCAACACACATCCAAATAATTATTTGCAATTCAACAAAGCCAAGAGGACAAAAAATAAAGAGTGTGAAACAAATTAATGGTTATCTAACCTTAACTAAATATAACAGCGGTAAACCAAATCGAGTCAAATTGCATCACATACGGTGGTGGTCATAGGAATATGGAACAATGGGTTCCAAGATATTTTCTACACTGCCTATAGTCAGGAGAAAATAAGTAACCGAATGAATTCCTCATTTTCGGGTTTCAGCCTAACAGAGACCAAGTGATGGAGGGCCGAAACAGCCGATGCGAATAATGCAACGCATGGAGAATGACATACCTCACCAAGACAGACAAATTTCTTGAAGAAACCATCACGATTTAACATGCGTAGAGTGAGCCCGGAGATTGGGGTGGGGCGCCTCAACCATGGAGTAGAAGGGGGGCGCGTTGCTCCTTCACATAGGAGAAGAGGGAGGTGGGCCTACTTCTTTATTTTCTCTATAAATATATTAAATTCCAAATTTTATTATAATAATAAATATAATATGAATATTAATAATAATAATAATTGTTTTAATATTATTACTATTTAATATTACACCTCTTTTATAAACCTCAAAACTACCCATTTATACCTCATTTAATTAAATTCCTTCCAACCAAATTAAATTAAAAAATAATCAACACATTATCATTTAATTAAATTATCTCAACACAATTTAATAAAATTAATTCCCCCTTTAAATGCTATTTAATTAAATTCTCTTCAACACTATTTAATTAAATGAATTCTTTATCCTCTATCTTTTCCTCATTTAATTAAATTCTCTCACTTAATTAATTTAAATAAATACCTCTTTTCTCATAAATTAATTAATTCTATTAAAAATTACATTATATAAATTAAAACCCCCATTTCACATCAATTCATTAAATTCATGTTAACCATGAATTTAATTAAATAAAATATCCATTACAAAAAATTTAATTAAAACCATTTTTACCCTTGGATTTAATTAAAATATTTTAACCCCAAACTAAAAATTGGGTAAACCACATGGTTTAACTCACATGATCTAATAGACCGTGTGTTGACCAAGAGGATGACACTAGATACTTGTTATCTCATTAATGTCTGAACTTCATGATTTGACTAACCGTGCACATCCCATGAAAAAATCTTTACCATGTCTCGTGCTCCTGAAACCCTTAAGAACACCTAAGAAACTCCTCGAGCCTTTACACTACACCGATATCAACACTTTAAACAGATCCAACTCACGTAACTTCATCGGAAATGAATATTTTAATACCGACCTGTCAGTAAAATGAAAAAATTAAAAAACAATCATATTTTAACCCAGTTTAAAAAAGACGAGACTTTACAATCTACCTTTCTTAAAAATTTCTTTTCTATGTGAATCCATTAGGAAGTAATACAAAAATAACCAACCCACCAATGTCAAGAAGTCTCATTTGAACAACCAAATTTTGTTCCCAAAATCCCAACACGCCTTTCACACATCACAATCCAAATAGGTTAAACCTTTAAAAACAAAGGCAAATAATTGAATCTAACCCAAATATAGGAACAATGCATAACCGAGCCATTGGAACAAGAGACATGATCCTATCATCATCTCCACAATCACCACCCCATTAGTGATTTCCACCAATTGCCTTAGAATTAAACATGAAACTCCAAAACTAGGACTCTTTCTTGGAAAGTCATCATCGACCCATTAAACCCACACTCTCCCTTAAACCAGTGACATGCCTTCAAAATGATTCCATCACCAGCCTCATGTACACCGAAGTCCTTAATTGACCTCCAGTGGCATTACCTAGTAAATCCATCACTATGCTATTTTAAAAATATCATGCCCCAGCATGAAAAAAATGTGTAACCCAAAGAACCACATATCCCACATATAACTTGTATAACAACCACTCATCCAGCACAAAAACATTCAAATTTTTAGCATGGCATAAGACCGACGCTATCTTAATGCCTCCATGATGAGGTCAAGAGAGGGTACATGATCTTCTCAATCAAAATATCACACTTAGAGTAAACATATGTCACCAAAAGAGGTTTATTCAAACTATTACCAGTCGAATCCTTTCAAAAATATTGGATTCACCTACCGATGCTTTATCAACCAAACCTCGATGCATAAATCACCAAAGGCATCATTGTTATTTAAACGAATACAATTGAAACTCTTCCAAACTAATGATGTTTCCAATGGTTTGTGCACACTGAAAATATCATCAATGTAAAGCCACTAAGAAAACACAAACCCTTACACAAAAACCAATGTGACACTACGCACTTTAAGAGTTTCCATGTTATCAATGAAAAGACAACCCACTCTCAAGCACACTATTTCAGAATAAGGGTGTTGTTATTTAAAACAAAAAATTACAACTAACGACAAAAACACTCAAATAGTACCAATGTCAAAATGCTCAAAGTGGATACAAGTCATCTCATGTTATAAGGGAAGTGCCTACCATGAGATAGTCCCTTACGAAGAACACACATTTAACCTCTTGTTCACATAAAATAGAAATTACTAGGCTCAAAAAATCCTCTCCAATTTCATCCATTTCATTAATTCATTTCAACTTCATAACATTTGAAATAATCTTAAAAACCCACATGTACTATTTCAAAACAAGGAAATTGGTTTTTCAAAAATCTCCCCACATGAAAAATAGAGACTATATAACAAAACATCATATTTAGCATTTAACATTTAGTTTCAAATCATTTAATAGAGTAAATTTAGCCTCTAAATTCCTTTTAACTAAAAAAGTGACCTCTGAGGGTCCCATTTATTCAATATGGGTTCATTAAAAAAATCAACCCCATAAGTGATATGAGTTTCCATATACTAATCCATAAAGAACCCATACATTTTACAGGTGGAATTTGACCCCCATTTGACCAAATCAAATTTCCATTTATCATTTCCACTTTATTAGCCACTTTTTCAATTTTTCGAATACGCAGGTTACCATTTTTTTTCCACAAATATAGTTATTTACACATTAAAACATCTCTTGCATGTTATAATATGTAGTAACCTAGAGACATTATATAACATTGAAGAATGGAATAATAGTAAAACATACTAAAAGCATAGGAAGGATGGCATATAAACTCCCAAGTATGTTAAAATTATTTCCAAAACATGCTATCTAATGAGGCATGCTTAAGAAGATGAAAACATGGAATTCAACCCAAGGCATAGAATCAAAATTAGCTGGCATCCTAATAATGAAAATACATGGAATATCACATGCATGTCATGTTATTTATAACAACCTATATGATGCATGTAATGAAACTACCTTTCCATATCAGGTCGAAGAAAATTTTCAAAATTCCCAAATAACGTAGTAATAGAAAATACACTATTCACCCAAGGTGAAGTCCTATAACCTGTAATAGAGAAAAACATAAACATCTATTCCCAACCCTATCCACTTGTTAATTTCTCGTATGTGGGGTGACTAGTCCTAGGCATGGCTATTAACCAAGTGACGAAATTTTTGTAGTCTCCTTTCTACCAACCAAAAAATAGAAAAACAAAGGATATAAACAAAAAAATGTCCCTTTAATACTATTACGTAACGTCCCAACCCAACTGATCATCAAACCGGTTGCCGGACTAGTCACCAAATGACATAATGTGTGTCTCCCCATATGCTAGAGGCTATCTAATAGCATTTAGGGTCTAAGGATAGTCATTGGGAAGACTATACCCTCATATTTAGAATATATAGCAGAAATAGATAGTAAATTAGATTACAAAAAAATCATATAAAATACAATAATAAACTGAATAATCAAAATGCACAATGTATGTTTATACAATGCATGAATTTCATGGTGATATATATCTGAAAGCAGGAAAAAATATCTTTATTTACATCTCAATATAGAAATATGGAAAAGACCCAAAGCTGCAAGGGCGGTCTCTATGAGCTTCCTAATCTCCCCCTCGATTCTTTGTTCCAAACACACAGGTACAAGCAAACAACAAAAATTAATTTCCAAGGTCCTATAAATATGTAGACCCTACTCAGGTACCCTAGGGAAATGGCGGCCCGAATAGGGTGTGACAAATAAAGCTCCATAGGCCGGGACCACAAGGGTATAGATAAATCAAGATAATGCAACAATACTAAATAGTGTGAAAGTATATCCAAGTAATAAAAAAACTGAATAACTAACCAATAAACCGTATAGGATTCTAAAGGATACTTGAAGGAAATACCTACTTTAGTCCCTGTCTAGTATATCTGATCATGTCAATTATGTGTATATATAGTAATTGTGTGTGTATATATATAAAAAGATAGATATTCTTACCATCCTCCTATATAAACCAAGAACGTACAAACCCCAAATGGAAATATACCTTAGATACTATTTCTAGCAAGATCGAGATGTAATGCACATGGTCTTCATACACCAGGCTCTCACGGTCCTTTAGAAAATGATTTTGGACGGATCGAGACATAACACATAGACATCCATCACAAAGATTAGAGCACACAGTCTATCCCATATCTCAACTCCACGAGCTCTCACGGTCTCTAGAGGATCATCACAAAAACTAACATATTATTTCTCCCCAAGGGATGTCATGGTCCCTTGCCTCCCCTTCCTATACAAGGCATAACAATTCAGAACATATAATTCAAGAAGCATTTAACCACTCATGAATTTCATTAGCTCAATTCAATTTCATATAAGCCAGTATATTCACATTTATACTTAAGACAACCCATATTTAGTATTTAAATTAAAGAAATAATATGGTATTCACAATCAACAAAAAAACATGAGGCAAGGGCATCTCATTCATCTCATTGGCCATTCTCAAATCCATAAATTAAATGAAAAATATATGGGTATATAAATCCCCTTAATTAATTCATCAATTAATTAATCAACAAGACATTTCATATCTTCTAATTAATTCTCCAAAATTAACTATATCATTACAAATCTAAACTATCCATATTAAATTATATAATTAAATATCTAGATCATAATATCAAATCACATAATTAATTCACAATTAATAATCTCAACTAAGCAGAATTTTATATCTCATAATTAATCCATGGAGTAATTATCTCAATTTCAATTATCAAAGGACATAATTAATTCACGATTAACTATCTTAACATATCCAATTTAATATATTATAAATAATCACCCAATTAATTATCTCAATTACAATTCTCAAAGCACATAATTAATTCCTAATTAATTATCTCAACTTAGCCAGTTTTATATCTCATAATTAATCCCTTGATTAATTATGTCAATTAAAAATCTCAAAACACAAAATTAATTCAAAATTATTTTTCTCACCTTAACCAACTTAATATCTCATAATTAATCCCCCAATTAATTGTCTTAATTACAATTCACATGGATCATAATTAATTCACAATTAATTATCCCAACTTAGCCTATTAAATTTCTCATAATTAATCTCACTACTAATTACGTCAACTAAAATTATCAAATCATATAATTAATTGACAATAAATTATCTCAGCTTAGACAATTTTATATCTCATAAATAATCCCCCACTTAATTATCTCAATTATAAATCTCCAAAGAAAAAATTAATTCATAATTAATTATCTTAACTTATAAAATTTAATATCTCATAATTAATCCCCTGATTAATTATCTGCATTACAATTCTCAAAGTAGATAACTAATTAATAATTAATTATCTCAACTTAAGCAATTTTATATCTCATAATTTATCCCCTGAATAATTATCTCAATTAGAAATCTCAAAACACAAAATTAATTCACAATTAATTTTCTCAACTTAGACAAATTAATATCTCAAAATTTATCCCCCGATTAATTATCTCAATTACAATTCTCAAAGGACACAATTATTTTACAATTAACTATATCAATATACCCCACTCATTAATTCATAATTATTTATCTCAACTTATAATACCAAATACTCATAATTACCACTTAACCCAAGTGCGTCGACAAGTAAGGTAAGCAATAGAAAAACACAAATCAGCAAGCTAAACTAACATATTAGTATGATCATTATGTTTTTAGCTTGAAGGCAGCACACCCCTATTAGAAGGGTTTTATTAACAAACCTTGATTTTGTAACCTAATAAATTATTTTATACCAACAAAAAATTAATTCTTCAATTGTAGTCAGATTTCCCAAAAATATTAATTAAAAAAGTACTGTGTTTTATTAATTAAGAAAAGTTTACAGACCCTACCTCAGACAATTGGTCGAGCCTGTTCTTTTAACTCAAACTGAAACCCTCCCCCACATACAAACATCTGCATTAATGTGTGTGTGTACTTGGAATTGATTACAACACATAAAAATCACAACCGACATCTACGATTAATGCGGCGAGGACCATCACACACCCAAATAATTATCTACAACTCAACCAAGCCAAGAGGACCCAAAATAAGGAGTGTGAAAAAAATTTACGGTTATTTATCATTATATGAATATGAAAGTGGTGAACCAAATCAATATGAATATATTCAACATTGGAGGAGGTCATCAGAATATGGACCAAAGGGTTCCAAGATATCTTCTACACAGCCTAAAGTCAGGATAAAAGATGAAACTGAATGGATCCCTTAGTTTAGGGATTCTACCTAATGGAGACCGGGCAACGTAGAGCTATAATAGCTTATGCGAATAATGAAATTCATGGAGAATGGGTTACCACACCGACATGCACAAATTTTGTAAATAAACAATCTTGATCTGGAGTGTGGAGAGAGTGTTGGTAGATTGAGGCGGTGAGCCTCAACCATAGAGGATAAGGGGGGGGGGGGGAGCCCAGCTTTTTCATGTAGGGGAAGGGGGAGACACACCTCCCTCTTTGTTTTCTCTATAAATAAATTAAATTCTAAATTTTATTATAAAAATCAATATAATAATAATAATAATAACCATTGTTTTTTTATTATTACTTTTTAATATTACACCTCTTTGATAAACCCAGAAACTCCAAATTTACACCTCATTTAATTTAAATTAATTCTAAATGAATTTTATTAAATATATTATCATATTAATTATTATTAAATTATATTATCTTAACATAATTAAATTAAATTAATTCCTCTTTTAAAGACCATTTAATTAAATTATCTATAACACAATTTAATTAAATAAATTCTTCAGCCTCCATCTTGTCCTCATTTAATTATATTCTCTAACTTAATTTAATTAAATAAATCCCATATTTCATATCAGTTAAATAAATTATCTCAAACTTTAATTTAATTAAATCAAAAATTCCATTTCACATCAATTCATTAAACTCAAATTGACCATGAATTTAATTAAATAAATCTTTCATATCACAAAAATTAATTAAAACCATTTTAACCCTTGGATTTAATTAAAATATTTTAACCCAAAACTAAAAAATAGGTTAACCCCAAGGTTTGACTCACACGGTCTAATAGACCATCCACACACCTTATGGACGCCACTAGATTCTTTTTATCTCATGCACTGCTAACCCGCTTGGTTTGACTAACCGTGCACAGCTCGTGCAATCACCTCTACCGAGTCTGGTGCTCCCGAAACCCATCAAACCACCTGGGAAACATTTTGAGCCTTTAACCAAGCCCGATATCGACCCTTTAAATGAACCCTACTCACAGAACATCATCCCAAATCTTTTTTTTAAAACTAACCTATCAGTAAAATCAAAAAGTTAAAAAAAACATTCATATTTTAACATGATTCAAAAAAACATGGGAATTTACTGTACTGTTCAAATTTTAGTATGTAAAATTTTTATTTCTTACAATACTCATGAGATTTTTTAAAACATAAACATATAAGACCTTAGAATTCATGATTTTTCATTCCTTAGTGAAATTGAATATCAATACAGGTTATGGAATAAAAGGTTAGGGCACTATAATGTTAAAAAAAATTCAAAATTTTCTAAGAATGGACCAGTTAGAGATTTATGATATCTAAGGTCTAATTCTTCTAAATTTGTTTATCCTTGAAAAATTGAAAAAATAAGTCTATATTTAAATATGTTATAAATTTTTAGACATCTTAAAATTTGTAGTCAGAGCACATGGATTTATTTAGTCCAACACAAATGAGAATTATTGGTGGAAAATAATATATATATGTTTCAGTAGATGAGTACAATATATATAAATGGGTTTATATTATAGAGAAATAGTTAAAATCACTTTTCGATTTTAAAAACTTTTTATACCTTGATAAAAATTAAAGAAGTCATACATAAGTAACTATTCATTGTGACCATGGTGGAGAATATGCAGATTCTGATTCTGACTTTTTAAAAAAAACGTGTTATATAGAACTTCTCATCACCTGTAAAAAACATAGAAAATTGAGTAATTTAAAAAAGGTAAAGTTTTTCTTGATATTAATAAAACTTTTATGATTGAATATTCAATTGATAAATTTTTTCGGTATTATTTGTTAGTACTACTTGATATACTATAAATAATATTTTACTTACACATTTACATAAATTTTATATAAAAGTTAATGAAGTAATTTTCCATGGATATCATACAACTAGTAATAATTAGAGTGTTTTTCAGAAAATAAAAGTTATGTTGGTTAAAAAGTTCATGTAAATTTTGATAAAATATATCCTTTTGTTTTCAGGGTACCTGAAACCATATTTATAGTTATTTTTTCAAAATTTAATTTTCAAATCATTTTGTAAACTTTTTTATATGTGATATAAATTTTAGAAACTCTTTTTGAAGTTATACCTCAAAAACAATTCAACCTATTATTAAAGAACAATGTTTTACAAAACCAAAAAATCAGACATACCTTAGAAATAATCCTCGTTATAAAATAATTTGTGATGTATATCAACCTAGAAAGACTGTAATTTCATTAAAAAATGAACGTGAACATTGTGAATTTTAATCTCAATTACATCCAAACACTACTAATGACACTTTATGTGATGTTTATAGGATAAAAGTAATGAATTAATAACTCAATGAGTTCAAAATGTATTAAGTTTGGATATTATATATACACCCAAATTATTTTCCTGTTATAATTGTGAAATAAGGCCATTAAAATCAAAAATATGAAATTTTAATTACATTTAGTAATAAAGAAAGACATGTTATAAATTATTATAGTAAACATTACGGAATATATTTTAAATAATCTTTTTCTCAACTATATGAACTTGAATATATTCATATTATTATATATTATACATCATTCATAAATTTAAATCCTTTCCAAATAGATATTAATTGTTCTTTTCTTAATGGATATGATCAAAGGGAATTTTATTTAAAATAAAAACCTATTTTTGAAAGCCTAAAATCCCTAGATAATGTTTTTAGACATACTAAGGCACTATATAGACTTAAAAATCCCCAAGTTTATGGTATGATAGAATTATTGGATTTTTTTGAAAAATGAATTTTTTAATTGAGCTATGAATTCAAACCTTTTTTTATATATTTTTTAACAAAACCATCATTGTTCAATTTTTTTTGATGATAGTATATTTATTTCCATGTAAAAAAACTTTTGAATTTCATTGTGGATATTAAGAAATTTTAGTTTGAAATGAACAAGATGGGTGAACCAACATTTTCCTTAGTTTTCAAATTTATCAACAACCATAAGGCACTATTATATCATTAGAAAAAAATGAAAAATATTTACTTTAATGGTTTCGTTACGATAATAAGAAAAATATAAGTACTTCTATTGAATCCTTAAAAACATTTCATCTTGAAGAATCTGGGAAAAAATTTGATCAAAATTTATTTTGAAGAATGATTGGTAGTTTATTGTAACTTATAACTAGTTATCCATACTTAATGTTTTCTATATGCTTATGTGAGAGATTTCTATAAATACAAAATAGTTCCATCTTAAATATGTAAAATTAATTTTTCTTTACATTAAATGAACTATATAACTTGTACTTTTTTATTATTCTCAAAATGATTTTGACTTAAAACTTTTTTTAGATGATGACATTGGTGGATATAAAATGGATAAAAATAGTGCAACTAGAATTTATCATTTCATTGAAGAGGCTTTAAATTCTTGGTCTTTTAAGAAACAACACTTAGTTGAACTGTCCTCTTCTGAATTTGAATATGCCAAGGCATGATGTTTTAATGCTATGGTGTTTTGGATGAAACACACACTGATAGAATTTGGAATGTGTTTTATTAAAACTTGTATTTTGTGTAATAACATAAGTTTCATAAATCTTAGTAAAACCAAAAAAATCACTCATGAGAAAATAACATAGATATAAGACACCATTTTCATTAAGAGCACAAAAAAGATAGATCATTTTATAATTAATTTTAATAGAAGAACAACTTAATGATATTTTTACAAAACTCTAAAATTGTAATATATATTAATATATTAAATTGAATCTTGTAATGGTTAACATAAAGTTATAATTTATCTAATTCTTATTTAAACCATATTCGTAAAGAATAAATACTCAATGAAAAAGTGGAAGAATTTTTTCTTTAGTTTTTATTTTTTAAAAGTCTTAAAAAATTTAATAATAAAAGGTCTATTTAAATTTTTTCATAAAAATGATTTTCCTTTAATTTATAACAGATATTAAATAATTATAAGAAAAAAATAATTAGGATTTTTTTGATTTTTTTTCATCTGGAAGTATATTTTTCTTTCTAAACAACATTCTTTTTCAGTCAAAGAACATTTTTTGGAGTTTAAAAAAAACCTATAAGACCATATGTTTGAACCAATTTTTTTGAAGAATGTTTGAAAATTATTTATTCATAGGTAAAATCTAAAAATTTTATTTTACTCTATTTGTTATTATAATATGTTTTAGGATTCTTATATATTTTATGAATTTTTATAGATATTTAAGTCTAATTAGAATAAGAATTCATCCAATAAAACCTATAACAATAAAACTTCAAGTGATTTTTTATTTATATAAATATTTGTAAAAATTATTTCAACAGTAGATCTATGTGAGGGTTTCTATTTAAGCTGCTAGATATAAAGAAGAAGGAGAATAAATCTCTTAAAGCATATAAAATGGAAACGTGTTTTACTACTGCTTTACCACCATTTATTTTTAGTGGAATTTTCTCAAAACCATATTTTTCCCTCAATAGATATTTTTCATGTTTGTATGTCGGTTTGGAGGTTCATATGATTAAAATGAGTGACTTAATTGAGTGAGTTCTCCAATATAATGGATGTATAAGGATTCCTTATTGAGAAAAATTGCTATAAAAAATATTAGTCTTTGCTAAAACTAGTCAGTTTTTTTCAATGGCGGTTATATTTGGTTGTCTCCAAATATGATTTTGATTTTTATTAGCCAAATATAGTGAAATTATTTTATTCATATATTAGATTTAAATAACTTTAAGGGTTAATAGTGATAAAAATATCTCTATTATGAAAATAACATTAGATGAACACATAAAAAATAGCAAATTTATTTCAAATTCCATTAGAAAGAAAGGAAAATCTTGTTGCACTTAAGTTTATTGAAAAATTATCTAGTTTTTAAAAACTCAATGGTAGAAATTTCACTCATTCCTTCATATGATAATGTTAGCGATTTTTTCATTTATCTATCGATGCTCAGATTGTGGTACAGTAGGTGAATTTTTTTCATTCATATAAAAATTAAAATGGAAACCCTTGATGTCTAATATATTTATGTTCAATATTTTATTTCATAACATTAGAATATAAAATATCCTTAAGTATTTGTTTTTTTCATTAAATCTATGAAATATGTGATAATGAATTTAAATATTCTTATTTATCTAAATTTTATTAAGAATTATTTGGTAAAATTTATAGATGTATAAAAATCAACAATGAGGAAAACTCTATAAGATGAATGTTTTCTTATATTGGTGAATAAATAGATAATAATATGATATTTTTTATCTTGAAAATATGAAGAAATATGTTGAAAAATATGAGAATGCTGCTTTAGCTATTGAAACATAACAATTCAAGGAGAAAGAGAATAAAATAAATGATTTTTGAAAATATCCTCCCTTTCAAAGGGGGAAACCAAAGACCATGTCTAATGGGATTTTTCTTGAGTTAAGGATTTTTAAAGAAGGAATGAAATGTGATGCCCATCTTTTATATTGGATAATACTGATGCTCTTGCTCAAATGGAGTGATCTTATAATATCATTAGAGGAAAAGGAAATTTGAAAAAGAAATATAAGAAGGAAAAAAGAAAGAAAAATGAACAGTTATTTTTTAGTGGGAGTGAACAAAGTGCATTGAAGAGATATATTATCTACAAAAACAACTCTTTAGAGAGATAAACCCATAAAAAAACTATTTGATCAAACAGAAGAAAAAATTGTTCCTATTTTAGATCAACCATCTTTATTTTTTTATAAGAAGGGTAAATAATTTCTGGTAAAGAATGTTAAATTTAAAAATATTGATCATGAAGTTGAAAGAGAAGTAAAAAAATGAAATCATAAGAAGATGAATGAATATGATTTGGAAGAAGAACTTAGAAAGTCTTTAGATATTGATGAAATGTTAGATAATTCTTTAACACATTTTTCTTATCAATCTGTGAAAGATGATTCTCTAAATAATTTAAAAAAATTATTAGATTAAATATATCAACTTTTAAAAGAATGTAATTGGAAAATGATAAATAAGTAAAATAATAATTCAAAAATTATTTTAATATTATGAATTTTTAGAAATACAAATATAATGATATTAGAGAATATCCACAACAATCGCATCCAATTTCCACATCAGTTATTTATGTCTCTTCTGGTTCTAAAAATCCACACTTGAGTACATATTTTCAAATAATTGAAATTAAAATAAATTATTTCAATGAGGTGATACATTGGCTTGATGGAATTATGGAATTGTTTCTAGATATATAAGAAAGATTCAAATACGTGTGATGAAAACATTACTAGTCATATAATTCAAGTTATTTTAAACATCATGGACAGTTAGTTATTAAAATGAGATAGAATTAAATTATTTTAAATTAAAATCTAAAGTGTATTTGAGGATGTTGATGTAAGTTATAAAGTGGATCAAACACACTAAAGGGGATATAAATATTTCTGATGAGAAAATTAATGGTTTAAAGAAATCAAAAAAATAAGTTTTAAATATTACAATAAATATTAGAGAGGATGTTTATGAAATATTTTCGAGTTGTTGATGACCTATAAATTATTTTTAAGAATTAATATGGGGAAATTTAAAAACGTGGAATGAAGATTGAAATTTTATAAGATGAAGTTTCAAAGTTAAAGATAACAATGGATGGGATATTAGAAACTCATAAAAACAGTAATAAATTTTAATCTCTAAGAGAATAATGTGTAAACATATAATAAATTATTTTTGATTAATAGAAATACCCAAAATATTTTGAGAATATGAAATTAATTATTCAAATTATTTTTAAGAAAGAATGATTTATTTTCTTTGAAAAATCAAAAGATTATAATAACCAAACTAATTTTTTATGGATGTTATTACTGAATTTTTTTATATGATTTTTTACTAATGAACATGATTTCTGTATGAAAATCCTTAAAATATTCAAAATACAGAATATCCATTTTAAAAGCTAAAGAAAATTTAATCCATCAGATGAAAATTTTTTATTATATATGAGGAAACCTAACTAGAATTTCCATGGTTCAACATAAAAAGTCCATTTAATGAAGAATAAGTGATTAACATTCCCAATATAAGTTAAAGTTCATCTGATGTCATTGCAAAAAACTCCAAAAAATGAAAAATATGGATTTTTTAATTTTTACTATTAATAGATACTTTATTCCAAGAGGAGGATGATTTTACATCATCTACAGTCTAAATTTACTTATACGTTTTTTCATAAAATATTTTTTGTTTTAGAGTGATTAATTTTATTTATTTATAGATTTTGTCATAAATCATATATTTTTTAGTATTTTTAAATATTATTTAAGTGATTTATTTTTTTTAATTTAGTTTTATCTTATCTATTATGATCGATCATTTCCGACATTTAGGATGATATAGGGTTCTGATCTTTCTAATCAAGGTTTCCAAATGATAGGGAAATAAAATATTTTTCCAATATTAGTATCGAGGGTTTACTTTGATTATAAAATAAATACTTTTATGATTTGGTTAAAACCAAGGATATCTTTAATTTTATTAGAACTCCATTTACAATGATGGTAAAAGTGTTGAAACTTTATTAAGAAAGATTTTATAACTTTTTATAATATCCATTATAAAACATGTGTTACTTTTTTATTCATGTTAACTATATGTTTTTTTTCATATTTTTCTATATTCATGTATTAATGAACGTTTCGTACTATTTGTAATAAACTTTAATAAACATTAATTTTATTAAATATATTGGAATTTATAAGTATGAATACTTTTAAACAATGGTTTTGTGAAAATTTTAGGTTTTATTTTATAAAATAAATTTCACCACCCTCTTGTACATAAAATTATACTCTTATGATATTATATTTATGAGTCCAATATTATTCTCCATTATATTTATTAAATGTATCCCAAAAAAATATTTTATTTTTATTATAAATTTCCTATAAAAGAATATAGATTTATCAAAATATGTTAGGAGTAATATATTTCTTAATCCTCACTAATAAATCAAAAGAATTGTTTTTTAGAAATCTAAGGATATATTGAAAAATAAATAAATCTAATTAAAACAATTACCCCCCTTGACCAACTGAAAATATCCCTGGAAAGATACCATAAAAAATATTTCTTAATTCCATAGAAAATCCATTTTTTAAAACATACCATGAGTCTTATATCATAATTTAATATTTTTAATTTTTCTAAATATATATTTAATCTACTAATAAATATTTAAATTCATGTCACTCAACTATAGGGTCCCAAATCAACATTTGAGGGTTGAGGTGAATTATAATGCTCATATTATTTCATTGTATGGATCTTGATCTCAAGGTAACTAGAATAAATTGTCCCATTAACTCAATAAATACATTCAAAACATCTAAAAATTAATAATAATGTGAAGAAGAGTACACAATAATGATGTTAAAGCCAAAATTTTAAATTCTATCACATGTTTATATATATAATTTTTTTAAATAATACTTTCTTTTAATATTGAATATTTTAGATCATTTCACTCAACAAGTAGGTCCCAAATCACTATAAAAGATAGTGGTGAATTATTATGATCAAATTATTTCATTGTATAAATCATCTTCCAATGACAACCTAACTAAATGAACATGTTAACTCTATAACTCCATACACAACATGAATATATTAAAACCGAAGTTTATGGAGGAAAAAATGATGATATATCATCATACCAAGTAATAAATAACACATTATTTCCAGATTAGAATACATTGGAATAGATCACATAAAATTTAAAGTTTTACAACCTCCTCTAATCTCTATACTAAATATTGTAAAATAGATACAAAAATAACATGTCAAAAAGGATATTTGTAATGAAAATACAATAAAAAAATTGATTGTTAAATTTTTTATCATGATTTTATATTAAATGTTTATTTATTCATGAGTCAATATTTCCCAATTTAGTGTTAATTTATTATTTTTATACTACTACATTATGATTAAGGAAATATTTATTGTTTTTTTAAAGAAAATAAATAAAATTTAAGAATAAAATTTCTTGGTGCTATGGAAACCGCATTATGGTGATTGTGTTGGAATTAAAAATGAGATATAATGAAGAGGTAATTGTCCTATAAGGGATTAGTTATTAAATAAAATAATTTTGGGAGGGGTAATGGTGAATTATCCATCGTTGTTTTCATTTCGTGTTTTGATGATTAACGTAGAGGAGGAAAATAGTGATTGAAATTTACCAGACTAAATTAATCATGATATGAAGATGGATAATGGATGAAATGATGAGCGTTTTTCTATAACATGACATCCTGGATCATTAAAATATTATGATAAAAGGAATGAAAAATTAAAAAAATTCTGAATCAATATGGCATGAGGATATTTTAAGGTCGATGATATATTGGTAAGGTAGACTATCCCAAATGACTCCTAACAAACCATGTTTTTGGTGTTTCTAGAAGAAAATGTAGGAAAAAATGAACATTTAGAAAACTTTGAAGAATTTATTAATAAATTAAAATGGTCTATTTAGTTTAATATAAATCATTGATGATATTTGGGGACCCTAGGTAATGTTTTTAGGTGGATTTGGTTGTTTTTAAGAGTTTGGACATCTCTTTCAACCATAGGTATGGCTCCATGACATGGTAAAGTAGAACATCCCATTTTTAAATGATTTTACTTATTCATAGTTTTTTATATATAAAAAGGATATGGTTTCAATAATTAAAATTTTTAGAGATATTTTCAATATCCCAAAGTAAGGTTTAGGTTTAATTATAATATATTAGGGAAGTAATTAAAGGAAATATGTTGTGGGATATATAAGAAGATATAATGGTGTATTTTTTATAAAAATAGTTGTATTGACTTAGAGTAGCATATTAATACATCAGTATCATGAAGATGGAATTTGAATATATATTATAAGATATTGAATATTGTGGTTAAGAAGAAGTATATAATTTATATATCTCCCTTTCATATCCAGCATAGATTAACACTTCAATTATTCTAGAAACATGACGGGGAATACAATTTCTACTTAGTTTTAGAATGAAGGGTCATTTAAATTTGGATTTTTTGGATTTTATTATTATTGGGTTTTGGCATTCACTCAATATTTAATATATTTTCATACTTCATTATGTATGACCCAGGTTTATTGATTTATGTGTTTGTATTTAACATATGAACTTTTTTATTATATTATTTTTTAATCATGAATTTAGTTCTAGTATTCCATGTTTAAATATGGTTTTATATCAACTAATTTCTAAATTATTCAAAATATCTTAAGAAAATAACAATTTAGTTACCAATGAATAGATACAAGACTAAGGGTTTTCTTAGAATAATTTATGATAATAATAATATCCTTTATAGAAAATGTAAAAGTAAAAATCATCTCACGAACCTAGATTTATAAAAAATAAGTATGCTATAATCATTTAAATTTATTTTATTCAGTTTTAGTTTATGTTATATCATTTGAATTATAAACCTTATCTTTCGAAATAATCTTTTAATCTATGTGGTAGTAGTCTCTCTGGGTTTTTTTTGGAAGTGACTATATTCTATGCAATAGTAGTTAGTTACTTGAAAGGGATCTATAATTTTTTTTTTATTTTTTGACCCTATAAAAAAATTAATGATGCCTTTTATGTGGTCATTGTTTCTGCTTCTATTTTTTACGAAATGTCCTTTGTAAAAAATTAGGTTCAATATATTAGGAAAAGTATCCTCTTTATCCTTTTTTTTATTTTTTTATTCTTGGTGTGCTCATGATTTGTTTTTTTCAGTTAGAGTTAATGGATAGATGAGTATACCTATCTCTCACCACAAAATTTAAATATAAGGACATGAATAAAATTATACATATGACATTTACAATGAAAAATCATATAAATAATTGATAAAATATTTCAGTAAATTAATTTCTCTTCATATTCATCTATGTAAGTAAATAATACCACTATTATCATTCATATTAACTAGTAATTTCATCACAAAATCTTCTGAATTATTAACTAGAATTTTATTTGTTATACTATGTTGTCTCTCTTGATCTATTCACCCATCTCTTTCTCTATGCACAAAATAAACCTAAAATAATTTCACAAAAAAAAATCATGTGATTACACATTATTCTTATTGATTAGTCTTCAAATACATCCTTGAGGGAATATTTTAATTTTCTAATAATAATGAAAATCATCCTCTATCTGTAAAATAAAAAATTTGAATAATATTCACATATATTTAAAATAATTGTGTAATTAATATCATTATGGTGTAAATATAATATATTACCATATCTTTTTGAATGCAATGCCTGGATAACGATTTTACATCACTATAATCACTATCACTAAAATCTATGTAACTCACTATATAGGATTATTATATAATTATATATATCATTTAGGAAAAAATTAAAATTGCATTTGTTGTTATCATATCCATTGATGGCCTAGTCTATATTTTATAATCTATAACTGAGCTCTCTTCTTCTAAAATTATTATTTAGAAAAAAAAACACTACCACCATTTTTTAGGTGATTATTAATCCATAACCAACAGACCGAACCCCTTTCTAACAGTGACATAATGTTGTGGTATAAACCATATGCCATAATGTATAAAAATATATATTGTCTTAATATTTAAAACTTATTCCTAAAAACCCATAGATAAGTATTTATACTTTAGAGAGTAGTATTTATTTATATAACTATAAAAGACCTTTGGACGAACCAATGTGTAGTCATAATAATTGTGGTATTATCTTTTCTATTACTATTCAAATAAAATTAAATATTATGGAAGATTAATCTATAATATACCATCATTCATTATTGTAAAATTAAAATCTTTAATATTTTTTTTGATAAACACAACCATTTTTTAAATATATTACATCATTTTCCTACTTTAATGAATCTATATTCCAATATTATCCATTTTTGAGCTAGTTAGGAGTCACAAAATTTATTTCAAATTTTCTTACTTCATCAAAAATTTTAGTGAAAATTTTATTATCAACTAAAAATATAAGCAGAAATGGAATGTCTCAAATATTACAGTAAGTTTATCTGATCCAAACTCAACAAAGAAACCAATCGTTATATAGAGAATTTCAACCCGTACTTTAAACATTCAACTTTTTTAAACCAGTCTTCCCCATAACCATAAACCTATTGGGTATCAAACCTGTGAAAATTGAGAAAAAATTGATATAAATCAAACAAAAATTGATATTGGGGATACAAAAAAACATCCTTAATATTTTTTGGGTGACTTTGCATTGATATTTAACTTATTGATCTAAAAAAACAATGTCTTAAATGGTTTTTTTAAAATTACTATCAATTTTTAATTTATTCCAATGTGACATGCCTTAAAAAACCATGTTAAAAAATTTATTTAATAAAGAAGAATTATATTAAAATATTCTTCAAGTATGAATGATGTACCATATTTTTCATTAAATCAACTGAACTTTTTGTGGAATAATATTAGTATAGTCATCATAACCTCATCATCATGTTATTCTAACTATTTCAACTTACAAATTAGTTTTATTTGAGCATTTATTTCCAAGATAAACTCTTCTTTATCTATGCTATGATATGTGGTTTCTTAAGTGCCCAGATCAGTGTGAATCTCTGAGAGGGGGAGGGGGTGAATCAGTGATCCCTTAAAATCTTTTTACTAATTGATTCTTAATCAATTAAACCTCTATGGCTGGTTAAAGCCTCGATCCACTCTTCTTGTATCTCTCACCTTTCCACGAATGATGCAGTAAATGTAAAGGCACTGGACATAAAGATTTACAAGGTTCGGCACCAAAGGCCTACATCCTTGCCATGCTCTCCAAGCATGGATTCTCCATTATAACCTGTTAAAATTACAATGGTCGATACAGCTTCCCACCGTATCTCTCCTGAGTCCCACAGGAGGGTCTTTATACTGCGTCCCACAGTGTTACCAGAGTCCCACGGGCCTGCTCCAGAATCCCACTGAAGACTTCTTCTCCCTGAGTCCCACAGGGTCTTCTCTTGGCTCCTCGAGTCGCACGAGTAGCTCTTCTTCACTTTAAGGTCTTCTTCAAGTATCCTCAGCAGTCTGGGATAAAGACTGATGGCCTTGCTATGTACCTCTGATCACTTGTGATGATCAGGGTCTTCTCAATCTACTGAAAAACTCAGACAACCAATTTCTTTAACTTCAGTCTGGCTCAGTCTCAGTTGCACACCACTGATTTAGCACTGTTCACGTGTGCACGTGCATGCATGCATGCATGCACTGTCCTCTTTCTCCTCTTGGTGCAATAAACCCTCAGAGGGTGTAATTCTTTTCAGCACACACCTACTTCTCAATCTTCACACACTTAATTCTATTTGTTTACACACTTAAAAGTGTGTTGTACTTTGTGTGAGTCTTCTCCTCTTCTTCTAAGTGAGCACACACTTCTTGTGCACACACATAGGTTCGGCCTTCTTTGTCACTTGTTTATGTACACATAAATTGTTCTTTGTTTTGCACACACTTGACTTTGGCCTCTTCCCTCTTCTTGTTGCACACCCTTAACCCGTAGGTTGTTCTTCAATTTTGCATACACAAAATGTGTCTTCACTTGGTGCACACACAAGGTCACAACCCTCGGCCTCTTCAAATGCACACACTTAAACTTGGCATGTACTTATTGTTGTTGCACACACTTAACCCATAGGTGGTTCTTCAATTTTGCACACACACACTAAGGTGTGGTCTTCACTTCACCCACACAAGGCTACGGCTTGGGTTATCCACTTTGCACACACTTAGGCTTCGGCCTCCTTGTTTTGTTTGCACACACACTTCCTTTGTTCAATTAGCAAACACAAGGCTTAGCCTTCCTCTTCCTCTTGCACACACAACTTGGATTTAGTTGTGGTCTTCCTCTCCTCCTTGCATACACACGGCTAGGGTGTAGTCTTCACTTTGCACACACAAGGTTATGCCTCGGCTTCTCCTCTCCACTTGAGCTCCTTCCAATATGGAGGCACACACACAAGGCCTCGGGTTCTTCCTTGGCACACACACAATGTGTGTGAAACACAACCCAAACTCTTACTGCCTTCAAAGGAGGCGCGCAAGGTGCAAGGGGGTGTGGCCCTCTTCCTGTCTTCAAATGCCGCGCAGGCTCAAGTGTGCAAGGGTGCAATACCCTCGGGATCCTTCCTTCTTCAACAGCCGCACAAGGCAGCACACAAGTCCTCGGGTGTGCAAGCCTCAAGAGTGCAAGAGCACCTTGGGTGCAAGGCACCTCAACCACGGGGCGCGCAAGAGCTACTGCCCCGGGTTCTTCCTGCCGCGCAAAGGGATAGCGCGCATGGGACTCCTTCCCTTCACCTCTTTCGCGCAAGGGGTGCGCGAAAGGAACTCTTTCGGGCCTCGGGTGGCACCGAGAACTACAGCCGCGCAAATACCTTGCGCGGGGCTTCAACTTCGCGAGGCACAAAGGCTTCTCACGGGTCTTCAAAACATCAGCGCATCAGCAGCTTAATGAGAGCCTCGGGCTCTCCTTATATAGGCAGACGAATGCCTTTGATCATCCGCGTGTTAAATCTTGAAATCCCGAGATCTTCGGATCTTTAAAAACTTTCCAAATCTTTATTTTGCTCCTCTGTTTCACGCGGGTTCTCTCTTTTATTTTTCCTCACGTGCATGCGATTTATAACGCATGCACGGCCTCTGTTGAAGCCTAATTCATGCAAAGGCACGAACTCACCGAAGCCTCGGCACCTTCGGTTTGCCTCGGCCGAACATCAGATTCTCCATTTCGTGCATGCAGGCCCGTTTTATTGCATGGATGTATTCAGTGTGGCCAGACGAGCACGAGGGAGCCTTCGGCTTCGAAAATGGTGGCCGGGAACTCGAATTTTGTCTTCGGGGAGGCTCTGGTTCAGCGGCTACTCGCGGGTGGTCTTCGTTCGAGCTCGAGGATGAAGATAAGCCGGGAGCCGTTCGATCGGGCGAATGAAGGACATCGGACGGCCGGATTAAATCGGGGGCGCGGCGGATCAGATGAGCGGTCCAGATCGAGCGCGCGATTGCTCGGACGGCGGAGATTTGCTCCCGGTAAAAAATACGCGTCCCACATCGAAACGGCGCGGGATTTTGCCGCGGCTTATAACCCTGGCGCTGCCTCAACCCGCCAGTTGAATCTTCTCCCTCCACGGTGCCGCCCCGCACCGTGTTCTCCCTGCGGGCGCACTCTGCGCCCACTCTCTGCTCCTGCGGGCGCGCTCCTAGCGCCCACTATGCTCCTCCGGCGCGCGGGTTTCACCACCGCGTGCCCTCGGGGGCTTATACACTGCCCCCTGCGCTCCTCCGGGCGTGCCCCAGCGCCTCTATGGTGTCTGCGGGTGCGCCCCTGCCGCCCTGAGCTCGCCCCACGGGTTCCCCCTTGGGCGTGGCGCCTTAGGCCCACATGAGCCTTGGGGTTGAACCCACAAGGTGCTCACTGGCTGGCCATATTTTTTGGCAAAGTAACAAATAGGACTTTGTCAAAAACAAAGTCCTCCATGAAAAATACCAATTCTAAATGCCAAATGCCTCCTCCTCTTCTTCTAAGCCATTCTTTCCATTTCTTCTTCATCCTTCTTCCACAAACATCCTCAACTCCTTTCAATCATGTATTCTAGACTTATGAGACATTTGTAGAAGGTTCTTCATCAGCCGAATCACTTGATCAATTATTTCTTCTTCATTAGAATTCCTTCATTCTTCTTCAACATTTATTCATCACTTTGTAATGGAATTCACGAAGGGTCTTCATCTTCAACTGAGCTCTTGAATCACTTATATTCTTCAATGTGTTTCATTGATCTAATCAGAGATCAATTGGATCAACTTCAAATTCACATGCACTAAGTGATAGTGGATGGACTTCATTAATGCACATCATCCACTTAGTAGTTGTGGATGGAACTGCTTTCAACTCCTCATGCATTGTCACTACAATGCATGGTCTTCTAATCATGTTGTGACTTTGTATCATCAGGATACAAGTTCTATGAACTTATAGAGCAGCTCAACAATCGTCAGATTTGCTAGAGAATGTTTCAACCACATCTCCTATGCCACTTAGTGAATCTCCTAAGTGACATGCATCTTAGTACCATGGCCATTATCCTTCATCACCATCACCATCACATCCTTTGACATTCACATCTTGACTCCTTGACATCCATTCATTCCAGGACAACTTCATGCCTAATTGACAACAAATGCAACACAATGCACTTCAATCTCCCCCTTTGTATTTGTTGTCAATACACTCCTTCAGCACATATGAATTGGTCAATATGTGTGCCAATATTTCTCCCCCTTATTGGCAATCAAATGCAAAGGTGTGGTGTGGTTCTCTTTCAAAAATATCTTCCTCCCTTTGAATAGCATCTTCTTGAAAATCACTAAGAGAGGGATGATGCCACATGTTCTTCTTTAGCAAAGAACCTTTAGTAAATCAACTCTAAGTCTACTTGGGCTAACCCGGTGTAGAAAACAAGAGTGATGTAACCAAGGAACTCAATGCTGTCCACAATTCTCTACACATGTGAGAACATGCTTCAGGGGTTTGAAATTTTCAGATATTCAATGAATTTCTAAATCCTGCACATGCTTCACAAAACACATTAGAATGTTCAGGTGCAAAGATAAAGCTCCCCCTTTCTACCATTTGTCTTCAATCAATACTCCCCCTTAATTGTCATGATGAATGCAATTAAGAATCAAGGGATGAAAGTATGATTGGAATACCTTCACTTTTCTCAAGATGATGTTAATCTCAGAACATCATCTTCTTCAGATTTGCTCCCCCTCAAGGGGTGCACTCCATTCTTTCCAAACCATCCTCCAATTGAGAATGATCATCATCTTCAATTCCCTGCAATGTCAGCACATGTAAATACAAGTGATTAGGGAATAAGATGGAACCTCCTTGGTTCATCAATGTGAACAACAAGGTTGAGAAGATTCTCTCAACCGAGATGTCCCATTTTCACCATTCTTCACACTTGCACATTTGATCTTCATTGATGATTGTGCTGGTGTGGTTCTCAACCCATCTTCATGTGAAATCTTTTTCTTCCCTTTTGCTTTAGTAAATGCCAGAGCTTCATCTTCAGCTCTTTGTAGTTCTCTGGAAAGTTGCAACTGATGTGGCCATATGACAAGTAAATCATTTGGAAGAGTGGCCTCAGTTTTGGAAGTTCCACATGGTACTTTTGATGCTGCTAAGCTACCTCTCTTAGGCAACTTATTTTCAATCAATCCCTTCTGCTTCTTCTGGATTGATTTTCTGTTTGAGTTCAGTTGGCTTCTATTGATTTCCATGGCTTCTTTACAAAGATCCATGGTATGACCATTCCTTCCACAGTAGAGCACTTCTTCTTGGTGGTCCTTCTGGATGACTCACCCTTCTTGGATTTAGATTCCAAGGACTTCTCTTCATTCTTCAAACTCTTCTTGGGAGCATCTTCCACTTTCTTCATGCTTCCCAAGGAATCTCTCTTAGCCAGGTTCTGTGATCTTTTCTTCTTTTGAGCTCTGGATACAGTTGGAGATTGACATGTATCTTTTTGACCACTTTTGCAACCATCCCAGATGTTGTCAAGTAATCCAAATCTGTTAGCAGTAAACAGATGTCTCTGGACCTGTGGATGTTGCTTCTTTCCTTCTGGCTTGCTCCCCCTAGGCATGGGCTTCCTCTGTGCTTTGGCATTCAGTGGATTGTACCAACAATCCTTTACACAATGCCCATACTTGTTACAACACCAACATTGACCCACAAATCTTGACTTCTTCAGTCCTTCTGATTGTTGGGTACTTTTCTTGATTTGTTGTGTTGTTTCAGGAGAGCTCTGCTTCTTTACTGTCTTCATCCATATTTGTTTGGATTCATTCTTCCATCCTGCACTTTTTGTGGAAACACATTTAGAAGCATCAGTACAAGATGGTATGGATGGTACCTTCTTTCTAGAAGATGTTGCACTTTTATTAGAGGATGTCTTTCTCTTAGAATCATCCTGCTCAAGGTTCACTTGAGTAGCAACATTTCTTCTTTCAGCTGACTGGGAGGATTCAGCTTTGGGTGATTGCTGATTTTTCAATATCACCTCTAGTTCTAAGCATTTCATATTGAGGGAGTTCTTCTCATCCTCAATAGTTCTTAGCCTTCCTTCCCATTTCTCTTCCAGCTGCTTTATCTGGTCTTCATGCACCTTTTTCATTTCAAGCAATGAGTTGTCCAGCTCCTTCACCCTTTTTACTTTGTCTTCAAGTTGAGCATCTTTAACAACCATTGATACTCTATGCCTCTTCTCCAGTGCATGGTAAACATCTTTGATTATTACTTTAAAGATTTCTTTCTCAGAAAGGCTTCTCTGCAATTCTTCAGCAGTGTCTTTATATCTTTCATTGCAAAGAGATACTGTTTCATCTTTGGCATTTACCAGCTTTCTGAGAGTGTTGGTTATGCCAACCCTTTTAGCCAATTGGACTTCCAGAGAATTGGCTTCATCTTCTAGCTGTAATTTTTCTTCTTGAAGATCAAGGAGGCCTGTAGCTATACACATTGCAACTTTCTTGGGGACTCTCTTCTGAAGATATTTGATTGCATTTAGAAGATCATTGTTTCTTCCATCTTCATCACAACTAGAGCAGGCTTCATCAGAAGAATGATAAAAGGAATTGTCATCTGATGTGACATTCACATTTCTTTCCATAGAAGGAGTTTCTCTGATTGCAGCAACCTTCTTCTTCATCTTCTTTGCCTGTTTCTTCATTCTGTTTTTCAGAGTCTTGGCAGATATCTCCATTTGAGGCTGTTCACTCATTTCCTCAAATCTGCACTCCATAAAGACTCCCTTGGATCTTTTAGAGGTAACCTCCCTCTGATACCAATTGTAGTGCCCAGATCAGTGTGAATCACTGAGAGGGGGAGGGGGTGAATCAGTGATCCCTTAAAATCTTTTTACTAATTGATTCTTAATCAATTAAACCTCTATGGCTGGTTAAACCCTCGATCCACTCTTCTTGTATCTCTCACCTTTCCACGAATGATGCATTAAATGTAAAGGCACTGGACACAAAGATTTACAAGGCTCGGCACCAAAGGCCTACATCCTTGCCATGCTCTCCAAGCATGGATTCTCCATTATAACCTGTTAAAATTACAATGGTCGATACAGCTTCCCACCGTATCTCTCCTGAGTCCCACAGGAGGGTCTTTATACTGCGTCCCACAGTGTTACCAGAGTCCCACTGGCCTGCTCTAGAATCCCACTGAAGTCTTCTTCTCCCTGAGTCCCACAGGGTCTTCTCTTGGCTCCTCGAGTCGCACGAGTAGCTCTTCTTCACTTTAAGGTCTTCTTCAAGTATCCTCAGCAGTCTGGGATAAAGACTGCTGGCCTTGCTCTGTACCTCTGATCACTTGTGATGATCAGGGTCTTCTCAATCTACTGAAAAACTCAGACAACCAATTTCTTTAACTTCAGTCTGGCTCAGTCTCAGTTGCACACCACTGATTTAGCACTGTTCACGTGTGCACGTGCATGCATGCATGCATGCACTGCCCTCTTTCTCCTCTTGGTGCAATAAACCCTCAGAGGGTGTAATTCTTTTCAGCACACACATACTTCTCAATCTTCACACACTTAATTCTATTTGTTTACACACTTAAAAGTGTGTTGTACTTTGTGTGAGTCTTCTCCTCTTCTTCTAAGTGAGCACACACTTCTTGTGCACACACATAGGTTCGTCCTTCTTTGTCACTTGTTTATGTACACATAAATTGTTCTTTGTTTTGCACACACTTGAATTTGGCCTCTTCCCTCTTCTTGTTGCACACCCTTAACCCGTAGGTTGTTCTTCAATTTTGCATACACAAAATGTGTCTTCACTTGGTGCACACACAAGGTCACAACCCTCGGCCTCTTCAAATGCACACACTTAAACTTGGCATGTACTTATTGTTGTTGCACACACTTAACCCATAGGTGGTTCTTCAATTTTGCACACACACACTAAGGTGTGGTCTTCACTTCACCCACACAAGGCTACGGCTTGGGTTATCCACTTTGCACACACTTAGGCTTCGGCCTCCTTGTTTTGTTTGCACACACACTTCCTTTGTTCAATTAGCAAACACAAGGCTTAGCCTTCCTCTTCCTCTTGCACACACAACTTGGATTTAGTTGTGGTATTCCTCTCCTCCTTGCATACACACGGCTAGGGTGTAGTCTTCACTTTTCACACACAAGGTTATGCCTCGGCTTCTCCTCTCCACTTGAGCTCCTTCCAATATGGAGGCACACACACAAGGCCTCGGGTTCTTCCTTGGCACACACACAATGTGTGTGAAACACAACCCAAATTCTTACTGCCTTCAAAGGAGGCGCGCAAGGTGCAAGGGGGTGTGGCCCTCTTCCTGTCTTCAAATGCCGCGCAGGCTCAAGTGTGCAAGGGTGCAATACCCTCGGGCTCCTTCCTTCTTCAACAGCCGCACAAGGAAGCACACAAGTCCTCGGGTGTGCAAGCCTCAAGAGTGCAAGAGCACCTTGGGTGCAAGGCACCTCAACCACGGGGCGCGCAAGAGCTACTGCCCCGGGTTCTTCCTGCCGCGCAAAGGGATAGCGCGCAGGGGACTCCTTCCCTTCACCTCTTTCGCGCAAGGGGTGCGCGAAAGGAACTCTTTCGGGCCTCGGGTGGCACCGAGAACAACAGCCGCGCAAATACCTTGCGCGGGGCTTCAACTTCGCGAGGCACAAAGGCTTCTCACGGGTCTTCAAAACTTCAGCGCATCAGCAGCTTAATGAGAGCCTCGGGCTCTCCTTATATAGGCAGACGAATGCCTTTGATCATCCGCGTGTTAAATCTTGAAATCCCGAGATCTTCGGATCTTTAAAAACTTTCCAAATCTTTATTTTGCTCCTCTGTTTCACGCGGGTTCTCTCTTTTATTTTTCCTCACGTGCATGCGATTTATAACGCATGCACAGCCTCTGTTGAAGCCTAATTCATGCAAAGGCACGAACTCACCGAAGCCTCGGCACCTTCGGTTTGCCTCGGCCGAACATCAGATTCTCCATTTCGTGCATGCAGGCCCATTTTATTGCATGGATGTATTCAGTGTGGCCAGACGAGCACGAGGGAGCCTTCGGCTTCGAAAATGGTGGCCGGGAACTCGAATTTTGTCTTCGGGGAGGCTCTGGTTCAGCGGCTGCTCGCGGGTGGTCTTCGTTCGAGCTCGAGGATGAAGATAAGCCGGGAGCCGTTCGATCGGGCGAATGAAGGACATCGGACGGCCGGATTAAATCGGGGGCGCGGCGGATCAGATGAGCGGTCCAGATCGAGCGCGCGATTGCTCGGACGGCGGAGATTTGCTCCCGGTGAAAAATACGCGTCCCACATCGAAACGGCGCGGGATTTTGCCGCGGCTTATAACCCTGGCGCTGCCTCAACCCGCCAGTTGAATCTTCTCCCTCCACGGTGCCGCCCCGCACCGTGTTCTCCCTGCGGGCGCGCTCTGCGCCCACTCTCTGCTCCTGCGGGCGCGCTCCTAGCGCCCACTATGCTCCTCCGGCGCGCGGGTTTCACCACCGCGTGCCCTCGGGGGCTTATACACTGCCCCCTGCGCTCCTCCGGGCGAGCCCCAGCGCCTCTGTGGTGTCTGCGGGTGCGCCCCTGCCGCCCTGAGCTCGCCCCACGGGTTCCCCCTTGGGCGTGGCGCCTTAGGCCCACATGAGCCTTGGGGTTGAACCCACAAGTGCTCACGGACTGGCCATATTTTTTTTGGCAAAGTAACAAATAGGACTTTGTCAAAAACAAAGTCCTCCATGAAAAATACCAATTCTAAATGCCAAATGCCTCCTCCTCTTCTTCTAAGCCATTCTTTCCATTTCTTCTTCATCCTTCTTCCACAAACATCCTCAACTCCTTTCAATCATGTATTCTAGACTTATGAGACATTTGTAGAAGGTTCTTCATCAGCCGAATCACTTGATCAATTATTTCGTCTTCATTAGAATTCCTTCATTCTTCTTCAACATTTATTCATCACTTTGTAATGGAATTCACGAAGGGTCTTCATCTTCAACTGAGCTCCTGAATCACTTATATTCTTCAATGTGCTTCATTGATCTAATCAGAGATCAATTGGATCAACTTCAAATTCACATGCACTAAGTGATAGTGCATGGACTTCATTAATGAACATCATCCACTTAGTAGTTGTGGATGGAACTGCTTTCAACTCCTCATGCATTGTCACTACAATGCATGGTCTTCTAATCATGTTGTGACTTTGTATCATCAGGATACAAGTTCTATGAACTTATAGAGCAGCTCAACAATCGTCAGATTTGCTAGAGAATGTTTCAACCACATCTCCTATGCCACTTAGTGAATCTCCTAAGTGACATGCATCTTAGTACCATGGCCATTCTCCTTCATCACCATCACCATCACATCCTTTGACATTCACATCTTGACTCCTTGACATCCATTCATTCCAGGACAACTTCATGCCTCATTGACAACAAATGCAACACAATGCACTTCAGTTTCATTTTTTTTCAAATCTACCTAATATAAATATTTTTAATGAAAACTACTCCCCCATTTGTGGATTTTCTATTTTAAATATTTATAGGCCAAAATTTGTACAATAATTTTTTCATATGAATAATCTAAAAAAGCCCACCACATTTCAACACTATATAAAAACCACAATCATGGGTACCTTGAACATACATATGTTCATATTACAATATTAAATTTTTATTCTTTGGATTGATTTGAAACATTGTTCTGAATATTTATTCAAATAATTATCTTTACTTATTATTATCAAATATTGAAAACTTAAAATAGTTATTTATAATAATAGTGGATCTAAAACCCTTCCATCATAATGATTCTTTATTTTAGTTCAAGTAGTGATTAGTGTTTAATTTTTTTTAATCACATATATGAATCGTGTTAAAAAATTAAAGAGAACATTTATCTTGAGAGATAAAAATATAATGTCTTATTTTTTATCTTTATATCTTAATAAATTAAATTAATTTTTGAATCATTTACATTTCAAAATCAGATAACATAAAATTTTAAACAAATTACGTTGTTTCCTTCTTGATATGATAAATGTTTCATCCTTTAACTTTTCTGAATAAATATTCTAATAAAAAATCCTCTTTAAAAACTAATTTATTTTAATATAGCTAAAAATGAGAATACCAATATATTGGTGCACAATTTTACCAATATAATTCATTTTTGAAATAGAAAACATTACATCTATGTTTATTAAGCGTAAAAATCACCAGTCATTCAATGTAGACTTCCTCTTTGAGAACTCCATTGAAAAATATAGTATTCTCAT
This sequence comes from Viscum album, assembly GCA_963277665.1. Classification (NCBI taxonomy): domain Eukaryota; kingdom Viridiplantae; phylum Streptophyta; class Magnoliopsida; order Santalales; family Viscaceae; genus Viscum; species Viscum album. The sequence continues at coordinate 757,990,727 of OY728119.1, read as the reverse complement.
TTTCTTAAAATACATTTAATATACATTGAATCGATAAAAATAATAATAATAAGGTCGATTCAAGTATCTATACCAGTGAAATTATATCTTTAATATATATGGACTAGATTTGAGTATAGATTTTGAAAAAAATATCATTCTATTTTGGATCCCATTACCATTCTCATTTTTCTTATTTTTGAGCTCTAATGTGGTTTCAAGGATGTTGTTATTTGTTATCCTCTTCATATTCTCCAAATTATGATTCCCCAATATCTGATCAAGCCCTTCAATCATGAATTAAATTTTAGAATCATTCTTCACATCATCATAAAATGATATCATATCTATATATTGGCTTCACGATTTATTAGTATATCTATCTTGATAAAAACAATGATATTTTGTTTACTTGTTATTTCTTAGACTATTATGTATTTATGTTGGTTTTTTGATTATAGTGTTTATAGGTGAATTCTAGCTCATGTTGGAACTTAATATTATATTGTAAATGGATGGTTTTTGTATCATATATCAACTCTACATTGGATTTTATTTATTTTTAGTATGAGGTCAACATTTATACATCAAGCCAATGTGATTTGTGTTATGGTTCTCATCTTTTAGATTTTAAAACTTTTATTTCACTTTTTAAATTCTTTTATGGACTAACATATATCAAATGACTATCATATTATTGATATATTATTTTTAATTTTTTTCAGTAACAAACTTTTTATAATGATATTAAAATTTTTTATAATAGTGAATGGCCATAAAAATCAATACGTTTCTTTTTGAAAGAAACATTGGAGGAAAATTCATTATTTTTTGTTTAGTTAAGACTATATATAACCAGTGAATATAGTTTTGGAGATTAATGTATCAACCTAAGACTTCATTTAAAGGAGTATAGAGTTTTAATTTTTATTTCTAGAGTATGTTAGCACTGATAAAGTGATTCTTAATTAACATAAGGTATATTGATGGAAAAACATATCACCAATGAGTTTAGTTTTACTATACTACAAAAAATAATGAAAAACAAATTTCTATTTTGGTACTCTGTTGTCATGTAAAAATAATTTCAATACCATCAAAGCATTCTATTTTATAACATTAATTCTTTGTATAGGATATCTCTAAAGATAATTTGAGTTAAGAATGAAATATCTATAATATGTAACAAGATACATTACCAATCTAACATAATTATAGGTACTAATAAATCCTTATGTTATTTCTAATGTATTTCTATGTTATTTTATTAGGATAATTGATCAAAAATAAATTATTAAATTTCAAAATAAGAAATAATCTTCAATAATTACTAAATATTATGGAAACCATGATTGATTAAACCATTTAATCAATATTATGGACACTAATAATCCATTTGAAATCCATTTTATATTTCCCTATAAAAGGACATTGAATGGAATAATAAATTTTTCCTCACTAATTTCAATTTTCTATAAGAATTTTCATTCTATAAAAATACATTTTCTCCTTATACTATGTTGATCCTTGTTAAAATATTGATAAAAATGTTTCATATATTTGAGTTACATCTATTCAGTTTGGTTTTGTCTTTTATATTATATTTATATTATCCTTTGCACTCTTCTAAATTTGTAAATGTTTTATGACGTTCACTTAAAAAATTAAATTGTGTACGTATTATATCTCTATAAAAGGTGTGTGTTTGTAGTTGGTTTCACTAACAATCTAAAAGGCTTGAATTGTTTTGTTTATGCCTCCATAAGAAAAGTTAGGTGTTCAGTGGGTTGTGAATCCTCTTGAAAATTCATTTGTATAGTGTAATTTATAACTTTATAAGAGTACATTGGATTTGATAGTAGATGTAAGATCCGTTGATTTAAATTTCGATAAAAATCCTACATTCTTCATTTATTCATTGTATCATATTTTTTATTATTATCTATTCACCCCCTCTTCACTTTCAACCATTTACATATCCTATAAAAATATCTATCAATTCTCTATTTATTTTGGATATTTTTTTGTACCAACCCTATCCTAAACTATAAAATGTTAAAGAGAAAAAAATAAATGGTAGGTTAAGGATCATATAATTTATTTTTATTCCATATAAGCAACCATTATTCTAATTTGAATGATTATGGTACCAAAAAACTAAGATGATAACTAATCTTAAGAAAAAATCATTGTGTATTGAACCTTGATAGAAAAACCAAATAAATTATATGAAGTTGATCCTAACTCACATAGTAGTAATAATGTGTTCCTGTATACCTTAAACTATAAAATCATGAATATTATACAATATTATATTTGGTGAAATGTCTTTATTCATGATTTATCTTATAAAATATCTCTTTGAAGATGTTACAAGTTATTTATAATGGTCAAATATTTGAAGAAATAAATTGGTATATTATGGACCGAGTATCCAGACATCAAGATATGTGGAAGTGAGGCTATAAATCAATTGTTAGATAGGTTCATAATAATTTTAAATGGAATTATTTTATGTGGATAAATGTTTGACAATATTGTAATGTTTGAAAGATTTATTAGATCTTTAGAAAATAACTATTTTCCCAAGAAAGTTGGTATAGTTGAAATCATGTATTTAAAATAGTATTCAATTAATGATAATATCAGTTTAGTTCCACAATTTAAATTAGAGTTTAATAACATATATAAACTGGATAAAACCAAAAATAGAGTTTTAGCATTCAAATATACAAATTAAATTTCATATGACAACAATAATTCTAAGATATAGAGTTTTGAAAAGGATGACTTTGCTTAAATTTTAGTATGAGTAGTAAAATATATGAAGAATAATTGAATATATGAAAAGACATTTAAACTATGATTATCCAATGGATTACCAAAATAGAAATAAGAAATGTCATTAAGATTCTAATTTGATTACATTATACATTACATTTTATGTATACATAAATAAGGGGGACATCAAAACATACTTCCCAAGAATAAATAATAAAAGAAATCATCAGAGGTAAATGGATAACTTAAAATAATAAATGAATGCAGTATAGATAAGTATAGGAGATTATAAAAGAATTGATGAGCCTGGATTCAATAAATAATTTTCCAATCTGTGTATAATGAAAAGAATGAATGGGGTTAATGATTCTAGTTTTAATTCTTATTATAATTCATTTTTTTCTAATTGTGATAAAACTAGCATTCATGAGTTTAATTAAATGTTTAAATTTTTTTAAGAAAAATATTATTATAATTCGTTATTCATATAAGATACTTAAGGAAAGTTACAATAAGATTGTGGAGTAAAACAATGTTCTATATAAATGGTGTGTTTGATAGTTTAAAATATAATTTGAATATTTTTGTTTAAGAAATAGAATGTTATGATAAGATAATGTGATTGAATAAGATAAATAAAAATAATGATGGTGTTGTTTACAATGAAACATTTCCCAAGATGTATAATAATTTCTTTATGAAAATATCAAAAGTTAGTATCACTAATTTTACTTGTTTTGGAGGAATAATGTAGGGAAAATATTCTAGTGAATGTTCTCTTAGACATCCATTGCTTTTCAGACAAACTAAAAAATATACATCTAAATGTCTTTCTAGTAGGAACCCCATTAAAAAATGCATGAAATATTTATAGTTACATAGATAATATATGTTCTAGACAAATGATTAGTGACAAGTTAAAAATAATATCATACTATATATGTGGTTATGAATCCATAATATTATGAGACAATTTATAATAAAATTAAAAAAGGATTCAGGGAAGTTGAGATTTTAGATTATACGATTATAAATAATTTTATTATGTTAGAGGATTGAAATTTAATTTTAATAATATATCTCAATTATGTAATTCTGATAATATTTTTATATTCTATAATGATAAATTTCTTTTTATTAAAAATGATTATTTTTTTCTTCTAACTGAAAGGATAATTTTTGTACATTTTACCTCACTAAAAGTACTTTAAAACATATAAACAATTATATTGTTATGTAGATATATACTATTTTATCAACATGTTATTTTCAGATTACTTCACAAGCTATCTAAAATTTAATATTAATGTACTTTCCAAAACTAAAAGTTGAAAACCACCTTGTTTGTGATCCATTTATAAATGGAAAGAAATACAAAGGGTCTTTTAGGATAATTAAGAAAACTAACACTAACAAATTAAATTAGCTGGTCCATCATTTGAAGTTTTGTTCAAATCATACTTCTAGTTTTGGTGGAATGAAGTATTGTTTTCTAATTTTGGATTGCTATAATAGATTTATATGTGTATCATTTGTATCTCACAAAAGTGAGACTTTATTTGTGTTTTCTTCTTATATTAATTTTATTTAGAATGATAAGGGACACATTATAATCTCAGTTATATGTAGACAAAGAGTTAAATTCTAGAATAAAGATTTCAATAAGGTTAGTTAGAAGAATATATACCCTCATAATTTCTCAGTAACTATGAATCAGAAGAAAAATGGTCTAGTAGAGAGAATGAATAAGAATATTTAAGAAATAAGATTGGATTTGATGTTTGAGTAATGTTTTTCAAGGTATTTTAGGGAAGTGGTTAATCGTACAGTAATACATGCTTCAAGTCATATTCTAACAAGGTTAATTACAAAGAAGAACCCCCAACCAACGAGTTATGGAAAGGTAAGAAAATGAAGGTTGGATATTTAAAATTTTCAATACAAGATTTTTATCATCTACATCAAATATAATTTAGACAAGTTTGATTCCAAATATGATAAATGTAAATTTATTGGTTATTTTTACTGTTTTAAGGAATAAAGAGTATATAAAAAGAGTAAAATAATAATTAAAGAATTTTTTTATGACATGTATTATGAGAATGATCTAAATGTGTAGTTCAATATATTGCATCATATTAATGAAAATTGTTAATATCTCAACATGGGAGACCCTATACCAGGTGAAAATCAGACATAAGAAGTAAATTCACCTTTTGTGTGGGAGCATCAACCTTATTAATAAAACAAGTAAAAGATACAACATGATTACCCCATTTACTAAGCTATTGGAGAAGTTGAAACAAGAACATGAACAAGGAATGAGATAAATAATATTTCAAGAAATTATTCTTTTCTTTTACCATGTTTTCTAAATAAAGTATTGGAATATTTAAAAGTGTAAAATAGTTGATGGATATATAATATGAGCTTTATTGGTTCTTAACAAACAAAATATAAGAGTTATTTTATCCACCATAGGACTAATAAGTGGTTGTAAATAAATTAATTTTCAAGAATAAGATTTATGAATAAGGTTAAATTGTGAGAAAAATGTCTAAAATAGTTTCGTAGGATATATTGAAGAGGAATATTTATACTATTTTTAGGATTTTTCCTCTATAGTGATTTTAGTTTCAATTTTGATTTTACTCTATTACATAACACAAAAAGGTATCATGTTTTATAAGATGGATGAGAAAAATGAATTTATGAATATATTTATTTTTAATAATTTTTTTTATAAAAAATACTGGGTTTATAGAATGAGAAGAATACATATCATGTTTTTAATATTACTAAAGATATTTATGGATTGAAATAAGAACCATAATCTTAGTTTGAGAGGATATCTCATTATATTTTGAATAATGATTTAGATAATGGTTAGGTTGATTCCAATTTTTTTATTAAGATATATTATAAGAATATTCTAATTTTTTATATTTAAGGGCATTATACTGTATTTGGTTTATCTATAGAATATATTTTTAAAAACGTTTTTATAATTGATGTCTAATGAATTTGAAATGTGTATCAGGGAAAGAATTATTTTATTTATGGATATTTAAATCTATAAAAGAGACAATAGATTTTTCATAACTAACATAAGTATTCTAGAGAGTTATTAATGTGATTTGGATTGGATTATTGAAATATAATGAGTACAAGTATGATTACTATATATGGTAGGGATGTATAATTTTACAGTAAATAATTTAGTCCTGAAACTTTTTTAGGAATGATTGTAATTATTTCAACTATGATTTCTTATTGACCTGATCTAATGCATAGTTTGTGCATGTGTGTAGGCTTTTAGGATTATCAGAATAAAAGTAATTTCTATTCTATAAAAAGGATAATAATATCTATAGAAGGTATTAACAACCATAGTGGTTTTATCTAGTGAAAAATTCATTTTAAATATTGTTTCTTTATTCATAATTTTATTCTTGTAAATATTATTAAAAAAGTAAAAGTGTACTATTTTTATATTTGAGTAAAATTTTGGTATCATGGAGTTACAATAAGTATTATTTAGTTTCCTTTTCAAAAATGATGATTATTATATTACAACATAAATTTATTATGTATAGGATGTCTGGATTAGATAAACTTTATATTATTTTGGAATTAATTATGGAAAAAATAAAATTCATTTTCGTAATTCGTTGTTCATTTGTATATCATAGATTACACATAAATATTTATTGAAAACATATATTTAAGTTTGGTATGATGTTATTAGAGATCATATGATGAAGGAATATGTTATTTCAGAAGTTATTCCTTTTGAAGAAAAATTATCTAATTTTATTATTTACCCACCAAATTTTTTAAAATTTTAGAAGATAAAAATTGAACATATAATGATAAAAGTATAAAGATTTTTTATTTGAGTTACAAATTTTAGAAGTTATACTAAATCAAAGAAATATTGTTGATGAATAATTAATATGATAGTGACATATGAATTGGAATGTCAGATTACAATATCCTGACAATGTTGGCTGTATTATCACTTAAGCGTACACTAGAATCAATGTTGGGAAGCATTAGATATCAAGTGTATGTTATCTTTTATAATTTTATCTATATCAAAAATTTAGTTCTTTATAAAACACAGTGTTAAATTAATATTATAACTAAAATTATGTTGGGACTTCATTGATATATAAATATTTAATGAAAAATTCCATTAAACTTAAATTTTATCTTATAAAAAATACTAGGATACATTTTCAACTATATACTTTTTATAGATATAGAACAGGGTTATACTTGCTGTAAATGAATTATAAATAGTATGTTGAGCTAAAAAATAATTTTTATGATGGGATAGAGGGTAATCCATGGTGATGATATTTTCTTAATTGTTTTTGTATTTTATATCGTAGTTGCAATATAGTGTAAACATCAAATTACTTCATGATACATTAGTCATTTCTCTTTAATAAAGTGTCATGAATTAATTAAAATTGGACATTTAATCATAAATTTAATTTTTTACTATATCTCATTAAATATATTTACACACATCGTTTTGATTCAATTTAATTTTTTTTAATAAAAAAGTGCTTAATCATTTTGACTCTCATTAATAAATTCCACAATATGCTATGATTCAGGTTAGGTTATTTTTTTCTATCTATTTATTTTTAATTTTTATACCATAAGAAAAATTATAAACAAGTTATTGTGGATATAATATGATTGAGGAGGATACTGAGTAAATTTTTTTATTACACAATCTAGGAAAGGACATGAAAAATATTGAAATGGATTCACTGTTGGATAATTAGTCTTCCACTCAAAAACAATAATCACCCAAGACAATGAATAAGACTATTGCTGTCATATATGATTTTTATGATAAATTTATGAGTTAAAGAATCGTGTTTGGTTAAATTATATATATGATATGGATATAGGATTCTATGTTATTTTTTAGAATGTTTTTTTATTTTAAAAGAAAATTAAGAGTTTATATGTATATATAATAATATATTGTTTAATAGAGGATTCATTAAATTCTATGAAAACTTTTAGTTAATCGAAAAAATTTATTATGAATTCACCACTTTATGAGTATGAAAATTAGTAATATAACTTAAATTTATAGAAATTAATGAAATATTTAGATTGGATATCCACGGATGGTATATGTTAGTTAAATGATGTTCTTATACAAGGGAAGAATTTCATTAGACAAAAATTAGATGAATATTGTTGGATATTTTGGATTTCATAGGCAATTTATATTCCCATTTAGTGATAAAAATAGGTTTTTAAGAAATTATATTAAATCCTTAGTGTCTCCCACATTAGGTTATTATTAATATGTAAATTTATTGTATGTATATGTATTAATTTTCCTACTATTATAGAAATATTTCAATCTAGTTAGGATGTTTATAAGTATAATGAAATATATTACCTTGGACATGGGATGAGTGAACTAATCTCTTCTTTATTAAATATTAATCAATATAATTCTCAAGGACTAAAATATAATGAAGCACACTAAACTTCCTGTCAGTGAGGCAAGGCCTGAATTTAGAATAAGACTGGGTCAGTGAGATTTATTGGTATTATATCCTAATTCTCATGAAGCATTTTTTAGCAACAAGATGAAGATGAATGTTAATACTAATGAAACATTATCATTTGTTTGAAAATATTACTTTAACAGGAGAATTAATAAGGAGAAGGGTGGAATTAATCATCTATGAGATGTGAATTTCCAAAATCTTAATAGCCATTGGAATTTTATGAATCACTTTGAGAAGAATTTGTATAATAATTTAAATAGAACTTGATTAAATATTCAAGATTAATATATGATATTTTATTTTTTGTATCTAGCAATGAGTAGTATTTAAAAAACCATAAAAGAAAAATATGAATATAGTCATACAAGTATGTATGATCCATGTTTTATGAATAATGAAATGAGGGTAAAATATTATCATCTATTATACCCAATGTTTCCAAAGTAAGTGGATCTATATAAATTAGATTAGAGAGATAAATAAACTAATTTAGGAAAAAAATTATCATAGAAATCTAATGGTCAGATCCCTACTAGGAATTAATATGGAAATACATAAAAGAAAAGTGATTTTTGAAAAAAAATATGGTAAAAGTAAATCTTATACTAGTTATAGTGATAAATGAAATACAATTATTGAATTTAAGGGTGAGGGAAAATCATTGAAAGAATTTTAAAATTTAAAGAATCTCAAGATTTCAAAATTTATGATGGAAATATACATTTAAAAGGAAACTAATTCTAATGAAGGTAATGTAAGTAAGAAGGACACATCAACAGAAAATATACCAACAAGGAAGAATAATATTAAAGTAGATTTGATACAAAGATATTCTAATGAAAAAGTTGTTGTAACAAATAAAGAGATTGTTTCATCCAGAAATTAGTTTACTCTATTATATTTGATATCATTTGGAATAAGAAAATCTAGTGTGAGTATTCTACTTCATATTTAACATCATGTTATCACTACTATACAAATTGGTTTTCCTAAACCATCATGGGATAAAATGATTAGTGTGTCCATTGAAGGAATAAAGCCAAATGAAATTTTAAATTTGTCCTCACATTTTTGTATATTCCTATGTAGACTAATAGAACTACATAAATGTATATTGTTATAAATAATACTCAATTAATATTGAATTTTTAGAAATGTTTCATATAGGAAAACTGTAAGACTTTTCAATAGTGGTAGATAATCAACCAAAAATAGAAATAAGAAAATCAGATAAAGTTGTACCCATGGTTGATATTTTAAATAGGCTAATAAGGATCAGTTTGTTGAAGATAAAATTTATACAAAAATTATTGAAATAATTACGAAATGTGCTAAGCTAGATAAAACCAATTTTAATCTGTCTCAAGAATCTTATTCCTAAAAGAATGATCCACATTCTCTTCCTTTTATTTTTTTGGTCCGAGTGAAATATTTTAGTACTATTTCTATTTTCATGGGAATAATACTTCATACATTTTATGAAAATTTATTATATTTTCTCATCCAGTGTTTTTTGATATGTACTAAGGGGGAGAGAGTCTGAATGGATGGAATTCCTAGATAAAGGGGAAGTACTATTTATTTTTTATTTTAATTTGTTTATTTCTTGATGTCATAGTAGTCATGGGTCCAATATATCTATTAATATTTGTTAAAAATTATAGAAAATGAAATATTTTGGATATAAGATCTAATAAAAACATGGGTTTTATAAAAACATTGATCTTTAGTTTATTTTTTTATTACTTATCATTTTTTTTCTTCTGCGAGAATATTGTTTATATGTGATGTTTATATTTTTTTAAGAAGGTGAGTTCTTTTATGAGTTATGGATCCTATTTCCTTTGGATTAAATGTTTATATATGGACTAATTTGGATTCCTAATTTGATTATTTGTGTTTTATGGATATCTGGGGATTGTTCAGAGCCCAAAAACTATCTTTTGGGTTGAAAATTGTATAGTACATGGTTAGTATAAATGATGTGGTAAGGAAACATGGTTAGATAAATCATGTGTGGAATGTGAATAGATAAGGAAGAGACCATAAAATTATAAAAAATCTTGTGAAATGGGGTTCATGGCCATGTGTGCATGTCTGCAGTTTTGACTATGGTTTTTTGCATGGCTTGTGCACAGTTAGTCAAACCATGCCAAAAAAGCATACAATGTGCCATTTCCTAAAACTAATCATGCACATTTGGTATAAAATTTGTCCATACTATGCAAACATATAATTTTGGGTAAAATTACAGTTCTAACCACACTTAATTCTATTTCTATCCAAATTTTTCATTTCTTCTCCCACATAACAATGGCTTTCATTTTGAAATCCACCTTCTGTCTATTCTAGGAATTGCTGACACCTCCCCATCTGATATCAGATTTAAGTGTATCTCATCTCATTAGATCCACATTGGTGAATTCTTAATTTATTTTTAGCACATATTAATTTTTCATGGTATCAATGACTTTATTTTGGTACAAGATAATATTCCCTAATTTCTGGTTCCTTTTTTGTTATTCATTTTTCTCCTGATCTAAGTCGAATGATGTGTTGATACTGGATGAGTACTCTAAAAACGAACTATTGTAGGTGGTATCTAATTTTTTAATTGGATTTGGTGCCTTATATACCAGTCTATTATGTGTCACCAACCATAATTTCTAGAGCATCCCCAAAATAGAACAGGCTCATTAAATTTATTGAATTTAACCTATTAGAGATTCCCTAAACTTTCCTTGTAATAACTTGAGGGTTGTTTTCAATAAAAAGGCCTCATAAGTGATGTACCATGTGATATCCATAGGATTTGACTTACTTGAACTACCAAATTAGCTTCATCTTATTCGTTTTTTGTTAGAGGAAGCTTAATTATAATAAAAGGAAATTGGTTTGCTTTATTAGGATATGTTCCACCTCCTTGCCTTGTTAAATGTAATGTTGAGTTCATAAATGGTTTAATTATTGAATTGATCAAAATGTTGATAATGGTTTTTTTTAATGAGTGGATATACTCATTTTTTATTTCCTTTAAATATAAATAGATAAATGAGTTGTAATACTCATTGTTTGCATTTGGATGTGAATAGTTATATGAGTGGGTAGAATCATATGGTCTGAAATGATAATTGGTATGAAATGGTGATGGATTCCAAAGATTCCTTGGACGATGTTCCTCAGATCTTGAATGCAATAGGGGACACCTTGGATAGAGTATGTCCCTAGAGTCTTTATACCATGGGATTCCATGAGATTTTCTACCCCTTTCTTTGTATGACATGCTCCTACGACTCTAACCAGTTCCTAATTGAGTTTCTATTGTGTTTTTCCTAGGAATCGATAATGATTCCACGGTCTTATACACCTTGGATCCAACCCTTCATGGTATAACACTTAAATATATAGCTCAACCATGATTATTGTGACATTTTTATTATACAACATGACTGTGGGAAATATGGGACGCTTGTTTTAATGGTCTAGTCATGGTTACTATAATACTTCACTATATGGAAAGGTCGTGGTTGAAATGAAACATATGGTTATACAGTGAGGCTATGTTGGTTATTTATGTCTCTATTATAGATACCTTTTTAGGATCTTGACACTTGTTTTTTAGGGATCACTGATAGGCTATTCAATATCACTTGCTTAGTAGTAGAAGTGCCATGGGAACCTTTTGTTTAATGATTTCTTTATTTACTTTCCCATTATATAGATTTTTATATTGCATGGCTATGAATTAGATATACCTTTGGGTAGTTACCTACTGTGATTTTATCTCACTCCCAGTTTGGGCTACAAATAGGTTCCCGAATAAACTATTTTAATATAGGTAGAGATAGGGGAAAGCACCCACATTTCAAGGGTTGATTTTTCCCATGACAAGGAGAAGGGGAGAATGGGACCTAGATGAGGGCCATGATGAAATTTAGAGATATAAATTTTTGTTTTTTTGGTATTTTGGATATTTATTATACAATACTATTTTTTTTCTATTATGGATGTATTATAGATACAATAAATTATTATCATTTTTCATAAGATACGTTGTTGAATTTTTATCTATTCATATTATGCACCTATTATTTATATGATTTACAACATATTATACTCGTAAGATATTGATATTCCACTATTATACACTCTGCTGATGAGGTAATTGTCTCACCACTGACACACCCAAGCCCCTACCACTTGTCGGCAACATCTGGAATTTGGGGAGATGTGCTTGAGGCCATGTGACCAATCAGGATTTGGAAATTTTTGAGTTGTATTCATTTATGGGATGTTGCAAATTTGTATCATAGTATGTGATAAAAGTGATTAAGGAAATTATGGGAGAATGAATCCTTAATTCTGGTGGCTCTTGGAAGAGAAATATACCCATGGTTGAGTTCTCCTACAATATAATCTATCAGGCATCTGTACAGGTGGAGCCTTATGAGGATTTGTATGGTAGGAGATGCCAATCACCCCTTTTCACGTTATAGGATGGTGAGGAATCATTATTGGGGTTGAGTCTCATGTAGGGGACTTCTATGCAGGTCTAGTTCATTTAGAATCAAATGGATACTATTCATTTTTGATAGAAATGATACAAAAATTGCTAGAAATGACCTATAGAGTTCAATGTTGGGGATCCGGTTTTCTTACAAGATTCCCTAAGGCTAGGAAATTTGAGAATCAGAAGATAGGGTGAGCTTTCAACATGATATGTCAGGTCATTCAAGATTCTGGGTAGAGTCAATTCTATTATCTTAACACTTATAGTAACCTTAGAGGTACCAAGCCATGCATGAATTCTTTCACATATCTCAATTCTACTGTTATCACTCAGAACAATATCATTCCTTTCATCCTAAGGTGGTTGAGTTACTAGTTTATAAGTCCTTTGAGAAGAATCATATTCACATTGTTGATATGATCATGAAGGTTACTCAAACTATCAGTTCCACTAGTACTGGTTCTATAGAAATATGATCGTTTACCATATGAGACTTGAGAATGGGAGGTGACACGCGTACTCAATGGCTAGAGATGTTCTTAGAAAAATATTGACCACCCTTGATAGGGAAATTTTAGGATTAACTGCTTTAATAGGGGATATTTTAAGAACCAAGGTTTTCATATTAGTTATAGATCCTTTTGATTTTGGATTAAATGTTTTAATATGGCCTAATGTGGATACCTAATTTGATCACAAGTGTTTAGGGGATTTTGGGGGCTTGTTCAGAGGCCTTAACCCAGATTTTGGGTTGGAAATGTCCTAACACATGGTTAGTTTAAATCATGCAATGTATACTACATGGTTAGATAGACCGTTTAAGACATAGGAAGATAGTAGTAGGAGGCCGAGCAGTTAGACAAAACCATGCGAAATGGGGTACACAACCAAGAAATCATGTTTAATATGTTGAAAATGGGTTCCATAATAGTTTGTGCATGGTTAGTCAAACCATTCAAATAAACCGCATGATGTGCCCTTCGCTAAAATTAACTTTGCATGTTTTGTGCACAGTTTGGCCCAACAGTGTGGCCAAACCATGATACCTTATAATTTTGTTAAAATTTACTATTCTACCCCCACTTAATTTTGTTTCTAAACTGATTTTTCATTTCTAATCCCACACAAAAAGGGCCCCCATTTTGAAGACCACTTTTTGATTACACTATGAATTTTTGTCATCTCTTCATCTAATATCTCATTCAAGTGTCATTTGTATTTTTGGATATTCATTATTGAGTAATCAATTCCTTTGTATCCATTCTTCATAAAAGATGCTATTTAGGTTAAATTTAATATTCCTTAACTTTAGGTTCTTCCAAGGTTCTTCATTTTTCTCATGATCTGAGTCTAATCAGGAGATGATACTAGGGAAGCAATCAACTACTAAGATATGATAGGTGGTTTTTATTTCTCCTATTTATTTTGGTGCTTTATTGACCAAGATACCTTTGTTCCACCTACTATAATTTCTTGAATGGCCCCAAAATAAAAATTTATAATCGAATTATTTGATTTTAACCTGTCATGGATTCCCTTAGGTTACCTTGTAATGAATGGTATGTTTTTACCCCAACTAAAGGCAACCCATGGGGTATTCCATGTGATCGTCCTAAGATTTACCTTACTAGAACCACCCAAGGGGTGTGTTCCTATGCTTTCCCAGTTAGAGGAAGCTTAATTATAATTAAAGGGAATTGGTTTGATTTATTAGGATATGTTCTGCCTCCTTTCCATGTTAAAAATGATATTCCGTTACTAAATGGTTTAATTTTTTAATTGATAAGGTGGATAAAAATGGTTTAATTTAATTAAGTGGGTATACTCATTGTTTTATTTCATTGAAATGTAAGTAAATAAATGAGTTGGAATACTCATTTTTTTCATTTGGATGTGAATATTTATATGAGTTTGTAGACTTATATGGTATGAAATGATAATTTTTATGAAATTTTTATTGATTCCATAGATTTGTTGGATGATGTTCCTTAGGTCTTGAACATGGTAGTGAATGCCTTAGATAGATCATGCTCATTGGGTATTGATTATATGGTATGTCATGGTATTTTCAACCCCTTGGATATATCTTACTTAGAGTCACAAAATACAGGATCTGTATGACGTGATCCAAGGACTCTGAAAATTAGCTAACCATGTTTCCATCTAGATACTCCTAAAACGTGATGAGGATGCCTTCATCAACAACACCTTGAATCTGTCCCTCCATGGTCTAATACATAATTATATGAAATTACTATGACTATTGTTACATTTTTATTATACAAAAAGACAATGAGATAAATGGTATGCCAAGGTGAATGACTCAAATATGGTTACTCTAAAACTTCACTATAAAATAAGTTTGTGGTTAACATGATATGTATGCATGTACGATGAGACCATGTTGGTTTTTATGTTTCTATTATAGCTACATTGTTAGTAACTTGGAACTTGTTTTGAAGAGATACTTGAGAGGATATTTAGTATCACATTCTTAGTAGTAGAATTTCCATGGTAACCTTACTTTTATTTACTACTTATCAGATTTACATTCACACTTTATAGCTATTTATATTGCACAGCCTTAAATTTTAAATACCATTGAGTGGTTAATTATTATAATTGTATCTTAACCCTTCTTCAGATCTTCATTAGGTACCCCAAGAGACTATTTGGATGTAGGTTGAGATAGGGGAAAGAACTGATAGTTTGAGGGTTGGTTTTTTGAAATGCTTAAGAGCAGGGGATCATGTTACTCAGATGATGATTTTTATGCTATTTGGAGAAATCAATTTTTGATCTTTTGGATATTTTGGGATATGTATTGTACTGCACTGCAATGTACATGGTTTGGATGCTTTGTAGATACATTACAAAATCATCATTTTGTATGAGATATCTTATCACATTGTTATCTATTCCTATTATTCACTTGTTTTTCGTATGGTTTACTACTTCCACTAATTTTATGATATTGATATTTCACTGTGATACACTCTAGTGATTAGGGAATATTATACCCACTGAGAAACCTAGGCCCTATATTCTATTCATAAGCCTCTAGAGATAGAGAATATTTGCTTGATTTCGTGTTACCAACAAGGCTTTGAGTACTATTGAGTGGCATTTGGGTCTGGAATATTATAGTTGCATTGGAGGTTATGACTGCATAGGGAATGGATGGATTTTTTTTAGATGTAATTACTTTGTTGGAACAATTATATGTTACATTGGATTTCAACACTACAAGGTTTATCCAATATAATTTTTATTACAACGTCCTTTTTATAGATTTGATAATTTTTTATCTCACATTATGAATTCATTTTTAGACTATCCTATATTTAATAATTTTAATTTTATGAATATATATTCCTTTTTATTTGTTTTTCTATTATAATCATGTTATAAAAATATTGAGATATAATATATTAGTGTTCGATCATATAATTTTCAATGTTTCATGTTTGAAGATATGTTTGAATCTAAAAAATTGTTAAAAGTTAATTTTATACTATGCAGAATGAAATAAAGTAGTTTTTGATATTAAAGGATCATCCTAAGGCTATATAATAAGTGGTAAAAAGTCAAAACTTTTGCCTGAGTGAACATCAGAACTAACCAATTTATTCTGATTTAAAACAAGATACGTTGATCAAAATTTTATTTTCAAGACTTGTAAAATACTATTCTACCAAATGAACTAAATTCAATTTTCCAATTAAGGATTATGTTGTCGAGCTAATAGAATGTCAAGAATATGCATTATTTTGGTGTTTAAGTGGGAATTATTTATTATGAATTTCATTGAGGCTATTTATTGTAAGGAATGAATTATCAAAATGATAAGGTAGGTCACATCATCGAGCTAATGCAATATCAGATATTAAGATATAATAATGTTTTTTCTAATGTATTGTAGAGTTTTTTAATAGGACGAAATTGATGAACAATGTATTATGTGAAAAAAAATCTAAAATAAAAAAGCATACTATTAGTTCATATTTTGGAAATGTTTATCTATTAAACTGTATAATCAAGATTATGGATACTTAAAATTAATGAAATGAACATTGAAGAAAAATCTTTATAAGGATATCAAAAGGATCTAAGAAAAAACTTTTTATCTATTTCATTATTTATCATCACAATGATTCTATTGAAATAATTTTTCTTCCATAATCATGTTGATCATTGTTTATAAAATATATACACCCACTTCATATGTTTTAATTACATTCTTTTAGTTTAGTTCTATATTTTTATTCTATTTCATTTATCACTTCAATATTTCTTAATCATTTTATGTTTTTATTATTTTCCGTTTCAAGAGTATGTTTTTATTGGTTATTCATTTATAAATTGTATGTTCTTATAATTTCTTTTTCAACATAACCTAAATAAAAAAAATTATATTTTCCATTACCCCACTTGAAAAGGTAGGTTATATGTGAGTTTTTAGTCCCATTTAGAATTCATTTTTATAATATAATGCATACCTCCCATGGAGTAAAGGGGTTTTTATAGTAAACAATGGATTAATTTATCTAAACTACAATAATAATCATGTTTTAATCCTTTTATGTTTTTGAAAATAATTTTTATTATTCTCAATTCACACAACCAATTAACTTTAACACACAATATATTTTAGAAACATCACCAATGATAATAAAATAGTTTTCTAAAAATTTCCCATTCATTGAATTTATATTGGATAATTTTTATCATTAATGATATTATACTCATCAATTTCAACACTTTTTACTCCTCTATTGAGTCGATGAAAAATACATTTTAAATCATATTAGCTTTTTTAATTCATTATTATAATTTTCCTCATGTAATATTCTTTTATGTTTTTTAGAATTTGTGTCATAATCATTAACTTTCTCATAACTTCATTTTAGATATAAGTTTATTAATTTATTTATTGAATTCTCATAAAAAAATCACATCATTTATCTATATAATAATTTTTATTAACTTATTTTAATATTTATAATCTTTAATATTGGATGAATAACTATTAATTACACCTCCCTTTATTGTGTTTCTATATTTTCCTTTAATAGATCCCTTCTTTTCAATATAGGATATATTCCCCCAATAAATTAAAATGGTTTTGAGTTAGATTTTTTTTATTACACATAAGATAAATTTTAATATTCAATCCATCACTTAAAAATCCATATTTTCTTTTTACACTTCGACATCCACCACCTATTTCTTAATTTTCCTAAAAAACTACCCACAATGAGTAGGGCCTTTACTATATTATTCACCTTGTGATTACTCTCTTATATAACTCCATTTTGTGTATGGATTTCTCACTAGTGAGACCTCTTTTTTGATTCCATATTTTACATGTTAGTTTTAAACATTAATGGAAGTGTACTTTATACCA
The DNA here is from genome assembly GCA_963277665.1 of Viscum album. Classification (NCBI taxonomy): domain Eukaryota; kingdom Viridiplantae; phylum Streptophyta; class Magnoliopsida; order Santalales; family Viscaceae; genus Viscum; species Viscum album. The sequence continues at coordinate 757,972,498 of OY728119.1, read as the reverse complement.
TTATATTGTCATAATATTCTAACCATCCTTCTACTTTAATGTTTATCTCACCTCAAATATCATTTGATACACTTTATAACCATGTTTGTTACATTTATATAAATTATATATCTCATTCCATAATAACCATATATAAAATAGTTAAAATACCATTTTACTTGTGTTCTTTGTTGTTTCATGTGATCAAAAACATTGGTAAAAATAAAATTCGGAATATTTAAAGCTCACTTATTTATCATCTTATTGAGATTTTCTCTCTTCTTACCTCACATGAATGTATAAAAAGCCTTTTTTCAAATCATTTTTTATATTAGTATTATAAATCCTAAATTTAAGATTTAAAATATTATAAATTATTTTTTAGAGTATATTCCCATGAAATTGATTTCTTAATTTATTTTTCTCAAACACTATAAGGAATAATGCGTTATAATTATTTTATAATTAGTAAAGATTATTTATAGTACTTCTTTACATCTTGGAATCATTGAAATTGAGTTTTATCAAGTGAAAATTGTAATTAAAAGTGAATTTGAGTCCTGAGTAGAAAATGTCACTCACACACAAAATATTATTTTTAAGCTTATCTCTATAAAGTATATTATTTTTCTTTAATTACTCTATAGCGATCCTCTGTTTTCAACCCTCCTGGATATTTAAAGATAAATATTTTACAAATTATATCATGTTATCAATTTTAATCTTTATATTATTTAATAGATAATAAATATCAATCATATGGAATGAAAAATGACTTCAGAGTGTCCCTATTATACTATTCATTCCTTTTTTTTGTGATTACTATAAAAAAGATTTATCCTCATTCTTAGTTTCCTTTATTAAGATTACTTGTTGAGTGGAAATATGAGTAGGGATCTTTAAATTCCTTACAATGTATAAAGTTATGTGATTATCCACTTCTTATAATGGGGATGAATTTTTCTCTAGTGGGATTGTGTTAGCAAGTTATGTAACATCCTATCATTGTTTTCAGGTATTCCTAAAACCCAATTTTGATCAATCCTCATTTGGGTTTTGATTAAGGGTTCTATCGGATGAAGTTTTAAAATTTTTGAATGTTTTAGGCTTTTCATGGTTGGTTCACGGTTTTACCAAATTCCACGCCCTCTCAGTGTATATCAAGCAAACCCAAATAGTGTGGGTTTTCATAGCTAGAGCATGATTTCAAAACTGTACATGCACCTATTAGAAACTGGGAACCTAAGAAAATATGGGCACCTGGTTAGGTATCATAGTTTAACTAACCATGTAGCTATGCACATGAAACAATTCGTATGAGAATGTATTAATCCAAAATTTAATTTTTTTTAAAACCCAAAAACAACTTTTTGGGTGACCAATGGACTTGTATAACCGCATAATGATTTCTTCTTCATTAGAGGACCCGAATATGTAATTTTTACCCCTCTACCCTCCTACAAAAGTGAATAGAAGATAAGAGAATGATGTTCGATCTTGTCCCGATATGTTTCCTCTTCATGTTTTTTTCTCTCACTCTCTCTTTTCACTTCCATAGGGTTTTTTGTATCTTCATGTTGTTATAGGATCTAATATCCACTATTTTAGATCTTGGATCTAGGTTTGATTCTCAAATCCTTATTTTCAATGTTCTTCATTGGAGTTTCCCGATTAGGGGTTCGTGTTTGGAGATCACATGATTCGAAGGTAGGTTGTTTTATTTATGATGGCCAATTTAATTAACCCTATGTTTATTAATTTAAATTCAATTTATTTTTTTAAATGAAAGTGATTTAAATTGGTTTATTAAAAAAATAATTCCATTTTATTGGGAATTTTTCATTGGATTGGACACAAAATTGTGGAAAACCTCAATTCCAATGAATGGGGGTGTGTTTGTGAAATTGATGGTAATTGTGAAATTTAAATTATTGAATTTAAATTGGGAAATTGATTTGATTAACATGATTTAAAATTGTTATTTGAAAAAATAGGTTAAAATGGTTTCGATAGAAATTGATTGTTTTATCTTGGAAAAGATGAATTTTGATTAAAACCCCATGTTTTACTTTTTAATGGTAAATTAGATTATTTGAAATGGAATATGGGAATAATTGTATTTAAAATAGATTTAAAATAAATTTCCCATCAATAATTTTTATTAGAGCTCATTCAAGACTAGGTAGTCAGTGAGTTATTCAAGAAAATACTCGATCGCTTTACAACACTAAAAATACATATGCAGTAGGTCACATCCCTGATGGAATAGTGATGGGTGCTCATTGAACAATGTCAGTTGGGAATGCGTACACATATTTCAATTATCACTATTTCAGTATGAGGGAGTCCCATAGCCTGAAACTCTTATACATTTTGGTAGATGACCATGTGTAACGCCCCGGCCCCAGTTACCCAGAGTTGGTGCATTACTACGTAACATTGGCATGATCACAAAAGATCAAGTCTCGAAAGACTGATTAGTTTAGTATCCTTGGAAACACTAGATACATTCATAAATGTTACATTACATCATAAAATGAAAAATCACAATAACATAGTCTCCATAGTCCACACGTTTATCCCCTTCAGACTATCCCTGTAGGTCATTGATAAAATATTTCTTCACATCCTGGGAAAAATTAAAACATTGAAAGGGGTGAGCTCAGATTCTCAGTAAGGATAAAAATATAATGAAAGATTTTATAAATAAACATAAACATTTAAGGAAATGTATAAATAAACAAGACTTTTAAACATGAAATTAAACATAATATGGAAAAAGTAAAATGAAATAATGCCATTTACTTATTCACATGGATATTCTACTGGTCGAATAATCACATGAAATATCAATAACCACATTCATACTGATGGAATGCATAATGCCAAACTATCATAACCATGTTTCCAAGGCCTCGTGCCAAGACTACAAATAAGATTTTGTCAAGGCCTCGTGCCAAGACAGTAGTTTGTCTCATGAGACCTACCGATGCATCGAGAAGCTATAGCGGGCTCCACCCATCACTTATTAAGTCTAATGCATTCCTCATATGAATAGGTTTAAACATATCAGAAACCATAACATAATCGTATCATATAACACATGCATAAAGGGAACATAAAATGTACACATTTCAATCATAAGATATCAATAAAACACATTGATATAATAAAAACGTTTTCAAAACCATTTTCAATACCAAAATAAAAGAAAATTAAAACATTGTAATTATTTTTCATTTAAAAAAGTTATGGCTTGTAGAGGAAGCCGAAACTCAAATAATGGTCATGGTGGCAGAGAAGTCATTGTCACCGCATACGTACGACAAAAAACATTCTTTTTTTTTCATTTAGTAAAATGATTCATACAAAAATATTCCTTTTGAATAAACGTAAAAGTCAAAGGGATTTATACACCGTATAAAATAAAGTTGATTATAAAACAAAATATGCCTCAATGAAAGGAGATTGAGACAAAGTCCTTTACAAAGATCATTTTTTAAATAAAATAGATCTATTATGTGTATTCACTATATGTACACATAAATACCGTACAGATACAATATAGGACATAATAATATCATGACATAATTTTAAAGTAGGAGATTAACCCAAAGAATGGAAATTGGGTTAAGAAGTTCCTTTACCTCGTGTCCGACCTGACTCTACCGCTCTTTAAATTCCTGAATAATAAACTAGAGTGAATCTATACTTACTTAAGAACCATTTTCAAGTTCATTATCCCTTTTATATCACTTATTGAAATGTTACGAAAATTATGTAGTCATTTAAGTTAATAATGGTCGTTTTGTCGATCTTTGGTACTTGAGTCAACAATAAACTTCTTATAATTACATGTTGTTTATGTGGTAGAAATATCCATTATATCCAGAATTATATTCATGATTTAGATATCATATATATCATATATATCTAGTATATACATGCATTTATAATATTAAATAACATTTAGAGGTAAGAAATGAAATGCACCGTTCATGGAGACGGTAAGCCGAACGCATGCATGAACGCTACTTTCATTTCTATTTCATATTTAATGGAATGAAATTATAATTATATAAAGGTATAAAATAATTCCAGTATAATATAATATATAATACTATTTACTCCATCCTTTATTCATCCCACATATGGAATTAACGATTCAAATCACTTTGATGGGGCGGTAGTCCGCACTTCCTAAAATGAAATTATCGCGTTTACCCATAATGGAAATCATAAAGGTATGTCATAAATGAAAAATACAGAATCATAAGAAAAAAATAATAATATATATCATATATAAAAACAGTTTCATCATAATGGCCACCATGAGAGGTGTTAAAAGAATATTGAACAATCATCGTTTCGTGAGGCAGTAATTCGCCACCCACAGAAACAGTATGTTTTTTAACCATTAGACGAAGGTGTGTGGAAGTGTAAATAAAATAATTCTCATAAAAACATCCTAGTATATTGAGGATACTGTTTTTGTTACAAAATAAATTAATAAAAATATTTTAAGGGGTTGGAGAAACAAAATAAAACAAAAGAACACAAGAGAAGTCATTACCTTAAATTCAGGTAACTCTTTTTGATTTGAGCCAAAGACATCCTTGGGAAGACTTCTGCCTAAAGTGAGGCTTCTAGGAGTAATATAGGGAAGTTGAGAGAGTATTTGGGTAGAAGTTTGCTGAGCCATATGGATTGGAAGTTGTGAATAAAGTGGTAGTTGTGGGGGCCTTTTATAAGAGGAGAGGAGGGGCACTCTTGGAAAGATTAAAATGATACATTATTATGAAATTCTTTTCGTATTCTAAAGGTCCCCAAATGTTATATTTAGAGGATAAGGTGATAATGGTTCGAAATATACTCATAAAATAGGTTTTTGACAAGTGTAAGCCTTAGATTTTACATTATCGTTTCATTTTATTTAAATCGTTAATTAATGAGGTAATCACTGCATCATCATTGTGTCATAAAAAATTTAATTTATTTAATGTCTAAAAATTATAAAAAAATTATAATGAAATAGGAAATCGTTTTATATTTCTAATTAATATTTATAGTCAAAAATATGACTTGTATAACCCCATTTAAAAATTGTTTTAGTAAAATAACTAATGTTTGTGACATTTTTATTTTAACATTAAGTAAAAAGTTTTTAATGTCATTTTCCTACGAAAGTCGCTCCATGGGGTCCCCAAGTTGACACATGGATTTTCTTGGTCGGAAATGACTCATAAAATAGGGGTAGGACAAGTGTAAGGGTATTTTCATATTTTTATAATACCATTTTTACCTTAAATTCCACTAATTACCTTTAATCGCGATTAATTAAACTTAAAAGATACTTTTCAGCAAAAAGTTATTTTAATCCCATTGAACCACATTTTAATTCCTAATGACAACCATGTATGTCAGATTTTTGAAAATCAAATCACAGAAGTGGTAATGTTTCATTTAAACGAAAAATCTATTTTTAACTACCACTTAGTGGTTTCACTATTCATTAAAATTGATGTTTTTCAGAACAATGACAAAATTTCACCCTATGATATAATTGATATTCCGAATTAAAAAATTATGTCTATTTTACAAAATTCTAAACATATAAGTTGAATTAATTAATTTTATAATTAATTCCCGCTGTCACAACAAATAGCGTGTTTTTAAGAAACAATGTATATCAAAAGATTGACAATTGTTTATGTCCAATTTCAATGTTAAATTAATTCTAATGACCACCATTGGATAAAATGGTAAAAATATATTATAATTATACTTTAAAACCACTCAATAGTATAATTTATCACAATAAATTATTTTTATTAAAAAAGTTGTTTTTAAGTATTTTTCACTATTCATAAAAAAATTGGACGTTCTCAGAAAATTACAAAAAATTCAACTTAGGATAATTTCGATCTTCCGAATACAATAAAGAAGTCCATTTGGAAAGATAAAATTTATAAAATTTCAAAGAGTAGGTATTACTATTCATAACGGATACTTTGATTGGTTGTAGTGTATTAGAATCTCGAACTTGCGTACAATGCAAGCAATGAATTATTGAAAGAGAAGCATATCGTGGAAGCTCGAGGTGTTACATTCTACCCTCCTTCAATAAATTGCATCCTCGCAATTTGAAAATTTTCATTGAAAATAAAATGTTGAAAATAGAAAACACCTTTGTGGAAAACCCACATCGGAAATAAGGTTAATAAAAATATAACTTTAAAGAAAGAAAGATAAATACAAAGGTCACCCGAGATAGCCCATACTAGGATTATATGAAAATATGGATATGGAAGAAAAAAAACATCAAGTTTTGATGGAGGGTTGTAGAAAACAAGATTAGGAGAAAGTTAACCATAAGAAAATCACAAACTTGTGATTGGTTAAACGGTTATTGAATCCCCAGTTGGAAAAGTTAACCGACAACGTTTTTATTTTAAGTTACCTTTCATAAAGTTGAGGAATTTATTTAGGATATTTACTAATAACGTAAGGAAATATACTTAAATGTCATGTAGACTTTCATTCATTAATAAATTTTTACCACAAACCCATCATTCAATCCAAAAGGTAATAGAACTCAAAAATATTCTATTTATCCTAATTGTATATGGTTCCAAATATTAACACATACCATTTATATTAGGAAATTTTTTTGTAATAACCAGGGACTTCCTGTAGGCTAGTGGTAGGTAATAAAGGCATGTCGCACTATGGTTGTGGGTTCGATTCCTACATCTTTGTCCGACGTGATGGGTTATCCCCCAACCTCCAGATTGACCTTTTCCTATACTATAGTATTATAATATTCCAAAAATAATCTTCATAAATGTTTTAACCATAAAAACCACTATCCAAAGTTCAACTTAATCCTTTCCAACCTTTATAGTTATCCAAAATACCTCTGTCCAGACTTTCTCTAAAAGGTCCTTAAATTCCAAATTCAATTGTAACTTTAGATTCCCCAAACAAAGTAATGTTTCTCTTATTGTCACATACTAGAAATATAATTACCGTCATCATATTAAAACCTTAATGAAAATAACAAATACTGCAGTACAATCCTTATATATATCACATTATTCTTAAAACCAGAATATAATCCTTGTTTCCAAAAGCACCAATACATTAATTATTCCACTTCAAATGTAGTAACAACATAAGATTTTCCTTGATCCTTTGGCCTTTTCTGAGGTAAGGTTCCTTGATTCTTAGGACATTAATTTGCATAATTCCCCATTTCCCTAAAATTTTAGCATTCAACATTGATAGCCTCTTTCTTTTCCTTGCAATCACGCACCTGGTGACCTTTTTCTCCACATTTATAACAAACTCCAATTCCTTTTAGGAAAGTACCAGGGTGATTATTTCCATAATTTTCGCATAATGGAAAATAATTCTTTCCCCTTTTCCATTTATCTGTCTCTTGTTCCACCATTCTCTTCTTCTCTTGCTTTACTTTATTGTCATTAGATTTAGAGAATTTCTTTTCTATATTGATAGCACACGAGACGATATCTTCGTATGTTGAGAAAGATTTTGATACTAATGCTTGACGTAGAAATGGTTTTAACCCATAAAAGAAACAATCGATCTTACTTCTTGGGTTACGTATATAATCTGCAACATGCCTCGCTAACCTTGTAAAGTTAGCCTCATACTTTGTGACATTCTCATCCTCCTTCTGCATCAAACTCAAAAATTGCCTTTCCATATCTGCTCGATGGTCATGTGGAAAGTATTTTTCTAAGAGAATTTCCATAAACTCCCTCCATTCCATACTTGATACTTCTTCATCTTCCTTTGTGTTTTTAATTAGAGACCACCATTGATCGGTATCTCCAGTGAGGTGGTAAACATCCATGACAACTCTCTCCCTTTCGCTACTTCCCAAGGCGTGGAATATTTTCTCTAAGGAGTTTATCCATTTCTCAGCTACTAATGGATTTTACCCCCATTAAATGTTGGCTGTTGTTGCCTCATGAGGTAGTCTAACATTGATCCTCCACGTTGCGGATCAGGGTGCTCCATACGAGTAAGGTTATTATTCATAACCTGAGTGAGTTGTCCCAGTATGGAGATTAGCTGATCAGCACTAGTTTTATCACCAACTCTATTATGATTATCTTGAGTAGGATGGAAATCCATACATGGAGTGTGTGCATTGATACGGTTTCCATTCCTTCCACTAGGCACCATTTCTAAACAATGTCATAAACTAGATTAGTTTATGAATCGAAATACATAATTACAATCATGCAAAATACTTAACATAAATTGAACTATTTATGGATATAATCCATAATCACAAAAATGTTTTCTTTGTGGAAGTATATACTCATAAACCCTTCATAATGGTTTGTAAAGAAATCACGAATTATCCTAAGCATATCCCCCGGGAGTTTCGTAACCAAGAGTGCAGCAAGGCCTGTTGTCGTGCATCATTTCCCATTCGAGTCTAGCTCAAAGCGATATTTTCGGGTTTTAACCCTAGGTACATCTGTGCCAGAGCCACCTCTACCTGCTCGTATCCAGACAGGGATGTATTGCTCGGAAAATTCAGAAAATCTCTATAATACCAAAATTCTCAGAAGTTCTTCTATACTAATCCTCAAAATCTATCTTTGGGCTATGTGCTCTAATTGGAGTTTATCAAAATCTAGCTTCCAAGGATAGTACTAAACTGCCTCTGATACCAAATGTAACGCCCCGACCCCAGTTACCCAGAGTCGGTGCATTGCTGCATAACATTGGCATGATCACAAAAGATCTAGTCTCGAAAGACCAATTAGTATAGCAACCTTGGAAACACTAGATACATTCATAAATGTTACATTACATCATAAAGTGAAAAATCACAATAACATAGTCTCTATAGTCCACACTTCTATCCCCTTCATACTATCCCTATAGGTCAGTCATAAAATATTTCTTCACATCCTGGGAAAAATTAAAACATTGAAAGAGGTGAGCTCAGATGCTCAGTATGGATAACAATATAGCGGACAATTTCATAAATAAACATAAAAATTTAAGGAAATGTATAACTAAACAAAAGCCTTTTAAACAAGAAATTAAACATAATATGGAAAAAGTAAAATGAAGTAATGTCATTTACTTATTCACATGGATATTCTATTGGTCGAATAATCACATGCAATATCAATATACGCTTCCATAATGATGGAATGCATAGTGCCAGACTATCATAAACACGTAGCCAAGGCCTCGTGCCAAGACTAAAAATAAGATTTTGTCAAGGCCTCTTTCCAAGACACCAATTTTTCTCATGAAACCCGCCGATGCATTGAGAAGCTATAGCAGGCTCCACCCGTCACTTATTAAGTCCAATTCATTCCTCATATGAACAGGTTTAAACATATCATAAACCAAAACATAATTGTATCACATAACACATGAAAAAAGGAAACATAACATTTCCACATTTCAATCACAAGATATCAATACAACACATTGATATAATAAAAACATTTTCAATACCAAAATAAAATAAAATTAAAACATTGTAATTATTTTTAATTTAAAAAAAGTTATGGCTTGTAGAGGAAGCTGAAACTCGAATAATGGTCACGGCGGAGGAGAATTCGTTGTCACCGCATACGCACGAAAAAAAACATACCTTTTTGTCGTTTAGTAAAACTCTTAATATAAAAAGATTCCTTTTGAATAAACATAAAAGTCAAAGTGGTTTATACACCGTATAAAAGAAAGTTGTGTATAAAACAAAATATGCCTCAATGAAAGGAGATTGAGACAAAGTCTTTTACAAAGATAATTTCTTTAAATAAAATAGATCTATTATGTGTATTCACTATAAGTATACATAAATACAGTACAAATACATGATAGGACATAATAATATCAGGACATAATTTGAAAGTAGGAGATTAACCCAAAGAATGGAAATTGGGTTAAGTTGTTCTCTTACCTCGTGTCTGACTTGACTCGACCGCTCTTTAACCTCATGAATAATAAACTAGAGTTAATATCTACTTGATTAAGAACCTTTTTCAAATTCATTAACCCTTTTATATCACTTATTACAATGTTACAAAAATTATGTAGTCATTTAAGTTAATAATGGTCGTTTTGTCGATCTTTGGTACTTGAGTCAATAATAAACTTCTTATAATTACAAGTTGTTTATGTGGTAGAAATATCTATTATATACAGAATTATATTCATGATTTAGATATCATATATGTCATATATATCCAGTATATACATTCATTTATAATATTACATAACATTTAGAGGTAACAAATGAAATGCACAGTTCTTGGAGACGGTAAGCCGTACGTACGCATGAATGATACTTTCATTTCTATTTCATATTTAATGGAATGAAATTATAATTATATAAAGGTATACTATAATTCCATTATAATATAATGTATAATACCATTTACTACATTGTTTATACATCCCACATATGGCATTAACGATTCAAATCACTTTGAGGGGGCAGTAGTCCGCACTTCCTAAAATGAAATTATCGCGTTTACCCATAATAGATATCATAAAGGTATTCCATAAATGAAAAATACAGAATCATAAGGAAAAAAACATAATATATATAATATATTAAAATAGTGTCATCATAATGGCCACCATGAGAGGTGTTAAAAGAATATTGAACAATCATCGTTTCGTGAGGCAGTAATTTGCCACCCACAAAAACGGTATGTTATTTAACCATTAGACGAAGGCGTGTGTAAGAGTAAATAAACTATTTCTCATAACAACATAATAGTATATCGAAGATACTGGTGTTTTTACAAAATAAATGAATAAAAATATTTTAAGGGGTTGGAGAAGCAATATAAAACAAAAGAACACAAGAGAAGTCATTACCTTAAATTCGGGTAACTCTTTTTGATTTGAGCCAATGGCTTCCTTGGGAAGACTTATGCCCAAATTGAGGCTTCTAGGAGTAAGATAGGGAAGTTGAGAGAGTATTTGGGGAGAGTTTGGCCGATCCAAATGGATTGGAAGGTGTGAATAAGGTGATTGTGGTGGGGGCCTTTTATAAGAGGAGAGGAGGGGCACTCTTGGAAAGATTAAAATTTTACATTATTATGAAATGATTTTCGGATTCTAAAGGTCCCAAAATGATATATTTCGAGGCTAAAGTGATAATGGTTCGAAATATACTCATCTAATATGTTTTTGAAAAGTGTAAGCCTTATATTTTACATTATCTTTTCATTTTATTTAAATCGTTAATTAATGAGGTAATCACTGCATCATCATTGTGTCATAAAAAAATTTAATTTATTTAATGTCTAAAAATTATAAAAAAATATCATGAGGTAGGAAATTGTTTTATATTTCTAATTATTATTTATAGTAAATAATATGATTTTTATAACTCCATTTAAATGTTTTAGTGAAACATCTTATGTTTGTGACATTTTTATTTTAACATTAAATAAAAAGTTTTTAATGTCATTTTCCTTCCGAAGTGGATCCATGGGGTCCCCAAGTTGACCCATGGATTGTCTTGGTCTTCCATGACTCATACAATAGGGGTAGGACAAGTGTAAGGGTATTTTCATATTTTTATAATACCATTTTTACCTTAAATTTCACTAATTACCTTTAATCGTGATTAATTAAACTTAAAAGTTACTATTCACCAAAAAAATTATTTTAATCCCATTGAATCAAATTTTAGTTCCTAATGACAACCATGTATGTAAGAGTTTTTAAAATCAAATCACAGAAGTGGTAATGTTTCATTTAAACGAAAAATCAGTTTTTAACTACCACTGAGTGGTTTCACTATTCATCAAAAATTGATGTTTTTCAGAACAATGCCAAAATTTCACCCTAAGCTATAATTGATATTCCAAATTCAAAAATGATGTATATTTTACAAAATTCCAAACATATAAGTTGAAATAATTAATTTTATAATTAATTCCCGCTGTCACAACAAATAGCGTGTTTTTAAGAAATAATATATATCAAAAGATTGACAATTGTTTATGTCCAATTTCAATGTTAAATTAATTATAATTACCACCATTGGATAAAATGGTAAAAATATATTCTAATTATACTTTAAAAACACTCAATAGTATAATTTATCACTATAATTTATTTTTATTAAAAAAGTTTTTTTTAAGTATTAATCACTATTCATAAAAAAATTGGACATTCTCTGAAAATTAAAAAAAACTCAACTTAGGATAATTTCGATATTACGAATACAATAAAGAAGTCCATTTGGGAAGATAAAATTTATAAAATTTCAAAAAGTAGGTATTACTATTCATAACGGCTACTTTGATTGGTTGCGGTGTGTTAGAATCTCGAACTTGCGTACAATGCAAGATATTGCATTATTGAAAGAGAAGCATATCGTGGAAGTTCGGGGTGTTACATTCTCCCATCCTTCAATAAGTTTCATTCTCGCAAATTTGAAATTTTTCTTTGAAAATAAAAGGTTGAAAATAGAAAAAACCTTTGTGGAAAACCCACATCGGAAATAAGGTTAATAAAAATATAACTTTTAAAGAAAGAAAGATAAGTACAAAGGTCAACCGAGATAGCCCTTACTAGGATTATATGAAAATATAGATATGCAAGAAAAAAACCATCAAGGTCTGATGGAGAGTTGTAGAAAACATGATTAGGAGAATGTTGACCACAAGAAAATCACAAACTTGTGATTGGTTAAACAGTCATTGAATCCCTAGTGGAATAAGTTAACCGACAACGTTTTTATTTTAAGTTGCCTTTTATAAAGTTGAGGAATTAATTTAGGATATTGACTAATAACGTAAGGAAATATACTTAATTATCATGTAGACTTTCATTCTTTAATAAATTTTTACCACAAACCCATCATTGACTCCGAAAGGTAATAGAACTCAAAAATATTCTATTTATCCTAATTGTATAAGGTTCCAAATATTAACACATACCATTTATAATAAGAAAACATTTTTGTAATAACCAGGGACTTCTTGTAGGCTAGTGGTAGGTAATAAAGGCCTGTCGCACTATGGTTGTGGGTTCGATTCCTACAGCTTTGTCTGACGCGATGGGTTATCCCCCAACCTGCAGGTTGTCCTTTTCCTATACTATAGTATTATAATATTCCCAAAATAATATTCATAAATTTTTTAACCATAAACAATACTATCCAAAGTTCAACTTAATCCATTCCAACCTTTATAGTTATCCAAAATACCTCCGTCCAGACTTTCTCTAAAAGGACCTTAAATTCCAAAATCAATTGTAACATTAGATTCCCCAAACAAAGTAATGTTTCTCTTATTTTCACATACTAAAAATATAATTACCTTCATCATATTAAAACCTTAATGAAAACAACAAATACTTCAGTACAATACTTATATATATCACATTATTCTTATAACCAGAATATAATCCTTTTTTCCAAAAGAACCAATACATTAATTATTACACTTCAACTGTAGTAACAGCATAAGATTTTCCTTGATCCCTTGGCCTTTTCTGAGATAAGGTCCCTGACTCTTAGGAAATTCATTTTCATAATGCCCCATTTCTCTACAATTGTAGCATTCAACATTGATAGCCTCTTTCTTTCCCTTGCAATCACGCACCCGGTGACCTTTTTCTCCACATTTATAACAAAATCCAATTCCTTTTAGGCAAGTACCAGGGTGATTCTTTCCATAATTATCACATAATGGAAAATAATTCTTTCCCCTTTTCCCTTTATCTATCTCTTGTTCCACAGTTCTCTTCTTCTCTTGCTTTAATTTATTGTCATAAGATTTAGAGAATTCTTTTTCTATCTTGATAGCACATGAGACTATATCTTCGTATGTTGAGAAAGATTGTGATACTAATGCTCGACGGAGAAATGGTTTTAACCCATCAAAGAAACGATCTATCTTACTTCTTGGGTTATGTATATAATCTGCAGCATGCCTCGCTAACCTTGTAAAGTTAGCCTCATACTTTGCGACATTCTCATCCTCCTTCTGCCTCAAACTCAAAAATTGCCTTTCCATATCTACTCGATGGTCATGTGGAATGTATTTTTCTAAGAAAATTTCCTTAAACTCCCTCCATTCCATACTTGATACTTTTTCATATTCCTTTGTGTTTTGAATTAGAGACCACCATTGATCGGCATCTCCAGTGAGGTGGTAAACTGCCATGACAGATTTCTCCCTTTCGCTACTCCCCAAGGCGTGGAATATTTTCACTAAGGAGTTTATCCATTGCTCAGCTACTAATGTATTTGTACCCCCATTAAATGTTGGCTGTTGTTGCCTCATGAAGCGGTCTAACATTGATCCTCCACGTTGCGGATCAGGGTGTTCCATATGAGTAAGGTAATTATTCATAACCTGAGTGAGTTGTCCTAGTATGGAGATTCGCTGATCAGCACCAGTTGTATCACCAAATCCATTATAATTATCTTGAGTAGGAGGGAAATCCCAACATGGAGTGTGTGCATTGATACAGTTTCCATTCCTTCCACTAGGTGCCATTTCTAAACAATGTCATAAACTAGATTAGTTTATGAATCGAAATACATAATTACAAACATGCAAAACACTTAACATAAATTGAACTATTTATGGATATAATCCATAATCACAAAAATGTTTTCTTTGAGAAAGTATATACTCATAAATCATTCATAATGGTTTGTAAAGAAATCGTGAATTATCCTAAGCATATCCCATGGGAGTGTCGTAACTAAGAGTGCAGCAAGGCCCGTTGTCGTGCACCAGTTCCCGTTAGAGTCTAGCTCAAAGCGGTATTTTCGTGTTTTACCCCTAGGGAATCTGTGCCAGAGCCACCTCTACCTGCTCGTATCCAGACAGGGATGTATTTCTTGGAAAAATCAAAAAATCTCTATAATACCAAAATTCTCAGAAGTTATTCTATACTAATCCTCAAAATCTATCTTTGGGCTATGTGCTCTAATCAGAGTTTATCTAAATCTAGCTTCCAAGGTTAGTACTAAACTGCCTCTAATACCAACTATAACGCCCCGACCCCAGTTACCTAGAGTCGGTTCATTACTGCGTAACATTGGCATGATCACAAAAGATCAAGTCTCGATAGACCGATTAATATAGTAGCCTTGGAAACAGTAGATACATTCATAAATGTTACATTACATCATTAAGTAAAAAATCACAATAACATAGTCTCGATATTCCACACTTCTATCCCTTTCAGACTATCCCTGTAGGTCAGTCATAAAATATTTCTTCACATCCTGGGAAAAATTAAAACATTGAAAGGGGTGATCTCAGATGCTCAGTAAGGATAACAATATAGCGGACAATTTCATAAATAAACATAAACATTTAAGGCAATGTATAACTAAACCAAAACCTTTTAAACATGAACTTAAACATAATATGGAAAAAGTAAAATGAAATAATGCCATTTACTTATTCACATGGATATTCTACTGGTCGAATAATAACATGCAATATCAATAACCACTTCCATAATGATGGAATGCATAATGCCAGACTATCATCACCACGTAGCCAAGGCCTCGTGCCAAGACTACAAATGAGATTTTTTCAAGGCCTCTTGCAAAGACACTAGTTTGTCTCATGAGACATGCCGATGCATCGAGAAGCTATAGCAGGCTCCACCCGTCACTTATTAAGTCCAATGCATTTCTCATATGAACAGGTTTAAACATATAATAAACCATAACATAATCGTATCACATAACACATGAAAAAAGGAAACATAACATTTCCACATTTCAATCACAAGATATCAATACAACACATTGATATTATAAAAAAATTATCATTACCAAAATAAAAGAAAATTAAAACATTGTAATTATTTTTCATTTAAAAAAGGTTATGGCTTGTAGAGGAAGCCGAAACTCGAATAATGGTCACGGTGGCGGAGAAGTCGTTGTCACCGCATACGTATGACAAAAAAACATTCCTTTTTGTCATTTAGTAAAACTCTTCATATAAAAATATTCCATTTTAATGAACGTAAAATTCAAAGGGGTTTATACACCGTATAAAAGAAAGTTGTGTATAAAATAAAATATGCCTCAATGAATAGAGATTGAGACAAAGTCTTTTACAAAGATCATTTATTAAATAAAATAGATCTATTATGTGTATTCAATATAATTACACATAAATACAGTACAAATACAAGATAGGACATAATAATATCATGACATAATTTGAAAGTTGGAGATTAACCCAAAGAATGGAAATTGGGTTAAGATGTTCCCTTACCTCGTGTCCGACTTGACTCGACCGCTCTTTAAAATCCTGAATAATAAACTAGAGTTAATCTCTACTTTCTTAAGAACCTTATTCATGTTCATTATCCCTTTTATATCACTTATTACAATGTTACGAAAATAATGTAGTTATTTAAGTTAATAATGGTCGTTTTGTCGATCTTTGGTACTTGAGTCAACAATAAACTTCTTATAATTACAAGTTGTTTATGTGGTAGAAATATCCATTATATCCATAATTATATTCATGATGTAGATATCATATATATCATATATATCTAGTATATAAATGCATTTATAATATTACATAACATTTAGAGGTAAGAAATGAAATGCACCATTCATGGTGACGGTAAGCCGTACGTACTCATGAACACTATTTTCATTTCTATTTCATATTTAATGGAATGAAATTATAATTATATAAAGGTATAATATAATTAAAGTATAATATAATGTATAATACCATTTACTACATCGTTTATACATCCCACATGTGGAATTAACTATTCAAATCACTTTGAGGGGGCGGTAGTCCGCACTTCCTAAAATGAAATTATCGCGTTTACCCATAATGGATATCATAAAGGTATGACATAAATGAAAAATACAGAATCATAAGAAAAAAAAACATAATATATATCATATATAAAAATTGTGTCATCATAATGGCCACCATGAGAGGTGTTAAAAGAAGATTGAACAATCATCGTTTCGTGAGGCAGTAATTTTACACCCAGAGAAACAGTATGTTCTTTAACCATTAGATGAAGGCGTGTGTAAGTGTAAATAAATTCCTCTCATAAAAACATCATAGTATATTTAAGATACTGGTTTTGTTACAAAATAAATGAATAAAAAGATTTTAAGGGGTTTGAGAAGCAAAATAAAACAAAAGAACACAAGAGAAGTCATTACCTTAAATTCGGGTAACTCTTTTTGATTTGAGCCAAAGGATTCATTGGGATGACTTCTGCCCAAATTGAGGCTTCTAGGAGTAAGATAGGGAAGTTTAGAGAGTATTTGGGTAGAGGTTGTCCGAGCCAAATGGATTGGAAGGTGTGAATAAGGTGGTAGTGGTGGGGGCCTTTTATAAGAGGAGAGGAGGGGCACTCTTGGAAAGATAAAAATGTTACATTATTATGAAATGATTTTCGGATTATAAAGGTCCCAAAATGATATATTTAGAGGATAAGGTGATAATGGTTCTAAATATACATATCCAATATTTTTTTGGAATGTTTATGCCTTAGATTTTACATCATCTTTTCATTTTATTTAAATCGTTAATTAATGAGGTAATCGCTGCATCATCATTGTGTCATAACAAATTTAATTTATTTAATGTCTAATTTTTTTTAAAAATATCATTATGTAGTAAATCGTTTTATATTTCTAATGAATATTTATAGTAAAAAATATGACTTGTATAACCCCATTTAAAAATTATTTTAGTAAAAAAACTCATGTTTGTGACATTTTTATTTTAACATTAAATAAAAAGTTTTTAATGTCATTTTCCTACCGAAGTGGCTCCATGGGGTCCCCAAGTTGACCCATGGACTGTCTTGGTCTTCAATTACTCATCCAATAGGAGTAGGACAAGTGTAATGGTATTTTCATATTTTTATAATACCATTTTTACCTTAAATTTCACTAATTACCTTTAATCGCGATTAATTATACTTAAAAGTTACTATTCAACAAAAAATTATTTTAATCCCATTGAACCACATTTTACTTAATAATGAAAACCATTTGTGTCATATTTTTTAAAATAAAATCACAGAAGTGGTAATGTTTCATTTAAATGAAAAATCAGTTTTTAACTACCACTTAGTGGTTTCACTATTCATCAAAAATTGATGTTTTTCAGAACAATGCCAAAATTTCACCCTAAGCTATAATTGATATTCCGAATTAAAAAATGATGTCTATTTTACAAAATTCTGAACATATAAGTTGCATTAATTAATTTTATAATTAATTCCTACTGTCACAACAAATAGCGTGTTTTTAAGAAACAATATATATCAAAAGATTGACAATTGTTTATGTCCAATTTCAATGTTAAATTAATTCTAATGTCCACCATTAGATAAAATGGTAAAAATATATTCTAATTATACTTTAAAACCAATAAATAGTATAATTCATCACTATAAATTATTTTTATTAAAAAAGTTGTTTTTAAGTATTTTTCACTATTCATACAAAAATTGGACGTTCTCAAAAAATTACAAAAAATTCAACTTAGGATAATTCCGATATTCTGAATACAATAAAGAAGTCCATTTGGAAAGATAAAATTTCTAAAATTTCTAAAAGTACGTATTACTATTCATAACAGCTACTTTGATTGGTTGCGGTGTGTTAGAATCTCGAACTTGCGTACAATGCAAGCTATTGCATTATTGAAAGAGAAGCGTATCGTGGAAGCTCGGGGTGTTACACCATGTCTATAATTTTTTATATTCGAAATACATTCCATTATTTGTAAATTTTTTTACACATTCCTTCTATATTTATGTAAACTATTTTTTTGAAAAAAATTTTTAATCCATTTATTTAGAAATTTTCTATCATTTGAAATTTAAATCTTGTATTTTTAAATGTACTTCAAAAATTACATGAATATTAATATATAATTGAATGTATTTTATTGTTAAAAAAATGGGATCTTATTGTGGAATCCTTGGTGAGACCCTACTGGGCTGTTAGCTCAGACCCTACCTTTTCTTTTGGGTGTTTGTAGATAATATTATTTCAGGATCAAGAAAAAGTATAGATCCACCTGGAGGTATTATAAGATATTAATCATGGGACTATAAGAGTTGTGTCTATTGGGACTTGGGTGGTTATCCTAGTGTTCTGGTACTTTTTGGTTGCACATTGGCAGTTTATGCCTCTTTGACCTCTGGTATGGTCCTCTCTATAGAGAGTTTCTTGTATGTATACTATATTGTTCATATTTCTTCCATTATATTTTTGGAAAATATATTTTCACTATAATATTGTATGATTCCAGGTGTTAGTAACCAACCCATGGTGATTGGATATTCCCTTTGGGATATGTTAGGACTGGATTGGTTATCAGGTTACTCAGGTACTAGGGCCGGTTCTTGACAAAGTGGTGTCATAGATCCGGGTTTAAAATCATTAATTGATGTATGTATATAGTTGTGAAATCTTTTCATTACATAGAAGGTAGTTATGATTATGTGTCTTGTCATCTTACACTAAAATGATCCTTAAGTCAACAATGGTGGTTTTGGAAAGACGCTTTATAGATTAGTTCTAGTATTTTATCTGATTTATATTTGGATAGATTAAAATCCAAATATTGTTTTTCTATATGTTGGGATTAATCTACCTTATTTTTCAATTTAAGTGTTAATATGATGTATTCAATTTGTCCTTTTGATGTTTCTGTATTATCATTCCTCTGCGAATACATGCTAATCAAATATAGGAGGAAGGTTTTGATGAACCATAGTGAGAAAATACACATGTGGACCTGAGTTTGGTTGAGGTGATTTTTTGTACTATCGATGCTCTGGGACAAACACTACCACCAGTCCCCATTGAGGCTCTATATGTGGAAACATAGAGACATGTTTTTTGGAATAATTCTTATGTGTTACTTATCTAGAATCTTCCAGTATTCAGAGGCTACAATGATCCTTAAGAGGATAAGGAATGGTTGAGTAGGATTGAGCAATTGTTTGAGTTCATGGAGAGACCTCATTAAATTAAGATAAAGAATTCAACCTTCATACCTAAGGGACTAAGAAAGAGATTTTTAGACAAAATGGTGATAGATAAGAAGCATGAGGTTTTGGAGTTAAAAGTATTTAGTTCTCTTTTCACCAAACAGTTATATCCAGAGTTGATGTTGTTATACAAGGATATCGAGATTTTCAAACTTGTGCATGCTGACAAGACCCTGTAGGAGTATGAAAATCTTTTTTTCAAGCTTTTTAATTTTTTACATGAGATAATATCAAATTAGAATATGAAGACTCTATGGTTCGAAATGTTACTTCAATATGATATCCATTATTAGGTTTTCTTGTTGCGGTTTCCTTCTTATGATGATGTGATGGATAGAGCATTGATTGTTGAAATGGATCGGGATGGAACATCAAGGTCGAAGGGATTTTTTTTCTCATAGTGGAATTATGAATTACTAAAAAGAAAAGAGGAAGTGTAATGATTCTTATTGTGGTTCTCAAAATTGGGGTTTTTACAAACCTCATATAGTTCCTGGAAGAGGCTATTTAATTTTATATTAGTTTGGAAATTTTGGGAATTCTACGAAATCATTCAACGAGGACCCCTAGATATGTGGATCCTGCGAATGGTTGGGTCACTTTATAAGTTATTCCATATATATTACACTCCACATAGTGGCACAGTATCATTTTAACCTACTAAAAATTTGGTACAATATGATGTTTCTTGTATAAATGGGTTCCATCCTCAGGCATCCAGAACAACGATTCTTCACATAGTAGAAGACTCTACAGAGGAAGTGGATACGATTCTAGTGAATGTGATATGTACCATTACAATATATTTTCATTTGTGACTGTTTTATTTGATAATGGTGTTTCTTATTCTATTATTTCAACCCATATTTTTAATATTCTAAATCATCCTACAGATCTTTTATCTTGTGCGATGTATATTTCTACATCCCTTGGAATGAAGAGAGAACATGGTCTCCACTATCCTACTCGTGTATTATCTCTATCATATATGAATATTTATTGTAGTTTTCTTATTTTCTACATGAAACCTATTAACATAATATTTTGGATGGATTACCTCATTCCCATTATATCCTGGATTGACTATTACCTTTGACAGGTCTCCATTACTACAACAGATGGGGTGTTTCATGTATTTTAAGGAGAATGGGGCATGTTTTTGAGTAGAGTCGGACCATCTTATATAGAATTGTAGAAAGTGATATCAGTGTTTTCTTTTTATCTTGATTGATAATCTTTGATCAGTGATATCCCTCCAGGTTTCATTGAGTTTCATGACATTTTTTCTTCATACATCTCTGTTTTTCCATCGATAAAGGAGGTAGTGATTTTTATTGATTTATTACCTAGTACATAACAAGGGTTTGTTCCCTCATAACTCATGACACTATATAAAATGAAGGTGCTGATATATTAGTTGTTTGATCTTCTAGAGAAAGGCGTTATACACCCAATTGTGTCACCTTGGGTAGTGAAGATTATATTTTCTATGAAAACTGATCATTTACTTATCATTTTCATTGATTAATGAAAACTTAATTTAGTTATGATAATGAAAAATTATCTATTTCCATGTATTTATGATCTGTTTGAAAAGTTGAAATGGGTGAAGTGGTTCTCAAGTATTGATATCTGATCTAGTTCCCATCAGTTGAGAATAAAATAATGTGAAATTCAGAAAACCACCTTTTATAGAAGGTATGACCATTATAAGTAACTTTTCATGCCATTTCTTCTGACCAATTGTCCTTAATTATTTATTTATTTTATTTACATGATTTTTCATTAGTATCTTGATGAATTCATTGCGGTCTTTCTTAATGACATCCTTGTTTACTCTTACTCTGAGGAGGACCACATGCACCAGCTTTGAGTTTTTATGGAGTTGTTGATAAATCACTGACTTAATTCCAAGTTATAGAAATTTAATTTTTGGATTGAAGAACTGAATTTACTAGCACCAATGGTTTCATAACATGGTATTTTAGTCAACCCTAAAATGTTGAAAGCTGATATCATATGGGAACAACAACAAAAACAATTTCAATGTTGGGAGCTTCATGGGATTAGCTGTGTATTATCCCCAATTAGTTAAGGAATTTTGTAAGATGGATTCTCCAATAACTATTCTAGCTTATAAAGTTGTGATGTTTTCTTAGGATGAAAAACTTAAGATGTATTTTTTTGAGCTGATACATCTTTTGACAACTTCCCTGGTGATGATTCTCCCAGAGGTCGGGCTAGGCTACATGGTATTTTGTGATGCACCAAGTTCTATTTTGGGATATGTTATTATACAGGGTGATCATGTTTTTCCAATGGTTGTCTTCATATTAGGACACATGATAAGAATTATCATACACATAACCTTAAACTTTCATTTGTGTTGTACGCGCTTAAGAGTTTGTGGAACTAGAATTTTTGAGAAAGGTTTATCATGTATTGGGAACACAAGATCATGCATTCTATCTCCTCTCAAAATGATTTGAATCTCCACGAAAGGAATTTTGTGGAATACCTATAATCATTTGATATCAAAATATCTTATAACTTGAGGAAAGGGATTGTAAATGAAGATTCTTTAAGTAGGAAAATTCCATACAAGGGAGGGAATGAATCTTCAGAAGTGTGGAACTTTAAGGATCTATTTGAACAGTTCCATATTAGGGTTCAAGAATCAGGGTCCAAGGTTTCCTTGGATAAGGTTTTGTTGACATCATCTCTTTTCAAAATGATTCTTTAAGAGCAACATCTTAATGTGGAGTTCCATAGAATTAGAGGATTTCTGTATAGTGGGGGAGATCATACCTAAAAAATAATTCTTTATTGATGGTATTCTATTTTATCAAAATGGTTTTTTGGTACTATTATCAGTCATGAATGTTGGCATGGGGGATTTCCATAACTCATAGTGGGAAGTGCACTCAATAACCACAATGATTTTATATGACATGTGGAAATGATTCAATTTTCTAGGTATGAGATGGGGAATTTATGAATATTTCTCTCATTAATATACTTTCTAACAGGTAAATTCCATGAACCAGAAACATTCAGGTTTTCTTCACTAACTTCCAATTCTTACATGGAAGTGGGATGAGATATCTATGGGCTTTGTGGTTGGGTAGTTGTGTACCTAGAGAAAGAATAATGTGATATAAGTTTTTATCAATAAAATAACTAAATAAAGTCACTTTGTACCTATTTTTGATACAAACAAATTTGATGAGTAGGTAAATATCTCTGTGAAATAGCTTGTTTATTTGTATAGTGTTCCATATGATATAGTATTTGATAAGGACACTCTATTTTTTCTCTCTTTAGGAGAGGCCTTTATGAGGCACTGGGATATATGGTCTGTTGGAGTACAACACACCTTCCTTATCCAAGTGGATAGATAGATAAAGCTATACATATTATTGGGGATATGTGTTGTTCCTTTGTTCTAATCATTTGTGGATTTGGGGATTACCATTTAAGGCTGGTGGAATTATCTTATAACAAATATTTACCCATATCTGATCATACAGACTCCTTTTGAGGCCTTGTATGTTCAGTCTTATATGTCTTTGTTGTGTTGGTAAGAGATAGGTTGTAGATCCTTGGTTGTACCAGGCTTGGTTCAAAAGACAAAATCCAAGATTGAACTTATTAATCATAAAATTTTGATAGTAAAAATCCGATATAAGTATTATGTTGACCATCGTCATAGACCATTGTAATTTTCAGTTGGTGATCAGGTGTTCTTAAAATTTTTACTTTGATTGGATCACTTATGGATTGAGAAGAAAGGGAAACTTTATCCTCCCTTTGTGGGACCTATTTAGGTTTTTGATTAGGTTGGAAAAGTTTATTACCATTTATAACTTATTCTGTATTTTAATTATGTACATAAAATGTTCCCTGTATCTCTACTGGGGAAGTATCTATATGATCCATCTCATGTTTGGAGCTGGAGTGTTCATGATAATGAACCTGATTTACTATGACTGAATCACCACTCGTGATAGTTGATTCTGAAGACAAGGTGTTTCTTGGGATGATGTTCCCTTTGATTTGAGTGCGATGGAAGAAATATTCGAATTCTCACGAGATGTGGGAGAGGGAGGCATTGATGAGAGAGCAGTGACATCATCCTTTTGACATGGAAGATTCTTAGTAAGTTATCTTGGTATAAAAATATTCTATAGTTGGGCGGTTATAACACACTGTTATTATTTTTAGGTATTCCTACACTCCTATTTTGATTGTGCTTTGGTTGGGTTTCATTTAAGGGTTGTATCAGGTGTAATTTTTTATTAATTTTATGGGATGTGCATAGTTGGTACACGGTTTGGACCAACTATGCTCTCTCTCAATAGAAACCATGTAAACCAAAATAGTGGTCTCTTTTAAGGGAAGAACATGGATTGAAAAAACTTCACCCTCATAGTATAAACTATGCACTTGAGAAAAAATGGGCATAAGGTTAGGGCATAGTGCTTTTCAAACTGTGCAACTCCACCTAGGAAACCTTCCTAAGAGATTTTTTATCCAAAAATTAATTTTTGAAATCTCAAAACCCTTTTTTAGGTGCTCGATAGACCTATAAAACCCCTTTGTGTTTTACTCTTACTTGGAGGCTCCAAAGTAGTGATTTTGGACCATATAAAACCCTATGGAATTGAATCAAAGCTAGGATAATGACATTCTATCCTGTCTCGGTATGTTTCCTCTTCTTGTTCTCTTTCTATAACTCTATCTCCTTTCCTCCCTATGGATTTTTTGATCTCCATGTTGTTGGAGTATCTAAAATCAGAAATTTTAGATATTGTATCTAGGTTTTATTATGAGATCCTCATTTTTGATGTTCTTCATTGGAGTTACCCAATTAAGGATTTGCATTTTGAGATCCCACGATTCCTTGGTAGGTGGTTCCATTTATTATGTACAATTTAATTAACCCAAAATATCTAGATAAAAATGAAATATATTTCAATTGGTTTATTAAAATCTAAATTCCATTGTATTAGGGATTTTAAATTGTAATTGGCATGAAATTGGAAAAAAACTCCAAATCTAAGGAATTGGGGTGTGTTTGTGAAATTGATGGAAATTTTCGAAATTTAAATTATTTATTTTAAATTATGAAATTAGTTCGAAGAAATTGATTTCAAATTAGTATTTGAGAAAATGGCTATAAAATGGTTTTGATAGAAACCCAATGGTTTGATCTTAGAAATGGTATTGTTGGATTAAAAACTCATGTTTTTGTTTTAGAATGTAAATTGTATTCTTAGAAATGGAATAATTGGATGAATTATATTTTAAATAGTTTTCAAATAAATTTTACATCACAAATTTTTATTATATCCCAAGGAAACCTAGGTAGTTAGTGAGTTATTCAATAAAATACCCAATCTCATTAAAACAAAAACAATATATATGTATTAGGTCACATCCCTAATGGTATAGTGATGGTTCTCCTTTAACCATTGTTAGAGGGATGCGTGTACGCATAATTTTTTGATCACTATTTGAGTCTGAGAGAGTTCCATTGTGTGGAACTATTTTACATATTGGTAGATTACCATGTTGCTCATTTTTTGTTATTTTAAATATATGGAATTGTTTTAAATTGTATTACATATTCCTTAAAAATTTATTTAAACTATTTTATATAAAAGTAATTAAGAAATAGTTTTAGAAATATTTCCATCATTTTAAATGTAAAGCATGATTTGTTTTAAATATGATTCTTAAATTTCATGATTATTTATTTAAAATTGAAATATTTATTTGGTCAATTAAATATTGGTATCATATTTTGGAATTATTGGTGAGACCCTATTGTGATTTTATATCACACCCTATCTATTCATTTATGTGATTCTAGATTGTATTCTTCCATGTTTGAGAAAGGGTAAGGTGACACTTAAGACATGGGAGGTTATCCTGATTTTTTTGGTACTTTCTGGTTTCACTTTGATCTATTTATGTATTTTTAACTTCTGGTATATTTATCCAAGTGAATTTTTTCTTGTATACATTCTGAATTGTTTATCTATCTTCTGTGATGTTTTTGGAAAATACATCCTCACATTCATTTTGTATGATTCCTAGTGATATTCACCAACCTATGGGGATTGGGAATTACCATCATGATGTATCAACACAATCTAGGTTATCACGTTACCAGGGTAACTGAGAGGGTTCATGAAATGTTACATTTAAATTATTCATGAGCCTCCTTGAGAAAACATTCTTCACCAATAATTACAATAAATGTTTCCCAAGATGGAGTAGTGAAAACAGTACTCATAAAAGGATTTTTTTCATATGATGTTTCACCATCCTCTTTTATAGGATTCTATATGCCTCACATTACATATACTCCTTACCTCATCCAAATTAGTCATGGTGTGGATTATGTTACTATAAAATGAGCCCCAGTTAAAATATCACATCCCTTTCACTCCAAATCTTTATAACTTTTATATAGTTTTATTGTTATTGAAAAACACTTGAGGTTTTATTATGAAAATTCTATATGAAATTTTTCTTCCACTTTTCCGTAATTTATGGTGTTTATATTTTGTATTATTCATCCTCATATTCAATTTTAATAATCCCATGATATTTTACCTTTAATCATAAAAAAATTATAAAGATCAATAAACCTCTTTATTTTGTTCCATTGTCTCATTAATTGAAAAAAATTCTAAAATTATTACTTCGTTTTGGAATCAACAGATTTAGTTTTACTTCTATCTTCCTCTTCAAGTTATCCATTTATTCTATAACTAATTTAATATTTTTTCCAATTCCCTTCAATATAAGGGTAAGAATTATTTATTACCTTTTCTAATTCCAAAATATTCATCTATATGTGAACTAATTCTCCTAAATTTTAGAGTATATAATTTTTATATCCTAATAAATTATCCAACCAAGTGATTTTAATATTCAAATAATCAACATACTCTATGGAATCCTTCATATGTACACCAATATTCATTTTCTTCCTTTAAATGTATGAAACGTCAAATGAAACTTTTAGTTCAATTTTTAGGCCACATTATTATTTTTATTGATCTTCAACATTTTATTCAAGTTGATAAATTTAAACCATCACTATTATAAATTCCTCTAAAATAATTTGGAATTATATTACACATTCCTCGTGAAAAAATAAATATTTTCCTCCTCTTTCTGTCAATATGAATCCACAAAAATTTATTTTATGTTCGATTTCATGATTTTATATTTCATCTAGTGGAAGATTTATCTATTCAAACTATAAGAATTTAAAATCTCAATCATCACTATTTACTCAATAAAATATTTCCAATAAAAATTTAGATTAAGAAATAAAATTCTACTTTTTCTTGAATCCTACATTTTACATGTTCGAACTTATGAAAATTGAGATAAATTCTTGACTCATATCTCATTAACATTTATCACGGTAGAGATATAGATTATACATTACTTTTAAAACTATATCATTGGATAAATGAATTGTTAATGTATTCAGTTTCTCATGTGTCTTGTATTCCAACAATATATGATACAAATCATGAAGATAAATATCCACTAAATTCAATTCCTATAGCACTAATACCATTTAATTGTAAAACAAATGTGATTCTCTAGTATCCATTATTAAAAATACACCCTAAGATAGGGTAGAGGTTAATTGGGGTGTAATGATTTTAGTTTATTTGACTGGTTCATTTTCTCATGTTGGAAGGAACAATTTGAACTTATAAATATCAAGCACACATAATATCCAAATTCTGAAAAAATGAAGTTATATAGAGTTTTTACTTCGTTAACCACAAAGGGTATGATGATTGTATTTCGACATACAAATGGGTATAATAACTAACTACATATTATTACGATGTTTTTGAATGACCCACTAAATATCCAAGGGTTACTCCCTTTATTTATCTCTCTATGAACTACATGGAGACAATGAATAAAATTTAATTAATCAACGTTCAGTGACAATGATTTCATGAGAGGTATTCAATACTAGACTAATGAGGGTTTTATACTTGTGTTATTGTTTCCTTTCTAAAATATTGTACATCAATATAAATATGCATGACCCCTTATATCATTTAGTTTACTAATGTTGAAATTATATTTTCTCAAAAATAATATATTTTAATAATCACTATTCTTATTTCCCTCCCAATAACTCATATTTATGATTTTAAAATCAATCAACCTTTATTTCCACATGTTATCCTCCCATTTTACCTTTAATTTAATCTATTTTGAAAAATCCATAATCCAAATTTAATACCATTATAATTATCATATCTAAATCAATTAAAATATCAGTCTTCTTAGATTATATTTTCACCTTTGGTGTGGTAACTCCCCAGATGTAATGTCCCCCAATCTGGCACTCTCTCACATGGCCAAAAAGGGTTGGTTATTGGACTATAAATGCACCACCTCGTATTCCAGAGGCCTCCAACTATTAGTGGGGGTGTGGATAGTATAGTGGGGAGACTATACCCTCTTGGTATGAAGTGACATGGAAAAATAAACAATTCATAAAAAACATTAAATAATCTTGGTAAAACAATACAGAAGATGACACTAAAGGCCAACGAAAGAATCTAATAACAAATAAGGAAAAGGTAATATAATGATGTAATGTAACAAAATTTATTACTATTGAAATACAAGACAAAGACTAGAGAACTCAAATAAAATCCTGAATATCCTGGGTCTCGAGCCCCATGCTCATCCCATATCCAAACTTCATCCCCATAGTAAACAAGAAATCAATGACAATGAAATTTTACCTTGTCCAAACTTGAATCCAAAAAGTCTGATCGGGTTTCAAATGGAATCCCAAATAGGGTGTGAGTATAACTCAGTAGGTCGACACCACCATGTCTAAACAAAACCAGTCTGATAAGAAGTGTATTCAATAATAACGTAAATATATATATTAATTAATCCAACAATTAATAAAATACAACTATAACTTGCTTTATATCTTAGCCAAAATATCTCTGAACATGTATTACGACCATGCCAACCACAACCATGTATCCAAGGAAAGAAACTTGATTTATTTCCATGTTGAAATATATCTGATCTTGTCTTATGAAATTTCCAACCACAACCATTTATCCAAGGTAAACAACCTTCTTCAGTGCCATTGTAGAATATCTTGGAGCATATATTTCAATTATGCCAACCATAATATAACCATGGTATAATCCCAAAAATCAGTCTAGTGAAATTCCTATAATCATTAAAAAAATTAAGGTCAAATACCTATTAGAATTAAAACATTGGAATGGGCCAAGACCACTCACTATCAACATTACAACATATAAATGTGCAAGTGCTTGGGCCTAGCCAGTTATATAAGCATCTCAGTATGGAACACAATTCCTATCATAAAACTGGGATATCAATATATCACATTATATATCTATATTGTTAATTATTATAATTACATGTATTCATTCTTATGTCATGTTGAAATTCAATTCAAAAATGATTAAAAAATACATTAGTATGTAATAAGCCACAATTTAATGATTCTATAAAAAGAAATCACCTTAGGTCACATATCATTCTAGACATACTTTAAGTCATTAGCCAATTAAAAATACATTGAACCCCAAGGAATTCAAAGGGTAATATCATTCAATTATTTAATTAATTTGGTCACATGGAGTGAGGGTAAAATCACGATATTTCATAAACATGACAATAAAAAAACCAAAGGGTTATAATTTAGACCCATTACCATTAACCGAAGATGCAAAAATGCTTCCAACATCCATCACCCATGAGGAAGAAGGTGTGGATTATTGAAGGAGATCTATATATAAATACTAATCATGATCAAAATGAGAAATGCAATTGGAAAAAAGATATCACCACAACAATTGGATAACCAAAGGGAAGAAGGATGAAACCTAACCAAAAGAACTTAACAGGGATTGAAGACACAAATTGAAAGTTCAAAAGAGAGGTTGGCACCCCAAAATATCCTAGAGAATTCCCTAGGATCAATATGAGATAAGCTTCAGGAAAATCCTATTGAATTTCATCCTCAAAACATGTTTAAAATATTACATTGATAATTAACATGACATGTAACTTGGTTTCACATCATGTAAATTTTTTTAATGGTATTCTTTGAAATCCTCATCCCCTTGGATTTATTTTATTAGAACCCACAAACAATTACCCAATGTGTAATCCCTTTACATGACGTGTAAATGTCTTGCAACTGATTTTTCAGTCAATTTCTTCTTTAAACCAACCCAGAATCCCCTTTAAACATCTAAACTTATCAGGAACCCATTTTAACACTTATTCCCAGTTATACTCAAAATCCATTAATTCGAATATTCATACATCCCCACAACCTAAGAAATTTTCCCCCAAAAGGATCTCCATATCCAAACAAGACTCAACCATCAAGGCTCAAATAAAAAACTCAGGGAGCAACATAGTTGAAAAATGATAGGATCTTATAACCTCTTGACCACATAACAAATCATCCCTGAGATGCTTCAAGAATCATTAGGAATTCTCAGTGGACAAGTTTGACAATTGTGTTCACATATCAGACTCCCTTTCCCCAGTCTCATTATGAACTTTCCCATGCCTCCACTATTGTCAAAAACGCAATATAGTCTAACCCTAAAGATATTTATCACTATGACCCAGAACCCATATTGGATGCTCTTTAAAGGACTAATCTTCATAAATCTCGACATCTATTGCATCTATCACTTGGAAAGGGTCTGAATGATATATTTTTAGTTGAAAAACATGTAATACATTGTACATGGAACTATAACACTGTGGAAGGTGTAGATGGTATGCCACTAGACTGACCATTTCTACTATTTCAAAGGGCCTAATGAACCTGGGTGATTGTTTTCCTTGTTTCATAATATGGAATTTCTCCATCCTAGGTGAAACCCAAAGGGAAAAATGTTTCCCAAACTTGAATTATATAGGTTGTATCTAATGGTTAACATATTACTTATACCTATTCTGTGTGATGAACAACTATTTTTTGGTCAACTGAACATGTTTAGATGTCTTATACATGACAATTATCCCAAAAAAGTGATGACTCACCTTCCTCTAACCAACAAAGAAGTGAACGACATGGTCTTCCATAAAAATCCTTAAATGTTTCCATTTTTATTGATTCATGGAAGCTGCTATTATATGAAAACTCTATGATTGTCACATGATGCTCCCATAAACAACCAAAATCCAAAACATATGCTCGAAGCATATCCTCCAAGAGTTGAATAGTCTTCTATGATTGACCATCCATGTGTGGATGATATATTATGCTTAAAAGAACTTGTGATCCTATTAATTTATGAAAACTCTTCTAGAAATTTGATGTGAAATGAGGATCTCTGTCTGAAATGATAATCGTTGAAACACCTTGTAATCGAACCACCTCAAGCACGTAAAGCTTTCCCAGGTCTTCAACTGTTAAGGTTCCCCTAATATGAAAGAATTGGGCTACCTTGGTCAGTTGATTCACAATAATCCATACAGAATCATTATTTCGAGTCATTCTAGGTAATCCCATCGTAAAATATATCATAACGCCATCCCATTTCCATTCAGAGATGGGTAAATGTTGTAAAAGACTAGCTGGCCACTGAAACATAGAATTCACCAACTGACAAGTCAAGGATCTATCTCAAATATTGTGTTCTCCTTCTTAATTTATTACCGCCTTAATTTCTACAGAGATAATGATAAATATTTATTAAACAAGGATGCACCAACCATTTAGAATCATGAAACTTCCTTTTCATCTCCTCACGCAATCCCATAATAACCCATACTCATCCATGGAAGGAGATAATTTCCACAACTAAGAGACCATCCTCATGGTTTCTCCCAACCATATAATTTTTCTCTAATAACTGAGTCATCTAGATTAAAAAACTACTCAGTCTCAATCCTATCCAAAATAATGGGTATAACTGAAGTCTAAGTCAAAACTACTATCCCCTAAGATTTAGGAATATCTAGATGAATTTCATGAAAAAGGGCCATTATCCACTACTCATCAGAACACTCATGTACTACCTATGTACATGTATTTTTCATCAATGATTCAACTATGATATTTCTCATTCCAGGTGTATTTTCCAATTCAATGTCAAAAGACTGCAAATATTCAAACCACCTTCTCTGCAGAATGTTAGGGTCTCACAAAGAAAATATGTACCTGAGGCCTTTGTGATCTATGTACACCATAAAACACTCAACCACGAGATATTGTCTCAATCATATGATGGAACGTACCACTTACGCTATCTTCTAATTGTGAGTAAGGTAATTCCTCTCATGTGTTCTCAATTGCCTGGATCCATAAGCAACCTCACGATCATCCTACATTAGAACTTATTCGAGCCTGACTTTTGATTCATCATTCTACATGGTATATGATTTACCGGAAATAGGTAATGTGAGGATAGGTTCTGAGGTTATCCTTCCTTTCAGATCTTGTAAATATCTTTCACATGCATCAATCCAAAAAAACATCGCCCCTATTTTAGTTGGGAAAAATCTTGGATAAAATACTGGTAATAACTTGTTAAAACTAGAAATATCTATATTTCATATAAGTTCACTAGTTTTTATCAAGATAACATGGCTACAATTTTTTCTAGGTCCACTGACACACCTTCCTCCAAAATAAGATGGCTCAATAAGTGCAATTTAATTATCCAGAAACAACATTCGGTTAGCTTAGGGTAAAACCAATTCACTCTCAATGTAGAGAGAGTGATGTCAAGATGTCTAGAATGAACGTTTATTGACTGGGAGTGCGCTAAGATGTATTTGATGAAAACCAACACAAATCCATCTTGAAATGGATGAAATAACATATTCATCAAGTCCATGAATATTGGATGCATAGTAGTCAACACAAAAGTCATCACTATGAATTAATACGATCCATACATTCTCCTCAAATAAGTCCAAGGTATGTCTGATTGTCTCACACTTAACATATGATATCCTGATTTCACACTCATCTTGTATAAGATATTATCTCCTCTCAACTGATCGAAAATATCTTCAATGCATATAATAGGACACTGGTTCTTGAACATCATCTGGTATGACCTTTGATAATCCACATATAAGCACAAGGATCCATTAGCCTTTTTTGTGAAGAGAACTGGAGAACCCTAAAGAGATTTTCTCATCCATATAAATCCTCTTGATTCTATTTTATTCAATTGAATATTCAACTTCTAAATCTTTTCTAGTGTTATTCGGTAGGCAGGATATAAACAAGTTCTACTCGTAGCACCAACTCAATCATGAAATCGACCTCTCGCTCAGGCGGTAGGCCATAGAACTTATCAAGGAAAATATCTTGAAAATTTTATTCCACTAGGGGAAAAGAATATTTCTTCGTTCCACCATTATCTACCGAAATAATTATAATTTAGGTAATGAGATAATACCATATTCACTTAATTTGTCTTGCATGGCCAGCCTAAAGATCATACTAACACTGATGAGAATAGAAACTTCCATCTAGAGAGAAGAAGGTAAATACAATACTCTAATGTAAATATGACATTGGTATAGAATAATGCATTCCATACTAGGAATCATGTTATAGATTGTCATTTCTAGGACCAATGGTTCCCAAAAGAAATGGTAACCACCAATCTCTAGAGAAAATTCCTTACAAAATTTGATATTTC
Source organism: Viscum album (assembly GCA_963277665.1). Classification (NCBI taxonomy): domain Eukaryota; kingdom Viridiplantae; phylum Streptophyta; class Magnoliopsida; order Santalales; family Viscaceae; genus Viscum; species Viscum album. The sequence goes on along the minus strand of OY728119.1, from coordinate 757,938,713 downwards.
TAGACCACACTCCTAATAGTGTTTCAATGGTTAAAACACAATCTAAGATTTACATATCCATGAACAATATGTTTGAAATGTGAGAATATAAAAAATAATGTGATTCTCTTGTATTAAAAAATACAAGAAAAGATGTATAAGGCAAGAATCATACCTCTGATGGTAGATGGTTCTCCATCCATGATAGTTGGAGTAGTCTTCATAGCGTACAAATAACATAACCCTAATACCTGAGCTATTGTTTAACAACCCTAAGATACTTTCATTTCGTGGTATGGTTTCTTATGCACTGGGGTGCCACATCCCCTACCTTGGCCCGAATAAACTATGGTACTCCAACTACAAACCTACTGAGGTGTAGCTTAGCACCGTTTCAATTATCACGGTTGTAATGATCTTTTTTCACTAGTCTGTTGTAGATTGTTTGAAGAGTAGATCTGAAGATGACCCCATCTTCCATTGATGCCACACTCAATGACAGTTTAAGTACACTGTAGGCAATTGTGATAAAAGTTTCCACACTGATAGAACTAGAAATGAACAGTATATTTAAATGTTTTTCTACTACTGTGACTACTCTTTCCACTACTGTGTTGGTAAAAAATGTCACAACATCACTTCTTAGCACTCAATAAAGAACTCCTAGATTTCCCAGATGAAATATCATTTTTACTTTTTAGAGGCTCTCTCAGATTCCCTTTTGTGATGAGAGATTGAATCTTCTTGTATTGAAAGATTCTTAAATAGGAAAAGTTTTCCTACTACCTGATCTCATAGAGAAGACTTTCCTAGAAACGTCTCACCCTATAGATCTCATCAGCTTCCAAATATTATGAAATGCACTATAGGCCGATAAAATTTCAAGCATAGTCCAACACCAAAAAACATTCCTACATCAAATTCATGAAATCTAGAGATTTTTCATCCCTCATGATATAGGGGTAGAAATGTCTTGAGAACATTATCTCAAAGTCATTCCAAGATAAATCATATATTTCCCATTCTCTTCTAGAATATACAACCAATGCTTGGTATGTACCTGAAGAAAATACACAACAAGATTCACCCTCCTATCATTGGGTATCTCGAGAGGCTTGAATATTTCCTAGGATGACTCAATCCAGAAATCAGTTTCCCTGGGTACCCCTTCCCAGGTAAACATTAGTGGATAGAGAAGATGGGACACTCTTTTCAACATAGTTATCGAATGAGTGGTATGGACGATCTTAATTTCTTTGGATCACACAATACTCAAGAAGAAACCTCACATATGAACATCCATCTTCTCTTAGGAACTACAAGATGTTTTGATTAATCTTCATTAGGAGTGTGTTGATTGACACTCTCCTAATTCTCATGTTGAAGATGACGAGGAGGCATTTTCTCTACAATAAAAACACACACCTTAGAGAACTGGCTAGCCATAAGGTCAACCCTAACAAGTGAATGCAACCAAGAACCACTAACTCTTGGTCTCTCTATACATGTCTTAAAAGTATTTTAGTATGACACAACAACACATTTTATTTATAGAGTGATGCATATATCTGATGTCAAAGTTTAATAGGAAATTATATATCACTTGTAAAAAATAGATATTCCACAATTATGAAAAATTGAATTCAACATATAACTATGTGCCTGTTAGATGCATGTATTATCATCTCACGCTATGCGGATCCATGAGTATAAATCTCATTAAATAGTATGATCGTAAAACAATAAACTCATAAAACATGTGAATCTCCTTGGGGGAAATAACATCAACTATAAGAAGCACCCAACACAAACATCAATCCCATCCCCTGTACTCAGATTTTCTTTCATACATAGGTTAGCTACTCCCATGAACATACTCACTACGAAGTCCTAAAACATCATATTCTTCTTTGTACCTTTCCCCAATTGTAAATAAAATGAAAATAAATCATTCTCCTTTGGTACCTCTTTGTGAAGTCCCCCAATATGGTACTCTCCCATGTGGCCAAAAAGTGTTAGTTCTGGAAACATAAGTTCACCTTGTTATAAGTTGGAGACTACTAACTATTAGAGGGGGTGTGGATATTATAGAGGGGATAATGTACCCCATTGGTATGAATATTCATTGGAAAAGAAAAAATTCACAATAAAATAGAAATAATCAGAGTAAAACAATGCATAAGAATAAATTAAATTCCAATTGAACAACCTAATAGGTAATAAGGAAAATGTAATGACATTCTGAAATGTAAATATGTTTATTGTTATAATAATACAAGAAAAATACTTTTGAACTCAAATAAAATTCTCATAGTCCCTAGTCACAATACTCAAGATGGTCCCATCTCCAAACATCATCCCAAAATCAAAAAAGAAAACAACCACAATGACTTTTTCCCTTGTTCAAACTTGCATCCATGATGTATACCTGAGTTCCAAACAGTGGCCCGAATAGGGTGTGACTATAACTCAATTGTTTTACATCGCTATTTCTAAACAAAACTAGTATGATAAAAATTGTTTTAAAAAAATGATAAACACACACATTGATCAATTCAACAATTAACAAAATAAATCCATTTTCTACTTTGCCTCTAATAAGGAATATCATTGAGAATGTCAAATTATCATGAAAACAACAACCATTTATCCAAGGTAACCAACCTGATTTGGTTCCATGCCAAAATATATCTAAGCATGTCTTATGACTATGCCAACCAAAACCATGTATCCGAAGTAAATAAACTACTTCATCACCATGCCATAATATCTCAGATCATGTCTTATGACCATACTAACCACTATATAACCATGGTATAATCATAAAAATCAATTTTGGTCAATGCCCTATAATCATTACATCATTGGATTGGGCCGAGCCTACTCACTATAAACATTACATCATATGTGTGTGAAAGTTCATGGGTATAGACCCTTATGTAATCATCTGAGTATGGAACACAATTCCTTTCATGCAGTAGGGATATTCCACATTTCAATTCTATTCATAACTTATTAAAAATTATATAAATAATAAATAATCCATAATTTATTGATTCTATAACAAGAAATCACCATAGGTTACATGTCATGTTTAACATAAATTATATAATTATCTAATTTCAAATCTATTTGAACCCGAAGGAATTCAAGGGATAATCTCATTAAACCAATTAATTATTTTGGACACCTGAAATTTGGAAACAATCACTATATCACATAAACTTGACAATAATAAAACCAATTGGTTGATATTTAGACCCCCTACCATAAACCAATGATACCACAATGCTTCTAATGACCAAAACCCATGAGGAAGAAGGTTCAAATGATTGGAACATATTCCTAGATCATGACTAATTAAGATAAAAAACAATGCAATTGGCCAAAGGATTTCACAGCAATTGTTCGAGAACCAAAGGGAAGAAGAATGAAACAATACCAAAAAAACATACTTGGTATTGAAGATACAAATAGAACATCAGGAAGAGAGGTTGGCACCCCAATATCACATGGAGAATTACCTAGGGTTCAGAGGAGAGGAGTTGCAGCCGGAAAATAATGAATTTTAGCCACACAACAAATTTAAAATTGCATGTTTGAAATTTACTTGGTGTGTAACTTGGTTTCACAGAGTGAAAATATTTTTAATGGTATTCACCAATAAAACTTATTGATTAAGATTTGTTTCATTAAAACCCAGAAACAATTACAGAACATGTAATCATTTTACACAATGTTTAAATGTTTTGAAGTAAATTTCTAATCCCATTTCACTTTTAAACCATCCAAAAACCCCCTTTAAACTTATCAACATACTAATAACCCATTTTATCACATAGTCCCATTTATAAATGGAGTCAATTTACTAAAACAAGCCTATATTATTGAAATTTATTTCATTATCCCATACAAAGACTCTATTTATCAAAAAAATACTTGAACACCAAGGCTCAAATGAAAAACTCAAAGAGAAACATATATAGAAAAAGATGTGATCTTACATATGACATCCATTTGGGTTCCCATTTCTACCACATTCTTCAGGATATAAAGTGTGTTCCCCTCTTATACTATATAATATAAACTTTTTCAATTCTTTAAACCAAATTTATCATGACGTTCCTTGGCGATCATGCTCAGGGTCATGAAATAACACTCCTCTAGTAAAAAAACCTTTCAAAATATATACACACAGACCTGATAACCATTTTGGTTCAATCTAGTTTGTAATTATACTCAAAGAATCCGAATCCTTTTTCTCACCTTTATCCAAATTCTCATGTTTTCCAATACATCATTTATAAAAAAACATCAAAAAGGGAAATTATATGGATCCTTATTGTTTATTAACATTTTATCAATGAATTATTTCATGTGCCACATCCATTATAGAAATATCTCCCATTTGAATAAAAGTGTATTGAACCTCAAGATCAATATTCAACCTTTTATGAATTCTACAGTTGAAATTACTTTTATAGGCAAGGATTTTTCATTCAAAACTACTTTAGGAAAAACATAAAGGAAAATAAACTTTAGGAAAAAAATTATAAATTCTCTCCAAAATCAATAAATACCCACGTAACTAGATCACAATATGTTTTCTCCTACACCGTGGCATACACAATGCCAAAATTCCCAAATTGAGTCATCCTTCACCAAATTCTGCTCAAAGCACAATTGACCGTCATATAAAAATCTCCAAGACATATAACACATGAAAACTCATCATGATAAATATAAATCCAAAATTGTTGGAAAAAACAATCACGAAACTTCACCAATTTTTTTCTTAATTCAAATATCTCTATGATCAACTCTTAGTTACAACATTTTTTTTCTTTATGCTTGTTGGAAATCTAATGTTTCTCTAGGGAAATTCGAGTGGTCTAATATCCAAAAATTATTTATGTTAATTGAATTAATATTTTATTAATCTATGAATATGTAAGTAATTACCATTATATAAAATAAGATACCATAATATAATTCCATGAAAAACATGCTTTCCACATTAATTTTATATAGACCGCTTATTAACACTTGTTAATAAATATTCAAAATTCCAAAAAATCCCCAAAATTTACTCATAATATAGCATCATTATATCTTTATTGAAACTAATTCATTATTTTGGAATACATATCCCCTTTGTAATATATCATATTTTCCGTGTTTTATTTTTGGATATTATATGAATTATTTTTGAAAATAGGATATGAGATGACATGAGATTCTAAGGCTTGATGTTCTTGGAATAAATGATTAAAATATATTAAATATAGTAAATATCATGAATGCATATTTTCATAAAAAACGTAATAAATACAAAAATCAGTCCCAAATCAAAATTCCAAGGCCATCATTAGATTTTAAACATGTTTTTTCCCTAGGTGTGACATAATCTTTGTTAGTACAGATCATTTGTGAAAACAAACATTATATGAATAATGAAATGAAATAAATGAAATAATTATATAATTTTTTCTTTTTTTGATGTGAAGATTATTTCTAATTTATTGCAAATATATAGAATTTCCTCATAGTTGGCTGCTCAAAACCTAGAGATTTAGAGAACCATTGGCAATATTTTCTGGTGGATGAAAAAAAACTAGAGTTAAGATTGTGGATCATCATGACGATAGATTTTGTGGATCCCATCAACAATGGAAACAAAACCAAATTTTGTTAAAGATTGATCTAAACACTATTAAAGAAATTTTTTCTTATGATTTCCACTCTATTATTTAATCCTAGATGAATGAGGATCAATTCCACAAACAAAAGTGATACAAGCATCTTTTTTAGATTTAATTATATGGAATTGTATAATTTGTTTGTTGATTTATCCATATATGTCCATCTATTCAGTGATAATTAATTGAGGCCAAATGAAAAATAGCTATGGTTCATTCTTTAATTTTAAGGATTATGGATTTCTCGTTTCTTTTGTTGCATATTCATCATGTGCATTTTCTTTTGGCCCACAGTTCGACGAATACATGGTATTCAATAGTTACATGACCATTCTTTAATGAAACTAACTGATAACATGGGTGTTGTTCATGATCGATTGTGTGGTCAAGGTTCAATAAAATTGCTGGATAATTAAGAGCATAACGAATGGATTTTTGGATCCCATTCTTACCAATTTTGGAAAATGGTGATGTTTTTTCGCGAAAAATAATTATCCAAGAGGTTTTGGAACTCAGAATCCCATGATCATATGACTAGAGGCCTAACATAACCCTAATATACATTTTATGCAAGGACAGTGGCTCCGTCAAGGCATATGACATTGCTGAATCCGATCTATAAATTGTAAGAAAAACTATATGTTATTTAAAATTACATGTCATATGGGAGCCCTGGTTATGATGCAAGGGATGTCTTCTAGAGTTTAGTATCAAATGGAGTGTGACCCCTATCACATGCTATGTGAATCATTTCTTTTGACTCGACATATACTTTAGAGAGTACATAGCCATGGGTAAAATTACACAACCATGTGCCATGTCCTGTACTTGTACATGCACATGACATAACATACATGGGTTGGTACATAGAAAGGACCTCAACCGAGAGACACATCCAGGTGACATGGGTAGGATACCTTATGTGTCTACACACTGTGTACTTTCACAAGATGTTTTTTACATGGAGACTACATTCTAAGTGAGACTCTTTCATAGGGGTAGGCACAAGGATAGCTCGACACACTATGTACCCCTAGAACACACAATGTACTCCTTTCAAGAGTAATTATAGATCATTGTTTTATTTTGTTGGACTAGATAGTTTTAGAACATTCCCTTGGTCCTTTACCTTGATGGTACAACGTGGCATTACATCGATATCAATGGACTATGATCCCTTATCGATTTTGAGAGTCATATAGAGTTGTTGGGTCCCTCCTTGAGACTGGAGTGCAATCCTTTATCATCCCTTTTCCCTAGGTGGAGTTTTTTAAATCAGCGTGACCTCCTTGAGTATATAATTTTTACTCCATATAGTAGGTCATATCGTTAGGGTTTGTGGAATCATTGACATATGATCTCCTATATAGCAGCTTGATCCAGATTGGGCTTATGGTGTCCCCCAACAGTTCAAGGCATGACCCCCTATCAGTGTATCAGGATCTTCATAGACTAGTGAGATTTTATTTGATAATATCTAATGAGATAGACCACTTCATCAAGTGTCATTGATGATATCATATCTCGTGGAGTGGATTTTCTCAGAATGAGGGTGGCATCAAGCATAATCTTATGGTAGTTAGTTGTATATGATCACCTAGTGGTGTGGTGTCATTCTTAAGTATATCTATGTTTTAATATTATAAATTTATTGTTATATATTTTATGGATATGAATACACATGGTGCTTCATATTCAATGTTTTCAGGGTGTCCAAATGAGTATTGTTATCATCACACCTACATGGATTTTACCCCCATATGTAATGTCTTATGTAGATGAAGACCCTTTTGACGGTGTCTAAGGATGATAGAGAGATAGTGGAGTGTATTTTTAGCTTGATAGACCGAGGTGTTTTACTAATAGATTGAATTTGACTTATTCTTCACCAAATGAGTAGGTTGGACTTTTATAATTTTTTTTTGGGATTGTATTTCTCCAACTTTTTCCACATTCAATACTTTTATTGATGTAGTTTCTTATGGGATATTAGATGTATGCATGCATTGTTTTCATTTTTTTTACATTTCAACATTTTTTCCTCGTATATGGTTGTGTATGTGTAAATTTACTTTAGGATAATGCCTCCCATTTGTGGTATATTCTTACTCGGTGCTAGTCTTCAACCCCAGCCCTATTGGAGGTGGGATTGGGTAATCACAGGTCAAACCTCGGTGGGTTGGGTCATTGTAGAGAGGTATCAATGTTATTAAGTTATACTATAAGAATTGATTCAATGATATTTGTTTTGGGAAATAATTTATAGTGTTTCCAGTTTGGTCTCTAGGATAGGGACTCTAGTGTTATTGTGATGTCCAATGTATCTATACACTAGGACTCTGATCACCTACATTTGGACTTGGTACATTTAAACATTGTTTGTAGGGAAAAATATTTTTACATGAATCATATAAAAATGGTTATTTTTTCCTTGTACTTCTTCATTCATCGCCCAAATATAATATTTTAACCACGGTACATCTCGTTTTAATTTCAGAATACCTCTATGCAAACAACCATCTATGATTCCAGTGTGTGATCACGAGGATGATCTACCTAGTGACGAGGCATTGGTATAGGAAATTATATTAGGGATAATTCCTCTGGGTGGTTTACCAACTATACCACCACCCATTGATCAGCATATAGAGTGAGTAGTACTAGATTTGGATGCACACAGGTTGAGTATGTTACACATGTTTTAAAGGTAGCAACCTTACATGTTTTGGGGTGATATAGACCCCCAGGTGGCTGAGGACTATATAGAGGTAGTTACTCATGTTTTCCACCATATGAGGGTATTGAAATATCATATGGAAGTCCTCATAGCATGTCATCTTTAGGGATCTATTGGATGATGGTAGATCTTGGTGACTTAGTCAAACAATGAGACATATCTCTCCAAGATATACTTGGATCATATCTTTAGAGAGGATTTTTATTTGGCCATATTGTGATTGTTAAGAATACAAGATATTCTAAATATAATGCGGGTTAGTATGACGATGGAAGAGTACTCATTTAGTTTTACTGATCTCTCAAGTTACACCTTTTATATGCTTCGAGACCTATTCTTCAAAGCTCAAGACTCAGATAATGGATTGCATCAAGACATCAGGGATTAAATACTATCCCTTTTCATTCCCTCCTATTATAGGGTGATTGATACACTTTTTAGTGATATTTATAGTAGAGTAGACACCAATAGTGGGAGATACCAATGGGAACCCAGTAGTGGAGACCTCTGAAGCAGGTTGCTGGTGGTAGTAATAGGGATCCATGCATGTTAGGAACTTCAATATATGATCCTAGGAATCTGGGAAAATGGTAGAGTCTCTTGCGGTTTCTCAAATCAACTAAGGGATTTTTGTTTTTTATCCTATGATGGTCAGGTACATCTGGATTGAGATTGTCAAACATGTCATAAATCTGATCATGAGATGGTTGAGATACCATTGAGATAGAGACAGAGGCTGGAACTGGGTGGTCCAATGTGTGAAAAACGTGGAAGAGGATCTTTTACGATATAATTAGGTGGTAAGAGGTTTATCATACTATCACCACCACCCCTAGGTGTTCCGTACTAGGCTTTTGGAGCTGGTGAATAGGTATGAGGCCAACTAGAAGCTATGGGGGACTATGACCCTGATGTTCCATGGATGATACAAGGTATGATATGTTTATTTTCTAAATAAGACATAGTATTTATTGACATAGGTGTTATCCATTCCTTCCATTACACATCTCTGGTTCTAGACATAGATATTATGGTACATCCAATGGCCCGAACCTTGCAAATAGAGACTCTAATATGTGATGACTCAATGTTTTTGGACTTGTGCTGAAATTTTGATCTGATTATGGGAGGTGTGATTTTTGTATAGGATCTATTTTTTGCAATAGTTATGTCTTCTGACATTATCTTAGGTTTGGGTTTTCCATCTATAGTTCATTCCCAGATTGATTACGTGAGGTGGATGATACGGTGTGTCGACAGAGAAGGAATTTGGTTTTTCATTCTTGATGAAATGGTAACCTTTGAAGAGTAGGATGAGATTAAGTATAGAAGTGTGCAGAAGATTACCTATCATTTGAATATCATGACTCTTGGATTAGTGTATTCTTTGGGTGATCATCTTCCTGTAGTGGTTGTAGTTGGGGTTTGGCTTAGTGGTAAGCACCCCTTAAACCTACATGAAAAATGGGGGTTCAAAACTCATAAGTGGAAGGTACTGTAGCAGTACTATAGCATACTGTAGCAGTGACAGCACTGTAGCAGCAGTGGCACAATAGAAATGATGGGCACTATAGCAGTGGCAGGTACTGTGCGGCACTATAGCAGCGCGGGTACTGTAGCAACACTATTCATAGAATGGGCCTTGGGATAAAAAATTGGGCCAACAGGCCATGTAATGGGATAAATTACCACTGAAACTTCAAGATATGTAATGAGTCTCCCTCTACCAAGTTAAATAGGTCTTTGATTTTCTTTAATAATAAATAATCCCTCAGCCGAAATTTTTTTAAAAAAATCTTCCTCCAGTGGTTGCGAAGTATGATAAAGTATTCCTTGATGTTTTTCGTGTTTACCTCTTCACCAATAAATATAATTATACAACGAATTGAATCTCAGGATGGAACTGATATCTACACTAAAATATTTTATGGATACCACATAGATTCGAGATTTTAATATATAGTCATAGGACTTCTAGGAGAATCACTTTCTGTGACCCGTCGTTTCCCCCTGGGCAGCCCCAGTGTTGTTTTCCTTTAAGGTATATGGGATCTTGAGGTTATGTGGGGATTACCAGTGCTGGAATCTTGTGAATGTGATGAATAAGTATACACTACCAAGGTTCTATGACCTATTTGATCAGTTGAGAGGGGTGTGATGGTTCCCAAAGATTTAACATTGATAAGGCTACCACAATCTTTTAGTATGGTTTGATGATATAACAAAGATGACCTTCATATGTTGTTATGGTCACTATGAGTACTTGGTGATGTTGTTTAGCATGTATAACATCAGATCAGTGTTCATTGGAATCATAAGCCATATATTTTATTTTTTTATACTGGTTTGTGGAATTATTCATCTATGAAATTATAATGTATTTGGCCTCCAAAGAGGAGCACACGGGACACTTGAGGATGGTTCTAGACACACTATGAGAGAACTATCTTTATATTAATCTCTTTAAGTGTATGTTTCATATTCAATAGGTCCACTTTCTGGGAAACATCATATCAAAGTATGGAGTTTCAATGTATCCAACAAAGGTTGCGATAGTGCTTACTTACAAGCCACACAAGTGTGTTATTGATGTGTAGAGTTTCATTTGGTTGGAATGGTACTATTCAAGATTTATACATGAATTCTCCATAGTTTCATCACACTGGACATAATTTAATCGAAAGGGATATCCTTTCATGTGTATGGAAAATATCCAACTGTTCTTTTAGGAGATACGAAAGAGGTTCAAGAGGACTCCCATTTTGAAATTTCAAGTGGAGGGTGTCGAGTATGTAGTGTTTTGTATTTCATTAAGGACCATAGATGGTTATGTGCTGATGCTGAGGAAAATGATGATTTCCTATGGTTTATGTCAGCTGAGACAATATGAGTAGAAATATGTGACCCACAATCATGATTTTGATGTGGTATTCTTTATTTTTAAGATGTGGAAACACAACATGATGGGTGAGTTGTTTATCATTTACACGGACCACAAGATTATAAATTATATATTCTCTAATAAAGATATTAACTTGAACCAGAGATGATGTATACAGTTCATCTAGGACTATGAATTTCTGATTTTCTATACTCTTGGGATGGGGAACATGGTGGAATATTCTCTCAACCTAATAAATTTTTCTCAATTGTATTCTGAGGTGTCGGAGTGATTAGATTGATTGTAGTTGTCCTTTATGGATAAGGATAATTCTTCATATCTTATCTATATGGTTATTAACCCATCACTTTTACTACATGTCCTAGATTCCTAGTATGGAGCTACTGACTGTGAGACCTTACATACTCATATATCCACTAGACATGCCCTTAATTAGTATTCTGAATGTGGGGAGTACATTATCCTTTTTATAGAATGGATGAAAATACCTTTGATGTTATGAGAGGAGGTGTTGTAAGAGTTATATACACCCCCTTTGGAGGTAGATCCATGTGTGGAAAATATGTATTGGGACCGCATATCTCATTTTTGGTGGTCAGGTATGATGAAGGGAGTTGTAGAGTTTATCTCTTGATGCCTCACTTGTTAGCAGGGGAAGGTTATGCACCGGGTTCTGGAGGGTTTAGTTCAACTATTTAATTGTCCATAGTTTATGTGGGATAAGATATCTATGGACTTCATGAATGGAACAACATATATGTTTTGTTGCCAATATTCCATTATGGTGATCATATACAAACCCACCACTTATTCCCACTTTATATCCATTTTAGAGAATAGTTCAGTAGATAGCTTGGGACAACTGTACATGAGGGAGATAGTTCGACTCCATGGGGTTACCTTGATGCTTGTATCTAACCATGATGCTTTCTTTATATCTCTTTCTAGGAGGGGATTAGAGGAAGCCTTTGGGACTCAATTATTCTTGAGCAAGGTGTTTCACCCCCATACTATTGGCTAGACATAGCAGACCATCCATGTCTTGGAGGATATGTTGTGGACATTCATAATGAATTCTAACTATAGTTGGGAGGATCACCTACCCTTGGAGGATTTTGAATACAACAACAACTAGCATTCCACCTTTGGTATGACACCATTTGAGGCTTTCAACAGATGACCATATAGGTCACCACTTTGTTGGAATTATCTAAGAGAGTTGGTATTTATGGGATCAAAGTTGGTGTGAGATACTACAGAAAAGATTCATGTAATTCATGAGTGAATGAAGAATGCACATATCCATCATAAGTATTATGTGGAACAAAGATGATGACCTCTGGAGTTTGAAGAAGGAGACCATGTGTTCTTTAGAGAATCACCTAAACATAGATTAAGGATATTTGGTAATGGTGGAAATATATCTCTGTGATTCGTTATTCTATTCTAGATATTTCATAGTGTTTGTGAGGTGGAATACCTCCTCGTTATACCTTCATAATTTTACTGAGTACATGATGTATGCCAGATGTCACAGTTGTGGAGATATGTTCATGACCTCTCACATGTTATCGACTGAGGAGAGATATACATCGAAGATGGAGAAAACTTTTTAGAGTACCCTAAGGATATTGAGGATCTGTAGGATATGATCCTTCATGGGAAATCAATTCCCCTTGCATGTGGCTGGTGGTAGCACGTGAAGTTTTAGGAGAGAACATGGGAGAGGGAGGCTCAAATTCATGATCAGTACCCACATATCTTTGTGTATACTTGTTTTTTATTTTAGATACATAAATCCCAAAGAGGTAGAATGTAACATTTTATATTATCCATTTATTCTTTCTGGATATTATATGGATTATTTTTGACACTACTCGCTGAGACAACATGCTATTCTGGGGCCCGGAGTTCCTAATAATAAATGTTTGAAATATATTAAATATATTTAATATATTTAATAGAACATGCATGAATATTTCTAAAAAAATGGAGAATAACTCCTTAATGGAGTCCTAGATCATAAATCAGAGGGAACAATTGAGTTTAGAATATAGGTATTACACTAGAAATGACATATTCATTATCGGTGTGGGCCGTCTATGAAAACGACATCACATTAATAATTAAATGAAATAAAATAAAAAATTAATTTATTTTGTTTAGTTTTTCATGTACTGGTTGTTTCTCTATGAAATTCATGGTTATATAATTTCCCTAGGGTTAGATAATCAAATCCTAGTTATTAAAATAACAATTGAAGATTTTTTTGGGCAGATGATGACAGATTGGTTGTTTGAGCATCGATCACTACACTAGCAGAGTTTTAGGATCTCTTCAATAATGACAACACAACCTTTTTTGAGAAAAAACAGATATCATTAATGAAAAAGGTCAACATACATACATATGCAAAGCCATGAAGGGAAATTGTCCAGCCAGAGATGGTTTGCAGTAGAGGGGCCTGAAGCCGCCAGTTGATGTGCCGCATTGTTTCCTTTCCTTTAGTAAAGGAGAATGTCCAGAATGAAAATAATTGGCGGAGCAAGAGAATTCTCTTGATGATGAGGCCAAATGACTACAGTCCACCGTTGTTGTGGTTAATGGTATCGATTACGGTGAGGTAGTCAGACTCAATGGTGATACTAACCCATCCACATTCCAAAGCTAGCATCATACCTGGCATGATGGAATTGGCCTCAACTACTATAGGTTCCCTAAAAGCATGATGTGGTTCATATTTTGTAGAAATGACTTGTCCCAGATAATTACGGGCCAGGAGACCGTGGTATACAAGACCATCCTTGGGGAGAGACGAGTCAACGTCGATCTTAAGAAGCCCTTCCGGTGGTCAGTTCCAATGAGAGGGACATGAGGGGGGAAAATATGGCATATGATGTCCATTATCGTGCTTCCTTACCTCAATCCATAAAGTGGCCCATTCAATCCAGAAATCGGGAGGTCTATGAACGTGATGAAAAACAACATCGTTACGTCAGAACCAGATGATCGAGGCCCGAGTGCAGAGTGAACCCGCACTAACCGATGAGAGAGAGGATCACCAGCGCATCAGGAGAGTGGGGAGGTTAGAGGCCATGTCCAATGATTCATCTGGAGCTCGACTCCACTTATTCCAAATTTCCTTAGCTCTTGGGCAGTGAATGATGGAATGAAAAGGGGTTTCTAGGATATTCGGGAAGAAAGGGTAGAAAACTGTAGTGGTCATATGTCGATAAACGAGAATTCTCATGGAAGGAAGGGTGCCCGTGCACACCTTCCACCAAAAGTGGAATATTTTTTGGGTGACGTTGAGCTTCCAAAGTGATTTCCATGGTCCCTCATTCTGGCCGACTGGATAGTTTCCTAGAGAAAGTCTGTATCCAGATCTCACCGTGTATTCGCCCGACCTGTCATTGCTCCAGAAGAGATGGTCGTGGCTTGCGTCTGGAAGCCAGGGGATTCTTAGGATTATTATTTGGTCTCTTTCATTAAAACATTGATAGATCATATCCAAACACCACCCATCCCTTGGTCTTAAAGGATTCATCTGACCGTAGCGTCTTAGAAGCCTGGTTGGACGTGGGATGTAGCTTGTATACTATCTGAATCGATTATCCAGGGATCGGTCTAGATGTTGACAGATGAGCCATCTCTAATCCTCTAGCCCAGTACTTTTTCCATGAGCTTTTGGGCCCCCCAAATTCTTCTCTATAGGAAGCTAGGACGATGGCCAAGAGAGGATGAATGAAAATATGTATGGGGAAAGTACTTAGCTCATAGTACCCGTGCATATAGAGATGATTGGCGATTAATAAGGTGACATCCTTGCTTGACCAGCAGTGCATCATTGAAGAGAAGAAGATTCCGTAATCTCATCCCTCCCTTCGACTTAGGTATGCATAGTTTCTCCCAGGCCATCCAGTGGTGTCTATTCCTTCCATCATTTTACCCCCACCAGATGTTGGCAGTACGTGTATGGATCTGGTTGACGATGGCTGTGGGGAGCATAAACAGGGACATAAAACAGCTGGGTATAGACTGGATGATAGCTTTAATGAGGGTCTCTTTTCCTGCTTTTGAGATTCTTTTTGGGGTCCAGCCCTGAATTTTCGTCTCAATCCTATCCACTAGAGATGAAAAAATTTCTTTTTTGGACCGGCCAATCAACGTGGGTAGCCCGAATTACATCTGGTGTTTATCAACCATATGTATGCCTACTAATGCACAGATTTTATCTCTCTTGGAAAGGGGTACCCCTGCACTGAATGATATTTTTTATTTTCCGTGATTGATTGACTGGGTAGATTCCCTTTTGTACTAGTGGATCACTTGGCTGATCACCCGAAATTCATTAATAGTTTCTCTGGAGAAAAAGAGGTAGTTGTCGGTGAAAAAGAGATGCGACACTAGTGGACTTACGCGGTAGAAATTTTCCCCATGAATAGAATTAGCAGATGTCGACTTGGAAATAACGCTAGAAAAAACATCAGCCACTAAGATGAAGAGAAAAGGAAAGAGGGGATCTCCCTGGTGAAGGCCTCGGGATGGAAAGAATCCTCGAGTGAGATCCCCATTGATTCGGATTATGAAGGATACAATAGAGATGCATTTCATGACTATATCTATCCATTTAGTGAAAAAACCCATTTTCTGCATCACGAATTTGAGGAAATTCCATTCCACTTTATCTTAGGCCTTGGTCATATCCAGTTTCCAGGCCGTGGTTCCTATTTTCGTGGTGGAGCGTGTTTTCATAGAGTGAAACACTTCATGGGCCCCAATTTCATTTTTAGTGATTAGTCTCTTGGCCACGAAGGCACTTTGGTTTTCCTAGATAATATCAGATAACCACGGTCGCATCCGATTAACAAGGATCTTTTAGAAGATATTATAAGATACATTGCAGAGGCTGATAGGCCTAAAGTCAGGGACCGCCAGAGGTTTTTTAATTTTGGGAATCAGGATGAGGACAGTTTCATTGATGGCGTAAATGATTGTTATCCCAGCCTAAATATTCTTGATCATTTTGCAGATGTTGGGATCAATGATGTGCCAATATTGCTTAAAAAATAGTGCGTGGAACCCGTCCGGTCCCCGGGCCTTAGTGGAGTGGATCTGTTTTAGAGCCATGTGTATCTCGTCATCCGTCACGTCTTTGTTAAGCTGTCGATTGATCTCATTGGTGATGACTGGTCTGATATATTCTTCCACTTCAGCAAATATGATATTATTTCTTGTAGTCAAGAGGTTCTGGAAGAATCATGTCAAAGTTTCATGAATTCCACAAGTGTCAGAGACTCTTCCCCCATTTGGTTTTGAGATACAATTGATAAAAATTTTCCAGCGCCTGACAAATGATTTCTAGTGAAAATATCTAGTATTGGAATCCCCCTCTGAAATGTGGGTATCCCAAGTCCACATATACTAGAAGCATTCCTTAATGCATAGGGTCACGTACAACTCTCTTTGAATGGAACCAATCATAGCAAGATTTCCATTGGATGGGGGTTACTTGAGTAGGTTGTGCATTTTCTTCTCAAGGAAACCACTATGCCTCTCGGGATGGAAGAATTTATTATTTATCCAAGATCTCAGATAAGATGTGACCTGTTGGAGATTGAGGCCA
This sequence comes from Viscum album, assembly GCA_963277665.1. NCBI lineage: Eukaryota > Viridiplantae > Streptophyta > Magnoliopsida > Santalales > Viscaceae > Viscum > Viscum album. Next base: position 757,921,770 of record OY728119.1, on the reverse strand, counting down.
ATATCTCCATGGGAACTGTTCCAACTTGATCAGACAACATCTTCGAATTCCTAGTCCTTTGACCAGATGATTTCAAATATGAAGCGTCTACTGGGTTGTTTGTTGCGTTAACCTTGAGTGCAGTCAATAAAAATTGGGTAGTGGTCTGAACAGTTGAGCGTCATCTGGCCAATGTGGAACATGCTGAAGAGATTTATCCAATCTGATGAACCTAGAAATCAGTCAAGTTGCTCGGCGATTCGAGTGCCATCCGTATTTCCTCAGAACCATGTGAAGGGGTTACCCGCATATCCTAAATCGACCAGGTCCGCCCTAGTGACCGCATCCTTAAAATTTGACTTTGAAATAGAGTGTCAGACATTTCCGCATCTTTTTTCCCTGTGGAACATAATCTTATTCAAGTCCCCTCCGAAGAGAATAGGGCTTGGAAGCTCGTGACAAATCTTTCAGAGAAGATCCCATGATTTCACCTTCTCATTATGAGATGACCATCCATAGAATCCCACAAAGTTCCATGGTGGGGTGTGGTCCGTCTGAATAGTCGAAGACATGTGGTGTGAGGAGAAGGAATACTTGATATTAGATAATTATTGGTTAGATATTCATAGTAATGGATTGATACAGTGGGTGTGGATCTTGATAAATGGTGCAGTCGAGGTGCAACAATGATAGTGGATAATCATGAGTTTGACAGATAGATTTATGGATCCCGTTCTTCCCAATTTTAGAAAATGGGGATGGTTTTAATTAACAAATCATTCAGTGAGTGTATTCGGAACCTAGAATCCTAAGATTAGATAACTAGAGGCTCCAATGAACCCTGAAGTTAATGTTCCAATAAAGGAGGTGGCTCTAGTGAGGCACAGAACGATGTAGAAGAAGATCTTGGAATTTTGAGGAATATGAAGTGTACTTCCGAAATAGATGTCGTGTAGTCTTCCATGGCTGAAACCCTAGGGTTTAGGCTAGAGTTAAGGATCACACGGTGTTTGATCCCTATCACACTACACATGAACCCTCCTATGTGACTTAATGTGTACTTTAGAGATTACATGGACATGGGTAACAGTGCATGTCCATATGGCACGCCGTGTACTTGTACATGGACGTGGCTTGGTATACATGTGATGGTATGTGGAGACATCCTCGATACATGGAAACAGAAAGTTGACACGGGCATGATACCCTCTATCTATATATGATGTGTAATTATACTACACACTATGTACATGGACACAAAAATGGGAAACGGTGTAACGCCCCGACCCTAGTTACCCGGAGTCGGTGTGTTATTGCGTAACATTGGCATGATCACAAAAGATCAAGTCTCGAAAGACCGATTAGTTTAGTAGCCTTGGAAACACTAGATACATTCAAAAATGTTACATTACATCATAAAGTGAAAAACTAAAATAACAAAGTCTCCTTAGTCCACACTCATATCCTCTTCTGACTATCCCTGCAGGTCATTCGTAAAATACTTCTTCACATCCTGGAAAATATTAAAACATTGAAAGGGGTGAGCTCAGATGCTCAGTAAGTATAACAATATTACAGAAGATTTCATAAATAAAAATTAACATTTAAGGCAATGTATAACTAAAACAAAAGTAAACTTGAACTTCAGCATAAAATGGAAAAAATAAAATTAAATAATTCTATTTAGTTACTCACAAGGATATTCTACTAGTCGAATAATCACATGCAATATCAATAACCACTTTCATAATGATGGAATTCATAATGATAGACTATATTAACCATGTATCCAAGGCCTCGTGCCAAGACTACAAATAAGATTTTGTCAAGGCCTCGTGCCACAACACTAGTTTGTCTCATGAGACCTACTGATGCATCGAGGAGCTATAGCGGGCTCCACCCGTCACTTATTAATTCTAATGCATTCCTCATATGAACAGGTTTAAATATATCATAAACCATAACATAATCATATCACATAAAATATGAATAAAGGAAACATAACATTTTCACATTTTAATCACAAGATATCAATACTACACATTGATATAATAAAAACACTTTCAAAACCCTTTTCAATACTAAAATAAAATTAAATTAAAACTTTGTATTTATTTTTCATTTAAAAAAAGTTATGGCTTGTAGAGGAACCCAAAACTCAAATAATGATCACGGTGGCAAAGAAGTCATTGTCGCCACATACGTATGACAAAAAAACATTCCTTTTTGACATTTAGTAAAATTCTTCATATAAAAAGATTCCTTTTTAATAAACGTAAAAGTCAAAGGGGTTTATACACCTTATAAAGGAAAGTTGCGTATAAAACGAAATATGCCTCAATGAAAGGAGATTGAGACGAAGTCTTTAAAAAGATCATTTTTAAAATAAAACAGATCTATTATGTATATTTTCTATAATTACACATAAATAAATTACAAATACAGGATAGGACATAATAATATCATGACATAATTTGAAAGTAAGAGATTAACCCAAAGAATAGAAATTGGGTTAAGAAGTTCCCTTACCTCATGTCCGACTTGACTCGACCGTTCTTTAACCTCCTGAATAATAAACTAGAGTTAATTTATAATTTCTTAAGAACCTTTTTAAAGTTTATTATTCCTTTTATATCACTTATTACCATGTTATGAACATTATGTAATTATTTATGTAAATAACGGTCGTTTCGTCGATCTTTGGTAGTTGAGTCAAAAATAAACTTCTTAAAATTACAAGTTGTTCATGTGGTAAAATATCCATTATATCCACAATAATATTAATGATGCAGATATCATGTACATAATATATGTCCAGTATATACATTCATTTATAATATTACATAATATTTAGAGGTAAGAAATGAAATGCACCGTTCATGGTGACGGTAAGCCGTACGTACGTATGAACGCTACTTTCATTTCTTTTTCGTATTTAATGGAATGAAGTTATAATTATATAAAGGTATACTATTATTCCAGTATTATATAATGTATAATACCATTTAATCCATCCTTTATACATCCCACATATGGCATTAACGATTCAAATCACTTTAAGGGGGCGGTAATCCGCACCTCCTAAAATGAAAATATCGCGTTTACCCATAATGGAAACCATAAAGGTATTCCATAAATGAAAAATATAGAATATTAAGGAAAAAATAAACATATAATATATCATATATAAATATATTTACATCTTAATGACCACTTTTGAAGGTGATATATGAGTGTTGAACAATCATCGTTTCGTGAGGCAGAAATTTTCCATCCACAGAAACAGTATGTTCTTTAACCATTAGATGTAGGTGTGTGTAAGTGTAGCTAGAATAATTCTTATAAAAACATCCTAGTATATTGAAGATACTGGTTTTGTTAAAAAATAATGGAATAAATATAGTTTAAAGGGTTGGAGAATAAAAATAAAACAAAATAACATAAGAGAAGACATTACCTTAAAATTGGGTAACTCTTTTTTGATTTGAGCCAAAGGCTTCCTTGAGAAGAATTCTGCCCAAAGTGAGGCTTCTAGGAGTAATATAGGAAAGTTGAGAGAGTATTTGGGCAGAGTTTGGCTGAGTGAAAAGGCTTGGTAGGTTTGAATAAGGTGGTAGTGGTGGGGGCCTTTTATAAGAGGAGAGGAGGGGCACTCTTGGAAAGTAATGAAATGTTACTTTATTATATAATGAGTTTCGGATTTTAAAGGTCCCACACTTATATATTTAAAGTATAAGGTGATAAGGGTTCTAAATATACTCATCCAATAGGCTTTGGACAAGTATAATTATTAGATGTTACATTATCCTTCCATTTTATTAAAATCATTAATTAGTGAGGTAATCGTTGCATCATCATGGTGTCATAAATAATATAATTTATTTAATGTGTAAAAATTATATAAAAAATATCATGATATAGAAAATCGTTTTAGATTTCTAATGAATATTTATAGTAAAAAACATGACTTTTAGAATCCCATTTAATTTTTTTTAGTAAAACAACTCATGTTTGTGACATTTTTATTTTGACATTAAATAAAAAGTTTTTAATGTCATTTTCCTACCAAATTGGCTCCATGGGGTCCCCAAGTTGACCCATGGATTTTCATGGTTAGAAATGACTCATCTAGTAGGGGTAGGACAAGAGTAAAGTTCATTTCATATTATTATAACATTATCTTTACCTTAAATTACACTAATTACCGTTAATCATGATTAATTAAACTTAAAAGTTACTATTCACAAATAATTATTTTAATCCCATTGAACCACATTTTAATTCCTAATGAAAACCATGTATGTCGGATTTTTGAAAATCAAATCACAGAAGTGGTAATGTTTCATTTAAACGAAAAATCAGTTTTTTAACTACCACTTAGTGGTTTCACTATTCATCAAAAATTGATGTTTTTCAGAACAATGACAAAATTTCACCCTAAACTATAATTTATATTCCGGATTCAAAAATGATGTCTATTTTACAAAATTCTAAACATATAAGTTGCATTAATTAATTTTATAACTAATTCCCTCTGTCACAATAAATAGCATGTTTTTAAGAAACAATATATATCAAAAGATTGATAATTATTTTTGTCCAATTTCAAAGTGAAATTAATTCTAATGAACACCATTGGATAAAATGGTAAAAATATATTCTAATTATACTTTAAAACCACTAAATAATATAATTTATCACTATAAATTATTTTGATAAAAAAAGTTGTTTTAAGTATTTTTCACTATTCATAAAAAATTGGAAGTTCTCTGAAAATTACAAAAAATTCAACTTAGGATAATTTCGATATTCCAAATACAAAAACAAAATCCACTTGGAAAGATAAAATTTTAAAAATTTTAAAAATTAGGTATTACTATTCATAACGGCTACTTTGATTGGTTGTGGTGTGTGTTAGAACTCGAAGTTGCGTACAACACACGCTACTGTATTATTCAAAGAGAAGTGTACCGTGGAAGCTTGGGATGTTACATTCCCCCCTCCTTAAAATAATTTCATCCTCGAAATTTCATATAATATCACTATATAAAAAGACTCAGGTGACTCTTCATCATAAGTTCCTTGGGTTCCCACGTTGCCTCCTCCATCTTATGGTTTCCCCATAGAACTTTTACCAGACGAGTCATCCGGTTTCTCAGCACTTGTTCTCTTGTATCAAGAATCCTGATGGGCTCTTCACAATAAGACAAATCAGGTTCCAATTCTAATTCCTCATAGGTGAGTACATGCATTGGGTCAGGCATGTATTTTCTCAATGGTGATATGTGGAATACATCATGAACTTTGGAGAGACTTGGCGGCATTGCCAAACGGTAAGCTACAATCCCAATTCGTTCTAGAATTTTGAAGGGTCCGATGTACCTAGGACTCAATTTACCGTTCTTACCGAAACGTATAACTCCCTTCCATGGATATACCTTCAAGAAAACATGATCTCCTACCTGAAATTACAAATCCATCCTTCAGTTGTCGGCATAGCTCTTCTGCCTACTCTGAGCTGCTTTGATGTGGTTTTGGATTACTTTCACCTTTTCCATCTTTTCCTCCACCAGTTCTGGGCCTACAAGTTTTCTTTCACCAACGTCATCCCAACAGGTTGGTGTGCGACATCTCTTTTTGTATAACTCTTCATATGGTGCCATCTGAATACTTGAATGGAAGCTATTGTTATTGGAAAATTCTACCAGAGGTAAATATTGGTCCCACATTCCTTGAATGTCAAGTGAGCATGATCTCTTCATGTCTTCTATGGTTTGAACAGTTCTTTCTGATTGTCCATCTGTTTGAGGGTGGTAAGCAGTGCTAAAACGAAGTTCAGTATCCAAGGCCTTCTGAAGAATTTTCAAGAATCTTGATGTAAAACGAGGATCACGATCTGAGACAATCGACAGGGGTACTCCATGAAGTCTCACAACTTCATTAATATATATTCTTGCTAGAAGTTCAAGTGGTAGATCTTCTCTTATAGCAAGAAAATGTGCTGACTTCGTGAGACGATCAACACTGACCCATATTGCATCATTCCTTCTAGGAGTCTTTGGTAGTCCCATGACAAAATCCATCGTAATATTATCCCATTTCCACTCAGGTATGGGAAGAGGTTGCAATACTCCACCAGGCAGTTGCCTTACAGCTTTCACTTGTTGACAAATTATACATCATGACACAAAATCAGCAATCTCCCTCTTCATGTTGTCCCACCAAAAATTTCCCTTTAAATCTCTATACATTTTGGTGCTCCCAGGGTGTATAGAGAAATTGGAATTATGAGAATCATCCAACAATTCCCTCTTTAAATCAGGTATATCGGGAACACAAAGTCTCCTCCCAAATTTCAAAATTCCATATTCATACACAAAGTCACTCAATCGACCATCATTCACAGCCTTAATCTTCTTTTTCAACTCTTCATCATTTTCCTGAGAACACTTTATCCTTTCTAGTAAAGATGGTTTGGAAACTATTTGAATTTTTTTTGATGTTTCACCCTCCATGGTGATTCCCATATCCATCTTTACTAGATCCATGAAAATAGGATCCCTTTCCACTCTCATCAAGTTCAAAACTCCATGATTTTATCTACTCAAAGCATCTGCAACCTTGTTTTCCTTCCCTGGGTGGTAGTGTATCATGAAATCATAATCCTTGAGTAGTTCAAGCCATATCCTTTGCCTCATGTTGAGTTCTTTTTGTGAGAAAATATATTTCAAACTCTTGTGATCGGTATATATCTCACATTTTTCACCATAGAGATAATGTCTCCATATCTTCAAGCCAAAGATTACAGAAGCTAACTCAACATCATGAGTAGGATAGTTATGCTCATGAATTTTCAGCTGTCGTGATGCAAAGACAATAACCCTATCATTCTGCAAAAGGACACAACCAAGTCCTTTCATTGATGCATCACTATATATAACGAACCCATCATTCCCTGATGGTAGAGTCAATATAGGAGCGTCGACTAATCTTCTCTTCAGTTCTTCAAAACATTCTTCACACTCTTTTTTCCAGAAAAATTTAACCCCTTTACGTGTGAGCTTCGTTAATGGGTTAGCCAATAATAAAAAATTCTGGACAAAACGTAGATAATAACCTGCCAAACCAATAAAGCTGCGTACCTCAGTTATACTCGTCGGCGCTGTCCATTCTTGGATTGCCTTGGTCTTAGAAGGATCAATGGAAATTCCATCCTTAGAGACAATATGGCCAAGAAAAGAAATCTTCTGAAGCCAGAATTCACACTTGCTAAACTTTCCATATAATTCATGCCTTCTAAGATACTTCAAGATAATGCACAAGTGGTTTTCAAGATCTTTGTAGATTTTAGAGTATACCAAGATATCATCAATAAATACCACCACATAATCATCATGATATTACTTGAAAACTATATTCATTAGATCCATGAATACAGAGGGTGAATTAGTCAATCCTAAAGGCATTATTGTAAACTCGTAATGCCCATATCTTGTTCGAAATGCTATCTTCGAAATGTATTCCTTCTTCACACACAACTGATGGTATCCAGATCAAAGGTCAATCTTTTAAAAGTATTGAGCTCCATGCAATTGGTCAAATAATCATCAATGCGAGGTAGGGGATACTTGTTCTTTATTTTAATAGCATTGATCTCCCTGTAGTCAACGCACAACCTCATAGATCCATCATTATTCTTAACAAAAAGGATAGGGGCTCCCCATGGAGAAGCAATAGGATGAATAAATCCCTTATTACTCAATTACACTAGTTGTTTCTTTAGTTCAACTAATTCCACGGTGGCCATCCTATAAGGGGTCTTTGATATAGGTATCGATCTAGGAATTAAATCAATGGAAAACACAACTTCTCGTTCTGGAGGATGTCCAGGTAAATCTTCTGGAAACACATCTACATATTCATTCACAATAGGTACATCCTATATTTGAACATTCCTTTCCTCTCCCTTATACATTTCATTCTCTTCCTCCACAATAATTGAATTTAGTTTAGCTACTGGGTGTGGATCTAAATAAGAATTAGGCGATGACGATTATGCTTTAAAAATAAGGTGTTCCTTATCATCAACATCAAAAATCGTATCCTCATTCTTCTTAAAATAAATCTTTGCATCATAGTCCGAAATCCAATCCATACCGTGGATTTATCGAAATCAATCATAGGTATGAAAAAGAGATCAGCGGATAAAGAACAGTTATGTGCTCTAATAGAGACTGATTCACAAAACTTTGTGGCAATAATACTTCCCTTAGAAGTTTTCACTGGAAATTATCTTGTTAAATCAAATTGGAAATATCTAATTTTCTTAGCAAACTCGGAAGATATGAAAGAATGCAATGATCTAGAATCAAATAATGCATTTTCTAAACTTGAGGAAACCATTAAATTACCAGCCACCACGTCTTTCAGAACTTCAACCTCAGCAGTAGTGATAGCATAAGCTTGGCCTTGATCCCATGGCCTCTTCTGAGGTATGTTCCCCTGATTCTTAGGAAATTCATTTACAGAATGTCCCATCTCTCTACAATTATAGCATTCCACATTGACAGCAAGTTTCTTTCCCTTGCAATCATGAGCTTGGTGGCCTTTTTCACCACACCTGTAACAGACTCCCATTCCCTTCATGCAAGTATCAGGGTGTTTTTCCCACATTTACTGCAGGACTGATATTTAACTTTTCCCTTCTTCCCCTTATTTCCATTTCCAGATTAATCAGAATATCTCTTCTTTTCTTGCTTTGCTTTAAAGTCATAAGACATAGAGAATTCATTTTCCGTCTTGATAGCACACGAGAAAATATATTCTTATGACGATATGGTTTGTGAGACTAATGCTCGACAGAGAAATGGTTTTAACCCATCAAAAAAATGATAAATCTTACTTCTTGGGTTATGTATATAATCTGTAGCATGCCTCGCTAACCTTGTAAAGTTATCCTCATACTTTGCGAAATTTTCATCCTCCTTCTGCCTCAGACTCAGAAATTGCCTTTCCATATCTTCTAGATGGTCATGTGGGAAGTATTTTTCTATGAAAATTTCCTTAAACTCAATCCATTCCATACATGATACTTATTCATCTTCCTTTTTGTTCTGAATCAGAGACCACCATTGATCGGCATCTCCAGTGTGGCAGTAGACTTCCATGACAACCTTCTCCCTTTCGCTACTCCCCAAGGCGTGGAATATTTTCTCTAAGGAGTTTATCCATAGCTCATCTACTAATGGATTTTTACCCCATTAAATGTTGGCGGTTTTTGCCTCATGAAGTGGTCTAAAATTGATCCTCCACGTTGCGGATGAGGGTGCTCCATACGAGTAAGGTTATTATTCATAACCTGAGTGAGTTGTCCTAGTATGGTAATAAGTTGACCAGCACCAGTTGTATCTCCAGATCCACAATAATTATCTTGAGTAGGGGGGCAATCCCTACATGGAGTGCGTGCATTGATACGGTTTCCATTCCTTCCACTAGGCACCATTTCTAAACAATGGCATAAACTAGATTAGTTTATGAATCAAAATACATAATTCCATACTTGTAAAAAAGTTAACATAAATTGAACTATTTATGGATATAATCCATGATCATAAAAATGTTTTCTTTGAGGAATTATATAATCATAACCCTTCATAGTGGTTTGTAAAGAAAATGAGAATTATCCTAAGCATATCCCCCGGGAGTGTCGTAACCAAGAGTGCAGCAAGGCCCATTGTCGTGCACCAGTTCCCATTCGAGTCTAGCTCAAAGCGGTGTTTTCGTGTTTTAACCCTAGGTACATCTGTTCCAGATCCACCTCTACCTGCTCGTATCCAAACATGGATGTATTTCTTGGAAAACTCACAAAATCTTTATAATACCAAAATTCTAGGAAGTTCTTCTATACTAATCCTCAAAGTCTATCTTTGGGCTATGTTCTCTAATCAAAGTTTATCTAAATCTAGCTTCCAAGGTTAGTACTAAACTGCTCTGATACCAACTGTAACGCCTAGACCCTAGTTACCCCGAGTTGGTGCATTATTGCGTAACATTGGCATGATCACAAAAGATCAAGTCTCGAAAGACCGATTGGTTTAGTAGCCTTGGAAACACTAGATACATTTATAAATGTAACATTACATCATAAAGTGAAAAACTAAAATAACAAAGTCTCCTTATTCCACACTCATATCCTCTTCTGACTATCCCTGCAGGTCATTCATAAAATACTTCTTCATATCCTGGAAAAAATTAAAACATTGAAAGGGGTGAGCTCAGATGCTCAGTAAGATTAACAATATTGCGGAAGCTTTCATTAATAAACATTAACATGTAAGACAATGTATAACTAAAAAAAATCCTTTTTAAACTTGAACTTCAGCATAATATGGATAAAATAAAATTAAATAATGACATTTACTTACTCACATGGATATTCTACTAGTCGAATAACCACATGAAATACCAATAACCACTTTCATAATGATGGAATGCATAATTCCTGACTATCATAACCACGTAGCCATGGCCTCGTGCCAAGACTACAAATAAGATTTTTTCAAGGTCTCGTTCCAGGACACTAGTTTGTCTCATGAGACCTACCGATGCATCAAGGAGCTATAGCGGGCTCCACCCATCACTTATTAAGTCCTATGCATTCCTCATATGAACAGGTTTAAACATATCATAAACCATAACATAATCATATCACATAAAATATGCATAAAGAAAACATAACAATCCACATTTCAATCAAAAGATATCAATACAACACATTGATATAATAAAAACACTTTCAAGACCATTTTCAATACCAAAATAAAATAAAATAAAATCTATCTATTTATTTTTCATTTAAAGAATGTTATGGCTTGTAGAGGAACCCGAAACTCAAATAATGGTCACGAATGCGGAGAAGTCCTTGTCACCACATACATACGACAAAAAAACATTCCTTTTTGTCATTTAGTAAAATGATTCATATAAAAAGATTCCTTTTGAATAAACATAAAAGTCAAAGGGGTCTATACACCATATAAAGGAAAGTTGCGTATAAAACGAAATATGCCTCAATGAAAGGCGATTGAGACGAAGTCCTTACAAAGATCATTTTTAAAATATAATAGATCTATTATGTTTATTTACTATAAGTAAACATAAATAAATTAAAAATACAGGATAGGACATAATAATATCATGACATAATTTGAAAGTAGGAGATTAACCCAAAGAATAGAAATTGGGTTAAGAAGTTCCCTTACCTCGTGTCCGACTTGACTCGACCGTTCTTTAACCTCATGAATAATAAACTAAATTTAATTTATAATTTCTTAAGATCCTTTTTCAATATTATTATTCCTTTTATATCACTTATTACCATGTTATGAACATTATGTAATTATTTATGTTAATAACGGTCGTTTCGTCGATCTTTGGTACTTGAGTCAAAAATAAACTTCTTAAAATTACAAGATGTTCATGTGGTAAAATATCCATTATATCCATAATTATATTAATGATGTAGATATCATATACATCATATATATCCAGTACATACATTCATTTATGATATTACATAACATTTATAGGTAAGAAATGAAATGCACCGTTCATGGAGACGGTAAGCTGTACGTACCCATGAACGCTACTTTCATTTCTATTTAATATTTAATGGAATTAAGTTATAATTATATAAAGTTATAATATAATTCCAGTATAATATAATGTATAATACCATTTACTCTATCATTTATACATCCCACATATGGCATTAACGATTCAAATCACTTTGAGGGGGCGGTAGTCTGCATTTCCTAAAATGAAAATATCGCGTTTACCCATAATGGAAACCATAAAGGTATGCCATAATTGAAAAATACAGAAGCATAAGGAAACCATAAACATATTTTATATCATATATAAATATAGTGACATCTTAATGGCCACCTTTTAAGGTGTTATATGAGTGTTGAACAATCATCGTTTCGTGAGGCATAAATTTTCCATCCAAAAAAACAGTACGTTCTTTAACCATTAGATATAGGTGTGTAGAAGTGTAGCTCGAATAATTCTTATAAAAACATTATAGTATATTGAAGATACTGGTTTTGTTACAAAATAAAGTAATAAAAAGATTTTAAGGGGTTGGATAATCTAAATAAAACAAAATAACATAAGAGAAGACATTACCTTAAAATCGGGTAGCTCTTTTTTGATTTGAGCCAAATGCTTCCTTGGGAATAATTCTGCCCAAAGTGAGGCTTCGAGGAGTAAGAGAGGGATGTTTGGAGAGTATCTGGGAAGCTTTTGGATGATCCAAAAGGCTTGGAAGGTCTGAATAAGGTGGTAGTGGTGGGGGCCTTTTATAAGAGGAGAGGAGGGGCACTCTTGGAAAGTAATAAAATGTTACTTTATTATATAATGAGTTTCGGATTTTAAAGGTCGCAAACATATATATTTCGATGATAAGGTGATAAGGGTTAGAAATCTACTCATACAATAGGCTTTGGAAAAGTGTAATTCTTATAGTTTACATTATCCTTCCATTTTATTAAAATAGTTAATTAATGAGGTAATCGTTGCATCATCATGGTGTCATAAATAATTTAATTTAGTTAAATTTGTAAGAATTATAAAAAAACTATCATGATGTAGGAAATATTTTTATATTTCTAATTAATATTTATAGTCCAAAATATGACTTGTATAACCCCATTTAAAAATTGTTTTAGTAAAACAACTCATGTTTGTGACATTTTTATTTTAACATTAAATAAAAAGTTTTTAATGTCATATTTATACCAAAGTTTCTCCATGGGGTCACCAAGTTTACCCATGGATTGTCTTGGTCGGCCATGAATCATCCAATTGGGGTAGGACAAGTGTAAATGTCATTTCATATTATTATAACATTATCTTTACCTTAAATTACACTAATTACCTTTAATCGCGATTAATTAAACTTAAAATTTACTATTCACAAAAAATTATTTTAATCACATTGAACCACATTTTACTTCCCAATGAAAACCATGTATGTCGGATTTTTGAAAATCAAATCACAGAAGTGGTAATGTTTCATTTAAATGAAAAATCAGATTTTTAACTACCACTTACTGGTTTCCCTATTCATCAAAAATTGAAGTTTTTCAGAACAATGCCAAAATTTCACCCTAAGCTATAATTGATATTCCGAATTCAAAAATGATTTCTATTTTACAAAATTATAAACATATAAATTTCATTAATTAATTTTATAACTAATTCGCGCTGTCACAACAAATAGCGTGTCTTTAAGAAACACTATATATCAAAAGATTGACAATTGTTTATGTCCAATTTCAAAGTGAAATTAATTCTAATGAACACCATTGGATAAAATGGTAAAAATATATTCTTATTATACTTTAAAAACACTAAATAGTTTAATTTATCACTATAAATTATATTTATTAAAAAAGTTGTTTTATGTATTTTTCACTATTCATAAAAAATTGGATGTTCTCTGAAAATTACAAAAAATTCAACTTAGGATAATTTTGATATTCCGAATACAAAAAAGAAGTCCATTTGGAAAGATAAAATTTATAAAATTTCAAATATTAGGTATTACTATTCATAATGGCTACATTGATTGGTTGTGGTGTGTGTTAGAACTCGAAGTTGCGTACAACACACGCTACTGTATTATTCAAAGAGAAGTGTGCCGTGGAAGCTTGGGGTGTTACACACGGTCATGATAACCTATTTCTCTATATGATGTGTACTTCTATTACACACTATGTACATGGACACTGTATGCCATGTGAATCTCATCTACACTGGTAGACATAGGGATAGTGGGGCACGCCGTGTACCCCCATGTACACACCATGTATCCCTTTCAAGAGTGCTTGTGTCTCTTTATTTTCTTAGTCTGGGATAGTTTAGGTTGAGTACATTCCCTTGGGCCTTTCCCTTGAGGTTACAGTGCGACATTAAATCCATTTCCTTGGATTGTTATCCCCTCTAGTGGCTAAGTCTCAAATAGAGTTGTGTTGTTCCTCCTTGATACGAGAGTGCGATACTCTATCGTCCTTTTCTCCCTTAGTGGATTATTTGGAATTATTGTGACCTCCTTGGTTGGGGAGTTGATCCTCTTTGTAATGAACCATATTAGCTGGGGTTGTGGAATCATTGACATATGATCCCCTACGTAGTGGGTTGATTACGATTGGGTTTGTGGTGCCCCCAATGGTTTTAAGCTTAACCTCCTTTCTGTGTATCTGGGACTTCTTAGACCGATGATCATTCATTATATTGGGCCTAATGATCTATACCTTTTCGTCGAGTTTCTCAGATGATATCATGTCTCGTGGAGTGTATTCTCCTGGAAAGAGCATGACTTTGAGCAGAAAACTCGGGCTATTAGTTTTTTATGACTGCCAAGTGGCATAATGTATTTATTAAGTATATCTGGGTGTTTATGTTATGCCTTTATTGTTATTTCTTTTATTTATCTAACTATACTTGGTTCTTCATGTTTAGTGTTTCGAGGTGTCCATCTATGTATTTTTATACTCACCCGAGGATGGGATTTTCCAAGACATGTCATGTCTTATATAGATGATGACCGTTTTGATGGTGTCCTGGGAGGGCACGGAGCAGGAAGAGAATAACTAGATATTGATAGACTGAGGTTTTTTTTTGTGAACATGAATTTAACATACTCCCTTTCCATAGAGAAGGTTGTAATTTTACAGTTTTAGGTTGGAATTGTTTTTGGCCACTTTGTTCACTATCAGTTCTTTTATTGTTCCACTTTTTTGTGGTATCATAGATGTATAAATTCATTTTTTAGTTGTTTTAAATTTCAGTATTGTGTGGGAATGGATTTGTGTGTGTGTTTATAGGTACTTTAGGACAATTTATCTAATTTATGTGATATTCCCACTAGGTCTTGGTTGTCATCCCATATCCTATTATAAGTCATCTTGGGGTAGTTATGGGATGGACCTTGGCTGGTCGGACCATGAATCCTTTTCATATGAAACAAATAGTATAAAATTCCCCTCCTTTTTAAGTGAGACTTAGTTTTTTGAATTTCAACCAATATTCAAACTTTACCCCCTTTAGATATAAACCCAAAGGAATATGGCATTTACGTCATGCAATATAAATCTTAAATATTAAATGAATATTATAATAATGTATTTTTTGAATCTCTTGGAGCTAAGGGAGGTGGATAATCAGTAAGGTTCAACTAATTCTGCTCAAACAA
The DNA here is from genome assembly GCA_963277665.1 of Viscum album. Taxonomy (NCBI): domain Eukaryota; kingdom Viridiplantae; phylum Streptophyta; class Magnoliopsida; order Santalales; family Viscaceae; genus Viscum; species Viscum album. The sequence goes on along the minus strand of OY728119.1, from coordinate 757,906,532 downwards.
CCTTGTTTCCAATGTTTTTTTTGAGGACTTATAACACTTTATAATACATTGAAAAATGGTACATTATTATCACTCCTTGCTCCATGATTTTTATAATGAAATAGAATTAAATATCTATAATATTTGTGTGTGATTTCTATACTAGCTTCCTTATAAGTTCAATTTTACTATTGTTATAAACAAATTACTATTGGAAAGTTCACAACTTCCCAAAGATTATCAGTTTTTCTTCATCCATAATAATTTAGTGAATAAATTAATATATGATTATTATTCCACCACAAACATACTAAGATATGTACTCTCTTACTTACTAATATTCCATCTAATTCACTTTCTCTTGATATATAAATATTTTATACTTGTTGAATTTTTATCTATAATGTATTTACCTAAGTTTACAAATGAATATGTGAGAAAATATTTTTTTAATATTTACAATGAACAAAAAAAAAACAAAATAGAGGGTATGTCAAATATATCTAATGATTTTATTTACAGTATTGAGGTGTTCCTATACAAAATTATAGGGTTTAATACTAATATTCATCCCATTAATTATCTACCAATAATTCTAAATAAATTTTTTTTTCTATTCAATAAAAATAATTTTAATTTCTTAGGATTTTATATAAATCAAGATAACTACAACATATCAATTAATAATGTAACAATAAAAAAGGAACATGAAACCATTTATTACAGAGGATTAAATGCTACATACAATTAAATCTGTTAAAAGAGTAAAAATATAAATGGGAAATAATTAAAAATAAAAATATTTTAAATATAGAAGATCACATGATCATATTTACTCTTTAGGATCACCATTAGTAGAACTAAACCTACAATGAGGACAAAAGACATACAATGGGAAAGGATGTAGTAAAATATAAAATGAAAGTTAATGGAATAAGAAGTGTGATTTAATATGTATGAATGTATTGAATTCATAAAGAGTAATGGTGGTAATATGGACATTATAAAGTGAAAAATAGTCATTGGGAATTTGTTTTTTGGGATATAAATGTATCTGATAGGTATGAAAAAGTGTTTTATTTTTAGTAAAAAAATAAAAAATATGGTGCACTAAAATTAAATAAATAAAGAGAAATATAATATTTATTTATAAAACAATATTTTTATTCAATATATAATATTATTATTTAGGAATGATATTATTTACTAATACAAATAAATATTTGAATATCAATGCAGGGATAAAATTAAATTGGTAAGATAGAAATTATTAATTTTAATGGTATTGGGTAAAGATTATTCAAAAGCATCATTTCTGAATGAACCATTTTAAGTGTTGAGTATCTTTATCTTTAAAAAAATAGGTTCTAGTAAAGAATTTTTTCAACAACATATATTGATAAAATATAAAATAAAATTAATTCGCATCCATCAAATAGTTATTTGTATAAAAGTTATAACAATAAATTCGTTTAGCATTTAAAAGTTACGCTTTTCCTCAAATTGATTTTTTGAATTAGGAATAGTCATATTAAAATAGTTTTTTAATATATAAAAATATAAGGTAATAAAATGGTTCTATTATTTTTAATTAAAATATCTGAGTTTTTTATTAAGTAAATGTTCATATTTTATTATAAAAATAAGCAACCAAAGTAAATATCAGTTACTATGGTAAAAAAATAGTTTTTTAAAGAATAGTTTTTATAAACATTATTAAATTCTTATATAAATAAATTAAATTGTTATCTTTTTAAAAAGTAAAATATGTTTTTTTAAAAGGTAAAAAAATATATTAACACCCGTTTATCTATTAATTTGTATAAATTTGGAATAAAAACCAATTAATGTATAAAAATATATTTTGTCTTTAGAAACTATTTTTTATATCATTTGTTTTATTTTAAAAGTTTATTTTCACATATTTTGAAATAAATTTAGATAAAAGGGATTCCAAATATGTATTCTTTACATAAAAATTTGGTTTAGAGTTTACTCTTATGTTTTTAGTAAATATATAATTACCATATTAAATATTTAATCAGTGTTAACGTGTTAAAAAAAAGTAATCTGCTATGTATTATATTTTTTTAAAATAACTTGATAGATTGATAATATAAAATAATTTAGTTGGGATGGAAATTCATACCCACATATCTCACCAAATTATGATTACAAAATTCACCATGCTTCTATGTGATTCTATCTCAACCCTTTACCTAACATTAGTTTCCAATGAAATGCTCCTCGTTTTCACCTATAAAAGGGGATCAATTTCACCCACTTTGAGACACACATACCCTTTAAATTACATAAATAATCTATTAATTTTACCCCCTTATATCCCTATTCAACATTTCTATTATCATGTATACAATAAATTTTTTCAAGTCCTCTATTTCCAAGAAGTATTTTAAGAGAAAATTAAAGTCCTCAACGTGAGTATTATCAACTCCCAAATATTTTATTCACTATATTTCTCATCCAAACTCACCCAAAAATATTTTAAACATTATAAAATAGTTAAATTAGTATCATTATAATACATAAATTTTATTATTTTTATGTATAAATATTTATATATCTCCCTACCATCCAATGGAAAAGTTGGTCACCCATGTTATGTGTGAACTATGACCTCAAAGAATTTCATAATTAAATTTTCATATCTACCTTACATAGATGAAAAAAATGTTTTATTTAATGAGTAAAAATAATATATATTACATTATAAATATTATTTAAATATAAATTATCTATTCTATTAAAAATAGTAAAAATATATTAAATATCCATAACCAATAATACCAAGAGGGAAAAATCTTCTTTGTATGTAATAGTTATTTATCATAAATTTTACTTTATATAAATAATATTAATAATAAAAATTCATATTTATCACATTAATAAAACCAAAATAATATTATGATATATAGAGAAAAATAAAACATTCACTTTCATAATCAAACTCATCCATGTATTAAATCTGATTCTTGTTTGGGTCAGTTTAACCACCTACATGAACAATGATATAAATTAATATCATGGATCAATATGGAAAATTAAATATGGTTAATATTGGATATTAATAAGTAAATAATTAATTTTTTTTATTTAATAGTAATGTTAATAGCTAAGCCATTATTATTATACCACATTTTTTTGTTAAAAATTACAAAAACAAACTCATCACTGATTTCATCTTAACAAGGCATAACTAAAACTATGATGGAATGAAATTATAATTTTAAAAATAATAATGGGATATATATTATATTTCCTTAAATAATATATGAGTTATGAAATTGGTATGAATCAACGGGGATTGAATTCCACTTTATAAAGTGTTTATGAAATAATCAAAATCACTAACATCCGATGATGAAAATAAACAATAATAAATGTATAATGAATGAATAAAATTAAATACTATAAAATATAATAGATATAAATAATATTATAAAAAAATTAACTTATATGGTTATATTTATTATATAATATTATAAAGTGCCTTCTTAGAAGTCAGGGAAAAAGGTAAGTGTTTTCTCAAATTGATTTCCATTCTTTTATACATATTCTACTTTGAAAGCTTTTTACCTTTTGTTTGGTTTGTATAATTATAGATGAATTTATTTTATCATATTATTTCTTAAAATAAATTAGTTTAAATATCTATTTTACATTCTCTCCTACAATTTTTTCTACTCAAAAGTTTCTAAGTGGTGGTTTATTTTCAAAACTCAATTTTCTTTCATTGTGTTATGTGTTTCAAATTGAACTCTATTATTATAATTTTTATTTATTCTATAATATTATTATATAAATTTTATTTTAAATTTATTTTATATGTATTTATAATTTTTTTTCCACAAACTCCTCCCTCAAGTATTTTTAGTTCAAAGGATATTATATTCAAAAGCATTTCACAACATTTTCATATCATTGTTGAATTATTTCATATTATGAACATTATATTCTTTTATGTATTATAATTACTAACCCATATGTATTATATTATATTTATTATAGTTAATTTTTATTTTATGTGTTTACAATTATTTTAATGAATCCCTCCATCATATTCTTTTTTTCAGTAAATTACCAAATTTTATTGGGGTTTTCTTAACCAAAATATTTTCCTTGAGTCACAATAATTATGATCTTATATTGTTCATAAATATTTTGAATTCTATCATATGATGGTATTAATTATACATCATCCTTTTAAAAGAAATTTTCAAATTCACCTTAATGTACTCTTCTTGGATGGATTTCCTTCATCATAAAAATATGGAGTTGTTAAAAAATTTTCTCATACACTCTAAATAGTTCCTTATATTCTATTTAATGTTATTTAACCTATTATTTTCCATTATTTTTAGGAATAAAAAATATAAATTTAGTCTTGTGTTCTTTATAAATATATTTACCTCATTCCAATGGAATAATTGTAACTCTTTAAGATATGTGGGTTTCAATAAAAATATTTTAAACTATTAAAAAGGTATTTCATTTCATATTCATATATTTTATAATCCAAAATAAATTTATTTATTTGAAATTTATTTATTATTAAATTTATATTATTTGTAATATTCAAAAATATTTTCTTCAAAAATCCATGCTGAAAATAATTTTGGTAGGTGACTCGTAGCATTTTTTTTATGATGAGGAAAAAATATTTTAAAAAATAAATTTTTAAAAATTCACACCAATTTTCATCTCTATATAATAAAAATATATCTTCAATGAAGTTATTTTTAATGAATCACCATTTAATTGATTTATTGAAACATTAATTTTTAGTGATTATAATTTTTGTATCATTCCATCAAATTCATGATGAAATTTTATGTGATACTATTTGGAAATGTTCCGAAATATATTTTATTTCTATAGGTTCATTAAAATATGTTGAATGCATTATTTATTATGGAACACATTTTTATTTATGATTATTATATGATATTTTGGTTTCAATATTACCCTTTAATTCACTATGAAAATATTTATATCTCATGAGATAATTATGAGAGATGTGTATTAATGCTCGGTCCACTATGAGAATCAGATAGTCATGCCATGTATACTATGTTATAGAAAATAGGTATTTATTCCTTCTCATCAACATTATATTTTTCCATTATTATGTTTGGTAAAAATTACATTAAAATTCCATTTTTTATGTTATTCTACATTTATATCATGTGTCATATTACTATGTTATATGCTAATGTTTTGGAAATGGATCATAATTATTGTCTCACATTTCTAGACACTTTATTGATTTTATATGTTTTATTATTTGAGGTTATATTCCCTTTTATAATTCCTTGTGGATAACTACTTTGGTTATATGATCCTTTTAATCACATATTTCTCACATTCTCATTATTTCTAGCTTTCTAATGATCTAACTTATTTGTGAATGATTGAAATGTTTTACCTTACTACAAACTTGAGCTCACCCCGTCTTATGGTTACTATTTCTACAATAAATTTAATGGATGATTATTCATAAAAATAACTATTATGTAGATATTTTGTGAGATATATTGAAGAAAATTTTTTGAATAATCTTTTGGTTTAGATAATCTCCAAGGACACTAAAACTTGGGTATTATTGGTTTTATTTAAATATTTGTGAGATTTTTTGTTTAATTAATGATATATGATATGTAAAATGATATAAGTATATTTGGGTCTTGATAGTTGTTATAAAATATAGTAATTAAAGTACGATTTTATCACCATATCATGGAGTGTGTGTCTGGGGAATCTTAGTAGGTTTCAAGGAAAATTTTAGTTATTTATAAAGATTAATTTTATTATTTATTAGGATTAAGACTCGAAATAATTTGTGAAAATACTTGGGATAAGTGTAAATATATTAATACACTTTCATATGTTTTGAAAATTAGAGATTTAGTGGTTTATTAGTAATTATTTCCCTATCTGGATGCAAACAAGTCAATGTAGGCTCTTAATAAGATACACCAAAGCATAATAACTCAATAAAAAATTGGTTTTTCATTAACTCGATCTTCCCTAAATGAAACATTAATGGGAATAACCTCACACATGTATTAACACTGTAAGGGGATATTATTTGATTGATTAACATTATCTTTATGAACCATTATAGAGGATTTAAATGGAATTTGATGGTGTAATATATATCATTTTGGTTTAGAAAACCTAATAGTAATATGACCGGTGATAAAAAAGATTAAAACCAATATATTCATAATTTAGGGTATCCATGTCATTTAAGATTAATTTATTCTATTTTTATCATTTCCTTATTATTAATTTATTAATTTAAGTATTCTTTTACCTAAAGTTTATATTGTTTACAGTAATGGATGGACCCTGATGAAACCATGTAATTATTGGGTGTGATGTAAAATGTGGTGATTATCATAAAAACAACCATACACGATTGGATTTAGTGTGTATAATCTTTTTCTTATGACTAATCATATATCTCTTATTATAATTAAATAATTGAACCTAGATGAATTTCAAAATAAATAAAATAAGATAAAAAAGGAGTTCCATGGATGTTCAAGTGATAAAGGCCATTATAGAAAGAAGATACAACTTCCGAAATGTCATGAATGTGGGAAGAATCACCCCTGGAAATATATCAAGGGAACTGGAATATATTCTATTTGTGTAAAATAAGGTCATCGAGTAGCCATCTTATGAAGAAAAATGAAATGTCCAGTTAGCAATATGGATGAAAATAATTTTCTTCCTAAGGTGAAATTAAGAATTTTATGTTTTTTATGAAACATGTCTGTTTTTTGTAAATTTATTCCCTAATATAATGGGTAATAAGTTATATTGACCTCACCACCATATAAGACCAAGGGTATATGGAAGTACCTATAAAATTACTACTACTGAAGTGGATTGTGATAATTATAGTGCACTTATCATTCACTAAATATTTGTGGTTTTCTAATTTCATAATTGTTGTAGACACTCTAGTATAACTAAGTTGTTTTCTTATAGCATAAAATAACTCCCACAATTACTTTATATTGATTTATAAAATAATTTTTTTTATTTGTATGATTATTTTATTCTAAGTAATATTTTATGGAAATTTCTTCATCCAATTGTTATTATTATTTTGTTTATATAAATTTAATGAGATTTTGGAATTATATTGGCTCTCTCCTAATAGAATCTATAGTAAACACTCAAATAAAGAAAAAGGAAATATTATTTCATATCCCAAATCACCCCATTATCAAATATCAATGAAATTATGATTATGAAATCCCTTTGGAAATACATTCCTTAATATGGGTCTTCATACCCAAGAATGATTTGTATTAAACTCAAATAGTTTGAATATAACTAAAAATGGATAACATTTCATTAGATAAGAAAGTATTGGATTATTTTTCCATGATTTTATTATAATTTATAATAACAAATGTTTTTATAGAATTTATTTGTTACAATATCCGAAAACTGATGATGTGAAATGTGTGTCTCTAAAAATAATAATTACTTGTATCCAAACATGGAAATATATTACCATAAATGGATTATATATATTCAAATTGTTTAAGAAAATATGAGTTTTAAAGTCATATCAATGTTATAGAGGTTTATATTCTATATTTAGTACTGTATATCTTATTTATACCCAAATCTTTATTGATTAGTGGGTCATAATAAAAAGTGTGAGGTTTTTTTTGGGAGGGGTTAATGTAAAATACCATGTTTTCATTCATTATATTGTTTATTAATAATTTAGAAGAATGGTTTTTTATCATTTAAAGAGTTATAATTGAATGGAAAATTATATTAATAAAAATAACAACACATTAATCATTCATAATATAGAATTACATCGAAGGTATATGAAACCATGTCATACGTATCAGGGAATGTCACATACCATAGATTAATTCATATATTAAAATCTAATTAATTAAAATTGGGTAATAAAAATAATAATAATATCTTTAGAACAAGGAGATCCCCCGGATCATCTTCATTATTAAAGATCATAAGAGGATAAATAACCTAATATGATAAAAAACATCAAAGGAGAAGACATATTGTTTAAAATAAAGTAAAAATTTAGGGAATGAGAAGTGTGATTCAAAAGGTAATAATGGATTGAATTTATAGGGGTTAATAGTGGTAATATGGTCCTTATAAAGGGAAATATTTCCATTAGAAATATAGTTTTTGGAAAAATAGTCATGGATATACATTTTTATATGTTTACTGAATTTTTGCGTTATAAATATAAAATTTAAAACAATATAATTCAACATCATTAAAAATAAATAAAAAAATAAAATTTAATAAAAATATTTAGTTAGGAAACAATGTTTATAAATTACACCATATTATTATAAATGTTTGATATGTTGTATATAAAAAATTTGATGAATGATTTTAATATTAATGGATTGATAATGTTAAATAGTTAGGATATAAATAATTAATTTTAATAGTATTTGGTAATGATGATTTAAAAGTGGCATTTTTAAAGACATGTTTTTAATGTATGAGTATATTTATATTAATACAAATAATCATTAACAATAAAATTTTTAATTAAATTTGTTGATAATATATTAAATATAATGAATTGACATCTATACGATGTTTATTATTATGATATTATTAATAATAAATTAATTTTATTCTTAAAACATATATTTTGTTTGAATTTTTTTTAAATGTTTTGCATGTCTATATTAAATTTAAATTTTATAAAGTATAGAAATTTGGTCTAATAAAACTATTTTAATTTTTTTAATCAAAATACACAAATGTGTTATTATGTTAATTTTAATTTTTTAACATAAAAATAAGTTACATAATTAAATATTAGTTAACAAGGTCAAAAAATTATTTTTTTAAAATGGTTTTTATAAACATTATTTTATTTTTTTCAAAATAAATTAAATTAATACTTTTTACATATATAAAATATTATTTTTAAATATAAAAAAAAATATATTCACCCTCTTTTAATTATTAATTTATTGGAAGTAATAATAAAAAACACTAAATGTATAAAAATAAAATTTTTTCCAAAACATTTTTTTTCGAAACATTATGTTTTATTTTTGATGTCAATTTTATCATATTTATAATTTGAATTAGATTAAATTTCTTTCAATATTTATAACCAATTTATTGAAATTTTCAAATAAGTGTCATCATGTATTTTTAGTGAAAATACTGATACAATGGTAAATATTTAATCAATGTTAAAGGGTAAAAAGAAACTAATATACCATGGATTGAATTTTGTTAAATTAACTCTCCATATTAACATTATATAATAATTTTATTATTCGGTAAATTCAGACCAACATGAATCCCAAAACAATATTTTCGTGCAATCTCTAAAAACCCATGCGATTCTATCTTTACCCATAATGTAACTTTAGTTTCCAAGAAAATGTCATTATTTTTCACATATAAAAGGATTTCACTCCCACCTACTTCAATAAATAGTTATACAATAAATTACATAAAACATTTTTCCATTTTACTTTCGATATATCCTTATTACATGTTTATATTCTCATTATTATAAGAAATTTTTACAGGTTCTCCGTTTACAAGAAGTCTTTCAAGAGATGATTATTTTCCACATTATGAGTATTATCTACTCAATAACCTTTGATTCACATTCTTTCCCATCCACCATCCATCAAACATATTATAAGCATACTAATAACAAAATTATTATAATTATTTTGCTGAAATTTTATTATATTTGTGGAACAACTATTATCTCTCTCTATCTCTAGTCCAATAAGATGGAAACATCACCTGTGGTATGTGCGAACGAACGCCTCCATGAATGAAAAGTTTCCTTCTCCACCACAATATAAAATTTATGATTTTAAAAATGTACACAATTAATAATTAATTATATTTATAACATTATTAATAGTATATAGTGGTTAATGTATCATTATACTAATAATAATAACAATAAATTTAGCCTCCTTAATCGAGCATACCATAGGGAAAACTGATTTCTTATTTATAACTAATAATTCTTATCATTATGTTAAATTTAAAATATTATTATAAGTATTCCCATTTAATTTTTATCTTATTAATAACACATAAATAATATCATTACAATTATGTAACAATTAAATAATCAATTTCATAACCATACTCTACGATAGATAATAACTTGTGTTTGTTTCATTAATTTTTACCACATGTATGAATGATGCTATAAATTTCAGCAATGAATGAATATTGGAAGTTAATTAATGGTAATATTTTATATTAATCTGTAACTAATGATTTTTTTTCTTTTATTTCGTTTTTATATTAATATATAAAACTTTATTAATATAACACATTTTGTTAGTTAAAAATTACTCAAAAAAGAGGTCACTAATTTCATCTTCACAAATCATAAATAAAACTACCATAAATTAATTATTTCTCAACCATAATGAAATATATATTATAGTAGATTAAATAATATAATAAAATTTTCATATTTATCAAAAATATATATTATCATTGACATTATATAATGTCTACAAAATAATTAAAATCACTAGTATCCAACGATGAAAAAAATAATAAACAATTAATTAATGAATGATAAATGATTATAATGAAATATTATAAAAGTTAATATTTTTTATTAATTTTATAAAATAAGTGATTAACATAGTCAGTTTTATTATACATAGGTTAAATAACTTTCATGGAATTCGTGATAAAAGTTAATGGTTTTATAATCTCAATTTCCTTTCCTTGAGACATATACCATTTTCAGCAATTGTTTACTTTTTTGAGGGCTATAGACTTACATATGGATGTATTTTATCGTAATTTTACTAAAATTAAAGTGTTTTAAAAACTCAATTCATGTTCTCACCTTCAATATCTTTTTTACTCAAAAGATACAAAGTCATATGTTTTTTTAAATTAGTTTAAATTGTTTTCATTATATGATTCTTATTGAGTCCCATTCATATAAATTTCATTTATTCTCTCTTATAATTGTATAAATTTTTATTTACTATTTTTTTTGAATTATAATTCTTTCTCATAAACTTTTTTTGATGGATTTTTACATCAATGAATATGATATTCGTAAGTATTTCATCTTAATTTCCCTTCATTTAGTCATGTTTTTATATTATGAATCTATGATTATTTTATATGGTTTACTTAATACTCAATTGGGTTTTATTATCATTAATTTTTTTTCCTGGTATTTAAAATTATTATTTTTGAATCTATCCATCACATTATTGGGATTCAATAATTAACAAATTTATCAGTGGTTTTCTTTACTGAACACTTTTCCTTGAGTCATAATTATTCTACATTGAATATTATCTTTCAATATTTTTTTTATTATCACATATATTGATATTATATTATATATATTACTTATTTATTTTGTGAATTTACATATTCACATCTTGGTATTTTTCGTTGATGGATTTATTTCCTCAAAAAACATGACTATGTCCGGAAGAATTACCATCCTCTCTAAAAATCTATTTATATTACAGGTACATATTGATTTTTATATTGTTATACTTTCTTATTAAAAAATTTATTTATTATTACCCATGTTCTTTAAAATTCACTTTACCTATTTTCAAAAAGAATATTTGTTACACTTTTTATAGTTTGAGTTTCAATAAATATATTTTTAAATATTAAAACGGTATTTCCTTTAAAATTCATATCATTAATATTATACTCTGTATATTTTGACTTATGTTTTTTTATTATAAATTTTATCACATTAAGGATTTTTAAAAATATCCTCTTCAAAAATTCATTTCAAAAGATATTTTGAAGGTAACTCATAACTTAATATTTTTATGAGAAGGATAAACATGTTTTACAGAATAAATTTTTTATTATTTCAATTCCATTTTACTCTCTATAACTATAGAATATATATAATATGTATTTATTTTTCATAAATCATAATGTAAATTTTTTTTTGGTGATTGGAATTTTGGAATCATCCGATAAAATTCTTAATGCTATTTTATGTGGTACAATTTGAAAATGTTATGAAACCCATTTTTATTTCATTACATGTTTATTATGTGATGAATGATTTATTTCATATTTAATTGATTTTTATGGATGATTACATTGTGATATGTGGGGTCCGGTATATCCCTAAAAATCATTGGGAAATTTTTTATATTTCATGAGATAATTATGAGAAACACATATTGATGCTCGATCCAATATATAAATCAGGTAGTGAAGTAGTGATACTCTTTCATTACCCCCTCCCTCCAAATATAAAATAATTAGGGGAGAGAGATAATGATCCCTGAGTCCTACATCTAGTAGGCCTGGGGTTGCCAACTAACACCAAGAGTATAAAAAATCTTGTATGGGAGAAATTACCCTATATTATATAAGTTGGATCTAGAGATAAGATGAACCAACTATAAGGAACTCTATGAAATAATATAAAAGAAAAAACAGACCATACTGTATGTATAAATAAAAATGATACAGATAAAATTCATTAAAGTAAATACCCAAAAGTAAAACTAAAGTATCAAAAAAGACAGTATCCAAATATATAGGAAAAGGGTTTACTACAAAGGCATAGTTCATATTACTAGATCCTCCACTTCCACTAAGAAAACTAAATACAGAACCCCAAACAAGACAACCCAATCCAAAATTCATATTTCATCCACTAATTATCATTAATCCATCTTCCACATTTTCCATTACCGAACTATTCCATTTAAATATGCACCATGATTATTGTTTCCTTCCCATTTCCAATTCATTTATTAAGAGTTACTATGGGAAATCATAATTATACATTTAATTCTATTACTACTCGTAAATCTACAAAAACTTGTCACATCACAACTACACACATCCCAACATCCACAAACAAATAGGTTGATCTCCAATTTTTTAGTCCCAGTGAACAACCACACAAAAACCACCATTGTAGCCCCACTGTATAAACACATCAAATAAAATGCTGCCACACACTTCACAACATAGACACCAACCATGAATTGCATCATCAAAACCAAGACACAAAACAAAAATGAATTGAAAAAAATTATGACACGCACACATATAATTTTTCATACTCTGCAAAGGGGATTCCATTAAATTTCACTTCTTTATTAAAGGATGGTACCAAACAATCCATATATACTGGTGAAACCAATTAATTTAGGTGATTATAAGTTGTTAACCATTTATTTATGGTGGTTTCAAAAAAAATTATGAAAATTTAAATCCACAAATCATCAACCAGTACACAATAAAGGATTCTAAATGTCCATAAATTTTAGCAGTAATTTATCCTATAAAACATCAATAATAAAAAACACATTAAAGTTGTAAAAAATTATATAAATATCCTACCACTTATTAAATTCATTTTTTCAATTCATTTATCTATGAATTTTTTTTTTCAACCATTCTGACATAGAGAAACATGATCAACCCTTCCCGCATGATACACATAAATGAGAAATGAATAAATTTCTTAATTGGGAAGAAAGAAGCTTTACACATACCTATTTCACAAAAAGTAGGGGGTGCACATATATGAAGAATTTTCCTATAGGTTGAACTCAAACTAACTACAGCGACAATGTTCCATGACTCCAAGGGAATAAATATTGGGAATCTACAATCTCAAGAGAAGGAAACCAAAAAAATTATGGTCATCAATTTAGTATGATCATATCCAAAACAAACAGAATTTGATATGGTTTAGTTGATCATTTAAGTTGGATCTCATCAAATCCACATAGATAACTATTTTATGTATCCGTACTATTAATAAATATAAGATATAATTATCCAACATTAAAATTAATTTTAAATTCCATTAATTCATGCATTAAAACCATTTTTCATAAAATACATGAAAAGCGTAAAACTGGAAACTTTGAAAAAATTAGGATTCGTTGTAGATCTATTGTTGATGATCTTCCATTAGTGGTATACCTCTAGTTCAGTTATATACCATTGGTGATCTACTATTGGGGATCTACCACTAGTTCAATGATCTACTCTTGGTGATCTACCACTACTGATCTACCACCAGTTCAATGATTTTTCTTTGGTGACATACTATTAGTGATCTACCAATAGATTAGGGATATACCATTATTGATCTATAAAAAGTTAGGAGATCTAACATTGATTATATATATCCCATTATTTTAGATATCTTCCATTAGTTATAGATCTACCATTATTTTGGTGATCGAAAACATACCTTTATCCTCCAAAACCCTAGAAAACACCCCTACCTCCACCAAACATCTATAAACCATCCCTGGTCATAAAAACCACCAAATTTCACACAAAATAATTGAATAGAAGGTCCATTACATTAGATCAAATACCTATCAAAAAAATACTCATCCTTGAGGATTTAAAATCAACCCTTAATTAAAGAGACAAGAGGTCCTAAAAAACATCCCTTGAGATACCTATCAATGATTAATTACATCTAAAACCCCACTCTTAAACACATGAATCTAATAATTTCATCATCCATATTAGGATACTATCTTGTCTGGGTGTAATTAACTCTCTTACATGTTTTTAATAACATTATATAATAATGCACCTTGATTAGGAATTTTGTCCTTCTTTTTTCAATTTTCATAACTTTTTCACACATTATACATCAGAGAAAAAAATCACCTCAAATAAAAACTACATGGTTTCAAGCATCACATAATCCACGAAATACCAAAAAAATCAAATAAAAATCAAAACAACTCTATATACTAGGATTTCATATGCGCCTCTTGCTCCTATGTATTATCCTCTAGAAAACCGTGCCTTCATAGCAAACAAAACAACGTAATAATCCATATTCACAACACAATATCTTGATGATCTTGGATCCTCATTGGAATCCCCAAAGATATATTATCATCCTTGATATATAACACTCCTAATTGAATGAAATTGGAGTCATAGTAAAGATACCAAGGGATCTGTGAGACTTAGAAGATGACATGGATACCATATAGTAATGAAGAATATTCCAACTGGTAGGCCACCTTGTTATCACGCCCCAACAACACAAAGGGCCTAAAAAATTGGGGTGAGATATTTCTCCGGTTTCCAGAATTCTACTGCTCAAGTCAAGGGGAAACCTTCAAGAACACATGGTCTCCATCCTTGAACTCTAAGGTCCTTATCTTGTGATTGGAATAAGACTTATTCTAGTCCTTTTCAACTTTCATCGCCCCTAAAACCAACTGAAACTCCTCTATTATGCTCTTTACTATATCGGGTCCCAGCACTGAAGACTCCCTAACCTATGGCTAGCACAATAGAGAACAACAAAGTCCCCCAAATATATCATCAAATAGATCAATTCCAATGGATGAGTGATAAGTGTTATTATAAGAAAACAAAACTAATGGAAAATTCAACCCCATGATTCAACAAATACTATAACACATGCACACAACATATCCTAAATCATCTGGATAGTCCTCTCTATCTACATGCCCATCGAAGGGTGAAAAGCAGTGTTGAGGCATATCTGAGTGCTAAAAGAAATTTGTATTCCCATCCTAAATCGCAATCTAAAATATGTGTCCCAATCTAATACAATGGGCCTTTAATATCCATGAAACTACATGCCTGTATCCATATACCTATTATCCAAATCACCCACTATGACTGACACATTTTTCACTACAAAGTGAGATTATTTAGTTAATTGATCCACAATTACCAAGATAGCATCTTAACCTCCCAGAGCTCGATATAACCCTATGATGAAATCCATAGAGATTTAATCCCATATCCACTCGGGAGCAACCAATGGCTGTAAATAATTGATAGAAACATGATACTGAGCCTTTACCAACTCTCAAACCAATCACCTTTCCATGAACTCTGCTACCACCTATTTCATATTGGTCCAACAAAACTACATATTCAAACCAAAGTACATCTTGGAATCACATTAGAGTATCATTAAAGGTGAGATATGAAACTCAAAAAGGACTCCCTCTTGCATCCCTTACAAAAGAAACAAGCCACCCTAAATCACCATGTAGTTCTAGACATCCTTCCAGAGCATAACAATGGCCAATGTAATGTCGGATCACCTATACCTTTATGTCTCTAAATTGAGATTCCTCCACCTTCCTCATCAGATAATACTAAAATATGATTTGAAACAAGAAACCACCACCACCAACCACACATTCATCCATGTGTAGGTCTTCTAACTCCTCCATCACTTTCTATGAATCCCCAAACTCTTGAAAAATATACTTTCATGACTTCCTTCTCAAATAATCAGTAAAACAATTTAATTTTTCTAATGTATTGGAGATCTCAAAATCATAAACCTAAAAAAAATTCATCCACATCCTTTTTCACATATTTATATTATGCTAATAAAAGATATACCTCAAGTACTTGTGATAGGTGTAGGCCATAATGAACTATACAATGAGGTAATGGGAAGACAACTTTACCACGAAGAAAACCACTAATAGCTCAATATCATGCGTGGCATAGTTATAATTGTGAGGGTGAAACATACAAGACCCATATGAGATCGCCACCGTTTTCCACATCAACATGCATCCCAATCCAAATTGGAAATCATAATAAACACCTCAATCATCACACCCTCCTCAGGAAACTAAAGCATTGTATCACTAGCCAAATTCCCCTTTAGGTATCCAAAGGTTTCTTGGAACTTATTAGTCCACCCAAAATCCTATACCATCATGATCAATGATATAAATGGGAATGGAAACATATATAAATTATTAATAAACCTTTGATAATATCCTTAGATACCCATGAAGATACAGACCTATGCCAAATTCATATGTTCTACACATAAAACAACTACCTCAAACTTCAAAGGGCTTAGTGGAACACCCTTATGATACCCCACATGCCCAAGGAAACATACCTATTGTTTCCATAACTCACACTTGAAAAAAATACCATAAATTTGGTGGTGTCAAAGAACATTTATGACAACTCTAATATAATCGGAATGCTCCTCCTTTGATCTTGAGTAGAAGGTGGTATTATAAATGAATAATATGATGAACTGGTCCAAGAAATCATGTAATATAGAGTTCATAAATATAATTAGAGAGTCAGTTCCTTAAAAGGAATAAATAAAAACACAAAGTTCCCATATCTACATCTGAAGATAGCATTTAGGATATCTCTCTCCTTCACCCTCAACTAGTTATATCTAAACCCTAGATCAATACTAAAAAACCAACTCACCACTATCATCCGGTCAAAAATATTTTATATCCTTGGAAGAGTGTGAAAGTTCTTGACTGTCACTTGACTCAACCTATGGTAGTCCACACACAACCTCAGACTCCCATCCACCTTCTTGGAGAAAAACAGTAGAGCTCCCTATGGTAAAACACTAGGATGGATAAAACACTTCTTACATTATATCTTCCACTTTCATCCTTGAAATATGTATATTTGTGGGAACCATATGATAGGAATCAATCAATATCAAAGACATGAAAAATTTCAACCCAATTCCAAAATCAACACCATGTTGTGGAGGTAGTGTCCTAACCTATTCACGGATAACATCCAAAAACTCCTAAAAAACCTTGGAAACCTCCACTATACCAATATTCATTAATTCCATTGATAACTTTTGTAAAAACCTATGGTTTTGAAAATAAATATAGAATTCAATTTTAAAATACAACCATTAAATAGAACTTTTCCTCTTCTGTGTTTTGAATTTCGAAAAATGGTCATCAAGAGTTGTGATCAGTAAGTCATTAGGATCCTGATAGAACAAACATGATTTTTTGTGAATAGTAACACACCCTTATGAATAGTGGTATGAATAGTAATATGACCCTTATGAATAATATATAATTATTTTATTTTATTTTCTCAAGGCAATAAGATAATGGGATCTTAATTAGTTTTTCAACGAGAAATAAAACTTGTTGCACTTAAAATTGTTATTTTTCAAATTAACTATGAATTTATTTAAAAATTAAATTAATAATATTTAGAAAATTAATTTTGAAAAATGTAGTTCGTTTTTTAATTCTACATGTCGAAAAATGGTTAGGGTTAATTTTTGGGATTTTTCTGAAATTATAGAATTTTTTTGAATAGTGAAATACAATAAAATATCATATATACAAATTATCAGTTAAATACACTATTCATGAAATCACAAGTGATGCAAGGCCACTTGGGTCAAACTCAAATGAAATTATTACTATTACGTGTCACTTGAAACAACACTATTGGTTTTCATGAGGGAAATAATAAAATAATGAATTAAATATTCAAAATGTACTCCTCTCCTCCACAATAAAAACCCATCATCACTCCCTCTTCTCTTCACTCCTCTATGCCATGAATCTCCTAAATGTTCTCCCCCATTACCCTTCACTAGTCTCTCCCCACGTCCAAGAGGATTCTGGTCTTTCCAAAAGGCTAAAACCCCTTCCCTTTAGGAGTTTCTCAAGGAGGTTATTTCAAGAGGTAAAACACCCTTCTTTTTCATTTGCTTTCATTTCAATTTATCTTCTTTTGCTATACTCTCCTCACCTCCTTTATCCAAATGATAATGATAACTACAATATCATATATATATGGGAATTATATCATATGAATGGAAGAACCATCATAAATACTCTTACTCCCTCCCTTTTATTTTTATAAACGAAATCAACGTCTATAAGGTTTCAATTTATAGCTTTCGTGGATGATGAAGTTTCGTACTTCAATTTCTTCCTAATTACTGTTCATGAAAAAATATTTATGGTTGAACCAGACTATAATATATTTATTATAACCTAATTTATATTCAAGAACAATAATATGTACATATAATTAAGTTGTATGACAAAAATAGTTCTTAATAATCCAAATACCGTCAAATAATCGAAGTGGATGTCATCTAGGGATTCATCCTCATTACATGTAACCAAATCATATAAATGACCATTATAAATTCATTATGTTCATAAATAATATATAATTCCAATCCTGGAGATTTATAAACATTTCACATGAACTCCATTACTTAAAATCAAGTGAACTGATTATGAAAATAAAGAAAACGAACACCTTGGAACAACGAAATTCAATATAATAACTTAGAAATAAGGGTATAAATAGACTAAAAAGAATTATGATAAAATAAATACATGTCGAAGAGGTTCTTAAATAAGTTATTAATAAGTATAATATCATATTACAGGATCATAAGTTCAAGAGTGGAAAACGTTTGGAGTTAATGTAAGGGTTTTCCACCGGAACTTCCATTTTCATTTGGGTTACTTTTATTGTATAATTTCCTCAATGAAATTATTATGTATTTTTATGTACTCCTCATAAATTTTGTGTGGGTATTCTATATATGTACACAAACAAGAATCCTTCCCTATTTACTGGATAGTTACATGTTTTAAAAGAATCTCTCAAAACTTTTTCCAAAAATACGAGCCCGATATAAGGGAATTTCTCAAATTCATATCTATTTTCAAGGGAAATATATAATATTTTTTTGAAACCATTATTCTTCTAAAAAATAATGTTTTATTATGAAAATACTATCTTTCTTCACATCTGGTTTTATAAAATGATTTTTCTAAAACAAATCTTCTTTTGAAAATAAAAGAGAATTTATCTGAAGAATTTCTTAATGATTTTATAAGAGTTTTTTCGTCAAATTCAACACTGTTGTTGATTCCATGGTTTTATTGGGTTTAATCATTTATGAAGTCATCTACCATATTTTATTTAATGTTTAGGACTAACTGTATTGTGAATGATCTATCCTAAAACCATTCACCATATTATTCTGAATGGTTTGTGTTTTATTTTTAATGATTGGGGAAAGTTAGATACATTTCATATGATAGTTCCAATATTAATGTATATGTGGTTTATGTTGATACTCGATCATATGATGAATGCATTGGACATATTATGTGACGGGTGGGGCCAACTATAGCACCTCGATGCATCAGTAGGTCTCATGAGACAAATAGAGGTGGAATTGGCCGAGGTCTTTCCCAATGTGATATGGATTTTGGCCGAGGCCTTAATAATTAGACGTCTTGGCCGAGGCCATGAAACAATGTTTCAGAATGTTCGGCATATGAACTTCCCTTATTATGAAGCTAGTAATTGTATGTTCTTGTAGTTTTTAGACTCGTAGAATACCCGTGATTATGTTTTATTATGGCATTATTTACTCAGCTCATATCCCTGCCATAATGTGTTCATGTTTATTATTAAGGCATGTGTTTTCAATTATTCACCATGTCTAATATTTATATTATCTTCCTCTATATTGCTTACTCTTATTGAGCATTTGTGGTCACCCCTTCCTTATGTTTTATTTTTCTCAGGACATGAATATGTAAATAATGAATGACATGAAAGCATAATCTAGGAGATGTGATGTTGTTATTGGAATTATTTAGTGCCGTTTTTCCTTTCCATATGTGAAGTTGAACTTATGTATATATCTTGTTTCCAATAATACTAAACTACCTGGTCCTTCAGAATTCGTATTCCTTGTATGTATTCCAACATAATCAAATAAGCTACCAACTCCGGGGAACTGGGGTCGGGTCCTTATAGTTGGTATCAGAGGAAGTTTAGTAGAATACTTGGAAACTAGATTTAGAAAATGTAGAATTTGGGAAGAGTCCATAAGTTAGTCATTGAGGATATACATACAATAACGTCTTGGTATTTTGGAAAGGAATTGATTATGTGGATCTTTCAAGCAATACCGCCCTATCTGGATACGAGCTGGTAGAGGCGGCTCTGGCACAGATTTATCTAGGGGTAAAACACGAAAACAATACTTTGAGTTGGACTTGAACAGGAACTAGTGCACGAAAATGACAATTTCTGTACTCTTGGTTATGACACTCTCGGGGGATATGCTTAGGATAATTCACATTTTTTACAATCCATTTTTAAGGGTTGAAATGTAAAATATTCCTCAAATAAGCCATATTTGTGACTATGGGATTAACCAATCATAGGATCTCAATTTTTTCTATGTATTTTGTTAAGTTAAGAATATAAATTATGATTGATAACATAATCTAATGTATTCCATTATCTATAGATGGCACCAAGTGGAAGGAATGGAAACAGCAAGAACACATGTGTCCCTTGTAGGGATTTTCCTCCGATGCAAGATAATGATGTTGGCTCTGGTGCTATGATTGGCATTGAGAAACTCATAACTATACTGGGAAAACTTACTCAGGTTATGAATAATAACCTTACCCGTATGAAGCATCCAGATCCACCACGTGGATGAGCTATGCTGTATCGCTTTATGTGATAAGGTCCTCCATCATTCAATGGGACTACAAACCAATTTGTAGCTGAGCAGTGGATAAGTTCTCTCAAGAAGATATTTATTTTTTTGGGATTTAATTAAAGAAAGAAGGTTTTCATGGAAGTATATCGTCATTCACGAGATTCAGATTAGTGGTGGTCATTAATCCAAAACACAAAGGATGAGGAAGAGATAGAAGAGATGGAATGGAGAGATTTTAAGGAAATATTCTTATAAAAATATTTCCCTCGTGAGTAGTGAGAAGATATGGAGAGAAATTTATTAAATCTGAGGCAGAAGGAGGATGAAAATGTTTCCAAGTATGAATCCAATTTCACAAGGTTAGCAAGACATATTGTATACTATATATGAAATCAAAGGAGAATAATTGATCGATCCTTTGATGGCCTAAAGCCATTCCTCTGGTGGGCACTAGTCTCCCAATGTTTTTCATCATATGGGGATCTAGTTTCATGTGCTATCAAGACAGAAAAAGAATTCTCTAACTCTTATGACATTAAGGGAAAGAAAGAAAAGAAGAGGGCTACTGAAAACCCTAGGAATGGAAATAAAGAAACAGGGAAGAAGGGAAGAGTTGAATTTCCACCATGTGAAAATTGGGGAAAGAAACACCCTGGTGCATACTTAAAAGGAAAAGGAGTATGCTATAAATGTGGTCAGAAAGGACATCTTTCTAGTGATTGAAAAGGGAAGAAGGAAGACAATGATGTTCAATTCTATAATTGTCAGGATATGGGACACTATGCTAATGATTGTCCAAAGAGTCGAGGAAATATGCAACAGAAAAGGCATTCCGATTAGTCCGCCTCCAGAAACCAAAATGTGCTCAATTTTACAACCTTATCGTCATACCAATGACTGAATTTGATATATTTCTCGGTATGGATTGGCTGTAAAATTGTGATGTGAATATTTATTGTAGGAATAAGGAAGTTACAATTTCTAAAAATGGTGTAGAATCCCTTGTCTTTAGGGTGGAAACTTTTCCACCTAATTCTTATCTATAACCACCACCAGTAGCTCTACTGAATAAAATACTTGGATAGAAAGATAAACCAATATCTAGGGTGAGGAAAGAAATCTTCAAATTGAGGATGTACATATAGTGAAAGAGTACATTGAGGTATTTCAAGAGGATTTACCTGGACATCCTCCAGAGCAGGAAGTTGAGTTCTCTATTGATTTAATTCATGATGCTAGACCTATATCAAATACTCCCTATACAATGGCCACTATGGAATTAGTAGAGCTAATGAAACAACTAGAGGATTTGAGTTAAAAATAATTCATTGAACCTAGTGTTTCTCCATGGGGAGCCCCTGCCCACTTTGTCAAGAAGAAAGATAAATTCATGAGGCTTTGCATTGATTACAGGGAAATCAATGAAATTAAAATAAATAATAAGTATCCTCTACCTCGGATTGATGATTTATTTGAACAAATTCATGTAGATCAATACTTTTTGATGATTGAACTTTGATCTGGATATCATCAGTTCTGTGTGAGGAAGGAACATATTCATAAGATAGCATTTCGAACCAGGTATGGGCATTACAGGTTTACAGTTATGCCTTTTGTACTAACAAACGCATCCTCTATTTTCATGGATTTAATGAATAGATCTTTCAATGAATATCATGATAAATTTGTTGTGGTATTCATCGATGATATCCTCGTATAATCTAAAATCTATTAAGACCATGAGAATCACCTGGGGGTTATTCTGAGAACAATTAGTAGAAATTAATTATATGGGATGTTTAGAAAGTGTGAATTCTTTCTTCAATCAGTTTCTTTTTTGGGCCATATTTTCTATAAGGATGTAATCCTAGTTGATCTTGCGAAGATAAAGGCAATCTAGGATAGGCCCACACCAACAATCATAACTGAGGTATGCAGTTTTATTGTCTTAGCCGGATATTATCGGTGTTTCGTTCTGAATTTTTCCCAACTGGCTAACCCGCTAACAAAGATCACACGTAAAGGGGTTATGTTTTTGTGGACAAAAGAATTTACAGAATTCTTTGATGAATTGAAATGAATATTGGTCAATGCTCCAATTTTGACTATTCCATTTTGAAGTGATGGATTTGTAATATACACCGATGCATCAATGAATGGACTGGGATGCGTTCTTATGAAAAACTATAAAGTTATTGCTTATACATCAAGACAATTGAAGACCCATGAGAGAAATTATCCAACTCATGATCTTGAGTTAGCAGCTGTAATCTTTGCTCTGAAAATTTGGAGGCATTATCTCTACATAGAGAGATGTGACATTTATATGGACCACAAGAGTTTGAAATATATTCTCACACAAAAATAACTCAACATTATGCAAAGAAGATGGATCGAGTTACTCAAATATTATGATTGTTCAATACACTACCACCTAGGAATGATGAATAAGGTGGCAGATGCACTATGCAGGAATGATCATGGATTTCTGACTCAAATGAGGATTTCAAGAGATCCTATGTTCATGTATATACTAAAGATGGATATGGGAATTGTTAAGGAAGGGGAAACATCACTCATATTTCAAATGATTACTAAAACATCCTTACTAGAGAAGATAAAAATTTCACAATCTGTTGATGAGAATCTTCACAAGAAAATTAATGCAGTTAAGGATGGGAGACATTGTGAATTCGTGTATGAAGATGGATTTCTGAGGTTTGGGAAGTGGTTATGCATTCCATAAGTACCAGATTTAAAAAGGGAACTATTAGACGATGCTCATAGCTCAAATTTCTCTATACACCCAGGTATCACCAAGATGTATAGAGATCTGAAGGAACATTTTTTGTGGGAAAACATGAAGAGGGAGATTTTTTATTACATTTCGAGATTTTTAGTTTGTCAACAGGTGAAGGTAGGAAGACAACATCATGGTGGAGTCATGAAACCCCTTCCTATAACTATGTGGAAATGGGATGATATTATGATGGACTTTGTCATGGGGATACAAATGACTCCAAGAAAGAATGATATGATATTTCTCATTGTTGACAATCTTAAAAAATCTACACATTTTTTGTAATATTTTGTGAATTTTGAGGAAGAAATTTTTGTAAGAAGGGGAGAATGTTACACCCCATGGTTTTGAATATAAATATATAATGAAATTTTATAATCTAGCCATTAAAAACAACTTTGCCTCTTCTATGTTTTGAATTTCAAAAAATGGTCATCTAGAGTCGTGATCAGTAAGCCATTTAGAGTCTGATAGAATAAACTTGATTTTTGGTGAATAGTAACATAACCTTATGAATATTGATATGAATAGTAATATGACTCTTTTGAATAGTAAATAATTATTTTATTTTATTTTCTCAAGGCAATAAGATAATGAGATCTTAATTAGTTTTTCAATTAGAAATAAAACTAATTGCACTTTAAGATTGTTATTTTTAGAATTGACTATGACTTTATTTAAAAATCAAATTATTAATATTTAGAAAATTAATTTTGAAAAATGAAGTTCATTTTTGAATTCTACACATATCAAAATTGTTAGGGTAATGGTTTGGGTTTTTTTTTTCTAAAATTCTAGAATTTTTGAAGAATAGTGAAATATGATAAAATACCGAATATACAAATTATCAGTTAAATACACTATTCATAACATCAAAAGTGATGCAAGGCAACTAAGTTCAAAATCACATACACTTATTACTATTAGGGGTCACATGAAACAACACTATTGGTTGTCTTGAGGGAAATAATAAAAGAATGAATTAAATATTAAAAATTTACTCTTCTCCTCCACTATAAAACCCCCTCACCACTCCCTATTCTTTTCACTCCCATAAGCCTTTATGATCTTTAA
Source organism: Viscum album (assembly GCA_963277665.1). NCBI lineage: Eukaryota > Viridiplantae > Streptophyta > Magnoliopsida > Santalales > Viscaceae > Viscum > Viscum album. The sequence continues at coordinate 757,881,321 of OY728119.1, read as the reverse complement.
TGTTATTCCCAATTACCCTTCCCTAGTATCTTCTCATATCCAAGAAGCTTCTGGTATTTCCAAAAGACCAAAACCCTTTCCCTTAAGGAATTTATCAAGGAGGTTATTTCAAGAGGTAAAGAACCCTTCTTTTTCTTTTGGTTTCATTTCAATTTTTCTTCTTTTTCTATCCTCTCCTAACCTCCTATGTCCAAATGATCATGATAACTCCATTATCATCTATATATTGGATTTATATCATGTTAATGGAACAACCATCATAAATACTCTTACTCCCTCCATTTTATTTTTATTAGCGAAATCAACGTCCATGAGGTTCCAATTTATAGCCTTCATGGATGATGGAGTTTCCTTCTTCAATTTCTACCTCATTACTGGTCATGAAACCATATTTATGGTTGAACCAGGCTTTAATATATTTATAATATCCTAATTTATATTCAAAAACTATAATATGTACATATAATTAAGTTATATGACAAAACTAGTTCACAATAATCCAAATACCGCAGAATAATCGAAGTGGTTGTCATCTAATGATTCATCGTCATTCCATGTAAAAAAATGATATAAATGACCATTATAAATTCATTATGTTCATAAATAATATATAATTGTAGTTCTGAAGATTTATAACCATTTCACATGAACTCCATCACTTAAAAACAAGTGAACTGATAATGAAAATAAAGAAAATGAAGACCTCGGAACAACAAAATTCAATATAATAACTTAGAAATAAGGGAATAAATGAACTAAACATAATTATGAAAAAATAAATACATGTCTAATAGGTTCTTAAATAAGTTATTAATAAGTATAATTTCATATTCCAGGATCTTAAGTTCAATAGCGGAACACGTTTGGAGTTAAGTTAAGGGGCTTCCACCAGAACTTCCATTTTCATTAGGGTTACTTTTATTGTCTAATTTCCTCAATTAAATTATTATTTATTGTTATGTAGTCCAAATAAATTCTGTGTGGTTATTCTATATATGTAAACAAACCACAGTCCTTCCCCATTTTTGGGATAGTTACATGTTTTAATAGAATCTCTTAAAACTGTTTCCAAAAATACAAGCCCAATACAAGGGAATTTCTCAAATTCATATCTATTTTCAATGGAAATCTATAATCTGCTTTTAGAAACCATTAATCTTTTAAAAACACTAGTTTTATTATGAAAATAATATCTTACTTAACTTCTGGTTTTATTCAAATATTTTTCCAAAAGAACTCTACTTTTGAAAATAAAAGAGTATTTTTCTCAAGAATTACTTAAGGATTTTATAAAAGTGTTTTCGTCTAATTCAACACTCTTGAGGATTCCATGGTATTATCGGATTTAATAATTTATGAATTAATCTACAATATCTTATATAATGGATTATTACTAACTCTATTGTGGATGATCTATCCTAAAACCATTCACCATATTATTCCGAATGATTAGTGTTATATGTTTAATGATTGGGGAAAGTTAGTAACATTTCATATGATTGTTACAATATGAATGTATATATTGTTTATGTTGATCCCCAGTCATATGAGGAATAAATTCGACTTATTATGTGATGGTTGGGGCCCGCTATAGACCCTCGATGCATCGGTCGGTCTCATGAGACAAATAGACATGGAATTGGTCGAGGCCTTTCACAATGAGATATGGATTTTGGCCGAGGCCTTAATCATTAGACTTATTGGCTGAGGCTAGTATAAAATGTTTCAGAATGTCTGGCATATGAACTTCCCTCATTATGAAGCTAGTAATTGTATGTTCATGTGGTTATTTGACTAGTATAATACCCATAATTATGTTTTATTATGGAATTATTTACTCAGCTCATATCCCTTCCATAATGTGTTCAAGTTTATTATTAAAGGCATGTGTTTTCAATTATTCACCAGGTCTAATGTTTATATTATCTCCTACTGTATTTCTTACTCTTACTGAGCAATTGAGCTCACCCCTTATGATTTGATTTTCTCAGGACATGAATAAGTAAATTATGAATGACATGCGAGCATAATCTAGAAGACATTATGTTGTTAGTGAAATAATTTAGTGTCCTTTTCCTTTATATATGGAAAGTTGAACTTATGTATGTATCTGGTTTCCAATAATACTAAACTACTTGGTACTTCGGGATTCGTATTCCTTGTATGTATGCCAACGTAATCAAATAAGTTACCAACTTCGGGAAACTGGGGTCAGGTCCTTACAACTTGTCCATCAAGTAAATAAAGGGATCCTTGTGCTGACTACCAACCTAAAAACCTAGCTCACCAACAAAATCAACATGTTTGTCATCCACATCTGAGAACATTACACTCCTCTAGAAGTGGTAAATAAAAACTTCCACCAAATAAAACCAGAAAATGTTTAGGATGAAATCATATTAGTTCATCTAAAGTAATAGTATATCCCCATATATCTGATGTAGCCCTGTCAACAGTCTACACCTATATAACACATAAAAAAAGTTATTCTAGCCTCAAACTAACTTAGTCAATATGAAGGGCATTGTAAGTATATCTTTGTCGTGTTTCGAATAAAAGACTGGTGTGGGGGAAAAAAGAATATAAAGCTCTATAATAAAAAAATTGAAGGTTAGATGATGAAAAGATCATATATAAAATGATCTATTACCCATCTAGGTCTGCTATCACTACTACATGCAACTGACCGAACCCACCTCCTCTACCTCTCTACTAATGGAGACCTCCATGATCATGCTCAGGTCAGAGTCCCTAATCTCGAAGAGAATACTAAGGTCAACCTCTATTATCCCCATCCAGCCCAGCTGGAGCATAAGACTACTTCCCTGATGTTGGAATGGACCTGTTGGTAACTACAACTATGGTTTATGCTAAACATTTCCAGCACTAAAAAATGAGCATCGTAAGCCAGTATGCACTGATACTGATGATGGATAGGAAACCCATAAAACACCACACTGGTATGAAGTCCCAATGATGATCATTGAACCCAATATTCATGTATGTATAGAAAGGAAGCTACTAAGGTTGATCCCATTATATTTAAAACATCAAAGACTCTTGTGCTTGGTACCCACCACTGACAACTGTTCTCCTTACAGAACCCTACTCATTCCCCTCTTGTGGTAAACCTCCTCGCAAGTGCAACTTCTCAATCACCTCTATCTTCCTCTGAACCTCCAAACACGTTGATAATTCAAAAGGAGTAACTACATACTGGATCGAAGTTTGTAATGCCTCATCCAGATGTCTTGTATGCGACTCCTCATTAGAGAAACAATATGGAGAAAAAAGAATAAGATCCAAAAATTGATCCCAAGATCCCACACATACATACTTGTAACACCCCATGATTTTATGAGATATATTATTTTCTCTTATGTCTTCTATTATACACTACACAAAGATTAGCTTTTACTATACACAACACCATATTAGCTTGCAGTATATGCAACACTATTCTTGGCTCATGTTATACACAATTTCAAGTTCATTTTTTAGAAATTATTCTACGCAACATTAAGTATAGATTTTGTTTAATGTATAAATGAAATATGTTTTGACTATGTTATACACAACACCAGATGGAGCTTTCACTACATGTAGTCGTGACTTGTCTTACATTACACGCAATCAAGGCCTTCTTCGATAGCGTGTGTAGTACGCAATACCGTGTTTCACTAAATGAGATATTATTATAATATTATTATGAAATAGCCGTTATGAATAGTAATACCCACATTTTGAAATTTTATAAATTTTATCTTTCAAAAATGGACTTCATTTTTGGATTTGGAATATCGAAATTAGCATGGGGTGAAATTTTTGTATTTTTCTGAAAACATTCAATTTTTGATGATTAGTGAAAATACTGGGTTTCTATTTAAAAAACAACTTTTTATTTGAAAATTTATTTATTTTATTTAAATTTATTTTAGGTAACAATTGATACATAATACCTATATAAGTTCAATGTAATTTATTAGTGTCATTTTATAATAATTTTAGATATATAAAAATTTCATTGAACTTTTCACCGCCTTTTACCCACCTCCCAGAAGAATTTTAAAATTTACATAAAATATAAATTTACCGCTTCTATGAGTGGAATTTCGAAAATCTTAGATACACGGTTAATATCAAGGAGTAATATGTGGTTCAATAAGATGAAAATAATTTATGGAGAATAGTATCATTTTACTTTTATTTACCACAGTTAAAATTAAATAGGGTAATTAAGGGTAAAAATGATATTATTATTACTCTAACACATGTCCTAATTATATTGAATAAGTTTAATTCGACCAAAAACAAACATAGGAATAAAATATTACCCTTTAGGTCCACTTGGATTAGATTAGGACATTTATTATTATTTTATTTAATGAAGAGTTAAAATAGTTAAAATCAAAGTTTAATAAATAGAACAATTTTAAATATAGGGTTATACATAAGATAAATTAGACTATAAATATTAATTAGAAATATAAGAATATTTAATACAAAAAAGTATTTTATTTATAATTTTTAGACATTAAATAAGTTAATTAATTTATGACACAATGATGATGTAATAATTACCTTATTAAGTAAATATTAACATAATTGATGTTATAAATACCCAAATAAATGTAATTTGAGACTTTTTATAAATTAAACTAATTTTTAGGTTAATATGAAATTTTATTATTGATTCAAGTATCTTTGTTCGAACCAACCATGTTGTTATGATTTTCACAAAATTCAATTACCAAATACTGTCAAAATAGAAATAAAATAGTTTCAAAAAAATATTATATAATTAATTGTTATTCTATTATTAAAAACCTATGGTTTGGCCAAATGACTTAGATAAGGTTATATATATGAATAAGGAACTAGTTGGGGTTATTGTTATTTGTTATAGAAAGTTTATTAACCATATAGTGTAAAATAACCAGAAGACACGGTAAAAGTTAAATTATTTAACTGGGTGTTAAATATAAATGATAAGGTTAAAATAGTAACCTATACTTGCCTAAAACCTATTGGTTGAAAGGATTTCGACCTATCCCCTCATTATATTCGAAATAATTCACTTTGGAGCCATTATTAATAGAATATTACTTTATTATAAGATAATATTTTATGTTTTTCCTAAAGTGCCCCTCTCATCCCTTATAAATGGACACCTCCTCCCTCTTCTATTTACACGATTTTGAGCCATCATGCTCGGCCAAAACCTGCCCATTTCCCTTCTCAACTTCTCTATAACCATTATATAGGTTCTGGTCTCCTCAAAAGACCAGCTCTAGTGCCTTAAGTGAATGCTTAAAAGAGGTGCGTCGAAGAAGTGGTAATCTCTTCTACCAATTCTTTCAAGTTTCATTCTCCATAAATTCTTCTTCTTTAGTTGTTTCACTAAAAAGTAATAACATTATTATCACTAATATACTAATATATTATTATAAATATGAAAAAACCCCATTTCACCTTCTATCCTCCTACAGAAAATGAAATCACCGTGCATGCGTACGTATGGAATACCGTCTCCACGCCGTGGTGTAATCTGTTTTTCCACCACACCCTTACTTGGATGGGAATAATGGTGTAAAGAATAACTATATATGGTTATTATAACATAATATAGATTCTGAGGTATTATATCGTCCAATACAATTCCATTCAATAATTATGGGAACGATATCATCACTCGTGCGTACATACAGATTACAATCTCCACGAGGCAATGAGATTCGTTCTCCATGCTAACCATTCAAGAATGATTTTAAAGTATATATAATGAATAATAATTAAATATATGAAATAATGAAGCTACTGTATTTATGTATATATATATATATTTCAACTACTTACTTCTATTCGAGTCAATAAGGAAAGGAAAACATTGTTCATGCGTACGTACGGCTTACCGTCTCCAGGAATAGTGTATTTCATTTCATTCTTCTATCTATTATATATATATACTGAATATATATGATATGTAAATCATGATTTAAATTTTGAATTTATGTAATTCATGATATGAGTAATAACAATATCAAAAACAATAATTCCAAACACGTACGATAAATAAAAGGATTTTACCCAAAATGCTGCTTTAACATGGAATTTACAAAAGAGAGGGTAATATAAAGTCATAAGTGAACCATATATGATATCATAACAATAAATATTATTCTTTAATAAGTAAATGACATTATTTAAATCATTATATAGGATGTTCAGATTCATATGAAGCATATCAGACCTAAGGTAAGGGATAACTTTTCAAATCTTGTTTTTATCTGAGATTGCTTATTCGTAAGTATTTACTAGGGTTATATTTATCATCCATGTCACTGTTTTATAAAAACCATTTTCCATATAAGATGAAATTATTTCATATGTGTATGTTTCAAGTATAATTTCTCTATGATTTACATGGTTTCACTTTTCTTATGATTAAATGATATCCATTTGTTTTATATGGATTATGTTTAGATGTGCTGATGTTTATGAAACCCAGTTTATTCTTTGGGTTATGATGCATGATTTGTGATTGTGTTGTGGCACACATAAGAATGATTTTAATATGATATGGGTGGGAAATATATCTCCCTCAAATGAATTGGGTAAATATTTAAATATCATGAGACAGACTTGGCTGGAACGAGAAGTTACTCCGGTTCAGTTATACAAGACTAGAACGAGGAGTGAACTCAATTTAGTAAGGGACTTTTTCCACTAAGATGGTCTTGGTAGAAATGCCTTGGATACTATGGAAATAATATCAAGTGATTAATGGTTTTCCCAAATTAAATGTTTTATTCCCATTCTATTTTATCATGATTTATGTTCCTTTATGATCTAGGCCTTACGTGCTGCCAAGATTTATTTCAGAACTCATGATTTTGATGTTTAAACATTATGTTCATGTTTTGATATTCAAATGTATATGGTTTGTTTTAGTTTCTCCATGATTACCCTTACTTATCATTCGAGCTCACCATTTATATGTTTTCCTTTCCCCATGATATAAATAAAGGTTTTAGGTAAAAAAAAGCGACGATCTTTATGGGAGATGTTGAAGATCTATAACCAAAATTAGAAGATTATGTTCCGTGTTTCCAAAGACACTAAACTATTACGGTCCTTTGGTTTCTATTTTTGTTATGTATTAATTATTACAAAAAAGTAAGGTAATGTCTTTGTATGTCAAGCTATGGGTCTCTACAGTAGGTATTAGAGTAAAGGTTTAGTTAACCTTTGGAAACTAGGATGCGAAAACTTCAGTGAGATCCCTAGACATATTTCTAAGGTATGTCTAGCGATGTCACTATGGTTAAGTATAAGTATAGGTTATAGTGATAGAATTACGGTAAAGATATAAGAATTAAACCTAATATGTTAGATATTGAAGGTACTCCCCCTTTATTATGTTGTTTTTCTATCATGATTTGGCCTCTCACATTATTCTTTTTGGGTTTAAGACGATGGATGGAACCGGAAGGAACCGTGTTGATCAATGTAATGGACAATACAGTTATTGTCCTCCAGAACAAACCAACGTTATGGGATATGGAGTGAAAAATCGTATTTCTATACTTACACAAGCTATGAATGATTCTGGACTTCCAAATGAGCATAAAAGGGAACAATATTCTATTGATTCCTTCATGAGGAAACATCCACCTTCTTTCAATGGGACTTCTGATCCACTTGTTGCTGAACAATGGATCAGTACCATTGAAAATATATTTTCTATATTTCACTGTTCAGAACATGAATAATTCATTTTATCCATTTATCTTTATAAGGTGAAGGAGACCAGTGGTGGACTCTAAATAAGAATAAAAGTCCCAATGATGAAATTAAATCCATGGAATGGAAAGAGTTCAAGAACTTGTTTTTCAATAAGTACTTATCTTGTATTTTTCGAACAAATATGGAGATGGAGTTCCTTGAGTTTAAGCAAAAGGATGATGAATCTGTTGGTATATATGAAGCGAATTTTACAAGTATTCCATGGTATGCATCAGGATTTAACATCCAACATGAAATCAAAGTTGATCAATTATTCAGTGGCTTAAAACCTAGTCTTAGAAGGGAATTATCGATAAGAGACTTCCGTAGCTATGAATAAATTGTGCATTTTGCTATCAAGGTAGAACTAGAATTTGGAGCTAAATATCCATCTCAAGGTTTTGACAAGAAATGAAAGATGGAGTTCATGGAGAAATCCCATAACAATGGTGAAAAGAAGGTGAATGTTTTTTTATGATCAAAGTGTGGAAAGAATCATGTTGGAGATTGTCTAAAAGGTACTAGAAAAGTTTTCCAAGTGTGGAAAAGAAGGTCATCGAGTAGTTGAGTGCCTAAGTAATGGGAAAAACCATTTTAATGACGTGAATAGAGAAAAAGACTATAGAGAACACTCCACCAACACTTCAATGCTTCATGTGCAAGGAAATGGGGCATTATGCTAATGAATGCCCTAACCCAAGGGTTAATGATGATTAAAGTGTGAAACATCTTAAGTAAAAGGACAAAGGGAAGTCACAAGTGAACACTATTAGCAATGTGGAGTATGAAAATGATGTGGTCGAATGATTATGTGTTTATGTAAAGTGATTCCAAAATAATGCTGTGGAATCTCGTTTATAGTACTGTGGAACATTGGAATATCTATGTAATGGTTTATTGTGGTTTTCGATAATTATATGGTACATGTAACCATGAAAAGTGATTGAAATATTTTTGGAATGTAGATGATATGCACATAATGAATGGATAAGGGGAAAATAATATATTTGATAGTATTCATGAGATCATGTTTGATATAAGGACTAAGTGATATCATGGATTGAGAATATATAATTTTTGGAATTTTGGTATGTTGAAAGAGTTAACTTTTTACTGCATTCATGTTTTCACTAATGTTCAATGGGTATTCATTTTTCAATAGAATACATGAATAAGGCATTCGAATGGTTGTAATGTAACCAAAAAGACATATCTTATGATATGTGGGGATAAATGACGGTATTTAAATGCTTGGTAGATGACCTATCTATCAGTATTTTTCCTTATACTGTGAGTTTGGGTAAGCCTAAATATTAGAATATATTATGTTAGACATCAGATAGTATTGTTAAAAGCTATAACTTTTTGATATTATTTTTGGAATTTTATAATATTATAGTTTCAGAAAAAGGACAACCCGTAGGACGAGCGAAAACTCGTCGCATTGGACAAGGATATGGGAATCGAACCCACAACCGAAGTGCGACATGGCTTTATTGCATACAACTAGTCTACAGGAACTCCCTGGTTAGTAGAAACTAGTTTTATTTTATTAAGCGCTATGATAGATGAAGTATAAGTCCATTTTTGGAACCATATACGATTAATCTCACCATCAAATAGGCTAATAACTTTTTCTAACCAAATTTTTGAGACAGATGGAATGACCTATCATTCTATGCATGTTCTATTAATACTTTTCAAAAGACAAATTCAACTTCATTTCTCCAAGTGATGATGTGGAAATTGTTCAAGGCACAAACAACAGTAATATTGTATCAAAATTAAGTAACTATTTATTTTAATTCAAAAATTCTTCAACATTAGGGAAATGATCTTGAAAACAAAAAATGTTGTCATAGTGCCCTCATATCTGATGAATCAGATGGTACCTTAGATCATCACAAATTTATGGCTTTATGATTTTGTCTTTTTTCGTGGCCATGTTCTCTAACACTCTTCATCTAAACATGATGGTTATATTTCTCTTCCATATCCATATTTTCACCTATATTCTCCTATGTAGAAACCCAGTGATGAGTTAAATTGGGTATCTATAATGTTTCTAAAGATCATTTTTAAAATAATGATTTAGTATTCTTTTTTATGATGTGGGTTCTATGAATGAAAATTTCAAGTAGTAAATGATTTATAACCCCGACGAATTTTGAGGGTGAAATTCATTTTAAGGGGGGTAGAATGTAACACCCCAAGATTTTATGAGATATATTATTTTCATTGATGTCTTCTATTATACACTACACCAAGAGTAGATTGTACTATACACAACACCATATTAGCTTGCAGTATACACAACACTATTCTTGGATAGCGTTATACACAATTTCAAGTTCATTTTGAAGAAATTATTCTACGCAACATTAAGTATAGATTTAGGTTAATGTATAGATGAAATAAGTTTTTATTATGTTATACGCAACACCAAACAGAGATTTCACTACACGCAACCCTGACCTGGCTTTCATTACACACAATCAAGATCGTCTTTGATAGCATGTGTAGTACACAATACCGAGTTTCACTAAACGAGATATTATTATAATATTATAATGAACTAGCCATTATGAATAGTAATAACCACTTTTTGAAATTTTATAAATTTTATCTTTCAAAATGGACTTCATTTTTGGATTCGGAATATCAAAATTAGCCTATAGTGATTTTTTGGTATTTTTCTGAAAACATTCAATTTTTAATGAATAGTGAAAACACTGGGTTACAATTTAAAAACCGAATTTTTATTTAAAAAATTATTTATTTTATTTAAATTTATTTTAGGTAAAAATTGATACATAATACCTAAATAAGTTCAATGTAATTCCATGGAGTCATTTTATAATAATTATAGATATATAAAAATTTTATTGAACTTTCACCGTCTTTTACCCACCTCCTAGGAGAAAGTGAAAATTTACATAAACCATAATTTTACCGCTTCTGTGAGTGGAATTTAGAAAATACAAGAGACACAGTTCATATCAAGGAGAAAAATGTGGTTCAATAAGATAAAAATTATTTTTGCAGAATAGTAACTTTTTACTTTAATTTACCACGGTTAAAAGTTAATAGGGAAATTAAGGGTAAAAATGATATTATTATTACCCTAACACAAGTCATAATTCTATTTGATAAGTGTAATTTGACCAAAAAAAACCTTAGGAATAAAATATTACCCTTTAGGTCCACTTGGATTAGATTAGGACATTTATTATTATTTTATTTAAAGAAGAGTTAAAATAGTTAAAATCGAAGTTCAATAAATAAAAAAATAATAATATTTGGTTATACATAAGATAAATTCTACTATAAATATGAATTATAAATATAAATGGATTTCCTATATAATGGTATTTTATTTATAATATTTAGACATTCAATAATTTAATTTATTTATGACACAGTGATGATGAAGTAATTACCTTATTAATGAAATATTATCATAATGGATGTTATAAATAGCCAAATAAATGTAATTTGAGACTTTTTATAAATTCCACTAATTTTTTAGGTTATTATGACATGTTAGTAATGATTTAATTAAAGTTTTTATAACAAATAATTTTGTTATGATTTTAAAAAAAAAATCAATTACCAAATAGTGTCAAAATTGACATAATATAGTTTTTAAAACAAATATTATATTATTAATTGATATTATATTCAAAAAAATATATGGATCGGCCAAATGACTTTTATAAGGTTATATATATGAATAATGAACCACTTGGGGTTCTTTTGGCTAGTTATAATAAGTTTATTAACCATATAATGTAAGAAAACAAAAAGACACTGTAAAAGTTAAATTATTTAACTTAGAGTTATATATAAATGATAAGGTTAATAAGTTTAGGTATTTTTCACGTGATTTTAAAGGCATGTGGGATCAGTATATGCCTCTCGTAGAATTTTACTACAACAATAGCTTCCATTCAAGTATTCAGATGGAACCCTATGAAGCGTTATATGGGAGGAGATGTAGTACACCAACATGTTGGGATGATGTTGGTGAAATAAATCTGGTTGGCCTAGAACTTTTTGTAGAAACAACAGAAAATGTGAAGATTATCCAGAACCATATCAAATTAGCTAAAGGTATCCAAAAGAGCTATACTGATAACCGAAAAATGGATTTGGAATTTCAAGAAGGTGATCACGTTTTCTTAAAGGTATCTCCATGGAAGGGTATTGTACGATTTAGTAAGAAGGGAAAATAAAGTCCTAGGTACATTAGACCTTTTTAAATTCTGGACCAAATGGGAGTTGTAGCATACCATTTGGCAATGCCTCCACGTCTCTCCAAGGTTCACAATGTGTTCCACATGTCAATGTTAAGAAAGTACATCCCAGACCCAACACATGTACTCACTTATGAATAAGTATAACTTGAGCCCGATCTATCTTATTGTGAAGAGCCTATCAGGATTATTGATACTAGAGAACAAGTATTGATAAATTTTATGACTCGTCTGGTAAAGGTTCATGGGAGGAACCATAAGATGGAGGAAGAGACATGGGAGCCTGAGGAGCTTATGTTAAAGACATAGCCAAATATTTTTTAGTAATATTTTGTGAATTTTGAGGAAGAAATTTTTGTAAGAAGGGGAGAATGTTACACCCCATGGTTTTGAAAATAAATATATAATGAAATTTTATAACCTAGACATTAAACACAACTTTGCCTCTTCTATGTTTTGAATTTCAAAAAATGGTCATCTAGAGTCGTGATCAGTAAGCCATTTGGAGTCTGATAGAATAAACTTGATTTTTGGTGAATAGTAACATAACCTTATGAATAGTGATATGAATAGTAATATGGCTCTTATGAATAGTAAATAATTATTTTATTTTATTTTCTCAAGGAAATAAGATAATGAGATCTTAATTAGTTTTTCAATGAGAAATAAAACTAATTCCACTTTAAGATTGTTATTTTTCGAATTACTTATGAATTTATTTAAAAATTAAATTAATAATATTTAGAAAATTAATTTTGAAAAATGAAGTTCATTTTTTAATTCTACACATATCAAAATTGTTAGGGTAAAGTTTTGGGTTTTTTTCTGAAATTCTAGAATTTTTGATGAATAGTGAAATACGATAAAATACCGAATATACAAATTATCAGTTAAATACACTATTCATGACATCAAAAGTGATGCAAGGCCACTAAGTACAAAATCACATACACTTATTACTATTAGGGGTCACATGAAACAACACTATTGGTTGTCTTGAAGGAAATAATAAAATAATGAATTAAATATTAAAAATTTACTCCTCTCCTCCACTATAAAACCCCCTCACCACTCCCTCTTCTTTTCACTCCCACAAGCCTTTATGATCTTTAATTTTCTTCCCAATTACCCTTCCCTAGTCTCTTCCCATTTCCAAGAAGATTTTGGTATTTCCAAAAGACCAAAACCCTTTCCCTTAAGGAGTTTATCAAGGAGGTTATTTCAAGAGGTAAAGAACCCTTCTTTTTCATTTGGTTTCATTTCAATTTTTCTTCTTTTTCTAACCTCTCCTAACCTCCTCTGTCCAAATGATCATGATAACTCCATTATCATCTATATATTGGATTTATATCATGTGAATGGAACAACCATCATAAATACTCTTACTCCCTCCCTTTTATTTTTTTTAACGAAATCAACGTCCATGAGGTTCCAATTTATAGCCTTCATGGATGATGGAGTTTCCTTCTTCAATTTCTACCTAATTACTGGTCATGAAACCATATTTATGGTTGAACCAGGCTTTAATATATTTATTATATCTTAATTTATATTCAAAAACCATAATATGTACATATAATTAAGTTATATGACAAAACTAGTTCACAATAATCCAAATACCGCAGAATAATCGAAGTGGTTGTCATCTAATGATTCATCGTCATTCCATGTAACAAAATGATATAAATGACCATTATAAATTCATTATGTTCATAAATAATATATAATTCCAGTTCTGAAGATTTATAACCATTTCACATGAACTCCATTACTTAAAAGAAGTGAACTGATAAAGAAAATAAAGAAAATGAAGACCTCGGAACCACGAAATTCAATATAATAACTTAGAAATAAGGGAATAAATGAACTAAACATAATTATGAAAAAATAAATACATGTCTAATAGGTTCTTAAATAAGTTATTAATAAGTATAATTTCATATTCCAGGATCTTAAGTTCAATAGCGGAACACGTTTGGAGTTAAGATAATGGGCTTCCACCAGAACTTCCATTTTCATTCGGGTTACTTTTATTGTCTAATTTACTCAATTAAATTATTATGTATCATTATGTAGTCCAAATAAATTCTGTGTGGTTATTCTATATATGTACACCAACCACAATCCTTCCCCATTTTATGGATAGTTACATGTTTTAATAGAATCTCTTAAAACTGTTTCCAAAGATACAAGCCCAATACAAGGGAATTTCTGAAATTCAAATCTATTTTCAATGAAAATATATAATATATTTTTGGAAACCATTACTCTTTTAAAAACACTAGTTTTATTATGAAAATAATATCTTAATTCACTTCTGGTTTTATTCAAATATTTTTCCAAAAGAACTCTTCTTTTGAAAATAAAAGAGTATTTATCTCAAGAATTACTTAAGGATTTTATAAGAGTGTTTTCGTCTAATTCAACACTCTTGAGGATTCCATGGTATTATCGGATTTAATCATTTATGAAGTAATCTACAATATCTTATATAATGGATTATGACTAACACTATTGTGGATGATCTATCTTAAAACCATTCACCATATTATTCCGAATGATTAGTGTTATATGTTTAATGATTGGGGAAAGTTAGTAACATTTCATATGATTGTTACAATATGAATATATATATTGTTTATGTTGATCCCCACTCATATGAGGAATAAATTTGACTTATTATGTGATGGTTGGGGCCCTCTATAGACCCTCGATGCATCGGTCGGTCTCATGAGACAAATAGACATGGAATTGGTCGAGGCCTTTCACAATGAGATATGGATTTTGGCTGAGGCCTTAATCATTAGACTTATTGGCCGAGGCTAGTATAAAATGTTTCAGAATGTCTGGCATATGAACTTCCCTCATTATGAAGCTATTAATTGTAAGTTTATGCGGTTATTTGACTAGTATAATACCCATAATTATGTTTTATTATGGCATTATTTACTCAGCTCATATCCCTTCCATAATGTGTTCAAGTTTATTATTAAAGGCATGTGTTCTCAATTATTCACCAGGTCTAATGTTTATATTATCTCCTACTGTATTTCTTACTCTTTCTGAGCAATTGAGCTCACCCCTTATGTTTTGCTTTTCTCAGTACACAAATAAGTAAATTATGAATGACATGCGAGCATAATCTAGAAGACATTATGTTTTTAGTGAAATAATTTAGTGTCCTTTTCCTTTATATATAGAAAGTTGAACTTATGTATGTATCTGGTTTCCAATAATACTAAACTACTTGGTACTTCGGGATTCATATTCCTTGTATGTAAGCCAACACAATCAAATAAGTTACCTACTTCGGGAAACTAGGGTTGGGTCCTTACAACTTGTCCATCAAGTAAATAAAGGGATCCTTGTGCTGACTACCAACCTAAAAACCTAGCTCACCAACAAAATCAACATGTTTGTCATCCACATCCGAGAACATTACACTCCTCTAGAAGTGGTAAATAAAAACATCCACCAAATAAAACAAGAAAATGTTTAGGATGAAATCATATTACTTCATCTAAAGCAATAGTATATCCCCATATATCTGATGTAGCCCTTTTACCAGTCTACACCTATATAACACATCAAAAAAGTTATTCTAGCCTCAAACTAACTTAGTCAATATGAAGGGCATTGGAAGTATATCTTTGTCGTGTTTCAAATAAAAGACTAGTGTGGGGGAAACAAAAGAATTTAAAGCTCTATAATAAAAAAATTGAAGGTTAGATGATGAAAAGATCATATCTAAAATGATCTATTACCCATCTAGGGATGCTATCACTACTACATGCAACTGACCACACCCACCTCCTCTACCTCTCTACTAATGGAGACCTCCATGATCATGCTCAGGTCAGAGTCCCTAAGCTCGAAGAGAATACTAAGGTCAACCTATATTATCCCCATCCAGCCCAGCTGGAGCATAATCCTACTTCCCTGATTTTGGAATGGACTTGTTGGTAACTACAACTATGGTTTATGCTAAACATTTCCAGCACTAAAAAAATGAGCATGGTAAGCCAGTATGCACTGATACTGATGATGGATAGGAAACCCATAAAACACCACACTGGTATGAAGTCCCAATGATGATCATTGAAATCAATATTCATGTATGTATAGAAAGGAATCTACTAAGGTTGATCCCATTATATTTAAAACATCAAAGACTCTTGTGCTTGGTACCTACCACTGATAACTGTTCTCCTTACAGAACCCTACTCATTCCCCTCTTGTGGTAAACCTCCTCGCAAGTGACACTTCTCAATCACCTCTACCTTCCTCTGAACCTCCAAACACGTTGATAATTCAAAAGGAGTAACTACATACTGGATCGAAGGGTGTAATGCCTCATCCAAATGTCTTGTATGTGACTCCTCATTAGAGAAACAATATGGTGAAAAAAGAATAAGATCCAAAAATTGATCCCAAGATCCCACACATACATACTTGTAACACCCCATGATTTTATGAGATATATTATTTTCTCTTATGTCTTCTATTATACACTACACAAAGATTAGATTTTACTATTCGAAACACCATATTAGCTTGCAGTATACGCAACACTATTCTTGGCTCATGTTATACACAATTTCAAGTTCATTTTTTAGAAATTATTCTACGCAACATTAAGTATAGATTTTGTTTAATGTATAAATGAAATATGGTTTGACTATGTTATACACAACACCAGATGGAGCTTTCACTACATGTAGTCGTGACTTGGCTTTCATTACACGCAATCAAGGACTTCTTCGATAGCGTGTGTAGTACGCAATACCGTGTTTTACTAAATGAGATATTTTTATAATATTATTATGAACTAGCGGTTATGAATAGTAATACCCACATTTTGAAATTTTATAAATTTTATCTTTCAAAAATTGACTTCATTTTTGGATTTGGAATATCGAAATTAGCATAGGGTGAAATTTTTGTATTTTTCTGAAAACATTCAATTTTTTATGATTAGTGAAAACACTGGGTTTCTATTTAAAAACCAACATTTTATTTGAAAATTTATTTATTTTATTTAAATTTATTTTAGGTAAAAATTGATACATAATACCTATATAAGTTCAATATAATTCATTGGTGTCATTTTATAATAATTTTAGATATATAAAAATTTTATTGAACTTTTCACCGCCTTTTACCCACCTCCCAGAATAATTTGAAAATTTACATAAAGCATAATTTTACCGCTTCTGTGAGTGGAATTTCGAAAATCTTAGAGACACGGTTAATATCAAGGAGTAATATGTGGTTCAATAAGATAAAAATAATTTATGGTGAATAGTATCATTTTACTTTTATTTACCACAGTTAAAAGTAAATAGGGTAATTAAGGGTAAAAATGATATTATTATTACTCTAACACATGTCCTAATTATATTGAATAAGTTTAATTCGACCAAAAACAAACATAGGAATAAAATATTACCCTTTAGGTCCACTTGGATTAGATTAGGAAATTTATTATTATTTTATTTAATGAAGAGTCAAAATAGTTAAAATCAAAGTTTAATAAATAACACAATTTTAAATATAGGGTTATACATAAGATAAATTAGACTATAAATATTCATTAGAAATATAAGAATATTTACTACAAAAAAGTATTTTATTTATAATTTTTAGACATTAAATAAGTTAATTTATTTATGACAGAATGGTGATGCAATAATTACCTTATTAAGGAAATATTAACATAATTGATGTTATAAATACCCAAATAAATGTAATTTGAGACTTTTTATAAACTAAACTAATTTTTTAGGTTAATATGAAATGTTATTATTGATTCAAGTATCTTTGTTCGAACCAATCATGCTGTTATGATTTTCACAAAAATCAAATACCAAATACTGTCAGAATAGAAATAAAATAGTTTAAAAAAATATTATATTATTAATTGTTATTCTATTATTAAAAACCTATGGTTTGGCCAAATGACTTAGATAAGGTTATATATATGAATAAGGAACCAGTTGGGGTTATTTTTATTTGTTATAGTAAGTTTATTAACCATATAGTGTAAAATAACCAGAAGACACGGTAAAAGTTAAATTATTTAACTGGGAGTTAAATATAAATGATAAGGTTAAAATAGTAACCTAAACTTGCCTAAAACCTATTAGTTGAAAGTCTTTCGACCTATACCCTCTTTATATTCGAAATAAGTCACTTTGGAGCCATTATTAACAGAATATTACTTTATTATAAGATAATATTTTATGATTTTTCCTAAAGTGCCCCTCTCATCCCTTATAAATGGACACCTCCTCCCTCTTCTATTTACATGATTTTGAGCCATCAAGCTCGACCAAAACCTGCCCATTTCCCTTCTCAACTTATCTATAACCATTATATAGGTTCTGGTCTCTTTAAAAGACCAGCTCTAGTGCCTTAAGTGAATGCTTAAAAGAGGTGCGTCGAAGAAGTGGTAATCTCTTCTACCAATTCTTTCAAGTTTCATTCTCCATAAATTCTTCTTCTTTAGTTGTTTCACTAAAAAGTAACAACATTATTATCACTAATATACTAATATTTTATTATAAATATGAAAAAACCCATTTTACCTTCTATCCTCCTATAGAAAATGAAATCACCGTGCATGCGTACGTATGTAATACTGTCTCCACGCCGTGGTGTAATCTGTTTTTCCACCACACCCTTACTTGGATGGGTATAATGGTGTAAAGAATAACTATATATGGTTATTATAACATCATACAGATTCTGAGGTATTATATCGTCCAATCCAATTCCATTCAATAATTATGGGAATGATATCATCGCTCGTGCGTACGTACATATTACAATCTCCACAAAGCAATGAGATTCATTCTCCATTCTAACCATTCAAGAATGATTTTAAAGTATATATAATGAATAATAATTAAATATATGAAATAATGAAGCTACTGTATTTATGTATATATATATATATTTCATCTACTTACTTCTATTCGAGTCAATAAGGAAAGGAAAACATCGTTCATGCGTACGTACGACTTACCGTCTCCATGAATAGTGTATTTCATTTCATTCTTCTATCTATTATATTTATATATATTGAATATATATGCTATGTAAATCATGATTTAAATTATGAATGTATGTAATTCATGATATGAGTAATAACAATATCAAGAACAATAATTCCAAACACGTACGATAAATAAAATGATTTTACCCAAAACGCTGCTTTAACATGGAATTTACAAAAGAGAGGGTAATATAAACTCATAAGTGAACCATATATGATATCATAACAATGAATATTATTCTTTAATAAGTAAATGACATTATTTAAATCATTATATAGGATGTTCAGATTCATACGAAGTATATCAGACCTAAGGTAAGGGATAACTTTTCCAATCTTGTTTTTATCTGAGATTGCTTATTCGTAAGTATTTACTAGGGTTATATTTATCATCCATGTCACTGTTTTATCAAAACCATTTTCCATATAAGAAGAAATTATTTCATATGTGTATGTTTCAAGTATAATTTCTCTATGATTTACATGGTTTCACTTTTCTTATGATTAAATGATATCCATTTGTTTTATATGGATTATGTTTAGATGTGATGATGTTTATGAAACCCAGTTTATTCTTTGGGTTATGATGCATGATTTGTGATTGTGTTGTGGAACACGTAAGAATGATTTGAATATGATATAGGTGGGAAATATGTCTCCCTCAAATGCATTGGGTAAATATTTAAATATCAAGAGATAGACTTGGCTGGAACGAGAAGTTACTCCGGTTCAGTTATACAAGACTAGAACGAGGAGTGAACTCGATTTAGTAAGGGACTTTTTCCCCTAAGATGGTCTTGGTAGAAATTCCGTGGATACTATGGAAATAATATCAAGTGATTAATGGTTTTCCCAAATTAAATGTTTTATTCCCATGCTATTTTATCATGATTTATGTTCATTTATGATCTAGGCCTTACGTGCTGCCAAGATTTATTTCAGAACTCATGATTTTGATGTTTAAACTTTATGTTCATGTTTTTATATTCAAATGTATATGGTTTGTTTTAGTTTCTCCATGATTACCCTTACTGATCATTCGAGCTCACCGTTTATATGTTTTCCTTTCCCCATGATATAAAGAATGGTTTTAGGTAAAAAAAAGTGACGATCTTTATTGGAGATGTTGAAGATCTATAACCAAGATTAGAAGATTATGTTCTGTGTTTCCAAAGACACTAAACTATTACGGTCCATTGGTTTCTGTTTTTGTTATGTATTAATTATTACAAAAAAGTAAGGTAATGTCTTTGTATGTCAAGCTATGGGTCTCTACAGTAGGTATTAGAGTAAAGGTTTAGTTAACCTTTGGAAACTAGGATGAGAAAACTTTAGTGAGATCCCTAGACATATTTCTAAGGTATGTCTAGGGATGTCACTATGGTTAAGTATAAGTATAGGTTATAGTGATAGAATTATGGTAAAGATATAAGAATTAAACCTAAGATGTTAGATATTGAAGGTACTCCCCCTTTATTATGTTGTTTTTCTATCATAATTTGGACGCTCACATTATTCTTTTTGGGTTTAAGATGATGGATGAAACCCAAAGGAACTATGTTGATCAATGTAATGGACAATGCAGTTATTGTCCTCCATAACAAACCAACGTTATGGGAGATGGAGTGAAAAATCGTATTTCTATACTTACACAAGCTACGAATTATTCTGGACTTCCAAATGAGCAGAAAAGGGAACAATATTCTATTGATTCCTTCATGAGGCAACATCCACCTTCTTTCAATGGGACTTCTGATCCACTTGTTGCTGAACAATGGATCAGTACCATTGAAATGATATTTTCCATATTTCACTGTTCAGAACATGAAAAATTCATTTTATCCGTTTATCTTTATAAGGTGAAGGAGACCAGTGGTGGACTCTAAATAAGAATACAAGGCCCAATGATGAAATTAAATCCATGGAATGGAAAGAGTTCAAGAACTTGTTTTTCAATAAGTACTTCTCTCGTATTTTTTGAACAAATATGGAGATGGAGTTCCTTGAGCTTAAGAAAAAGGATGATGAATCTGTTGGTATATATGAAGCGAATTTTACAAGGCTTCCAAGGTATGCATCAAGATTTATCATCCAACCTGAAATTAAAGTTGATCAATTATTCAGTAGCTTAAAACCAAGTCTTCGAAGGGAATTATCGATAAGAGACTTCCGTAGCTATGAATTAATTGTGCATTGTGCTATCAAGGTAGAACTGAAATTTGGTGCTATATATCCATCTCAAGGTTTTGACAAGAAACGAAAGATGGAGTTCATGGAGAAATCCCATAACAATGGTGAAAAGAAGGTGAATGTTTTTTATGTTCAATGTGTGGAAAGAATCATGTTGGAGATTGTCTAAAAGGTACTAGAAAAGTTTTCCAAGTGTGAAAAAGAAGGTCATCGAGTAGCTGAGTGCCTAAGTAATGGGAAAAACCATTTTAATGATGTGAATAGAGAAAAGACTATAGAGAACGCTCCACCAACACTTCAATGCTTCATGTTCAAGGAAATGGGGCATTATGCTAATCAATGCCCTAACCCAAGGGTTAATGATGATTAATGTGTGAAACCTCTTAAGGAAAAGGACAAAGGGAAGTCACAAGTGAACACTATTAGCAACGTGGTGTATGAAAATGATGTGGTCGAATGATTATGTGTTTATGTAAAGTGATTCCAAAATAATGCTGTGGAATCTTGTTTATATTACTGTGGAACATTGGAATATCTATGTAATGGTTTATTGTGGTTTTCGATAATTATATTGTACAGGTAACCATGAAAAGTGATTGAAATATTTTTGGAATGTAGATGATATGCACATAATGAATGGATAAGGGGAAAATAATATGTTTGATAGCATTCATGAGATCATGTTTGATATAAGGACTAAGTAATATCATGGATTGAGAATATATAATTTTTGGAATTTTGGTATGTGGAAAGAGTTAACTTTTTACTGCATTCATGTTTTCACTAATGTTCAATGGGTATTCATTTTTCAATAGAATACATGAATAAGGCATTCGAATGTTTTTAATGTAACCAAAATGACATATCTTATGATATGTGTGGATAAATGACGGTATTTAAATGCTTGGTAGATGACCTCTCTATCAGTATTTTTCTTTATACTGTGAGTTTGGGTAAGCCTAAATATTATAATAGATTATGTTAGACATCAGATAGTATTGTTAAAGGCTATAACTTTTTGATAGTATTTTTGGAATGTTATAATATTATAGTTTCAGAAAAAGGACAACCCGTAGGACGAGCGACAACTCGTCGCATTGGACAAGGATGTGGGAATCGAACCCAAAACCGAAGTGCGACATGGATTTATCGCATACAAATGGTCTACAGGAAGTCCCAGGTTAGTAAAAACTAATTTTATTTTATTAAGATCTATGATAGATGATGTATAAGTACATTTTTGGAACCATATACAATTAATCTCACCATCAAATAGGCTTATAAATTTTTCTAACCTAATTATTGAGACAGATGGAATGACCTATCATTCTATCGCATGTTCTACTAATACTACACAAAAGACAAATTCAACTTCATTTCTCTAATAGGTCATAGTGCCCTCATATTTGATGAATCAGATGGTACCTTAGATCATCACAAATTTATGGCTTTATGATTTTGGCTTTTTTCGTGGCCATGTTCTCTAACACTCTTCATCTAAACATGATGGTTATATTTCTCTTCCATATCCATATTTTCACCTATATTCTCCTATGTAGAAACCCAGTGATGAGTTACATTGGGTATCTATTATGTTTCTAAAGCTCATTTTTAAAATAATGATTTAGTATTTGTTTTTATGATGTGGGTTCTATGAATGAAAATTTCAAGTAGTAAATGATTTATAACCCCGACGAATTTTGAGGGTGAAATTCATTTTAAGGGGGGTAGAATGTAACACCCCAAGATTTTATGAGATATATTATTTTCATTCATGTCTTCTATTATGCACTACACCAAGAGTAGATTGTACTATACACAACACCATATTAGCTTGCAGTATACGCAACACTATTCTTGGATCGCGTTATACACAATTTCAATTTCATTTTGAAGAAATAATTCTACGCAACATTAAGTATAGATTTAGTTTAATGTATAGATGAAATAAGTTTTGATTATGTTATACGCAACAACAAACATAGCTTTCACTACACGCAACCCTGACCGGGCTTGCATTACACACAATCAAGATTGTCTTTGATAGCATGTGTAGTACACAATACCGAGTTTCACTAAACGAGATATTATTATAATATTATAATGAACTAGCCATTATGAATAGTAATACCCACTTTTTGAAATTTTATAAATTTTATCTTTCAAAATGGACTTCGTTTTTGGATTCGGAATATCAAAATTAGCCTATGGTGATTTTTTGGTATTTTTCTGAAAACATTCAATTTTTAATGAACAGTGAAAACACTGGGTTACAATTTAAAAACTGAATTTTTATTTAAAAAATTATGTATTTTATTTAAATTTATTTCAGGTAAAAATTGATACATAAAACCTAAATAAGTTCAATGTAATTCCATGGAGTCATTTTATAATAATTATAGATATATAAACATTTTATTGAACTTTCACCGTCTTTTACCCACCTCCTAGGAGAAAGTGAAAATTTACATAAACCATAATTGTACCACTTCTGTGAGTGGAATTTAGAAAATACAAGAGACACAGTTAATATCAAGGAGAAAAATATGGTTCAATAAGATAAAAATTATTTTTGCGTAATAGTAACTTTTTACTTTTATTTACCACGGTTAAAAGTTAATAGGGAAATTAAGTGTAAAAATGATATTATTATTACCCTAACAGAAGTCATAATTCTATTTGATAAGTGTAATTAGACCCAAAAAAACCTTAGGAATAAAATATTACCCATTAGGTCCACTTGGATTAGATTAGGACATTTATTATTATTTTATTTAAAGAAGAGTTAAAATAGTTAACATCGAAGTTCAATAAATAAAAAATAATAATATTAGGTTATACCTAAGATAAATTCGACTATAAATATGAATTAGAAATATAAATGGATTTCCTATATAATGGTATTTTATTTATAATATTTAGACATTAAATAATTTAATTTATTTATGACACAGTGATGATGAAGTAATTACCTTATTAATGAAATATTAACATAATGGATGTTATAAATACCCAAATAAATGTAATTTGAGACTTTTTATAAATTCCACTAATTTTTTAGGTTAATATGACATGTTAGTATTGATTTAATTAACGTTTTTAGAACTAATCATTTTGTTATTATTTTCAAAAAAAAATCAATTACCAAATAGTGTCAAAATTGACATAATATAGTTTTTAAAATAAATATTATAATATTAATTGATATTATATTCAAAAAATATATGGTTCGGCCAAATGACTTTTATAAGGTTATATATATGAATAATGAACCTCTTGGGGTTCGTTTGGCTAGTTATAATAAGTTTATTAACCATATAATGTAAGAAAACAAGAAGACACGGTAAAAGTTAAATTATTTAACTTAGAGTTATATATAAATGATAAGGTTAATATAGTAACCTAAACTTATCTAAAACAAATTGGTTGAGAGGATTTATACCCATACCCACTTTATTCTCTAAATAAGTCACTTTTGAGCCATTATTAACTGTATATGACTTTATTATAAAATAATATTTTGAGTTTTTTCCAAAAGTGCCACTCTCCTCCCTTATAAAAGGGCACCTCTCCCCTCTTATCTTTACACAATTTTGAGCCTTCAATATCTCCCTAACCCTGAAAATTTCCCTAATAAACTTACCTAGAAACATTTTAGAGGTTCTGGTCTCCTCAAAATACCAACTCTAGTGCCATAAGAGGAAGCTTAAAAGAGGTGCCTCGAAGAAGAGGTAATCTCTTCTACCGATTCTTTCATGTTTCTTTCTTCTTAAACTTCTTCTTATTTAGTTGTTTAATTATAAGGTAATAACATAAGTGTCACTAATATACTTATATGTTATTATAAATATGAAACAACCCCATTCCACCTTCTGTCCATCCTATGGAAAATGAAGTCACCTTGCGTGCGTACATACGGAATACCGTCTCCACGCCATTGTGTAATCTTTTTTTCCACCAACACCTTACTTGGATGGGTATAATGGGTTAAAGAATAACTATATATGGCTATTATAACATCATAATTATTCTGAGATATTATATAATCCACTCCAATTCCATTCATTAATTATGGGAATGATATCATCGCTCGTGCGTACGTACGGATTACCGTCTCCACGATGCGATGAGATTCATTCTCCATGTTAACCATTCAAGAATGATTATAAAGTATATATAATGAATAATAATGAAATATATGACATAATTAAGCAACTTTATTTATGTATATATATATATATTTTATCTACTTGCTTCCATTCAAGTCAATAAGAAAAAGAAAACAGCATTAATTCGTACGTACGACTTACAGTCTCCATGAATGGTGTACTTCATTTTATTCATCTATCTATTATATATATATACTAAATATATTTGATATATAAATCATGATTTAAATTCTTGAAGTAAGTAAATCATGATATAAGTAATAATAATATCAAGAACAACAAGTCCAAACACGTACGATAAATAAAACGATTTTACCCAAAACGCTGGTTTAACATGGAATTTACAAAAGAACATGTAATATAATGTCATAAGTGAACCATATATGATATAATAAAAATTAATATGATTATATAATAAGTAAATTACATTATTTAAATCATTATACAGGAGTTTTAGATACGTACGAAGCATATCAGACCTAAAGTAAGGGATAACATTTCCAATCTTATTTTTATCCGAGATTGTTTATGAATAAGAATTTACTAGGGTTATATTTATCATCCATGTTCCTCTTTTCTGAAAATGGTTTCATGTACATTTAAAGTATTTTTTACCCATTTTTCACTTTTACAACATGGTATGTAAGGAATATTTCTTTTGTTTACCATATGAGGTACTTTTTGACTTTTCCGTTAAAATTATGAGGAGAATGCTTTTTTATCTTATACGGCATGCCCCAATTTTTACGTTTCCATAATGCATTATTTTCATGAAAATTACTCTACAATATTTCATGACTATTTTCAAAAAAATAATTTTAAAATTTCATGGCATTTTGTGAAATGAAAATGATTTTTATGAAGAAAAGATATTTTCCTCAAGAATTCATTTCAAGTGTTTTATCAAAAACATTTTCCATCAAAGATGAAATTATTTCATATGTGTATGTTTCAAGTATAATGTATCTATGAATTAAATGGTTTAAATGTTATTATAATGAAATTATATCCATTTGTTTTATATGGATTATGTTAATATGGGATGACGTTTATGAGACCTAGTTTATTCTTTGGGTTATGATGCATGATTTATGTTTGTGTTGTGGCAGACATAAGAATGATTTCAATATGAGATGGGTGAGACCTATATCTCCCTCCAATGCATTGGGAAAATATTTATATCTCATGAGATAGACGTGGCTGGAATGGAAAGTTAATCCGGTTCAGTGATACAGGACTGGAATGAGGAGTGAACTAGATTCAATAAGGGACTTTGTCCACTATGACAGTCTTGGCGGAAATGCCTCAACTACTATGGATATCATATCAAGTGCTCAGTGGTTTTCCAAATTTAAAAGTTTTATTCCCATTCTATTTTAACATGATTGATGTTTCCTTATGATCTATGCCTTACGTACTGCCAAGATTTATTACACAACTCAGGATTTTGATGTTTATACATTATGTTCATGTTTTGAAGTTGAAATGTATATGGTTGGTTTTATTTTATCCATTCTTACACATAATGAGCATTTGAGATCACCATTTATATGTTTTCTTTTCCCCAGGATATAAAGAAAGGTTTTAGGTAAAAAAGGGAATATCTTTATGGGAGATATTGAAGATCTTTCACCAAGATTAGAATATTATGTTCCATGTTTCCAAAGACACTAAACTATTACGGTCCTTTGGTGTCTGTTTTTGTTATGTAATAAGTATTCTACAAAAGTAATGTAATTTCTATGTACATCCAGCTTTGGGTCTCTACAATACTCCCCTTATGAAGGGATATTGTCCACTACCTATTCCCATGGTTCATGTTAGGTGAAAGTAAATCTTCCCAAAACTCATTTTGGAAGTAATCCAATGAAATATCTACCTCCTTGCACTCACCATGTAACAGACCAAAGGTTTTAAAAATAAATGGAAATACATGAAACACTAATTCCCTAAACAATGACACTTTTTATTAAATATATAGTTATAAACTATCCATTAAAAATAATTTTTGTTTTGATTTTATGATTTGAATTTCCAAAAATGGACATCTACAGTATTAATTAGCAAGTTATTTGGAGTTTGATTGAAGAAACTTTTTTTTTGAATAGTAACATACCCTTATGAAAAGTAATATATATTGTAATATGACCCTTATGAAATTTAAATCATATTATTATTCTATTTTATTAAGATTATAAGATAATGGGATATTGATTAATTTTTCAAGGTGAAATAAAATGAGTTATAGTTTTAAAATTATTATTTTCTGAATAAATTATAATTTTATTTAAAAATTAAATTAATCATATTTTGAAAATTATTTTCAAAAATGGAGTTAATTTTCAAATTCTAAAAATCAAAAAAAATGGTATGTGTGTTTTTTTGGTATTTTTTCAGATATAGGAATTTTTGGTGCTAGTAAAAATAAATTCCTAAAGCTTTCAGGTGTTTAATGACATCATAATCATGTAATAATTATGTAATATTTCTGATCGACTCTTGAAGATTAAAATATGATATGTGGTGTCCTATGTGGACAGTACCATGGGAAAAAACAATGGTCAAGGCCATGGTTTTTCCAATACCCCTGATGTGGTGTCCTTTGAAATTAATTAAAAACTTCATCACTTTCACTATAAATACCTCGCTCACCCCCTATTCCTCTCACACCTCTCATGATTTTAGAATTTTATGAATTATGAAAAATAACTTTATCAATGATCTTACCCATTCCCAAGACCTTCTGGTATCACCAAATGTCTAAAACCAAAGGACTTAGAGAGGAACTCAAGGAGAATAGATCAAGAGGTAAAGATCCTCCTTCATGTTCAGGTGTTTTCTTTTCAATTATTAATTTTTTCTTATACTATCTTATTCTATCCTTATCCAAGATTCATAAAATATCCATAATTATATATATTATTTATTTTTATCACTTTTATGGAAAAATTTATCATCATTCTTCCTCTACTCTTCCTCATATTCTAAAAATAAAAACATCGTCTGTGATGTGTCGATTTTTTGACATTGTGGGAAATGTGTCCTCAATTTATTTTAATTCTTTCAAATAAGGTTGTAAAACCATTTTAATGGTTAAATTATTTTTCAAGTGTATTATATTAGCTCTTTAATTTTCTTTAATTAACATAAATTCATAATATTAACGGGGTATGATGAAATAAGTTCATGATTAACAGAGAACTGCCAAAATGATCTTAACAAAAATCACTAATTATTTATCTAATAATTCATACTCATACCATAAAACAAAAATTATTTATTACATAATTAAATATTTTGGAATTATATTAACACTTATTTTGTAACACCCTGAGCTTCCATGATACACTTCTCATTCAATAATGCAATAGCTTACATTGTACGCAACTTCGTGTTCTAACACACCGCAACTAATAAAAGTAGCCGTTATGAATAGTAATAACCACTTTTTATATTTATAGAAATTTTATATTTCAAAATGTACTTCATTTTTTTATTCCTAATATTGAAATTAGCCTATGTTGAATTTTTGGTATTTTTCTGAGAACTTCTAATTTTTTATGAATAGTTAAAAATACTTAAAAACAACTTTTTTAATCAAAATAATTTATAGTCATAAATTATACTATTTAGTGGTTTTAAAGTATAATTAGAATATATTTTTACCATTTTATCCAATGGTGGTCATTAGAATTAATTTAACATTGAAATTGGACGTAAACAATTGCCAATTTTTTGATATAAATTGTTTCTTAAAAACACGCTATTTGTTGTGACAGCGGGAATTAATTATAAAATTAATTAATGCAACTTATATGTTTGTAATTTTGTAAAATAGACATCATTTTTGAATTAGGAATATCAATTATATCTTAGGGTGAAATTTTGGCATTGTTCTGAAAAACTTAAATTTTTGATGAATAGTGAAACCACTAAGTGGTAGTTAAATAACTGATTTTTCATTTAAATGAAATATTACCACTTCTGTGATTTGATTTTCAAAAATCCGACAGACATGGTTGTCATTAAGAAGTAAAATGTAGTTCAATGAGATTAAAATAATTTTTGGTGAATAGTAACTTTTCTGTTCTTAATCGCGATTAGAGGCAATTAGTGTAGTTTAAGGTAAAAATAATGTTTTAATAATATGAGATGAGCTTGAAACATGTCCTACCCTCATTTTATGTGCCATGGCCGACCAAGACAATCCATGGGTCAACTTGGGGACCCCATGGAACCACTTTAGTTGGAAAATGACATAAATACCTTTTATTTAATGTTAAAGTAAAAAAGGACACAAACATGAAATGTTTTACTAAAACAATTTTTACATGGGGTTATACAAGTCATATTTTTGACTATAAATAGTCATTCGAAATATAGAAAGATTTCCTACATCATAGTATTTTTTTTTATAATTTTTAGACATTAAATAAATTAAAATACTTGGGACATCATTATGATGCAGCGATGACCTCATTATTTAACGATTTTAATAAAATGAAAAGATAAAGTAAAATCTAAGGCTTAAACTTGTCCAAAGACTATTGGATGGGTATATTTAGAACCCTTATCACCATAGCCTCAAATTATATAAGTGTGGGACCTCTAAAATCCGAAACTCATTTTATAATAAAGTGACTTTTCATTACTTTCCAAGAGTGTCCCTCCTCTCCTCTTATAAAAGGCCCCCACCTCTACCACCTCATTCACACTTTCAAGCCATTTGGCTCGGCCAAACTCTACCCAAATAATCTCCCAACTTCCCACTATTACTCCTAGAAGCCTCAATTTGGGCAGAACTCTTCCCAAGTAAGCCTTTGGCTCAAATCAAAAAGAGTTACCCGATTTTTAGGTAATGTCTTCTCTAATGTTGTTTTGTTTTATTTTTCTTCTCCAACCCCCTAAAATATTTTTATTCATTTCTTTTGTAACAACACCAGTATAATCAAATATACTAGGATGTTGTTATAAGAATATTCGAGCTACACTTACACACACCTAGATCTAATGGTTAAAGAACATACGGTTTCTGTGGATGGCGAATTTCTGCCTCACGAAACGATGATTGTTCAACACTCATATAACACCTTCAATGGTGGACATTAAGATGTCAATATATTTATATATGATATATAATGTGTTTTTGTTTTACTTATGCTTCTGTATTTCTAGTTTATTTCATACTTTATGATTTCCATTATGGGTAAACGCGATAATTTCATTTTAGGAAGTGCGGACTACCGCCCCGTCAAAGTGATTTGAATCGTTAATGCCATATGTGGGATGTATAAAGGATGGGGTAAATGGTATTATACAATATATCATACTGGAATTATATTATACATTTATATCATTATGATTTCATTCCATTAAATATGAAATAGAAATGAAAGTAGCGTTCATGCGTACGTACGGCTTACCGTCTCAATGAACGGTGCATTTCATTTCTTACCTCTAAATGTTACGTAATATTATAAATGAATGTATATACTAGATATATATGATATATATGACATCTAAATAATGAATATAATTCTGGAGATAATAGATATTCTACCACATAAACAACTTGTAATTATAAGAAGTTTATTGTTGACTCAAGTACCAAAGATCGACAAAACGACCGTTATTAACTTAAATAATTACATAATGTTCATATCATTGTAATAAGTGATATAAATGGGATAATGAAATTGAAAATGGTTCTTAATAAGGTATATATTAACTCTAGTTTATTATTCATGAGGTTAAAGAACGGTTGAGTCAAGTCAGACACGAGGTAAGGGAACTTCTTAACCAAATTTCTATTCATTGGGTTAATCTCCTACTTTCAAATTATGTCATGATATTATTATGTTTTATCTGGTATTTTTACATTATTTATGTGTACTTATAGTGAATACACATTATAGATGTACTTTATTTTAAAAAATGATTTTTAAGGACTTCGTCTCAATCCCCTTTCATTGAGGCATATTTGGTTTTATACACAACTTTATTTTATACGGTGTATAAACCCCTTTGACTTTTACGTTTATTCAAAAGGAAACTTTTTTATACGAAGCGTTTTGCTAAACGACAAAAGGGAATGTTTTTCTTTCCGTACTTATGCGGCGACAACGACTTCTCCGCCGCCGTGACCATTATTTGAGTTTCGTCTTCCTCTACAATCCATCATTTTTTTTAATGAAAAATAAATACAAAGTTTTAACTTTCTTTTATTTTGGTATTTAAAATGGTTTTGAAAGAATTTTTATTATATCAATGTGATGTATTGATATCTTGTGATTGGAATGTGGAAATGTTATGTTTCCTTTATGCAAGTTTTATGTGATACAATTATGTTATGGTTTATGATATGTTTAAACCTATTCATATGAAGAATGTATTGGACTTAATAAGTGACGGGTGGAGCCCGCTATAGCTCCTCGATGCATCGGTAGGTTTCAAGAGACAACTAGACATGGAATTGGCCGAGGCCCTTTCCCAATTTGATTTATGGTTTTGGCCGAGTCCATAATCATTTTAGACATCTTGGCCGAGGCCTTGACAAAATGTTTCAGAATGTCTGGAATTATACATTCCCTCATTATGAAAGTGGTTATTGATATTACATGTGATTATTCGACCAGTAGAATATTCATGTGAAGAAGTGAATGGCATTATCTCATTTTACTTTTTCCATATTATGTTGATGTTCAAGTTTAAAAGGCTTTTGTTTTAGTTATACATTGCCTTAAATTTTTATGTTTATTTATGAAATCTCCCACAATATTGTTATCCTTACTGAGCATCTGAGCTCACCCCTTTCAATGTTTTAATATTTTCCAGGATGTGAAGAAGTATTTTATGAATGACCTGCATGGATAGTCAGAAGAGGATATGAGTGTGGACTATGAAGAATTTGTTATTAGTTTTTCACTTTATGATGTAATGTAACATTTATGAATGTATCTAGTGTTTCCAAGGCTACTAAACTAATCGGCCTTTCGAGACTTGATCTTTTGTGATCATGATAATGTTACGAAGTAATGCACCGACTCCGAGTAGTTGGGGTCGGGGCGTTACAGTTGGTATCAGAGGCAGTTTAGTACTAACCTTGGAAGCTAGATTTAGATAAACTCTGATTAGAGCACATAGCCCGAAGATAGACTTTGAGGATTAGTATAGAATAACTTTCTAGAATTTTGGTATTGTAGAGATGTTGTGAGTTTTCCGAGCAATACATCCCTGTCTGGATACGAGCAGGTAGAGGCGGCTCTGGCACAGATGTACCTAGGGGTAAAACCCGAAAACACCACTTTGAGCTAGACTCGAATGGGAACTGGTGCACGACAACGGGCCTTGCTGCACTCTTGGTTACGACACTCCCGGGGGATATGCTTAGGATAATTCTCATTTTATTTACAAACCACTATGAACGGTTATGAGTATATACTTCCCTAAAGAAAACCTTTTTATGATTATGGATTATATCCATGAATGGTTCAATTTATGTTAAGTATTTTATAAGTATAGAATTATGTATTTTGATTCATAAACTAATCTAGTTTATGCCATTGTATAGAAATGGAGCCTAGTGGAAGGAATGGAAACCGTATCAATGCACGCACTCCGTGCAGGGATTTCCCTCCTGCTCCAGATAATTATTGTGGAGCTGGAGATACAACTGGTGCTGATCAACTTATTACCATACTGGGACAACTCACTCAGGTTATGAATAATAACCTTACTCGTATGGATCACCCTGATCCACAACGTGGATGATCAATGTTAGACCACTTCATGAGGCAACAACCACAAACATTTAATGGGGGTACAAATCCATTAGTAGCTGAGCAATGGATAAACACCTTAGAGAAAATATTCCACGCCTTGGGGAGTAGCGAAAGGGAGAAGGTTATCATGGCAGTTTACCGCCTCACGGGAGATGCTGATCAATGGTGGTCATTGATTCAAAACACAAAGTAAGATGACGACGTATCGAATATGGAATGGAGGGAGTTCAAAGAGCTTTTCCTAGAAAAATACTATCCTCGTGACCATCGAGCAGATATGGAAATATAATTTTTGAGTCTGAGACAAAAGGAGGATGAAAATGTTGCAAAGTATGAGGCCAACTTTACAAGGTTAGCGAGGCATGCTGCAGATTATATACGTAACCCAAGAAGTAAGATTGATCGTTTCTTTGATGGGTTAAAACCATTTCTCCGTCGAGCATTAGTCTCACAAACCTTCTTGTCATACGAAGATATTTTCTCGTGTTCTATCAAGATAGAAAAGGAATTCTCTAAGTCTTATGACAAAAAATTAAAGCAAGATAAGAAGAGAACGGTGGAACAAGAGATAGATAAAGGGAAAAAGGGAAAGAAGGATTTTCCATTATGTGATAATTGTGGGAAGAATCACCCTGGTACTTGCCTAAAAGGAATGGGAGTATGTTATAAATGTGGGGAAAAAGGTCACCAGGCGCGTGATTGCAAGGGAAAGAAAGAGGCTATCAATGTTGAATGATACAATTGTAGGGAAATGGGGCATTATGCAAATGAATGTCCTGAGCGTCAAGGAAACTTACCTCGGAAAAGGCCAAGGGATCAAGGAAAATCTTATGCTGTTACTACAGTTGAAGGAGAATAACTAATTTATTGGTGCTTTTGGACTCATGGATTATATTCTGGTTATTAGAATAATGTGATATATATATAAGGATTGTATTGCAGTACTTGTTGATTTCAGTAAGGTTTTAATATGATGAAGGTAATTATATTTTTAGTATGTGACAATAAGAGAAACTTTACTTTGTTTGGGGAATTTGATAAATTGATATTTGAATTAAGAGACCGTTTAGAGAAAGTCTGGACAGAGGTATTTTGGATAACTATAAAGGTTGGAGTGGATTAAGTTGATCTTTGGATAGTATTGTTTAAGGTAAAAACATTTCTGAAGATTATTTTTGGAATATTATAATACTATATTTTTAGGAAAAGGACAACCTACAGGGTGGGGCATAACCCGTCGCGTCGGACAAAGCTGTAGGAATCGAACCCACAACCATAGTACGACAGGCCTTTATTTCCTACCACTAGCCTACAGGAAGTCCCTGGTTATTACAATATAATTTTATTAATCTAAATGGTATGTGTTAACATTCGTAACCTTATACAATTAGGGTAAGTATAATATTTTTAAGTTCTATTATCTTTTTGAGTGAAAGATGAGTTGAAGGTTGAAACTCTAATTGTCAAGCATAAATATATATATACCTATCTCTTATTCAATGAATAAATTAATTATTAAACTTTAGTAAAGGGATATTAAAACAAAAAAATGTGTTATCCTAATACCTTATGTCTTGTTGAACTGGTGATATTTTAAATCAACATAGATTGAAGGCTTTGAGGCCCTCAATTTGACAGTTGATTGTGATTTATGACCTCAATCACTCGCTACAAATATTTACGTTTTCCTCCAATTATATGTCTCTAATTTCCACCAATGTTCTCCTAATCGAGATCATAATTGGGTGGTGACTTTTTCATTTGTCCTTTCTCTCTTATTAAGGCTAAATTTTATTAATCTTATTTCTGATGTGGGTTTTCCACAAAGGTATTTTCACTTTTCAACCTTTTATTTTCAAAGAAAAATTTCAAATTGCGAGGACACAATTTATTGAAGGAGGGGAGAATGTAACACCCTGAGCTTCCATGATACACTTCTCATTCAATAATGCAATAGCTTGCATTGTACGCAACTTCGAGTTCTAACACACCGCAACTAATCAAAGTAGCCGTTATGAATAGTAATAACCACTTTTTAAATTTATAGGAATTTTATATTTCAAAATGGACTTCATTTTTGTATTCCTAATATTGAAATTAGCCTATGTTTAATTTTTGGTATTTTTCTGAGAACTTCTAATTTTTTATGAATAGTGAAAAATACTTAAAAACAACTTTTTTTAATCAAAATACTTTATAGTGATAAATTATACTATTTAGTGGTTTTAAAGTATAATTATAATATATTTTTACCATTTTATCCAATGGTGGTCATTATAATTAATTTAACATTGAAATTGGACATAAATAATTGCCAATCTTTTGATATAAATTGTTTCTTAAAAACACGCTATTTGTTGTGACATCGGGAATTAATTATAAAATTAATTAATACAACTTATATTTTTGTAATTTTTTAAAATAGACATCATTTTTGAATTCGGAATATCAATTATATCTTACGGTGAAATTTTGGCATTGTTCTGAAAAACATCAATTTTTGATGAATAGCGAAACCACTAAGTGGTAGTTAAATAACTGATTTTTTGTTTAAATGAAATATTACCACTTCTGTGATTTGATTTTCAAAAATCCGACATACATGGTTTTAATTAAGAAGTAAAATGTAGTTCAATGAGATTAAAATAATTTTTGGCGAATAGTAACTTTTCTGTTCTTAATCGCGATTAGAGGTAATTAGTGTAGTTTAAGGTAAAAATAATGTTTTAATAATATGAGATGAGTTTGACACATGTCCTACCCTCATTTTATGTGCCATGGCCGACCAAGAAAATCCATGGGTCAACTTGGTGACCCCATGGAGCCACTTTAGTTGGAAAATGACATAAATACCTTTTATTTAATGTTAAAGTAAAAAATGACACAAACATGAAATGTTTTACTAACAAATTTTTTACATGGGGTTATAAAAGTCATATTTTTGAATATAAATAGTAATTGGAAAGATAAAAAGATTTCCTACATCATAGTAGTTTTTTTATAATTTTTAGACATTAAATAAATTAAATTATTTGGGACATCATTATGATGAAGCGATGACCTCTTTATTTAACGATTTTAATAAAATGAAAAGATAATGTAAAATATAAGGCTTACACTTGTCCAAAGACTATTGGATGGGTATATTTCGAACCCTTATCACCTTATCCTAAAATTATATAAGTTTGGGACCTCTAAAATCCGAAACTCATTTTATAATAAAGTGATTTTTCTTTACTTTCCAAGAGTGTCCCTCCTCTCCTCTTATAAAAGGCCCCCACCTCTACCACCTCATTCACACTTTCAAGCCATTTGGATCGGCCAAACTCTACCCAAATACTCTCCCAACTTCCCACTCTTACTCCTAGAAGCCTCACTTTGGGCATAACTCTTCCCAAGGAATCCTTTGGCTCAAATCAAAAAGAGTTACCCGATTTTGAGGTAATGTCTTCTCTAATGTTGTTTTGTTTTATTTTTCTTCTCCAACCCCCTAAAATATTTTTATTCATTTCTTTTGTAACAACACCAGTATCCTAAATATACTAGGATGTTGTTATAATAATTATTCGAGCTACACTTACACACACCTACATCTAATGGTTAAAGAACATACGGTTTCTGTGGATGGCGAATTTCTGCCTCACGAAACGATGATTGTTCAACACTCATATAACACCTTCAAAGGTGGACATTAAGATGTAACTATATTTATATATGATATATAACGTGTTTATGTTTTACTGAGGATTCTTTATTTCTCATTTATGGCATACTTTATGATTTCCATTATGGGTAAACGCGATAATTTCATTTTAGGAAGTGCGGACTACCGCCCCCTCAAAGTGATTTGAATCGTTAATGCCATATGTGGGATGTATAAAGGATGGGGTAAATGTTATTATACACTATATTATACTGGAATTATATTATACATTTATATCATTATGATTTCATTCCATTAAATACGAAATAGAAATGAAAGTAGCGTGCATGCGTACGTACGGCTTACCGTCACCATGAACGGTGCATTTCATTTCTTACCTATAAATGTTACGTAATATTATAAATGAATGTATGTACTGGATATATATGATATATATGACATCTAAATCTTGAATATAATTCGGGATATAATGTATATTCTACCACATAAACAACTTGTAATTATAAGAAGTTTATTGTTGACTCAAGTACCAAAGATCGACAAAACGACCGTTATTAACTTAAATAATTACATAATGTTCATATCATTGTAATAAGTGATATAAAAAGGATAATAAAATTGTAAATGGTTCTTAATAAGGTATATATTAACTCTAGTTTATTATTCAGGAGGTTAAAGAACGGTTGAGTCAAGTCAGACACGAGGTAAGGGAACTTCTTAACCAAATTTCTATTCTTTGGGTTAATCTCCTACTTTCAAATTATGTCATGATATTATTATGTCCTATCTGGTATTTTTACATTATTTATGTGTAATTATAGTGAATACACATTATAGATGTACTTTATTTTAAAAAAATTATTTTTTAAGGACTTCGTCTCAATCCCCTTTCATTGAGGCATATTTGGTTTTATACACAACTTTCTTTTATACGGTGTATAAACCCCTTTGACTTTTACGTTTATTCAAAAGGAATCTTTTTTATACGAAGCGTTTTGCTAAATGAAAAAAGGGAATGTTTTTCTTTCCGTACTTATGCGGCGACAATGACTTCTCCGCCGCCGTGACCATTATTTGAGTTTCGGCTTCCTCTACAAGCCATCATTTTTTTTAATGAAAAATAAATACAAAGTTTTAACTTTCTTTTATTTTGGTATTGAAAATGGTTTTGAAAGCATTTTTATTATATCAATGTGATGTATTGATATCTTGTGATTTAAATTTGGAAATGTTATGGTTCCTTTATGCATGTTTTATGTGATACGATTATGTTATGGTTTATGATATGTTTAAACCTATTCATATGAGGAATGTATTGGACTTAATAAGTGACGGGTGGAGCCCGCTATAGCTCCTCGATGCATCGGTAGGTCTCATGAGACAACTAGACGTGGAATTGGCCGAGGCCCTTTCCCAATTTGATTTATGGTTTTGGCCGAGGCCTTAATCATTTTAGACGTCTTGGCCGAGGCCTTGACAAAATGTTTCAGAATGTCTGGCATTATACATTCCCTCATTATGAAAGTGGTTATTGATATTGCATGTGATTATTCGACCAGTAGAATAACCATGTGAAGAAGTGAATGGAATTATCTCATTTTATGTTTTCCATATTATGTTTATGTTCATGTTTAAAAGGCTTTTTTTAGTTATACATTGCCTTAAATTTTTATGTTTATTTATGAATGCTCCCGCAATATTGTTATCCTTACTGAGCATCTGAGCTCACCCCTTTCAATGTTTTAATATTTTCCAGGATGTGAAGAAGTATTTTATGAATGAACTGAAGGGATAGTCAGAAGAGGATATGAGTGTGGACTATGAAGACTTTGTTATTAGTTTTTCACTTTATGATGTAATTTAACATTTATGAATGTATCTAGTGTTTCCAAGGCTACTAAACTAATCGGTCTTTCGAGACTTGATCTTTTGTGATCATGCCAATGTTACGAAGTAATGCACCAACTCCGGGTAGCTGGGGTCGGGGCGTTACATATTTATTCCACTTCAATAGTTTTTCTTCCTTTCGATAAGAAAATCCATTACAAATCTACCATGGAACCCATATAATGAACACACCCAAAACAATGTAAATAAGAAAATATTATTAATGAATGGGTGGAATGATGTTATAAAATGATCATATAAGGTATTATAAATCTAAATATGTTTATTTAAAATACTAATGATAGTCTTTAAACCATTATACATGAGTTTTGAACACATTTTAACTAAGACAAACCCGAGGAAAGAGAATTCATAACCCAATTTCCATTCTTTGGGTTAATCTTATACATCTTTAATTATATGGTACTAAGATTATATTTGTGATGATTTGTTGTTTATATTATGTTTTATTATGTTTATTTATAGTTTATATACATATTCCTTTAATTATGTTTACTTCCGACATCAATTATATGATATTTTTAAGGGACTTTCCTTTTAAAATCCTATTTTAAAATCCTATTTTCAGAAATTCAAAAGAAATGTTTTTATGAAATTTTTCATGTTATGGTTCTTGGGAATTTTTTATGATGAAGGGTGGGACCTATATTTATCTCCAATGCATTGGGTATGTGTAAGTTGGTGGTTAGTCATATGGTTTCTCCAAATGTAACTGTGATGGTTACACCACAAGGTAGCTGTGAGGGTTACATTATAAGGTAGTTGTGAGGGTTAAAAATCATAGGGTAGCCACAAGGGTTAAAATTTAAGTAAGTAATGACCCAAGATATCATTATGGTTTTATATATATGTTCCTTACTTTTTTTTGAAAATCTCATGTTTCACAAAGTATGTATTTATGGGTGAGTAGTATGTCTTTGTGAAATGATTTCATATATTTATAAGTACTCATAGACTAATGGTTTCTTTCCTTCTCTATATATCCCTTACTAAATTTTTTATGCTCATACCATGTTTATAAATGTTTTTCATAGGTTATAAGGATGTTTAATATATAAAAGGAAGTAAAGTTAAATGTTTTGATGATTTTTCCAAGAAATCATCTTTTTTTGTCAGAAATTTTTTGTTTTAGAATAAATAAATATTGTTTTAATTGTACGTGATTTGAATACTTGTTGGTTTAATTGTATAAGTTATGTCCTAAACATATGAAACTCTCAACCAAAAATATCTTTGGGAATGTAAAGAAGTGAAATCTTGTTGAAATAGGAAGATTATGTAATATTTACGTTCGGGACCTTAAAGTTGGTATTAGATCATAGTTTAGATAAATTTAGGAGTTAGTATGATATTAACGTAACAAAATAAATTATTTTTTCCATATTTGTTTGTTGAAATAATACAGTATTTAAATATTACCATGTTTTTTCATCTATGATATTTGGATCTGAGAGGCTGATATATTTCTGATTCCACAATTAGGAATGGTGGGAATTGGAACTGAGAAATTTTTTATTTTAATGGATCAGATGCTGTAGGTAATAAATGATGATGGAATATATGAATGATAACCACTAGATCTACTAGATAGGAACATGGAAATAGTGGAATATTTTATTAGGAAACACCATACTACTTTCAGTGGATCTTCTGACCCAGTAGCAGTTAGAGGATGGATTAAATCCCTTGAAATGATATTCTATGCTAATGGATGTTCAGATAATTGAAATGTTATTCATTCCATTTATCATTTTGAATGTGAATCTGATCAGTGGTGTTCCATGGTAATGAATATCAGGGATATGGAGGAAATTCAAGCTTTAGAGTTGGATGAATTTAAAATTCTTTTCCCTAAAAAATATTTTCCTAAGGTAGTTCAACTTATGATAGAGAAGCAATTCCTTGAATTAAGGAAAAAAGACGAATATTCAATAGCTTTGTATGAAGAAAACTTCACCCTACTGTAATGGTATGCACCAAATCATATTCTAGATCTTGATATAAAAATCAACCGTTTTTACTCAAGATTGAATCCAATATATCGAAGGGAATCATATTCCAGTGTGTTAAAAAGTTATGTGAAACTTATTTGATGTTATAAGAGTGTAGAAATGGAGTTTTCTGATGATCACTTGTACTTTGAAAGAAAAATATATGAAGAGTTGCAGATATAAAGTGATGGGTAAGAATCAATCAAATAAATATTATTGTAAGAAAGTTCAGTTTCTAGTTTGTGAAAAGTGTGGTAAAAAGCCCCATGGGGAATTCGTTACTAAAACTGGAATGTGTTTTCGATGTTTTAAGTTTGGACAGATGTCTTGAGAATTTAATGAAAATTATCTTAGTTTAAATTTTAATAAAGAATCTATAATTTGTTTCAAATGTGGTGAGATGGGTCTTTATGCAAATTCCTTCCCAAAGAAAGATTTGAATGATAGAAAGCAACCAGACTATTTGAAAAAATGTGTAGTGAGATCCTTTGCAACTACCTTAGTATATTTTAGGCCATCCAATGAATTTGAATCTGTTACTTTATGAATTTACTCATATTTTTCTAATGTATTGTTTGATACGAGGTCTACACATTAAATTATTTCTATGAAATTTTCTGGTAAACTGGAAATATCACCTCAACAAATGAGACCAGAACTTATTGTCAAAACACCTGGGGGAAATGTTACAGGAAGTAATTTATTTTAATAATATTCCTATTGTTATATATGGAAATACATTAACATGAAACATTGTTGTTTTTTCCTTAGAAGAGTTCAATGTCATTCTGTGTATAAATTGGATTTCTATTTATCATGTTAAGATTTATTGTAGATCTAAAGAAGTTGTTTTTCAGAAAGAGTTTCAATTTTTATACAAGAACGAATCCATACAATTGATAAAATATTAAGAAGCTGTGAAACTATTGAGGGATGGAAATGAATATTATCTTTCATATATTGTAGAAAACAACGAAATATTTAGATTAATAATGTACCAATGGTAAATGAATACCTTGATGTTTTTTCTAATGAGTACCTCAATGTTATACCTAATTAGGAATTTGAATTTACAATAGTCTTAGTTCCTGGTGCTAATCCAATTTCAAATCCCCCTTGTCTATTTTCTCAAATGGAACTTCTTGAATTGAAAAATCAGTTGCAGGAGTTTCTTGAGAAATGCTTCATTCATCCTAGCACTTCACCACGAGGAGCTCCTATTTTGTTCATTAAAAATAAAGATGGTTCTATGAGACTTTAGGTTGATTATATAGCTTTGAATTACATTACTATTAATAATAAGTATCCTTTTATTCACATCGATGAATTTTTTTATCAGCTCTAGGGAGCTCAATATTTTCCAACAATTGAATTGAGATTCGGGTACCATCCTCTGAATGTGGAGGAGGATGACATTACAAAAATAGATTTTCAAACTAGATGTGGTCATTATGAATTTTTTTTATGTCGTTTGGGTTAACTAATGCACCAGTTGAATTCATGGATCTTATGAATAGAATATTTCATGAGTTCTTGGATAAATTTGTGTTTTTTTATTGATGGCATTATGGAATATTTTAGAAGTAAATAGCAGCATGAAAAACATCTATGGTTTGTTTTTCAAAACTTAAAAAAAATAAATTTTATATAAAATTAATAAAGTTTGAATTTTGGTTGTAACAAATTTCTTTCCTTCATCACATTGTTTATAAAGTTGTTATAATTGTTGATATTTTTAAAACAAAAGTTGTTGAATAATATCCAAGACCCACAAATATAATCTAGATTCATAGTTTTATTGGTTTGGAAGGCCATTACAAGAGGTTTATTTAAAACTTTAAAAGCTTATCTAGTCCACTGACTATGTTAACTCGAAAAAGAGTTAAACTCATCTGGACAAAATAATGTGATTATTGATTTCTAGAATTGAAAAGAAGATCGTTGAGTGCTCCAGTTCTCACCATACCTTTTGGAAATGGTAAGATTGTCATCTATAGTGATTCTTCATTAAAGGGAATTGATTGTCTTTTGATGCAGCATGATCAGGTAATTTCTTATATATTAAGACAACTAAAAACTCATGTGTTAAATTATCCCACACATGATTTGGAATTAGTAGCTGTGGTTTTTTCTTTAAAAAATTTAGAGGCATAATTTATATGAAGACAAATGTGAAATATATACTAACCAGAAAATTTTGAAGTACCTATTCACTCAGAAGTAATTAAACACGAGGAAGAGAAGATGGCTTGAACTGATAAAGGCTTATGATCACACCATAAATTACCATCCGGGAAAAGAAAACAAAGTGGCAGATGCCTGGGGTCAAAAACATCATCCATAATTAACTATGTTACAGTTGGAACGAGACCATTTGAATAATGATTTGATTAATTTTGGCTTGGAAGTTGTTAGTGCAGGAAATTAATCTGTTTTGTTTCATGTTTTAGTGTGGTCATATTTGTGAGATAGAATTATGAAAGTGTATAAG
Organism: Viscum album; assembly: GCA_963277665.1. NCBI lineage: Eukaryota > Viridiplantae > Streptophyta > Magnoliopsida > Santalales > Viscaceae > Viscum > Viscum album. Next base: position 757,838,029 of record OY728119.1, on the reverse strand, counting down.
GAATCTAGGGTGCTACAAAAAATGGTATAATTATTTAAAATGGGTAATTTACTAGAATTTAATCTTGATAAAGATTATGTTATAATATTTGGAAAATGATTGTGTGTGCCTTGAGATTCTCCGATAAATAAATAATTTATGTGGGGAGCTCATAGTTCTATGATTTCAGTTCATCCAGGTAGAAAAAATATGTACATATTCGTTTGGGAGTATTACTAGTGTGATGGAATTAAAATATATATTATATATTTTACCATGAAATGTTTGACATGTTAATAGGTTAATGTAGAGCTGGAGTTACCGAAGGGGATGCTTCATCCTTTACATGTTCTGGAGTGGAAATGGGAATATATATCAATGGACTTCATTGTGGGAATTCCAAATACTTCTGGAGGTAATAATGAAACATGGGTTATTATTGATCTACTGACTAAATCTACTAATTTCTATCTTATTACAGATAATTAATCTGCCTTTGGATCAGATTTCTTGATTATAACTGAAAGAGATTGTTAGGTTACATGGAGTTACTCTTTCAATTATATCTGACAGTGATCCGAGGTTCACTTCTAACTTTTGTATTGGCCTTCAGAAGTCATTTGGAATAGAACAAAATTTCAGTATAGCTTTTAATCCACAATAAAATAGATAGTCAGAGTTTATGATTCTGACTTTGGTGGATATACTTTGAGCTTGTTCAATGGATTAACAGGGAAATTTAGATCAATATAATTCTTTACTTGAATTTTAATATTATAAATTTTTTTATTCTAGTATACATATGGCAACATTTGAGGCCTTATTTAGGAAGTGGTGTTGAACTCTAACTTTTTGGGATGAAGTTAGGGAAATGATCTTAATGGGACCAGAATTAGTAGAGGAAGTTGCTGAGAAAGTTAAGATGATCTAGAAACACATGAGGATATCTTAGAGCAGGCATAAATTGTTTACAGATAATAAGAGGAAATACTTTTCTTTTGAGGTAGGTGATCATGTTTTTTATAGAATCTCACCATGGAAAAGTGTTATGCATTTTGGTAAGAAAGGAAAGCTAAGTACATAGTTCATTGGACCTTAAAAAATATTAGATAACGTTGGTTTAGTTGCCTACCGAGTAGCTTTTCCTCCAGGTTTATCTCAAGTACCCAATGTTTTTCATGTTTCGATGTAGATCATGTATGTTCCAGATTCATCTCATGTTTTGAACCCAAAAGCAGTTCAGTTGGAAAAAAATCTCTCTTACGAAGAGAAAACTATTCATATTCTTGATCGAAGAAAATAACTATTGTGAAATAAGTTAATACACTGGGTAAAGGTATTGTGGAGAAACCACATGGTTGAATAAGAAACATGGGAATCTAAACATTCTTGGAGGTAAAGGTACCCCCATTTGTTTAATATTTAAATAAAATTGTGAGGACACAATTTCTCGAATGAGGGGTGAATGAAACACCCCAAAGGTTTTAAAAATAAATTTAAATGCATGAAACATTTATTCTCTATATAATGAAATTTTTATAAGGATATAGTTATAATCCATCCATGAAGCATAATTTTTTCACTTCTATGATTTCAATTTTGAAAAACAGATATCTACAGTTGTAATCAGTAAGTTATTTTGAGTTTGATAAAACCAACTTGTTTTTTTGGTGAATAGTAACATACCCTTAGGAATAGTAATATGACAATTATGAATAATAAATAACATTATTATTTTATTTTATTAATGTCATAAGATAATGAGATCTTTATTAATTTTTCAAGGTGATATAAAATGAGTTATAGTTTTAAAATTGTTATTTTTTGAATAATTTTTTTTATAAAAATAAATCAATCATATTTTAAAAATTATTTTCAAAAAATTGACATCATTTTTGAATTCTACATGTCCAAAAATGGTATGGTTGTTTTTTTGGGATTTTTCTGAGAGAATAATTTTCAGTGAATAGTAAAAAATATAGTTTTAATGTTTTTGGGTGTTTAATGACATTATAATGATTTAATAATGATGTAATAATTATGGTTTATTCTTGAGGATTATAATATGATATGAGGTGTCCCATGTGGCGAATACCATGGAAAAAACCATGGAAAATCACATGGTTTTGCAAATACCCCTAATGAGGTGTCCTTGGAAATTAATTAAAAACTCTCCCACTTTACTATAAATACCACCCTCACCCACCTATTCCACTCACACCTCTGAAGATTTGATAATAGTCTAAATTATAAGCAATATCAATACCAATGCTCTTTCCCACGTCCAAAACCTTCTGGTATCATCAAAATTCCAAAACCAAATGCCTTAACAAGGATCTCAAGGAGAAGAGATCAAGAGGTGAAGATCCTCATTCATTTTCTTGGGTTTTCTTTTCAATTATTTTATTTTCTTATACTCTATTATACTACCCTTATCCCATTGGAATGAAAGATCTAGTATTAGATATATTCTGTATTTTTATCAAGTTTATGGAAAAAATCATCATCATTTTTCCTCTCCTCTTCCTCCTATTATACAAATTAAAACACCATTTATGATGTTTCAATTTACCGACATTGTGGATGATGTGTATTCAATTTCCTATAATTCCAAAAAATTTATCTGTAAAATAATTTTATTGGTTAATTTTTTTTTATAGTGTATGATATTACCTTCATTTTATTATGTAATTAACTCATATGCATTGTAATAAAGGGAAACTATGAAACAAGGTTGTGATTTGTGGAGAACCGCCAAAATGATCTATATGAAAATCACTAATGATTTATCTAAAGATTCATCCTCATACCATATAACAAAAAATATTTATGGAATCATTTATTATTCTTGAAAAAAATTAAAACCATTTCATTCCACTTGTGGAGTTTCAATTCCTTTCAATAAGAAAATCTATTATGAACCAACAATGGAAACCATGTAAGGAACCCACCAGAAACAATGAAAATAACAAAATATTATTAATGAATGGGTGTAATAATGTCATAAAATGATCATATAAAAAGTTATAATATGAATATGTTTATTTAAAATATTAATAACACTATTTTAATAATTATACATGAGGTTTAAATACATTTTAATTAAGATGAACCCATGGTGAGGGAATTCATAACCAAATTTCCATTCTTTGGGTTAATCTTCTACTTCATTAATTTTATGGCACTAGGATTATTTGTGTCATGAATAGTTGTTTATATTTTGTTTCATTAATTTTATTTATAGTTTATATACATATTCCTTTAATTCTCTTAATTTTTCACATCAATTATATGATATTTGAAAGGGAAATTACTTTTAAAATCCTCTTTTAAAATTCTATTTTACAAAATTCAAAATATATGTTTTTATGAAATTATTCTTGTTTTATGATTATGTTTTAGTTATTAGGAATAGTTTATGATGAATTGTGGGACCTATATCTCCCTCAAATGCATTGTTTATTTGTAATTTGGAGGATGTCTATATGGTTACTCCAATTATAACTGTGATGATTACACCATAAGGTAGCTATGAGGGTTACATTGTAAGGTAGCTGTGTGGGTTAAAAATGATAAGGTAGATGTGAGTGTTAAAATATAAGTAATTAATTCACAATATAATTTTATGTTTTTATATATATGTTCATTAATGTGTTTTTTAAATATCAAGTTTCACAAAGTAAGTATATATGGGTGAGATGTACGTCTTTGTGAAATGATTTAATATGTTTATAAGTACTCGTGGACTAATGGTTTATGTCCTTCTTTTTATATCCATTACTAATATTTTTATTTGCATCCCATGTTTTTAAATGTTTTTCATAGGTTATAAGGATAGGTAAGATAAATAAGGAAGTCAAATTAAATTCTATCAAGATTTTTCAAAGAAATCATGTTGTTTTTTTGTTAAAAAATTTATATTTTGGAAGAAAATGATATTGTTTTAATGGTACCCACTTTGTATATTTGTGGATTTATATGAATGTGTTATGTCCTAACTTTTTAAAAATATAAAACAAAAATATATGTGGGAATGCGAAGAAGTTAAATCTAGTTGAAATATCTATATTATGTAATGTTTAAGGGTAGGTACTTATACCCCAGGGTACAACATTTACCACTAATGGGTGGTCACCAGAATTGGAATAACATCAAAAGGGACATAATAATCCATTGGATACCAAATCTAATAAAAAAATATTTCCATATCGTCTATAAATATCTATGTTACCACATCTGAGACACTACCATCATACTTCCCCAATGACTTTTGTTGAAAATTAGGCAAAGTTATCAACCATTGATCATCATCCTCAATCAGATAAACCCTTTGGTGATAAACTGGGTCCCAAGAAACATGTGGATGATGACAATGAGCCATATATGAAAAGAGAAATAAATATTTTCTATGTCTGATATTATGGAATATCATTTATATTTGATAAAATTAATTTTTTAACTACCCAGAACCACCCAATTTAAACAATAACATAAGTCATCATGATTCATGTACCTGTCCAAAGTCATTAACCTACAAGTAGGTCCACATCACTTTTTCATTCAGTTGTCTTAGAGTCCCAACACTGGATCACAATGGGCCCTGAAATGCCTAGTACTAGACAATCTTCTTGGCCTATGTCATTAACTAAGGTGTACTAGAACCATTTCCATACCAACCCAAGAAACCCCCAGTATGCCTATATATAAAATCCATTGTATCTCTCAACCATCACCTTTGATACTACTCTATCATAACCCCTACCATTAAATATACCAAAATTAGGGGAGAGAGAAAATGAACCCTAGGTTCTGTCTCTAGTAGGACCTGAGTTGGTGATTAACACCGAGGGTATAAAAAACTAATGAATAGGAGGAATTTACCGCTATAATATAAATATGATTAAGTAATAAGATGAATCAACCACAAATATATCTGTGACATAATATAAAATAAAGTTAATAACCATACCACAATGCATGTATGAATAAATCTAATAAATATAAACGTATTCAAAGAAAATTCCACAAAGTAAAACTAAAGCAACAAGAAAAAAAAATTCTAAATATATACACCAGTATTTTCCCCCATGGTCTACATATTACCCATATAATTTTAAAAATAATTTAATTTACGTAGGGTTTGGATTGATTTATACTCAGTAGGAAAACCAATGTATCTTAGGAACACATGGAAAGAGCATACTAATGCACCCATGTGAAAGAAGAAGAACAAAACAACACCTATACATGCATACATACCAAAACCATACTTAACACGACTCACTCACCAAAACTTGCATCCATGTGTAATATACTAATTTGGAGAAAATCGATAAAGGGTAACCACAAATCTTTTGCACTAATTTTCCACTCTCATGCTCCAACGGCAAATGTCCTGGAACGCATACCCCTATCGTATGACATCACTGCAAATCACATCACATACCACACATAGAAATGAGGTCCACAAGATCACATCAAATCACACAATAAGACACATGGTTCATCACATATCATAAGTAGTCTAGTAGGGTATCATGGACATGAAGGAAATCAACATCATGTCCTCCTCCTACCATACACGACCCCCGCGATAGGCTATCTTGTCACAACCCACCCGAATACACTTGGGCCCTCAAATATCATCATTTCACATCACTATGGAGTGACTTTTTAATTTGGGACATCATTTCCAATTCATTTCCTTCTCAACAAATAGATGATAGAGTTGGGAAGAGCATGTATCAATCCATCCATCCTCCCACTAGGATGTTGGGGAAACACCCAAATGTGATGATACAGGTGTCATCAAATAATTATCGATGTGGGTGGAGTGCATATAGAAATAAAAAACGAATATAAAATGTATATATATAGAGACTCACAATAATAAGAGCCTCAACCTAGTTGGTGAGGACTCGACAAGTGCATCCAAAGTCCCAAGTTCAAATCTGAGTAGAGACATAATTTCCAGGTTATTGTAACATCACTCTTGTAGTCGCTATAACAGCTATAACTATTCATCTATTTGTGCTTTCAAGACACCAGTTTGGTTTCATAGGTCCTTAATGGACTTCACCTCACCTCAAGGCCTTCAAACCACCTCAAGGCTTTTAAGCCACATGAAATTGTGCTTAATGGTCCAGACAGACTCTATAAGGAGCTGACTCTAGATGAGGATTCAGAGAAGGTGTATTCACTAGAGTAGAATCTAACAGATCTAGAAGAAAGAGATGTTTTTTCTTTTCCATGGGGACTATCCTATGCATCCATGAGAATCCAAGCCGAACATCCAGGTGAAGGTGGAAAGCTGACATCACGATGTAGAAGCTGGGGAGGATCAGTTATATGTAGTTATATTTAAGATATGTTCTTTTAAGACCTATGGGTCATGTAATTATCTATTCTTATGATCCTTGTAATGGTTACCCCTCATCCCTTGAAATGGGGATTATAAAAAATAAATAAAAAGAAGGCCTTTGGGCCATTTGGGAATGGAGATTCACAATTGAGGAGCCCTATCTTATCGTTCACTATAAGGCATAGTCCATCTGACAAGATCCTCCACATCCATTACCAAAACTAAATTCACTAACCGATAGAAGAAAAACACCGACCCCAATTTATATTCCATACTTCAATTCTCATTAATTATTATTCCATATTATCATTACCAACCCATTCCATTAAAATAGGTAGCATGTCTAGTGTTTCTAACCCATTTTCAATTCACTTTTTCATGTATGAGAATTTGAAATCATTATTTTTCATTTAATTACATTAATACATGGAAAATAGTGAAAATAATAACATCACAACAACAAATAAACCAAAATTATACTTACAAATAGGGAAAAATCCACTTTTGCATCCCCCTGCACAACCACTCCACAACCACCATTGCATCCCAACTCCACATCACATCCACTAACCCCACACACTTCACAACATAACAATCACCCATGACTCACATTATAAAAACCAATACAGAACACCTAGCCACATCCACAAACACATTACAACACACAAACACATCATTTTCGAAATTTATAATAAAGAATTTCTTTAAATTACCGTTATTTATTAATGGGAATTATTATAGTAGCCATATATGATAGTTAAAATAATACATTTACCCAATTATAAGTGGTTAAACATTTAATTATGGTGGTTTCACAAAAATCACACAAACATAAATTCCAAAAAACATCTACTAGTGTACAAACAAGGACTCCCAATCAACCAAGATTTTTATTGATAATTTATCCCAATCAATTTCAATAACAAAAAACCATATCAAATTTATAAAAAAATGATGGTTTCCACAACCCCTTATTAAATTCATTTAACTAATTCATTAAAATTATTAAATCTTGATGCAACCATTTATAAAGAAGAAAACATGATCACCCATCACACAATGATAAAAATAAAGGAGAATAATAGAATTATATGCTTGGAATGAATGAATCTTTAAACCAATTTGATACACTAAAATAGGGGGAAAAGTTCTAGAGGATACCACCTATATGGAGAAATCTAACTAACTATAGAGAAAAGATTCCATGACTCTGAGTGAAGAAGGATTAGGATACTTCTATCTGAAGAGAAATTAATCTCAAATGAATGAAAGAAAGATATTCTCTTCAGAATGATTAGATTTGAAACTATCAGGATTTGATTATGTTTTGTTGAAAATAAAATGAGGATATCATCATATTCATAAGGTATAACCATTTAAAGAAAAAAAATTATTAATAAATATAAATATATAACTGTACAACTTAAAAAATCATTAAATTCCATTAATTAATTTATTAAAACAATTTTTCATTAAAAAAACATAAAATGGGTAAAAATATAAATTTTGGAAAAAATAGAGGTTCCTTGTAGATCTATCATTGGTTATATATTGTTAGTGATCAACCACCAGTTTTGTGTCCTACAGTTTGTGATATACCATTGGTGATGTACCACTAGTTCATAGATATACCATTGGTGATCTACCATTGATGATATACCTCTAGTTCAGTGTTTTATCATTGGTGATCTATCACTAGTTCAGTGATCAACCATTGGTGTTATACCACAAGTTTAGAGATCTATTAGGAGTGATATATAGTTGGATATCTACTAGATTTATCACAATGTAATGGGACAGAAGGTCTAGTCTATTACATAGCCACTCCACTATGTTATGTTTTCCTATTGTTAATTTTGTGCCACATTCCACAAATATTCTTTTTTAAAGATATGTTATCTTGTAATGGAACATCTCATTATTTTGTTATATGCCTATGTAATACATCATGGATCATGATTATTGTATCATGTTTCCAGTATTTGATGCTATAGTATATGTTTGGTCATTTGAGGTATTACTCTCTTTTATTAGGACTTATGTTTAACTATTACTGTTCTATAATATTTTTATCAGTTATTTATACCATTCTCATATTTTCTTGAATGTTTATAATCTAAACCCTTTAGAAATTGTTAAAATATTTCCCCTTACTAATCGTTTTAGTTAAACCCTTTTAATGTTTCCAATTTATTTATGGAATTAAATACTCTATTATGTGTAGAATAAAGGCTTAATTAGATATTTTTTGATAGTTGATGAATCAATTTTGTGAAATAATATTTTTCTGCAGTTAATCTCTAACAAAACTAAAAAATTGGGTTTGGGGGTTGTGTGTGAACATTTGTTTTGTGTATTTTTTATTTACTAAGATGATATATAAAATGATGTATGTGTATTGGGTCTTCTTTTTTTATATTAAATCTTGCAATTTAATTATTTTTTCAGCAACAGATCTAGTAGTATATGTTTGGGGAATCACAATATTTTCATCATGTTTGACCTTAAGGATGATAACAACTTATGAACGCTCTTGTTCATCAATTTTCAGCTTGGATTTATAGCAATTTCCATAATATCTTCCATTTTATCCGATAAATAATTTGGTTTCACCTTATTTAAAGTGAAACTCCTCATCTTAATTATATTCAATTTTAACTAAAATGACTTACTAAGGCTTATTTTTGGATGAATTTAATTTTTCTGTTAAGGGGTAAATTCCTTTACTATGATCATATGTATTCACATGTAAATTCTCCACCATTATTCCTTAATTATCTCAATAATACATGACAGAACATTCCATTGCAATAATATTAAATGTTTTCAATCTATTGGAATTTTTTAGAGCTCTTGAACTTTCTCACCTAAACCGATAATAAATCAAAACATAAATCATCTAATTCAACTTAATCCTAATTAATTTTATATTTTCCTTGCATATAAATTCTATTTCTATTAGTTAGTGACTTTTTATTACTTTTAAATTTATATGCACCTCATATGTGACTAGATTTCTATTCAAGTCATCATGTAGTATCTTATATAATCTCAATGAGATTGTTAAGAAGCCATCAATATTTTAATTTGTTCTCAACATGAAATCCTCAAATATATTTTGAAGAACATATAGATTTACAACTTTTTTACTTTATATCACCCTCATAAATATTGGAATGTTTTTTCAAAACCTCTTTTTATTATGTAAAAATCATCACCATTACATATATATTATTCAAAAAATATTAAGATGAGAAATTTTATTACATAAATATTTATTTAATAGTTTTATATTTTAATTATTTATTAAAAATTTAATAATATCACTGCCTCTTTTCTACAAATTATTTTGAAAAATGTATTAATTATAAGATATTGTAGAAGTGATATCATTTAGTTCTTTTATATTTGATATATATAGCCACAAAACAAATAAACTCCCTTTAAATTCAATATAAAATATATGACAGTTATATTAATATTGTAGATTCTTTAATTTTGACATTGTGGTTCTGATACAAGTTATTGCAACCATAGTCATAAAGATGCCTTGGGGGTGGAATATGGTGTTAATATTTTTATCAAATTTGACTGAATCTTATTCATAATTTGTAATTAATAGATATAACCTATTGATATAAAATAAACATTTTATCGAAATTTGAAAAATAATTGTAGAGACCTTAAGATTTTATTTAGTTCATGATAAAGGGTTACTCCAACTAGCAAACACTGAAGGTATTCCAACATACTATGGGATATCACTATTCATTAAAGATGATTAATTTTTTCAATGATATACTATTTATGAGAGGATACATCCATCTCATTTTCTATCTAAGAACTATTTTATGTTCAAGAAAACATATTATGCCTGAAAGGAAATTATAATATAGTAAAGAGAGAAAATAAACACAAATCTTGTGGGGAGTTATGATTGTGATACTAGTTCCCCATCAAATCTATAATTTTAATAAAAATATTCATGATCCACCATTATTATCTAATTTTATTATTATAGAAATTAAATCTTCTATAAAATCATATATTTCAATATTACCCCTATTTTAATTACATCAATGAACTCCCATGTTATCCTTCAAAATCCATCAACTTTGATTTCCACATGCTAACTTAACATTTTTTCTTAAATGTCTTCCATTTTTTGAATGAAGTAAATTATATATTTAACTCCATTTTAATTATTTATTCAAGATCAATTGGAATCACTATCTTTATATAAAATCCATTCCACCATGGCATGGTGACTCCCAAAACACTAATTTGGGTTTCAAGATGTACAACATTCTCTGATATTTAAGAATATTTCTAATAATATAACCCTAAAACTCACTAAATTTATACATTAGAACAAACCTTATAATGAATTAACAAGGAATATCCTAGTTAGGACCATGGAAAATTTATATTGGAGTCATAAAACCGTTCAAAATGTATTACAACATGATTGGGACCCTGTTTCAGTTTAATCTAGAAAGGTCTGATTCTCAAAATTCCTAAAAACAATATCATTGGATATATCCAACCTTTCTTTTGGTTTAATCATTCATACATATTATAAAAACATCCAAAATTACTATTATTGGGTTCCCCATTCATTTCAAAAATTTATTCAATGAAAAACTCCTTGTTCTATGTGTGATTTAGAAACATCTCAACATTTTCAGAACCGTGGATGGATCAATAATATCCAGCTTCACAACAAAATAACTTTTATAACCAAAAAATACTTCTATGATATAGAAGAAAAATTATTTTAGGATTAATTTACATGTACAATTCATAATCTCTTAAACATCCATAGAACTAGATAAAACATTGCTTGTGTTACACCATGAAATAGATAATTCCAAAATACCCATGGTGAGACCTATTGAAAAAATTTGTATTTGTAATGGGTTAATTACGCTGGGGAATATCCCCATAAAAAATATTCCATAATAAACAATTATTTGCGATGGAATTAACTTTTCTTAAAAAATAAAAAAAAATTACAATAGAAAATAGGGTCTTTAATAAATATATTTGTACTGACTACATGTCATACCATTGGAAACTTAGTTATGACCGGATAATGGAAATGCATTTTTATATACCTTGCTATTATCCATCCCATATGAACATTTAGCGATATGTAAGTACGTATATCATACATTTTTATATCAAAAGTATCTTACATGATAGAATAAATTATGTCTCTAATAACCCAACACATATACTAATAAATTTAAAACATGTGGTCCCCTCTTTATTCCACACCCTCCCCACCTCTTCCAAGCGTAAAGTGCACTACAACGACCATACCCCTTTTAAATCCTCCATTATGGTCAATTTTTTATAGATATGGGTTCGAATCATCTTAGTATAGAGTCCTCTTTTCTCCACTTTCAGATTTTTTGGATTTTTTCATTTAATATTAAATGAATTAGTCAGGTAAAATCTCGGGTCAATATATTTATCCGATTTTATGGTTTATTTTGTATTTATTGTTACTGTAAATTTATTATTCCCTATTTGGGTGTCCTTCAGGTCTATATGAGCAATTACAATTGATTTGAAGTATTTTCCTCTTTTTTTAATCTTTGGATTTATTTCATTTTTCAATATGGTATTTTAGGTTACTAAAAATATATTATTTTATATTATTATAAGAAATTTTTTTAATATGTAAATTATTTAAAAATATCTAATATTGTCAAATTTTATATAAATCTATTTAATTATTCAATTGTATTGAATGCTTATGGTTATATGATTTTTGATGAATTATGATAATACTTTAATTGTGGGAGTGATGTTAAACTTTGTTTTTATTATATTATGATTGATATTCATATTTTACATTCATGTGAATATAGTTTTGTAAAAATTTTGATATATGTATATATATATGTTAATATGTGAATATACATATATAAAAGTTAAAAAATGTGTATGACTTTGGATATATATATATATATATGTATATCTGGGTGTGTGTGTGTTTATATATATGTATCTTTAGATTTGATATGTATATTTGTTAAAATAATTATGAGAATATATTTGAGGTATTTATATTAATTAAAAAATCATTTATTATATATATATAACCTTTTGTATATAAATATTTAAATGATTAAAAACATGTAAGGTGTTTAATATATCTATGTGTGTGTGTAAGTTAAAATTTCAATATACTTAGATAATCATTTTTAAAAAACCTATAATGTTATATATATATATATATATGTATTTAGGTATATTAACATTAGAATATACATATATAATTTTTTAAAAAAACATATAAGATTTTGGATATATATGTATCTGTGTATGTACATTTGATATGTATATTTCTAAGGAATACATATAAAAATAAATTTTACTAAGAAATTTCGTAATATATACATATATATATATACACATATATAAAATTACATGAATACATATATATAAAAATGTTTAAAAAAATTGTAAGGTTTTATATATGTGCGTGTGTGTGTGTACATGTATGTATGTATATTTGTTTGTTTATTTGTATCCATATAACATTGATATATATATATATATATATATTTTTAAAGGTGTAAAAATAAATTTGATGTAAATAAATTTGGGTAAAAAATTATGTAATATATATATATATAGTATTCAAAAAATAAAAAATATGTATTTTATAAAAATTTTGTGAAAATAAATTTAAAGAATACGTCTTACCAAAACATTATTTATATGAAATTGTTTGTAAAGAAATTAAAAATATGGTTTAATGATAAGCATTCATCATTAAAAATAAATAATATTTATTAAAACCCTATCAATTAACAATCTATGAAAATATAAAAAAATTATAAAAATAAAATAAAAAATACTCACAATTATTAAAAATTCAAAAAAATTGTAATTGTAAATGATATATTAATAATTTAAAGAATTAATAATAATCCTTAATTAATTTTTAATAATCAAAAATTAACTAGTGAATATTATTAATAAATAGTTAATATTACTGTGAATTACGTAATATTATTAATAACGTAATAATTTGAGGAAATTACTATCATTTTTAATAAATTACAAAAGCAAAACAATGAAATACGAGCAATTATTAAAATGAAGTGATATTTATTAAAAATCGAGCTATAATTAATAAATATTTTTAATTTCTCAATAAATAATTTATTCAATAAGTAAAAATTAATTTTTTTTATTAATTTATAAATTTTGGTCATACCTTATAAAAAAATACCAAAAAAACTATTTGAAATTTGCAATAATTCATACAAATGAGTTATTAATTAAAATAGTTAGTATTAATCATTAAATAATTTTTAATAATTTATAAATATTTGTTATATATTTTTAATTATTAGTAAATGTTAGTAGTAATTTTTAAATATTATTAATAATTTGTAAATGTTAGTAATTTATGAGAATTTGTAATAAATTTTATAAATACAATATTTGAAATTCTAATTAGACATTTTTTTGACAGAGAATAGATGGTTGAGGAACCCTCGTAGGTGGGGGTTCGGTTTGAACTAAGGGTTTATTGTGGGGGGTTTTATCACTTGCACAATCATTAATATCATGTTACCATTTTTTTCTTAACAGATACTCCCAACGGTTTCGTCATCCATAACATGGTATTGACCGGCTTTCCAACGCCCAATGGTCACTTGGGGTTTCAAACCCAATGATTCTTAGGGAGTCACATTGGTCGAGAGGATGGAGGTCAGGCTCATCACACCCTTTTTGGGGGGATTTTGTTCGTCATTGGGACTCTCTTATATATTTAATATATGTTCATGAATCTATTCTTATTCCCAATATGGGAAAAATTACTTTAACAAAATGATTATATGTCAATTCTCTTTGTATAAAAAGGAAATGGGATATCATTAATTCACAAGAAAAGTGGGAACTCTTTAGTGATTTCATCTATATGTATCTGAGGTTTTTCATCAATTTTCGAGTGATCAAGGATAACATTTCTGGAGTAAATCGAATTACCTGGACGGTTGGTCCTAAAATCCATTGCATAACCTAGAAAACTTGTCCAGAGGGTGTCACATTGTAATATCCAAGGTAAATAAGGAATATTACATTTTCATATTTATTAATATTTTTGAATTAAATATTAATTTTTCTTTAAAAGGGGATCTTATATCTGATAGCGTAATCAACACACAACAATAGGTTTCTTTGAAATCTTACATCGTACACACCTTTCAGTTATACCAAAAATAATATATTATTATTATTATTTTAGTTGGTAGTTAACGCCTAGACATTGTATAGGCAAGAAAGAACAGAACTAACTATAATATTATTATATTTTTTTAAATGTTTTTACTTTTATCCAATTAATTTTAGAGGCTTAAAATAATAATGAATCTTATTTTAAGAATGAAATTGTCTAATATTACATAAAAGGTCAATTTACCGCCTTTTGATGGTGAAACATTTAAAAAAATATATTTTTTCACTTTTTTATGTTCCATTTGACAAAAATAAATTCCTTTTTTAGGAGAGGGACATAAAAATTTACTTTGGGTAAAATTATCGTATTTTTTGGATAAAGTTCACTTTTTAGATAAATACTAAATAATACTTCATTTTAATTCAAAACTATCTTTTAATCTATTTTATTTATATAATTAGATTATACATTAATTTTTTTTTGAAATTTTATTAGATTATATTCTTATCATTTAATCCATTTTTTTTCATTTTAAGTAATTTCAATTCGAAATTGGATATAAACACATTGTAGAGAACCAAAGCTTGACGTACATGGACATTATATTACTTTTTCGGAATACTTAATACATAACAAAAATAGATAGTCAAGGATCGTAATAGTTTAGTGTCTTTGGAAAATCGGAATATAATCTTCTAATTTTGTTGAAAGATCTTCAACATCTCCCATAAAGATCTTCCTTTTTTTTATTACCTAAAAACATTCTTTATATCCTGGGGAAAAGAAAACATATAAAGGGTGAGCTTAAATTCTAATTAAGGGTAATCATGGAGAAAATAAAACAAACAATATACATTTGAACTTCAAATCTTGAACATAATATTTAAACATCAAAATCTTGAGCGATGACATAAAACATGGTAGTACGTAAGGAATATATCATAATGGATAATCAATCATGATAAAATAGCATGGTAATAAAGCCTGTAATTTTTGAAACCATTAAGCACATGTTATGATTTCCATAGTCGCCAAGGCATTTCTGCCAAGACTATCTTAGTACACAAAGTCCCTTACTGAACCGAGTTCACTCCTTGTTCCAGTCCTATATCACTGAACCGGATTAACTTTCCGTTCTAGACATGTATATCTCATGAGATATAAATCTTTACCCAATGCATTGGAGGGAGATATAGGTCCCACCCATCTCATAACGAAATCATTCTTACTTGTGCCACAAAATAAACTTAAAACATTCATCATAACCCAAAGAATAAAATGGGTTTAATTAAAATCATCCCATCATCACATAATCCTTATAAAACAAATGGATATTTCATTATAAGAAAAGTTAAACCATGTAAATCATAGAGAAATTATACTTGAAACATACACATATGAAAAAAATTTCATCTTAGATTGAAAATGGTTTTGATAAAACACGTGAAATGAATTCTGGAATAAAATATCCTTTCTTCTTTAAAAAATTTTCTTCTCACAAAATGCCATGAAATTTTAAAAGAAAAGTATTTTGTTAAAATTAGTCATGAAAACTTTTAGAGAAATCTTAATAAAAATAAGGCATCATAAAACTATAAACAATCTGTTCATGTCGTATAATTTAAAAAAACATTCTTCTAGTACTTTTGCCGGAAATGTCAAAAAGTACCTCATATGGTAAGAAATAGAAAGATTCCATCCATAACACAAATTAAAAGTCAAATAAGGGTAAACATGACTTTAAACATACATGTAATAATATTAAACACTTTATGAAAAACATTTTATGGACATGGTTGAAAAATATAACCCCAGTAAATATTTACGTATAAGCGAACTCGGATAAAAATGAGATTGCAAAATTATCCCTTACCTTAGGTCAGATATGCTTCATACATATCCGAACCTCTGGTATAATGATTTAAATAATTACACTGAATTTTTAAATAATCATATTCATTGTTATGATATCATATATAGTTACCTTATGACTTTATATTATCTGTTCTTTTGTAAATTCATGTTAAAGTAGCGTTTTGGGTAAAATAGTTTCATTTATCGTCTGTCTTTTGACCTGTAATGATTAATATTATTACTTAGATCATGATTAATTAATTACAAAATATAAAAAATGGTTTATATATAATATATATTCAGAATATACATATATATAAAGGATCTATAAAAGGAATGAAATACACCGTTCATGGAGACGCTAGGTCGTACGTATGCATGAACGTTGTTTTCGTTTCCTTATTGAATTGAATGGAATTAAGAAGATGACATAAATATATATATATATATAAATCCATTAGAATTATTATGTCATATATTTCATGATTACTTATTAAATATACATTATAATCATTCTTGAATTCTTAACATGGAAAATGAATCTCATCGTGTTGTGGAGACGGTAATCCATACTTACAAACGAGCGATGATATCCTTCCCATATTTATTGAATGGAATTGGAGTGGATGATATAATATCGTAGAATCCGTATGATGTTATAATAACCATATATAGTTATTATTTACACCATTATACCCATCCAAGTAAGGTGGTAGTGAAAAAATAGATTACACCACGGCGTGGAGACGGTATTCCGTACGTACGCACGTGCAGTGATTTCGTTTTCCGTAGGTTGGATAGAAGGTGAAATATGGTTATATCATATTTATAATAATATATCAGTATATAATTAATTCTGATGTTATAACTTTATAATTAAACAACTAATTAAGAGGAAGTATATGAAGAATGAAACTTGAAAGAGTCGGTAGAAGAGATTACTTGTTCCTCGACAGACCTCCTTTGAACTTATTATTAGGGCAATAGAGTTGATCTTTTGAGAAGACCAGAACCTATATGATATAACTATAAAGGTTGAGAAGATGAATTGGAAGGGTTTGGATGAGATTCAAGGCTCAAAAGGGTGTGAAGAGAAGAGGGAAGGGGTTCCCTTTTTATAAGGGAGGAGAGGGGCACCTTTGGTAACATAAGAAATATTAATTTATAATAAATTCAAACTCACTTAAAAACCTCCAAAAATGACTCAAATACGAATCTTAGATGATATATGGTTGTAATAGAATCAACTAATAAAATTTAGACATGTTTGGAATTTCATTTAAACTTTATCAACTTGATTTTTCCTTATTTAATCTATTTAATTTTATTTGTGGTAATAAGATTATAATTTTTAAATTGTTATAAATAATTACTTATGTGTTTTGAATTGTTCATAATTGGATAATTGATGATATTTTAGACCATATAAATTTCAATTTATATTTTTTAAATATTTTTGTGATTTTTAAACAATTTTATAATATGTTATTTTTATAAAATAACAATAGTGTCAATTTTGACACTATTAATTTATTTAAATTTAAATAAAATCCAAACAGAGGATATATTCTAACCAAAATATTTAATATATTCCTAACATGTAAAATGTATCTAAAAAATTCGTGGAGCACATTAAATATCTCATATAATATTTATTTTAATATTTTTATAACCATTTGTTTGGTATATCTTTTAATGAAATAATTAGTACAACATTGTTTTATAAATAATTTATATACTTATTTTTGGCATAAAAATTAAAAATAAAATCCTACGATAAAGATAAATATCATATATTTTATAATAATACTTTTACTCAAATTTATCATCTTAAAATCACAACATTTAAATTTTTATATTTATTAAATTATGATGGTGACAACTTTGGAATCATTTAACATAAAATAATATAACTGTCATAATCGCCTTTATAAGGATCCAAATGGTCGAAAATTCGGATAGTGGATTACTAGGGTTTATATATACACTACCATTAAGTTTTTTTCTGATTTTTGGGCATTTTGATATGAATTACTATTTCAATAAAAACTATATTATTCATTTTTCACTAAATAAATAATTTATGCATCATTAATTTATAAGATAATAAGTTAATTAAATAACACCTAAAAATTAAAAATAAATTACCACGATAAAGAAAAACATTTTAGAGTTAAAATTAGTATTTATAACCAAATTTATATTCTGTATAACCTTATATTAAAAATACATTAATTATTAAAGTTTGAGTGAGACATATTTCACTTTCCGCTAAATAAAATAAACTAAAGGTCTTAATCAAATACAAGTGGGTTCCATTAGATTCAATTTCGACCCAATAATGATTTAGGGCATAAATATAATCATACAATTATATTAAGACAAGTTAGAGGGTAAATTTATACAATTATATTTACCCTTAATTACCCGATTTACCATTATCTATGGTAAATAAAATTTACCGTAGTTACTATTCATAGTGCCCAAAAATAAAAAGTAGCCTATTAACATAATTTAGACGTGATGATTACAAATATGTAATCCATTTTTCCTAATTCAAATCACATAAGTTTCATAAATTAATTTAAAATTAATATTTTTGTTAAGAAAATGAGTTTTAAAAGTTAAAATATTGCAAAAGATTTAAATGATTTTACCTATGAATTCAATGTAAAATAAATTCTAATGACATAAGTTATATTAAATGGTAAAAATATATTCTATTTATACTTTAAAACCACTAAATATTATAATATAATAATATTAATTATTACGGTGAAAAAATTTGTTTTTAATTAAAATATAGCGTGTTTTTACTATTCATTAAAATATGAAAGTTACCACAATAATATGAAAAATTTATCCAAAGAAAATTTTTATATCCTGATTCCAAAGAAGAATTTTATTTTTTCAAATTGAACTTATAAACATGTCAAAAACTATATTTAAAGTGGGTGCGCCATCAAAAGGTGGCAAAACTACATTTTTTGAAAAATAGTTATTTTACCTGAAAAATTTATCTTGTTCTCAAACCATGTTCTAGAAAATGTGTAAGATGAATAATAATGTTATAAAATTAAAAATGTAGTTAGTACTATTCATAAAGTCTTTTCCATAATAATATTATAAAAATATATCGTTGTTTAGTGAAACTCAGTATTGCGTACAACACACGCTATCGAGGAAGGTCGCAATTGAATGTAATGCAAGCCAAGTCTGGTTTGCGTGTAGTGCAAGAATACGTTGTTGTGGAATATAAAAAAATCCTACCATATTTGATTTATTCATTGAATATATATGTATATATTCACATAATTTTTTGTTGAATAATTACTATCAAAAAAACTTGAAATTCTGTTTAACATGATCCAAGATTAGTGTTGCGTATACTGCAAGCTAATACGGTTTTGCGTATAGCACAAGATAATCTTGGTGTAGTGTAAAACATAAGATATTAATGAAATTAAAAATAATATATCTTATAAAATATCTGGGTGTTACATTCTACCCCCCTTAAAATTAATTTCACCCTCGAAATTCGTCGGTGTTATAAATGGTTTAGTATTTGTATGTTTCTTTAATAGAAACCCACATCATAAAAAGGAATACCAAAACTGAACTTTAAAAACTAAATTATGAAACTTAATGGTTACCCATATTAACTAATCATCGGGTTTCTATATAGGATAACATAGGTGAAAATATGGATATGGAAGAGAAATCTAACCATGAAGTTTTGAAGGAGAGTGGTAGAGAACATGGCTATGAAAAATCCATCATTCACAAAGCCATAAATTTGTGATGATCTAAGGTACCATCTGATTCAACATATATAAGAGCACTAGGACAACATTTTTGGTTTTAAATATCATTTCCCTAAATATGAAAATTTTTAATTAGAAGAAATACTTACATGATTTTGGTACAATCTCACTGTTGTTTGTGCCTTGAACAATTTCCACATCTTCTCTTAAATAAATGAAGTTGAATTTTTCATTCTTGAAGTGTTAGTATATCATGTGATAGAATGATGGTTCATTCCATCTGTCTCAAAAAAAAAAGGTTAGAAAAAGTTATTAAAAATACATAAGTCCATATATGGTGATATAAATCATATATGATTCCAAAAATATACTTATACTTCATCTATCATACTGCTTAATAAAATAAAACTTGTTTCTACTAACCAAGGACTTCATGTAGGCCAGTGGTAGGCGATAAAGGCCTGTCGCACTTCGGTTGTGGGTTCGATTCCCACAGCCTTGTCCGACGTGACAGGTTGTCACCCATCCTATGGGTTTTCCTTTTTCTAGAACTATACTATTATAACATAACAAAAATATCCAGCCTTAAAAAATACTATATGATGTCTAAATTTATTGATTCCAATGATTAGGTTTATCCAAAATACTTCTGTCCAATATCATAGTATAAATAAAACGATTACCAGAATGGTCATATAACAAGCACTTGAATACCATCATTTATCCCTTATATATCATAATATATATCTTGTTTGTCACATTCCAAACATGTGAATACTTTAATCATGTATTCCCTTGAAAAATGAAAACTCATTGAACCTTTGTGAAAGCATGAATGCTGTCAAATGTTAACTCTTTCCCCAAACCAAAAATATCAAAAATTCAATATACTCAAACAATGATATCACTTTGTCCTTATATCAATCAAGAGCTCATGAATACTACCAAACATATTATTTTCAACATATCCCTTCATTATGCTCATATCATTTGATTTCCAAAAATATTTCAAACACTTTTCATGGTTACCTGTACCATATAATTATTGAAAACCAGAATTAACCAATACATAGATATTCCAATATTTCATGAAAGTACCTCAACAACATAATTCATTATTACCAATACATAAACACTTAAATACATCCTGTTCAATGATTTTCATGTATTACATCCTTCCTTGATTTAGAAGTAACCTCTTAGGTCCAGGCATTAAGTTGGGTAAGGACCATGTTCTCCAAAAATAAGTCATTGAACTCTATGACATTCTGTCACTCTGTGACCTTTTTCTCCACATAGATAACATCTACCCCTCCATTTGAGGTATTCCTCAAGGTTCTTCTTCCCTTCTTTATAAATCTCAATATTCTTTTCTTTATGCTCTTCACCATTAGAACATGCATAAAATTCCATCTTCATCTTATTTGATGACTTAGGAATACAAATGATGTCCACCTTGTTAATCATATATCGAGATGAATGATTAGACATAATCACAATATCTTTCCCTCTAGGCATTAGAAAATTTCGTTTCTCATGGTCACCAATTTGTCCATCAGATTCAATGTTAACACAATTTCTCCTGGGTCCCTCAATTGACTAAAACCAAAAACCAATGTGTAAGAAACAGTTAAAATAACGAGGAACCACATAATCATAAAAAGTCACTTTTTGGATGTCTACCTTATCAAACATTCTTTAATCCATGACACCTTAGGTTAACCCTAGGTTATTCATGATCTTCAACAAAATTCTAGTAATGTAAACTATATTTATACTAAACCTTAGGGGCATCCCTAGACATACCTTAGAAATATCTCTAAGAATATCACTAAAGTTTTCACATCATAGTTTCCAAATTTTAACTAAATATTTCCTCTGATACCAAATGTAAAGACCCAAATCTTGACGTACATGGACATTACATTACTTTTACGGAATACTTAATACATAACAAAAACAGACACTCAGGGATCGTAATAGTTTAGTGTCTTTGAAAACTCAGAATATAATCTTCTAATCCTGTTGAAAGATCTTCAACATCTCCCACAAATATCGTCCTTTGTTGTTATTACCTAAAACCTTTCTTTATATCCTAGGGAAAAGAAAACATATAATGGATGAGCTCAAATGATCAGTAATGGTATGAATTGAGAAAATAAAACAAACCATATACATTTTAACTTCAAAACATGAACATAATATTCAAACATCAAAATCTTGAGCAATGCCATAAAACATATTAGTACGTAAGGCATAGATCATAATGGATCATCAATCATCATAAAATAGAATGGGAATAAGGCATGTAATTGTGGAAACCATTAAGCACATGTTATGATTTCCATAGTAGCCAAGGCATTGCTTCCAAGACCATCTTAGTGGACAATGTCCATTACTGAAATGAGTTCACTCCTCGTTCCAGTCCTATATAACTGAACAGGATTAACTTACCATTCCAGCCGTGTCTATCTCCTGAGATATAAATCTTTATTCAATGCATTGGAGGGAGATATAGGTCCCACCCATCTCATAACATAATCATTTTTACTTGTGCCACAAAAAAACGTAAAACATTCATCATAAACCAAAGAAAAAAATGGGTTTCATAAACATCATACCATCATCACATAATCCATATAAAACAAATGGATATTTCATCATTCGAAAAGTGAAACCATGTAAATCATAGAGAATTTATACTTGAAACATACACATATGAAATAATGTCATCTTGAATGGAAAATGATTTTGATAAAACACTTGAAATGAATTCTTGGCGAAAATATCCTTTCTTCTTCAGAATCATTTTCTTTTCACAAAATTCCCTAAAATTTTAAAATAAAAGTATTTTGTCAAAAATAGTCATGAAGTACTGTAGAGTAAGATTAATTAAAATAAGGCGTTATAAAACTGTAAAAAATCCGTTCATTTCGTAATAGTCAAAAAACATTCTTCTCGTACTTTTGCCGAAAAAGTCAAAAAGTACCTCGTATGGTAAAAAAAGAAAGATTCCATCCATAACACAAATTAAAAGTCAAAGAATGGTAAAAATGAATATAAATATACATGGAATAATATTAAACACTTTATGAAAAAAAATTTATGGACATGGATGAAAAATATAACCATAGTAAATACTTACGTATAAGCGATCTCGGATAAAAATGAGATTGCGAAATTATCCCGTACCTTAGGTCTGATTTGCTTCGTACATATCTGAACCTCTTGTATAGGGATTTAAATAATGTCATTGAATTATTAAAGAATCATATTCATTGTTATGATATCATATATGGTTCACTTATGACATTATAATACCCGTTCTTTTGTAAATTCATGTTAATGTAGCGTTTTGGGTAAAATCGTTTCATTTATCGTCCGTGTTTTGACTTGTAATTATTAATATGATTACATAGATCATGATTAATTAATTCCATAATATAAAAAATGTTTTATAAATAATATATATTTATAATATACATATATATAATAGATTGATAAATGGAAAGAAATACATCGTTCATGGAGACGGTAGGCCGTACGTACGCATGAACGATGTTTTCTTTTCCTTATTGAATTGAATGGAATTTATTTGATGAAATACATATATATAAATAAATAAATACAGTACAATTATTATGTCATACATTTCATGATTACCTATTATATATACTTTATAATCATTCTTGAATTGTTAACAAGGAAAATGAATCTCATCGCGTCGTGAAGACGGTAATCCGTACATACGCATGAGCGATGATATCGTTCCCATATTTATTGAATGGAGTTGGAGTGGATGATATAATATATTAGAATAATTATGATGTTATTATAACCATATATAGTTATTCTTTACACCATTATGCCCATCCATGTAAGGTGGTGGTGGAAAAACAGATTACACCGCGGCATGGAGACGGTATTCCGTACGTACGCACGCGCGGTAATTGTTTTTTCCGTAGGATGGATAGAAGGTGAAATAGGGTTGTTTAAAATTTATCATAATATATCAGTATATAATTAATACTGATGTTATTACTTTATAATGAAACAACTAAAGAAGAATTATTATAAGAAGATAGAAACTTGAAAGAGTCGGTAGAAGAAATTACCTCTTCCTCGACGTGCCTCCTTTAAACTTCTTCTTAGGGCACTAGAGTTGATCTTTTGAGAAAACCAGAACCTATATGATATAACTAGAGAGGCTGATAAGTGGAATTGGTAGGGTATTTCTGAGATTCAAGGCTCAAAAGGCTGTGAAGAGAAGAGGGAAGGGGTGCCCTTTTTATAAGGGAGGAGAGGGGCACCGTTGGTGACATAAGAAATATTAATTTATAATAAATTCAAACTCACTTAAAAACCTCAAAAAATGGATCAAATATGAATTTTAGATGATATAGGGTTTTAATCTCATCATCCAATAAAATTTA